>CM077650.1:1884784-2484784 GCA_039707465.1 Rhabdophis nuchalis
TCTCTCTATCCCTCTACCTACCTACCTACCCACCTACCTACCTATCTACGTACCTACCTACCTACTGTATTTCTCCCTCTCTCTCTCTCCCTCTACCTACCTACCTAGCTACCTATTGTATTTCTCCCTTTCTCTCTATCCCTCTCCATACCTACCTACCGTATTTCTCCCTCTCGCTCTCTCCCTCTACCTACCTACCTACCTACCTACCTACCTACTGTATTTCTCCCTCTCTCTCCCTCAACCTCCCTCCCTACTATATTTCTCCCTCTCTCTCTCTCTCTCCACCTACCTAACTACCTACCTACTGTATTTCTCCCTCTCTCTATCCCCCTACCTATTTACCAACCTACCTAATGTATTTCTCCCTCTCTCTCTCTCCCTCTACCTACCTACCTACCTGACTGTATTTCTTCCTCTCTCTCTCTCCCTCTACCTACCTACCTACCTACTGTATTTCTCACTCTCTCTTTATCCCTCTACCTACCTAACTTCCTACTGTATTTCTCTCTCTCTCTCTCTATCCCTCTACCTACCTTCCTACCTACCTGCCTGCCTCCTATATTTCTCTCTTTCCCTCTCTATCCCTCTACCTCCCTCCCTCCCTCCCTAACTACCTACCTACCTACCTATTGTATTTCTCCCTCTCTCTGTCTCCCTCTACCTACCTAACTACCTACCTACCTACCTACCTACCTACCTACCTACCTACCTACCTACCTACTGTATTTCTCTCTCTCTATCTCTCCACCTCTACCTCCTTAACTATCTACCTACTGTATTTCTCCCTCTCTCTGTCTCCCTCTACCTACCTACCTACCTACCTACCTGCCTACTGTATTTCTCCCTCCCCTCCTCTCTCTCTCTCTACCTACCTGCCTACCGACTGTATTTCTCCCTTTCTCTGTATCCCTCTACCAACCTACCTACCTACCTACCTACCTACCTACCTACGACTGTATTTCTTCCTTTCTCTGTATCCCTCTACCAACCTACCTACCTACCTACCTACCTACCTACCTACCTACCTATCTATCTACCTACCTACCTACCTACCTACCTACCTACCTACCTACCTACCTACCTACCGTATTTCTCCCTCTCGCTCTCTCCCTCTACCTACCTACCTACCTACTGTATTTCTCCCTCTCTCTCCCTCTACCTCCCTCCCTCCCTACTATATTTCTCCCTCTCCCTCTCTCTCTATCCACCTACCTATTTACCAACCTACCTACTGTATTTCTCCCTCCCTCTCTCTCCCTCTGCCTACCTACCTTCCTACCTACCTACCTATCTACGTACCTACCTACCTACTGTATTTCTCCCTCTCCCTCTCTCCCTCTACCTACCTACCTAGCTACCTATTGTATTTCTCCCTTTCTCTCTATCCCTCTCCATACCTACCTACCGTATTTCTCCCTCTCGCTCTCTCCCTCTACCTACCTACCTACCTACCTAACCTACTGTATTTCTCCCTCTCTCTCCCTCAACCTCCCTCCCTACTATATTTCTCCCTCTCTCTCTCTCTCTCCACCTACCTAACTACCTACCTACTGTATTTCTCCCTCTCTCTATCCCCCTACCTATTTACCAACCTACCTAATGTATTTCTCCCTCTCTCTCTCTCCCTCTACCTACCTACCTACCTGACTGTATTTCTTCCTCTCTCTCTCTCCCTCTACCTACCTACCTACCTACTGTATTTCTCACTCTCTCTTTATCCCTCTACCTACCTAACTTCCTACTGTATTTCTCTCTCTCTCTCTATCCCTCTACCTACCTTCCTACCTACCTGCCTTCCTCCTATATTTCTCTCTTTCCCTCTCTATCCCTCTACCTCCCTCCCTCCCTCCCTAACTACCTACCTACTACCTATTGTATTTCTCCCTCTCTCTATCCCTCTACATACCTACCTACCGTATTTCTCGCTCTCGCTCTGTCCCTCTACCTACCTACCTACCTACCTACTGTATTTCTCCCTCTCTCTCCCTCAACCTCCCTCCCTCCCTACTATATTTCTCCCTCCCCCCCTCTCTCTCTCTCCACCTACCTAACTACCTACCTACTGTATTTCTCCCTCTCTCTCTATCCCCCTACCTTTTTACCAACCTACCTACTGTATTTCTCCCTCTCTCTCCCTCTACCTACCTACCTACCTGGCTGTATTTCTTCCTCTCTCTCTCTCCCTCTACCTACCTACCTACCTACTGTATTTCTCACTCTCTCTTTATCCCTCTACCTACCTAACTTCCTACTGTATTTCTCTCTCTCTCTCTATCCCTCTACCTACCTACCTACCTACCTACCTGCCTGCCTCCTATATTTCTCTCTTTCCCTCTCTATCCCTCTACCTCCCTCCCTCCCTCCCTCCCTAACTACCCCCCTACCTTCCCACCTGTCTCCTGTATTTCTCCCCATCTCTCTCTATCCCTCTAACTACCTACCTACCTACCTACCTACTGTATTTCTCCCTCTCTCTCTATCCCTCTACCTACCTACCTACCTACCTACCTACCTACCTACCTACCTATCTACGTACCTACCTACCTACTGTATTTCTCCCTCTCCCTCTCTCCCTCTACCTACCTCCCTACTATATTTTTCCCTCTCTCTCTCTCTCTCTTTCTCCACCTACCTAACTACCTACCTACTGTATTTCTCCCTCTCTATCTCTCTACCTCTACCTCCCTATGTACCTACTGTATTTCTCCCTCTCTCTGTCTCCCTCTACCTACGTACCTACCTACCTGCCTACTGTATTTCTCCCTCCCCTCCTCTCTCTCTCTGTACCTACCTGCCTACCGACTGTATTTCTCCTTTTCTCTGTATCCCTCTACCTACCTAACTACCTACTGTATTTCTCACTCTCTTTGTATCCCTCTACCTACCTACCTACCTGCCTGCCTGCCTCCTGTATTTCTCTCTTTCTCTCTCTATCCCTCTACCTACCTACCTACCTACCTACCTACATGTCTCCTGCATTTCTCCCCCTCTCTCTCTATCCCTCTACCTACCTACCCACCTACCTACCTACTGTATTTCTCCCTCTCTCTCTCTCCCTCTACCTACCTACCTACCCACCTACCTATCTACGTAACTACCTACCTACTGTATTTGCCCCTCTCTCTCTCTGTCCCTCTACCTATCTACCTAGCTACCTATTGTATTTCTCCCTCTCTCTCTTTCCCTCTACATACCTACCTACTGTATTTCTCCCTCTCGCTCTCTCCCTCTACCTACCTACCTACCTACTGTATTTCTCCCTCTCTCTCTCTCCCTCTCCACCTACCTAACTACCTACCTACTGTATTTCTCCCTCTCTCTCTCTGTCCCCCTACCTATCTACCTAGCTACCTATTGTATTTCTCACTCTCGCTCTCTCCCTCTACCTACCTCCCTACCTATTGTATTTCTCACTCTCTCTCTATCCCCCTATTTACCTACCTACCGACTGTATTTCTCCTTCTCTCTCTATCCACCTACCTACCTACCTACCTACCTACCTACCTACCTACCTACCTACCTGTCTCCTGTATTTCTCCCCCTCTCTCTATCCCTCTAACTACCTACCTACCTACCTACCTACTGTATTTCTCCCTCTCTCTCTCTCTTTCTCCACCTACCTAAATACCTACCTACTGTATTTCTCACTCTCTCTTTATCCGTCTACCTACCTAACTTCCTACTGTATTTCTCCTTCTCTCTCTATCGCTCTACCTACCTACCTACCTACCTACCTACCTACCTACCTACCTACCTACGTACCTACCTACCTACCTACTGTATTCCCCCCCCCTCTCTCTCTCCCTCTACCTACATACATGGCTACCTATTGTATTTCTCCCTCTCGCTCTATCCCTCTACATACCTACCTACCGTATTTCTCACTCTCGCTCTCTCCCTCTACCTCCCTCCCTACCTACCTACTGTATTTCTCACATTCTCTTTATCCCTCTACCTACCTAACTTCCTACTGTATTTCTCCCTCCCTCTCTATCCCTCTACCTACCTACCTACCTACCTACCTGTCTCCTGTATTTCTCCCCCCTCTCTCTACCCCTCTACCTACCTACCTACCTACCTACCTACCTACCTACCTACCTACCTACCTACCTACTGTATTTCTCCCTCTCTCTATACCTCTAGCTACCTACCTACCTACCTACCTAAGTACCTATCTACGTAGCTACCTACCTACTGTATTTCTCCCTCTCTCTCCCTCTCCCTACCTACCTAGCTACCTATTGTATTTCTCCCTCTCGCTCTATCCCTCTACATACCTACCTACCGTATTTCTCACTCTTGCTCTCTCCCTTTACCTACCTCCCTACCTACTGTATTTCTCCCTCTCTCTCTCTCCCTCTACCTCCCTACCTCCCTACTATATTTCTCCCTCTCTCTCTCTCTCTCTCTCTCCACCTACCTACCTACCTACATACCTACCTACCTACTGTATTTCTCCCTCTCTATCTCTCTACCTCTATCTCCCTACCTACCTGCCTACTGTATTTCTCCCTCCCCTCCTCTCTCTCTGTACCTACCTGCCTACCGACTGTATTTCTCCCTTTCTCTGTATCCCTCTACCTACCTAACTACCTACCTACGACTGTATTTCTCCCTCTCTCTGTATCCCTCTACCTACCTAACTACCTACTGTATTTCTCACTCTCTCTGTATCCCTCTACCTACCTACCTACCTACCTGCCTGCCTGCCTCCTGTATTTCTCTCTTTCTCTCTCTATCCCTCTACCTACCTACCTACCTACCTACCTACCTACATGTCTCCTGCATTTCTCCCCCCTCTCTCTATCCCTCTACCTACCTACCTACCTACCTACCTACTGTATTTCTCCCTCTCTCTCTATCCCTCTACCTACCTACCCACCTACCTACCTACTGTATTTCTCCCTCTCTCTCTCCCTCTACCTACCTACCTACCCACCTACCTATCTACGTAACTACCTACCTACTGTATTTGCCCCTCTCTCTCTCTGTCCCTCTACCTATCTACCTAGCTACCTATTGTATTTCTCCCTCTCTCTCTTTCCCTCTACATACCTACCTACCGTATTTCTCCCTCTCGCTCTCTCCCTCTACCTACCTACCTACCTACTGTATTTCTCCCTCTCTCTCTCTCCCTCTCCACCTACCTAACTACCTACCTACTGTATTTCTCCCTCTCTCTCTCTGTCCCTCTACCTATCTACCTAGCTACCTATTGCATTTCTCCCTCTCGCTCTCTCCCTCTACCTACCTCCCTACCTATTGTATTTCTCACTCTCTCTTTATCCCCCTATTTACCTACCTACCGACTGTATTTCTCCTTCTCTCTCTATCCACCTACCTACCTACCTACCTACCTACCTACCTACCTGTCTCCTGTATTTCTCCCCCTCTCTCTCTATCCCTCTAACTACCTACCTACCTACCTACCTACCTACCTACCTACCTACCTACCTACCTACCTACCTACTGTATTTCTCCCTCTCTCTCTCTCTTTCTCCACCTACCTACCTACCTACTGTATTTCTCACTCTCTCTTTATCCCTCTACCTACCTAACTTCCTACTGTATTTCTCCCTCCCTCTCTATCGCTCTCTCTACCTACCTACCTACCTACCTACCTACCGTACTTCAACCTCTCTATCCCTCTAGCTACCTACCTACCTACCTGCCTACCTACCTACATACATACATACATACCTACCTACTGTATTTCCCCCCCCTCTCTCTCTCTCCCTCTACCTACCTACATGGCTACCTGTTGTATTTCTCCCTCTCGCTCTATCCCTCTACATACCTACCTACTGTATTTCTCCCTCTCCCTCTCTCCCTCTACCTACCTCCCTACCTACCTACTGTATTTCTCACATTCTCTTTATCCCTCTACCTACCTAACTTCCTACTGTATTTCTCCCTCTCTCTCTATCCCTCTACCTACCTACCTACCTACCTGTCTCCTGTATTTCTCCCCCCCTCTCTCTATCCCTCTAACTACCTACCTACCTACCTACCTACCTACATACTGTATTTCTCCCTCTCTCTATACCTCTACCTACCTACCTACCTACCTACCTACCTACCTACCTACGTAGCTACCTACCTACTGTATTTCTCCCTCTCTCTCCCTCTCCCTACCTACCTAGCTACCTATTGTATTCTCCCTCTCGCTCTATCCTTCTACATACCTACCTACCTACTGTATTTCTCCCTCTCTCTCTCCCTCTACCTCCCTACCTCCCTACTATATTTCTCCCTCTCTCTCTCTCTCCACCTACCTACCTACCTACCTACCTACTGTATTTCTCCCTCTCTATCTCTCTACCTCTACCTCCCTACCTACCTGCCTACTGTATTTCTCCCTCCCCTCCTCTCTCTCTCTACCTACCTGCCTACCGACTGTATTTCTCCCTTTCTCTGTATCCCTCTACCAACCAACCAACCAACCTACCTACCTACCAACTACGACTGTAATTCTCCCTCTCTCTGTATCCCTCTACCTACCTAACTACCTACTGTATTTCTCACTCTCTCTGTATCCCTCTACCTACCTACCTATCTACCTACCTACCTACTGTATTTCTCCCTCTCTCTGTATCTCTCTACCTACCTAACTACCTACTGTATTTCTCCCTCTCTCTGTATCCCTCTACCTACCTACCTACCTACCTACCTACCTACCTACTGTATTTCTCCCTCTCTCTGTATCCCTCCACCTACCTACCTACCTACTGTATTTCTCCCTCTCTCTCTATCCCCCTCCCTCCCTCCCTCCTTCCTGTATTTCTCCCCCTCTCTCTCTATCCCACTACCTACCTACCTACCTCCTGTATTTCTCCCTCTCACTCTATCCCTCTATCAACCTACATGCCTACCTACTGTATATCTCCCTCTCTATCCCTCTACCTACCTAACTACTGTATTTCTCGCTCTCCCTCTCTATCCCTCTACTTACCTACCTACTGAATTTATCCCTTTCTCTCTCTCTCCCTCTACCTATCTCGTAGAAATGTGCCCACCAGGCTACCGAGCCTTTCATCAGCCTAGGGCCCTAGGGAGGCGTGGGGGGGTTGCGATTATTATTAGGGAAGGTTTTGAGCCGAAGGAGACCACGATCCCTCAGACGACCGGGTGTAAGTCCCTCCTCGTGAAGTGGGGCCTAGGGAGGCAGTTGGGCGTGTTAGTTGTATACCTGCCTCCCTGCTATGTAACAACAGCCCTGCCCGAGCTCCTGGAGGTGATAGCCGAGGTGGCGGTTGAGACCCCCAGACTGTTGGTCATGGGGGATTTTAACCTGCCGTCAATAGGTGAAACCTCCGGAGCAGCTCGGGAGTTCATGGCCTCCATGACGGCCATGGACCTGACCCAGGTAGTTTTGGGCCCTACTCACTAGTGAGAACCTATATTAGGACTTACTTAGTGGCGATAAGGGTGGCCAAACGTGAGTATTGTGCCGCCCTTATTGCATCCGCAGATAACCGCCCTGCCGCTCTGTTTGGGGTAACCCGCTCCCTCCTTCAACAGAGGCCGCGGGAAGCCCCTCTGCAGGGACGAGCAGAGGAATTTGGGATTTATCTGGAGGATAAAATCACTCGGATTCGGAATGAGTTACCCTCCATCGAGAGTGGTCCGGTCGGACTGTCCGAGGCTGGTCTTGAGACACCATCTTGGGAGGAGTTTGACTTTGTTACTACTGAGGATATGGACAGGTTGTCAAAGAGACTTAAGGCTACCACATGTTTATTGGACCCGTGTCCCTCCTGGCTTGTACTGGCATCCTGGGAGACGACACGAGGCTGGCTCCAGGATATTGTGAACGCTTCTTTGAGTGAGGGGTCCTTGCCTACCGTCTTGAAAGAGGCGGTGGTGAGGCCCCTCCTCAAGAAGCCTTCCCTGGACCCAGCATTATTGGAAAATTACAGTCCGGTCTCCAACCTTCACTTTTTAGCGAAGGTTGTAGAGAGTGTGGTGGCCCAAGAGTTTCCGCGACACCTGGAGGAAATTGATTATCTAGACCCGCGCCAGTCCGGCTTCCGACCCGGTCACAGCACCGAGACGGCATTGGTCGCGTTGGTTGATGATCTCTGGAGGGCACGGGATAGAGGATGTTCCTCTATCCTAGTCCTTTTAGACCTCTCAGCGGCTTTTGATACTATCGACCATGGTATCCTATTGCACCGACTGGCGGGGTTGGGGCTGGGAGGCACCGTTTTACGGTGGTTCTCGTCCTACCTCTCTGGTCGGTCGCAATATGTGTTGGCAGGGGGGCAGAGGTCGGCCTCGAGACCCCTCTTATGCAGGGTTCCTCAGGGGTCGGTCCTCTCGCCCCTCCTGTTCAACACGTATATGAAGCCGCTGGGCGAGATCATCCGTGGTTTTGGGGTGGGATATCATCTGTACGCTGATGATACTCAGCTGTACATATCCACCCCAGACCACCCCAACGATGCCGCCGAGGTGTTGTCCCGGTGTTTGGAGGCCGTACGGATCTGGATGGGTAGTAACAAACTCAAGCTCAACCCGACCAAGACTGAGTGGCTGTGGCTTCCGGCACCCCGGTTCAGCCAGATTACTCCAACTCTGGCCATTGGGGGCGAAACACCGGCCCCCGTGGAGACGGCGCACAATTTGGGTGTCCTCCTGGACTCCCGGCTGTCCATGGAGGACCATGTGGCGGCCGTGACCAGGGGGGCGTTCCATCAGGTACGCCTGATGCGCCAATTGCGCCCCTTACTGGACCGGGCTGCCCTTCGCACAGTCACTCAAGTACTCGTGACATCCCGACTCGACTACTGTAATGCTCTCTACATGGGGCTTCCCTTGAGGTGCATTCGAAAGCTACAGCTAGTCCAGAATGCAGCCGCGCGGGTGATTACGGGAGCTCCTAGACACTCCCATATAACACCGATCCTGCGCGAGCTGCACTGGCTTCCTGTGGTCTTTCGGGTGCGCTTCAAGGTTTTTTTTTTTTTTTTATATTGAAAAAGTTTTATTGGTTTTACATTTTTTCTATAGGGTAGGGTAAGGGATACAAAGAAATTTTGAGAGCATTCACGTCAGAGTCGTCGGCCCTTCCGAGACCTCAAAATACACAATAAAAAAATAACAAAAAAAAAGCATTTTTCATAACACTACAAGGTAAAAGCAAGTACATATACCTAAATTCTCAATTCCATGCTGTCAGACATTTACAAAAAATCCAGATACAAATATTATGCAAAATTGTTCAGAAAAATCAAGGCAAAGTTATTTTTTCGATCTAAGTCTCTTGGCTATTGTATCTTCTTTTTCTCCTCCCTGGCCCCCAGCGGGCGGGGCCGCGGCCCCCTCCGTCCCCCCTGGATCTTCCCCCAGGGCAGAGGAATGTTTTTTAAGAAAGGCTTCCGCCTCAGCAACTGTTTTAATCCTCACTCTTCCTCCTTCCCAGAACACCAGCATCCCTTCGGGTGTCACCCACTTGAACCAAATCCCATGATCAAATAAAATTTTTGACAAGAAGGAAAATTCCCTCCTTGCTTCTCGAATCTTTCTAGGGATCTGCTTCAAGATAGCAACCTCTTTTTGTTGGTAGATTAATGGACCACCTCTCTGCGCTTTCAGGATTTCCTCTCTGGTTGACCTTCTAACAAATTTCACATGTATCTCTCTAGGCACTTCATTTATCCTGGCATATGCTGAGTTAATTCTGTAGGCTAGGTCAATGTCCCCCCTGATCTCATCTTTAGGTTTTTGTAAATAGTCTGCTAAAATTGTGCTCATAAGATCAGGGAGGCATTCACCAGATTCCTCAAGAACGTTCTGAAATCTCAAAAAATATGTCATTCTTTCCATATCAATCCTAGACACATGCCCATTTGTTTCCCCAACCTCTTTAGTAACATTTTTAATCTCTCCCTTAACCCCCACCAACCCCCCTTCCAATTCTTCAGTCTTCTGTGTGTTTTCCAGCACTTGCTTCCGTGTGTCCAATAGCTCCTTCTTGAAATTGATGTTTTCTGCCCTCTGGGCCTGAATTTCTTTTACCAAAGTTTGTATAACAGTTTCAAGAGAAGCCATCCGTTGTTCTAAACTTGTCAGTGCTGTTTCTTGAGCCATGCTTAACTGTTAAAGTCAGTGCCACCAAAATGGCGTTTTCAGGGTGGGGTTGGTGAGACTAACCGGGAGCCAAAAGTTCTGATCAAGGTTGAAACGTTGTAAAATTCAGGAACCAAGAGAGAGACAATTTTCCAACTCAATAGTTATAATAGCGAAGGTACTCCAGAAAGGAAATCACAAATCCAGCAAGAGAAAAATTCTTCATTAATATCCAGAGAGAGTCCCAATTGTAAAGAGACGCTGGGAATTTTCCAAAGTTGAAATAGTCAGGCAGGGACAAAGAAAAGCCACCTTCCACCGCCCATCTCAGAGCCCAGAGGAGAGAGTAGAAAAATAATTTTTTTTTATCCAGCCAGACCTAGAAACAATGTTGCAAGTAGCCGCATACCACTTTCCCTTGTTAGAGACAGTCCGGATTTAAGATTTCCGCTTTCTCTTCCAGAGAAGCCATTTTAGAGTGCCGCTTAAGTCCGAGGGGGGGGGGTTTGAAAACAAACACCCCCCTCCCAGTCCGTTCAGCCTGGCTGGCAGCAAGGAAAAAAAAGTCTTTTTTAAACTCACTCTCCCTCGCAGCTGAAGCCTCGGCAAGCCTTCCGATCTCTCCGCTCAGCCCTCTGCATTGAAGTGAATGGCGCCGACAGCCGTTGGCGAAGGGAGAACCCCCCGCAGCATGTTCCTCCTCACCTAGGTCGCGGAGGGGAACGCTCTCCCCACCGCCGTGAGGAAGAACGTCCCCTCCGAGCCGACCCTACGGGAGACCTCCGGTAACCGGAGTGTCTCGCCCCCGTGGGGGGGCAGAAAAGGCAACAAAGCGGCGAGCGAGCGCTAGGCTCGCCCGTGGCCGTTGGAGCCGGAACCGGAAAGCCAAGGTTTTGACGACCATCTTTAAAGCGCTCCATGGCTCGGGACCTAGTTATATGCGAGACCGTCTCCTGCCCCATACATCCGTTCGACCGATACGTTCCCACAGAGAGGGCCTTCTCAGGGTGCCGTCGGCCCGGGCAATGCCAACTGGCGACACCTAGGGGAAGGGCCTTCTCTGTGGCGGGCCCTGCCCTTTGGAACGACCTACCCCCTGAACTCTACACCATCTCGGACCTCCGCCTCTTCCGCCAGTGTCTAAAGACACACTTTTTTCACCAAGCCGGCCTAGCGTAACCTCCGCTGTGACTATTTTAGACAGTTTTAATTTTGGGGATTTTAATTGGATTTTAGCGCAGGATGGGTATTTAATATGTTTTAAATTTTGTATGTGTTTTTAAATTCCTGTGCGCCGCCCTGGGTCCTCTTCGGAGAAGGGCGGGTTATAAATCTAACTAAAATAAAAAAATAAATAAAAATACCTACCTACCTACTGTATTTCTCCCTCTCTCTCTATCCCTCTACCTACCTACCTACCCACCTACCTATCTACGTACCTACCTACCTACTGTATTTCTCCCTCTCTCTCTCTCCCTCTACCTACCTACCTAGCTACCTATTGTATTTCTCCCTTTCTCTCTATCCCTCTACATACCTACCTACCGTATTTCTCCCTCTCGCTCTCTCCCTCTACCTACCTACCTACCTACCTACCTACCTACCTACCTACCTACCTACCTACCTACCTAACCTACCTACTGTATTTCTCCCTCTCTCCCTCAACCTCCCTCCCTCCCTACTATATTTCTCCCTCTCTCTCTCTCTCCACCTACCTAACTACCTACTTACTGTATTTCTCCCTCTCTCTCTATCCCCCTACCTATTTACCAACCTATTTAATGTATTTCTCCCTCTCTCTCTCTCCCTCTACCTACCTACCTACTTACTGTATTTCTCCCTCTCTCTCTATCCCTCTACCTACCTACCTACCTGCCTGCCTCCTATATTTCTCACTTTTCCTCTCTATCCCTCTACCTCCCTACCTACCTCCCTCCCTATCTAACTACCTCCCTACCTCCCTACCTGTCTCCTGTATTTCTCCCCCTCTCTCTCTATTCCTCTACCTACCTACCTACCTACCTACCTACCTACCTACCTACCTACCTACCTACCTACCTACCTACGTATTGTATTTCTACCTCTCTCTCTATCCTTCTACCTACCTACCTACTGTATTTCTCCCTCTCTCTCTATTCACCTACCTACCTACCTACCTACCTACTGTATTTCTCCCCCCCTCTTTCTATCCCTCTACCTACCTACCTACCTACCTACCTACCTACCTACCTACCTACCTACCTACCTACTGTATTTTTCCTTCTCTCTCTATCCACCTACCTATCTACCTACTGTATTTCTCCCTCTCTCTATTCCTTTACATACCTACCTACCTACCTACTGTATTTCTCCCCCACTCTCTATCCCTCTACCCACCTATTGCATTTCTCCCCCCTCTCTCTATCCCCCTACCTACCTACCTACCTACCTACCTACCTACCTACCTACCTACCTACGTATTGTATTGCTCCCAGTCTCTCTCTGTCCTTCTACCTACCTACCTACCTAACTACCTACTGTATTTCTCCCTCCCTCTCTCTATCCCCCTCTTGTATTTCTCCCCCTCCCTCTATCCCTCTACCTACCTACCTACATACTGTATTTCTCCCTCTCTCTATCCCTCTACCCACCTACCTAGCTTTTGTATTTCTCCCCCCTCTATCTATCCCTCTACCTACCTACCTACAGTATTTCTCCCTCTCTCTATCCCTCTACCTATCCACGTACCTACCTATTGTATTTCTCCCCCTCTCTCTATCCCTCTACCTACCTACCTTCCTACCTACCTACCTACCTACCTATTGTATTTCTCCCCCTCGCTCTATCCACCTACCTACCTACCTACCTACCTACGTATTGTATTTCTCCCACTCTCTCTCTATCCTTCTACCTACCTACCTACCTACTGTATTTCTCCCTCTCTCTCTATTCACCTACCTACCTACCTACCTACCTACTGTATTTCTCCCTCTCTCTCTATTCACCTACCTACCTACCTACTGTATTTCTCCCCCCTCTCTCTATCCCTCTACCTACCTACCTACCTACCTACTTTCCTACTTTATTTCTCCCTCTCTCTATCCCTCTACCTACCTACCTACCTACCTACCTACCTACCTACCTACCTACCTACCTACCTACCTACCTACTGTATTTTTCCTTCTCTCTCTATCCACCTACCTATCTACCTACTGTATTTCTCCCTCTATCCCTCTACCTGCCTACCTACCTACCTACCTACTTTATTTCTCCCTCTCTATCCCTCTACCTACCTACCTACCTACCTACCTACCTACCTACCTACTGTATTTTTCCTTCTCTCTATCCACCTACCTACCTACCTACTGCATTTCTCCCTCTCTCTGTATCCCTCTACCTACCTACCTACTGTATTTCTCACTCTCTCTGTATCCCTCTACCTACCTACCTACCTACCTGCCTGACTGCCTCCTGTATTTCTCTCTTTCTCTCTCTATCCCTCTAACTACCTACCTACCTACCTACCTACCTACCTACCTACCTTCCTACCTACTGTATTTCTCACTCTCTCTTTATCCTTCTACCTACCTAACAACCTACTGTATTTCTCCCTCTCTCTCTATCCCTCTACCTACCTACCTACCTATCTACCTACCTACCTACCTACTGTATTTCTCCCTCTCTCTATATACCTCTACCTACCAAACTACCTACTGTAGTTATCACTCACTCTCTCTGTATCCCTCTACCTACCTACCTACCTATCTACCTACATACCTACCTACCGTATTTCTCCCTCTCGCTCTCTCCCTCTACCTACCTACCTACTGTATTTCTCGCTCTCTCTCCCTCTACCTACCTCCCTCCCTACTATATTTCTCCCTCTCCCTCTCTCTCTATCCCCCTACCTATTTACCAACCTACCTACTGTATTTCTTCCTCTCTCTCTCTCTCTCCCTCTACCTACCTACCTACCTACCTACCTACCTACCTACCTACCTACCTACTGTATTTCTCACTCTCTCTTTATCCCTCTACTTACCTAACTACCTACTGTATTTCTCCCTCTCTCTGTATCCCTCTACCTACCTACCTACCTATCTACCTACCTACCTACATGTCTCCTGCATTTCTCCCCCTCTCTCTCTATCCCTCTACCTACCTACCTACCTACTGTATTTCTCCCTCTCTCTCTATCCCTCTACCTACCTACCCACCTACCTACCTACTGTATTTCTCCCTCTCTCTCTCCCTCTACCTACCTACCTACCCACCTACCTATCTACGTAACTACCTACCTACTGTATTTGCCCCTCTCTCTCTGTCCCTCTACCTATCTACCTAGCTACCTATTGTATTTCTCCCTCTCTCTCTTTCCCTCTACATACCTACCTACCGTATTTCTCCCTCTCGCTCTCTCCCTCTACCTACCTACCTACCTACTGTATTTCTCCCTCTCTCTCTCTCCCTCTCCACCTACCTAACTACCTACCTACTGTATTTCTCCCTCTCTCTCTCTGTCCCTCTACCTATCTACCTAGCTACCTATTGCATTTCTCACTCTCGCTCTCTCCCTCTACCTACCTCCCTACCTATTGTATTTCTCACTCTCTCTCTATCCCCCTATTTACCTACCTACCGACTGTACTGAAGAGCTCCGAAAAGCTAAAAGCTGAAAGCAACTTGGTGGCGTGCCGTGGGTGAAGCGGTGGTGAGAGCACCGGTGGCCAGCGGGAATGGTGAGAGAGGCGTGGAGGAAGATGGCGGAGGTGGCGGAGATGCTGGTTTGCTGGAGTGGAGAAGGTGGAGAGAGAGAGCGGAGAGTGTGGAGGGGAGAGGTTGCCGCTGGAGGCCGAGTCGACGGCGGTGGGAGCGCCGGAAGGCGAGCGACGAAGGCGGCGACTGAGGAACTGGTTGGGGAAAGGCGGAAGGTGGTGGCTGTGAGAGAGCCATGTGGTGGTAGCGGAGAGGCGACTGCTGGAGGCCAGGCTGACGGCGGTGGGAGCGCCGAGAGGCCTTTGGCGAAGGCGGTGACGCGGGATTGCGGCGGTGAGAGCGCCGAGGTGGATGTGGACGACCGCTGACCACTGAAAATTTCATCTTCCCCCCATGGTCACTCTCCCAAGTCTGGGAGAATTACACCACCAAGGCCTTAACAAGCCCGGAAGAACTGACTGACTGACTGACTGTCTTAAAAAAGAACATGTGACAGCAATCAGTTATGGTCACCCCAATGGTCATCGTTGCGAACTATCTAATTTAATTTAATTACATCTATTTACCAATTGAACCCATCCTGCACTTTATTTCACCTGATTTCATTTTACCATCTAATGAATTGACTTGTGTGAATTGTTTTTAACCAACTGCCAACGACTTTTAACATCTGTGCTTTTTAACATCTGTATTGCTCCCATACCCACCCGAGTTTTATATATGTAATTATTGAATTTTAATTATCTATTTAAAAATAGATAGCAAGCCTGCTATCGCTGCGAGAGTCCCCGCTCTCGCAGGTATGGCCCCTTGATTTATCTAGGGCACATCTCGATGATGGTATTGTAAATCCGAAGAGATGGGCGAAGCGCGGCCTTAGGGGATTTTTAGTTTTTAACTTATTTAAATTATCTTTTTTAGGGGGTTCAAGGGAGGGGGGTAGATATAGACAGATGGAGATGGAAACAGCAATTAGTAGTAAGGGCCAGGATAGCAGTCGACGGCGGGAAGCGGAAGGCGAAAGGCAGGGGGATATTCGAGTCGTTCCTCAGGAGGGCATACCAATTCAGAGGGTCGTGGGGAGGGGCAGGACCGAGGGGAGACAATTTTCATCCTCCCGGTTGGTGGCACGCAGCCGTTGGTTACAAACGGTCGGGTGCCACAACCCTCGCAGGCTAGGTGGCCAGGGAATACAGAGCCAGGGTCTGCGGCTGATGTTTTGCAACGCCAGGTCCGTTGTCAACAAAGCCCCCCTCATTAGTGACCTTGTGTCAGAGGGGGAGCCGGACCTGGTAGGAATAGCGGAGACCTGGTTGGGCCACGAGGGAGGTCATCCCCTCGTTGAAATGTGCCCACCAGGTTACCGCGCATTTCATCAGCCGCGGGCCCTAGGCAGGGGTGGTGGGGTAGCGGTCATTATCAAGGAAGGCCTGGAGCCGAGAGAGACCATTGTGCCGCAGACCTCTGGCTGTGAGTCCCTCTGCATGAAGTGGGGCCTAGGGAGGCAGTTGGGCTTGCTGGTTGTATACCTGGCTCCCCGCTATGTAGCAGCAGCCCTGCCCGAGCTCCTGGAGGTGATCGCTACGGTGGCAGTGGAGACCCCCAGACTTATAGTTATGGGGGACTTTAACCTGCCATCGTTGGGCGAATCATCCGTGGTAGCTCGGGAGTTCATGGCTTCCATGACGGCCATGGACCTGACCCAAGTAATTCAAGCCCCCACCCATGAGGGTGGACATACGCCGGACCTCATCTTCGTCTCGGGCCAATGGAAGAGTGATCTGGGTACAGGGGACATAGACATCATACCCTTGTCATGGTCAGACCACTCACTTCTCCGACTCGACTTTCCGACCGCTGCTCCCCTCCGCGGGGAGGCGGAACCAGAGTTACCAATCTGGTACCGCCCCAGGCGCTTGATGGACCCGGATGGGTTCCAGACAGCGCTTGGGCCATTTCCTGTATCCCTGACCCGCGCCCCGATGGAGGACCTCACGGCCGCATGGAATAGTGCGGCCGTGGGAGCCTTGGATCGGGTCGCGCCCTTGCGGCCTCTCTCGCGGCGGCGAACCACCCTGGCTCCTTGGTTTACTGAGGGGCTGCGGGTGATGAAACGCCGCAAGAGATGCCTAGAGAGAAGATGGAGGGCTAGCCGCTCTGAATCTGACCGGACACAGGTAAGAGCCCATTTACGGACTTACATTGTGGCGCTGAGGGTGGCCAAACGTCATCATTGTGCCACCCTCATAGCATCCGCAGAAAACCGCCCTGCCGCCCTGTTTAGGGTGACCCGTTCCCTCCTCCAACAGAGGGAGCGGGAAGCCCCGTTACAGGGTAGGGCAGAGGAATTTGTGATTTTTCTGCAGGAGAAAACCGCCCAGATACAGAGTGAGCTAGCCCCCATTCATGGCCCAGTGGGATGCCACGAGGGAGATCTTGTTTGGGAGGAGTTTGACCCCGTTACTTCCGAGGATATGGACAGGTTACGTGGGCGACTGCGAGCCACCACATGTTCATTGGACCCGTGCCCCTCCTGGCTTGTACTGGCATCCTGGGAGGTGACACGAGGCTGGCTCCAAGAGGTTATCAACGCATCCTTGAGTGAGGGTTCCTTGCCTGCCTCCCTAAAAGAGGCTATGGTGAGGCCCCTCCTCAAGAAGCCCTCTTTGGACCCAGCTATTTTGAACAACTACCGTCCAGTCTCCAACCTTCCCTTCTTGGCGAAGGTTGTTGAGAGTGTGGTGGCACAACAGTTTCCCCGTCACCTGGAGGAAGTTGACTATCTAGATCCGCGCCAGTCCGGCTTTCGGCCCGGGCATAGCACCGAGACGGCATTGGTCGCGTTGGTAGATGATCTCTGGAGGGCCAGAGATGGGGGATGTTCCTCCATCCTGGTCCTATTAGACCTCTCAGCGGCTTTCGATACCATCGACCATGGTATCCTATTGCATCGGCTGGGGGGGTTGGGGGTGGGAGGCACCGTTTTGCGGTGGTTCTCCTCCTACCTCTCTGGCCGATCGCAATTTGTGCGGGCAGGAGAGCAGAGGTCGACCCCGAGACCCCTCACATGCGGGGTGCCTCAGGGGTCGGTCCTCTCGCCTCTCCTGTTTAATGCATATATGAAGCCGTTGGGTGAGATCATCCGTGGTTTTGGGGTAGAGTACCATCTGTACGCTGATGACACCCAGCTGTACATATCTACCCCAAACCACCCCAACGATGCCGTAGCGGTGATGTGCCAGTGCCTGGAAGCCGTGCGGATCTGGATGGGAAGTAACGGACTTAGGCTCAACCCGACCAAGACCGAGTGGCTGTGGTTTCCGGCTGCCCGATTCAACCAGCTTTCTCCAACGCTGGCCATAGGGGGCGAACATCTTGCCCCTGTGGATGGGGCGCGCAATTTGGGTGTCCTCCTGGATACCCGGCTGTCTATGGAAGAGCAAGTGACAGCCGTGGCCAGGAGGGCGTTTTACCAGGTTCGCCTGGTTCGCCAATTGCGCCCCCTATTGGATCGGGACGCCCTTCGCACAGTCACTCATGCCCTCGTGACATCCCGACTGGACTATTGTAACTCTCTCTACATGGGGCTCCCCTTGAGGTGCACCCGGAGGCTTCAGTTAGTTCAGAATGCGGCCGCGCGAGCAATTATGGGCACCTCTAGGTTTGCCCACGTAACACCGCTCTTGCGCGAGCTGCACTGGCTACCTGTCGTCTTCCGGGTGTGCTTCAAGGTGTTAGTTATCATCTTCAAAGCGCTCCATGGCTCGGGACCTAGCTATCTGCGAGATCGGATCCTGCCCCACACATCCTCACGACCGATTCGCTCCCACAGAGAGGGGCTTCTCCGGGTGCCGTCCACTAGACTTTGTCAGCGGGCGACGCCCAGGGGAAGGGCGCTCTCTGTGGCGGGCCCGGCCCTCTGGAACGACCTTCCCCCTGATATTAGAACGACCACCGACCTCCGCTCCTTCCGTGTAAAATTGAAGACCTATCTCTTTCGACTGGCCGGCCTTGAATAGTTCTCTCTGTCTTTTAATTATAAATTTTAATGGGTTTTTAATTTATATTTTTAGCACGGGTAGATTTATTTAATTCTATTTTAAGTAATATTTGTATTATTGTATATTGTTTTTAATTATGCCTGTGCACCGCCCCGGGTCCCTGTGGGGAGAGGGTGCGGTTAATAAATCCCAACTTATTATTATTATTATTATCCTTCTCCCTCTATCCACCTACCTACCTACCTACCTACCTACCTACCTACCTACCTACCTACCTACCTACCTACCTGTCTCCTGTATTTCTCCCCCTCTCTCTCTATCCCTCTAACTACCTACCTACCTACCTACCTACCTACCTACTGTATTTCTCCCTCTCTCTCTCTCTTTCTCGACCTACCTAACTACCTACCTACTGTATTTCTCACTCTCTCTTTATCCCTCTACCTACCTAACTTCCTACTGTATTCCTCCCTCTCTCTCTATCGCTCTACCTACCTACCTACCTACCTACCTACCTACCTACCTACCTACCTACCTGTCTCCTGTATTTCTCCCCCTCTCTCTCTATCCCTCTAACTACCTACCTACCTACCTACCTACCTACTGTATTTCTCCCTCTCTCTCTCTCTTTCTCGACCTACCTAACTACCTACCTACTGTATTTCTCACTCTCTCTTTATCCCTCTACCTACCTAACTTCCTACTGTATTTCTCCCTCTCTCTCTATCCCTCTACCTACCTACCTACCTGCCTGCCTCCTATATTTCTCACTTTTCCTCTCTATCCCTCTACCTCCCTCCCTCCCTCCCTCCCTATCTAACTACCTCCCTACCTACCTACCTGTCTCCTGTATTTCTCCCCCTCTCTCTCTATTCCTCTACCTACCTACCTACCTACCTACCTACCTACCTACCTACCTACCTACCTACCTACCTACGTATTGTATTTCTACCACTCTCTCTCTATCCTTCTACCTACCTACCTACCTACTGTATTTCTCCCTCTCTCTCTATTCACCTACCTACCTACCTACCTACCTACCTACCTACCTACTGTATTTCTCCCCCCTCTCTCTATCCCTCTACCTACCTACCTACCTACCTACCTACCTACCTACCTACCTACCTACCTACCTACCTACCTACCTACTGTATTTTTCCTTCTCTCTCTATCCACCTACCTATCTACCTACTGTATTTCTCCCTCTCTCTATTCCTTTACATACCTACCTACCTACCTACTGTATTTCTCCCCCACTCTCTATCCCACTACCCACCTACCCACCTATTGCATTTCTCCCCCCTCTCTCTATCCCCCTACCTACCTACCTACCTACCTACCTACCTACCTACCTACCTACCTACCTACCTACCTACCTACCTACCTACCTACGTATTGTATTGCTCCCAGTCTCTCTCTGTCCTTCTACCTACCTACCTACCTACCTAACTACCTACTGTATTTCTCCCTCCCTCTCTCTATCCCCCTCTTGTATTTCTCCCCCTCCCTCTATCCCTCTACCTACCTACCTACATACTGTATTTCTCCCTCTCTCTATCCCTCTACCCACCTACCTAGCTTTTGTATTTCTCCCCCCTCTATCTATCCCTCTACCTACCTACCTACAGTATTTCTCCCTCTCTCTATCCCTCTACCTATCCACGTACCTACCTATTGTATTTCTCCCCCTCTCTCTATCCCTCTACCTACCTACCTTCCTACCTACCTACCTACCTACCTATTGTATTTCTCCCCCTCGCTCTATCCACCTACCTACCTACCTACCTACGTATTGTATTTCTCCCACTCTCTCTCTATCCTTCTACCTACCTACCTACCTACTGTATTTCTCCCTCTCTCTCTATTCACCTACCTACCTACCTACCTACTGTATTTCTCCCTCTCTCTCTATTCACCTACCTACCTACCTACTGTATTTCTCCCCCCTCTCTCTATCCCTCTACCTACCTACCTACCTACCTACCTACCTTCCTACTTTATTTCTCCCTCTCTCTATCCCTCTACCTACCTACCTACCTACCTACCTACCTACCTACCTACCTACCTACCTACCTACCTACTGTATTTTTCCTTCTCTCTCTATCCACCTACCTATCTACCTACTGTATTTCTCCCTCTATCCCTCTACCTGCCTACCTACCTACCTACCTACTTTATTTCTCCCTCTCTCTATCCCTCTACCTACCTACCTACCTACCTACCTACCTACCTACCTACCTACCTACCTACCTACCTACCTACTGTATTTTTCCTTCTCTCTATCCACCTACCTACCTACCTACTGCATTTCTCCCTCTCTCTGTATCCCTCTACCTACCTAACTACCTACTGTATTTCTCACTCTCTCTGTATCCCTCTACCTACCTACCTACCTACCTGCCTGACTGCCTCCTGTATTTCTCTTTCTCTCTCTATCCCTCTACCTACCTACCTACCTACCTACCTACCTACCTTCCTACCTACTGGATTTCTCACTCTCTCTTTATCCCTCTACCTACCTAACAACCTACTGTATTTCTCCCTCTCTCTATATCCCTCTACATACCTACCTACCTATCTACCTACCTACCTACCTACTGTATTTCTCCCTCTCTCTCTATACCTCTACCTACCAAACTACCTACTGTAGTTATCACTCACTCTCTCTGTATCCCTCTACCTACCTACCTACCTATCTACCTACATACCTACCTACCGTATTTCTCCCTCTCGCTCTCTCCCTCTACCTACCTACCTACTGTATTTCTCCCTCTCTCTCCCTCTACCTACCTCCCTCCCTACTATATTTCTCCCTCTCCCTCTCTCTCTATCCCCCTACCTATTTACCAACCTACCTACTGTATTTCTTCCTCTCTCTCTCTCTCTCCCTCTACCTACCTACCTACCTACCTACCTACCTACCTACCTACCTACCTACCTACCTACCTACCTACTGTATTTCTCACTCTCTCTTTATCCCTCTACTTACCTAACTACCTACTGTATTTCTCCCTCTCTCTGTATCCCTCTACCTACCTACCTACCTATCTACCTACCTACATGTCTCCTGCATTTCTCCCCCTCTCTCTCTATCCCTCTACCTACCTACCTACCTACCTACTGTATTTCTCCCTCTCTCTCTATCCCTCTACCTACCTACCCACCTACCTACCTACTGTATTTCTCCCTCTCTCTCTCCCTCTACCTACCTACCTACCCACCTACCTATCTACGTAACTACCTACCTACTGTATTTGCCCCTCTCTCTCTGTCCCTCTACCTATCTACCTAGCTACCTATTGTATTTCTCCCTCTCTCTTTCCCTCTACATACCTACCTACCGTATTTCTCCCTCTCGCTCTCTCCCTCTACCTACCTACCTACCTACTGTATTTCTCCCTCTCTCTCTCTCCCTCTCCACCTACCTAACTACCTACCTACTGTATTTCTCCCTCTCTCTCTCTGTCCCTCTACCTATCTACCTAGCTACCTATTGCATTTCTCACTCTCGCTCTCTCCCTCTACCTACCTCCCTACCTATTGTATTTCTCACTCTCTCTCTATCCCCCTATTTACCTACCTACCGACTGTATTTCTCCTTCTCTCTCTATCCACCTACCTACCTACCTACCTACCTACCTGTCTCCTGTATTTCTCCCCCTCTCTCTCTATCCCTCTAACTACCTACCTACCTACCTACCTACCTACCTACTGTATTTCTCCCTCTCTCTCTCTCTTTCTCGACCTACCTACCTACCTACTGTATTTCTCACTCTCTCTTTATCCCTCTACCTACCTAACTTCCTACTGTATTCCTCCCTCTCTCTCTATCGCTCTACCTACCTACCTACCTACCTACCTACCTACCTACCTACCTACCTGTCTCCTGTATTTCTCCCCCTCTCTCTCTATCCCTCTAACTACCTACCTACCTACCTACCTACCTACTGTATTTCTCCCTCTCTCTCTCTCTTTCTCGACCTACCTAACTACCTACCTACTGTATTTCTCACTCTCTCTTTATCCCTCTACCTACATAACTTCCTACTGTATTTCTCCCTCTCTCTCTATCCCTCTACCTACCTACCTACCTGCCTGCCTCCTATATTTCTCACTTTTCCTCTCTATCCCTCTACCTCCCTACCTCCCTCCCTCCCTATCTAACTACCTCCCTACCTACCTACCTGTCTCCTGTATTTCTCCCCCTCTCTCTCTATTCCTCTACCTACCTACCTACCTACCTACCTACCTACCTACCTACCTACCTACCTACCTACCTACCTACGTATTGTATTTCTACCACTCTCTCTCTATCCTTCTACCTACCTACCTACCTACTGTATTTCTCCCTCTCTCTCTATTCACCTACCTACCTACCTACCTACCTACCTACCTACCTACCTACCTACTGTATTTCTCCCCCCTCTCTCTATCCCTCTACCTACCTACCTACCTACCTACCTACCTACCTACCTACCTACCTACCTACCTACCTACTGTATTTTTCCTTCTCTCTCTATCCACCTACCTATCTACCTACTGTATTTCTCCCTCTCTCTATTCCTTTACATACCTACCTACCTACCTACTGTATTTCTCCCCCACTCTCTATCCCACTACCCACCTACCCACCTATTGCATTTCTCCCCCCTCTCTCTATCCCCCTACCTACCTACCTACCTACCTACCTACCTACCTACCTACCTACCTACCTACCTACCTACCTACGTATTGTATTGCTCCCAGTCTCTCTCTGTCCTTCTACCTACCTACCTACCTACCTACCTACTGTATTTCTCCCTCCCTCTCTCTATCCCCCTCTTGTATTTCTCCCCCTCCCTCTATCCCTCTACCTACCTACCTACATACTGTATTTCTCCCACTCTCTATCCCTCTACCCACCTACCTAGCTTTTGTATTTCTCCCCCCTCTATCTATCCCTCTACCTACCTACCTACAGTATTTCTCCCTCTCTCTATCCCTCTACCTATCCACGTACCTACCTATTGTATTTCTCCCCCTCTCTCTATCCCTCTACCTACCTACCTTCCT
Organism: Rhabdophis nuchalis; assembly: GCA_039707465.1. Taxonomy (NCBI): domain Eukaryota; kingdom Metazoa; phylum Chordata; class Lepidosauria; order Squamata; family Natricidae; genus Rhabdophis; species Rhabdophis nuchalis. The sequence goes on from CM077650.1 coordinate 1,908,607, forward strand.
ACCTACCTACCTACCTACCTATTGTATTTCTCCCCCTCGCTCTATCCACCTACCTACCTACCTACCTACCTACGTATTGTATTTCTCCCACTCTCTCTCTATCCTTCTACCTACCTACCTACCTACTGTATTTCTCCCTCTCTCTCTATTCACCTACCTACCTACCTACCTACTGTATTTCTCCCTCTCTCTCTATTCACCTACCTACCTACCTACTGTATTTCTCCCCCCTCTCTCTATCCCTCTACCTACCTACCTACCTACCTACCTTCCTACTTTATTTCTCCCTCTCTCTATCCCTCTACCTACCTACCTACCTACCTACTGTATTTTTCCTTCTCTCTCTATCCACCTACCTATCTACCTACTGTATTTCTCCCTCTATCCCTCTACCTGCCTACCTACCTACCTACCTACTTTATTTCTCCCTCTCTCTATCCCTCTACCTACCTACCTACCTACCTACCTACCTACCTACTGTATTTTTCCTTCTCTCTATCCACCTACCTACCTACCTACTGCATTTCTCCCTCTCTCTGTATCCCTCTACCTACCTAACTACCTACTGTATTTCTCACTCTCTCTGTATCCCTCTACCTACCTACCTACCTACCTGCCTGACTGCCTCCTGTATTTCTCTCTTTCTCTCTCTATCCCTCTAACTACCTACCTACCTACCTACCTACCTACCTACCTTCCTACCTACTGTATTTCTCACTCTCTCTTTATCCCTCTACCTACCTAACAACCTACTGTATTTCTCCCTCTCTCTATATCCCTCTACCTACCTACCTACCTATCTACCTACCTACCTACCTACTGTATTTCTCCCTCTCTCTATATACCTCTACCTACCAAACTACCTACTGTAGTTATCACTCACTCTCTCTGTATCCCTCTACCTACCTACCTACCTATCTACCTACATACCTACCTACCGTATTTCTCCCTCTCGCTCTCTCCCTCTACCTACCTACCTACTGTATTTCTCCCTCTCTCTCCCTCTACCTACCTCCCTCCCTACTATATTTCTCCCTCTCCCTCTCTCTCTATCCCCCTACCTATTTACCAACCTACCTACTGTATTTCTTCCTCTCTCTCTCTCTCTCCCTCTACCTACCTACCTACCTACCTACCTACTGTATTTCTCACTCTCTCTTTATCCCTCTACTTACCTAACTACCTACTGTATTTCTCCCTCTCTCTGTATCCCTCTACCTACCTACCTACCTATCTACCTACCTACATGTCTCCTGCATTTCTCCCCCTCTCTCTCTATCCCTCTACCTACCTACCTACCTACTGTATTTCTCCCTCTCTCTCTATCCCTCTACCTACCTACCCACCTACCTACCTACTGTATTTCTCCCTCTCTCTCTCCCTCTACCTACCTACCTACCCACCTACCTATCTACGTAACTACCTACCTACTGTATTTGCCCCTCTCTCTCTGTCCCTCTACCTATCTACCTAGCTACCTACTGTATTTCTCCCTTTCTCTCTATCCCTCTACATACCTACCTACCGTATTTCTCCCTCTCGCTCTCTCCCTCTACCTACCTACCTACCTACTGTATTTCTCCCTCTCTCTCTCTCCCTCTCCACCTACCTAACTACCTACCTACTGTATTTCTCCCTCTCTCTCTCTGTCCCTCTACCTATCTACCTAGCTACCTATTGCATTTCTCACTCTCGCTCTCTCCCTCTACCTACCTCCCTACCTATTGTATTTCTCACTCTCTCTCTATCCCCCTATTTACCTACCTACCGACTGTATTTCTCCTTCTCCCTCTATCCACCTACCTACCTACCTACCTACCTACCTACCTACCTACCTGTCTCCTGTATTTCTCCCCCTCTCTCTATCCCTCTAACTACCTACCTACCTACCTACCTACCTACCTACTGTATTTCTCCCTCTCTCTCTCTTTCTCGACCTACCTAACTACCTACCTACTGTATTTCTCACTCTCTCTTTATCCCTCTACCTACCTAACTTCCTACTGTATTCCTCCCTCTCTCTCTATCGCTCTACCTACCTACCTACCTACCTACCTACCTACCTACCTACCTGTCTCCTGTATTTCTCCCCCTCTCTCTCTATCCCTCTAACTACCTACCTACCTACCTACCTACCTACTGTATTTCTCCCTCTCTCTCTCTCTTTCTCGACCTACCTAACTACCTACCTACTGTATTTCTCACTCTCTCTTTATCCCTCTACCTACCTAACTTCCTACTGTATTTCTCCCTCTCTCTCTATCCCTCTACCTACCTACCTACCTGCCTGCCTCCTATATTTCTCACTTTTCCTCTCTATCCCTCTACCTCCCTACCTCCCTCCCTCCCTATCTAACTACCTCCCTACCTACCTACCTGTCTCCTGTATTTCTCCCCCTCTCTCTCTATTCCTCTACCTACCTACCTACCTACCTACCTACCTACCTACCTACCTACCTACGTATTGTATTTCTACCACTCTCTCTCTATCCTTCTACCTACCTACCTACCTACTGTATTTCTCCCTCTCTCTCTATTCACCTACCTACCTACCTACCTACTGTATTTCTCCCCCCTCTCTCTATCCCTCTACCTACCTACCTACCTACCTACCTACCTACCTACCTACCTACCTACCTACCTACCTACCTACTGTATTTTTCCTTCTCTCTCTATCCACCTACCTATCTACCTACTGTATTTCTCCCTCTCTCTATTCCTTTACATACCTACCTACCTACCTACTGTATTTCTCCCCCACTCTCTATCCCACTACCCACCTACACACCTATTGCATTTCTCCCCCCTCTCTCTATCCCCCTACCTACCTACCTACCTACCTACCTACCTACCTACCTACCTACCTACCTACGTATTGTATTGCTCCCAGTCTCTCTCTGTCCTTCTACCTACCTACCTACCTACCTAACTACCTACTGTATTTCTCCCTCCCTCTCTCTATCCCCCTCTTGTATTTCTCCCCCTCCCTCTATCCCTCTACCTACCTACCTACATACTGTATTTCTCCCTCTCTCTATCCCTCTACCCACCTACCTAGCTTTTGTATTTCTCCCCCCTCTATCTATCCCTCTACCTACCTACCTACAGTATTTCTCCCTCTCTCTATCCCTCTACCTATCCACGTACCTACCTATTGTATTTCTCCCCCTCTCTCTATCCCTCTACCTACCTACCTTCCTACCTACCTACCTACCTATTGTATTTCTCCCCCTCGCTCTATCCACCTACCTACCTACCTACCTACCTACGTATTGTATTTCTCCCACTCTCTCTCTATCCTTCTACCTACCTACCTACCTACTGTATTTCTCCCTCTCTCTCTATTCACCTACCTACCTACCTACCTACCTACTGTATTTCTCCCTCTCTCTCTATTCACCTACCTACCTACCTACTGTATTTCTCCCCCCTCTCTCTATCCCTCTACCTACCTACCTACCTACCTACCTACCTTCCTACTTTATTTCTCCCTCTCTCTATCCCTCTACCTACCTACCTACCTACCTACCTACCTACCTACCTACCTACCTACTGTATTTTTCCTTCTCTCTCTATCCACCTACCTATCTACCTACTGTATTTCTCCCTCTATCCCTCTACCTGCCTACCTACCTACCTACCTACTTTATTTCTCCCTCTCTCTATCCCTCTACCTACCTACCTACCTACCTACCTACCTACCTACCTACCTACCTACCTACCTACCTACTGTATTTTTCCTTCTCTCTATCCACCTACCTACCTACCTACTGCATTTCTCCCTCTCTCTGTATCCCTCTACCTACCTAACTACCTACTGTATTTCTCACTCTCTCTGTATCCCTCTACCTACCTACCTACCTAACTGCCTGACTGCCTCCTGTATTTCTCTCTTTCTCTCTCTATCCCTCTAACTACCTACCTACCTACCTACCTACCTACCTTCCTACCTACTGTATTTCTCACTCTCTCTTTATCCCTCTACCTACCTAACAACCTACTGTATTTCTCCCTCTCTCTATATCCCTCTACCTAACTACCTACCTATCTACCTACCTACCTACCTACTGTATTTCTCCCTCTCTCTATATACCTCTACCTACCAAACTACCTACTGTAGTTATCACTCACTCTCTCTGTATCCCTCTACCTACCTACCTACCTATCTACCTACATACCTACCTACCGTATTTCTCCCTCTCGCTCTCTCCCTCTACCTACCTACCTACTGTATTTCTCCCTCTCTCTCCCTCTACCTACCTCCCTCCCTACTATATTTCTCCCTCTCCCTCTCTCTCTATCCCCCTACCTATTTACCAACCTACCTACTGTATTTCTTCCTCTCTCTCTCTCTCCCTCTACCTACCTACCTACCTACCTACCTACCTACCTACCTACCTACCTACTGTATTTCTCACTCTCTCTTTATCCCTCTACTTACCTAACTACCTACTGTATTTCTCCCTCTCTCTGTATCCCTCTACCTACCTACCTACCTATCTACCTACCTACATGTCTCCTGCATTTCTCCCCCTCTCTCTCTATCCCTCTACCTACCTACCTACCTACTGTATTTCTCCCTCTCTCTCTATCCCTCTACCTACCTACCCACCTACCTACCTACTGTATTTCTCCCTCTCTCTCTCCCTCTACCTACCTACCTACCCACCTACCTATCTACGTAACTACCTACCTACTGTATTTGCCCCTCTCTCTCTGTCCCTCTACCTATCTACCTAGCTACCTATTGTATTTCTCCCTCTCTCTCTTTCCCTCTACATACCTACCTACCGTATTTCTCCCTCTCGCTCTCTCCCTCTACCTACCTACCTACCTACTGTATTTCTCCCTCTCTCTCTCTCCCTCTCCACCTACCTAACTACCTACCTACTGTATTTCTCCCTCTCTCTCTCTGTCCCTCTACCTATCTACCTAGCTACCTATTGCATTTCTCACTCTCGCTCTCTCCCTCTACCTACCTCCCTACCTATTGTATTTCTCACTCTCTCTCTATCCCCCTATTTACCTACCTACCGACTGTATTTCTCCTTCTCTCTCTATCCACCTACCTACCTACCTACCTACCTACCTACCTACCTACCTACCTGTCTCCTGTATTTCTCCCCCTCTCTCTCTATCCCTCTAACTACCTACCTACCTACCTACCTACCTACTGTATTTCTCCCTCTCTCTCTTTCTCGACCTACCTACCTACCTACTGTATTTCTCACTCTCTCTTTATCCCTCTACCTACCTAACTTCCTACTGTATTCCTCCCTCTCTCTCCTATCGCTCTACCTACCTACCTACCTACCTACCTACCTACCTGTCTCCTGTATTTCTCCCCCTCTCTCTCTATCCCTCTAACTACCTACCTACCTACCTACCTACCTACTGTATTTCTCCCTCTCTCTCTCTCTTTCTCGACCTACCTAACTACCTACCTACTGTATTTCTCACTCTCTCTTTATCCCTCTACCTACCTAACTTCCTACTGTATTTCTCCCTCTCTCTCCTATCCCTCTACCTACCTACCTACCTGCCTGCCTCCTATATTTCTCACTTTTCCTCTCTATCCCTCTACCTCCCTACCTCCCTCCCTCCCTATCTAACTACCTCCCTACCTACCTACCTGTCTCCTGTATTTCTCCCCCTCTCTCTCTATTCCTCTACCTACCTACCTACCTACCTACCTACCTACCTACCTACCTACCTACTGTATTTCTCCCCCCTCTCTCTATCCCTCTACCTACCTACCTACCTACCTACCTACCTACCTACCTACCTACCTACCTACCTACTGTATTTTCCTTCTCTCTCTATCCACCTACCTATCTACCTACTGTATTTCTCCCTCTCTCTATTCCTTTACATACCTACCTACCTACCTACTGTATTTCCCACTCTATCCCACTTACCCACCTACCCACCTATTGCATTTCTCCCCTCTCTCTATCCCCCTACCTACCTACCTACCTACCTACCTACCTACCTACCTACCTACGTATTGTATTGCTCCCAGTCTCTCTCTGTCCTTCTACCTACCTACCTACCTAACTACCTACTGTATTTCTCCCTCCCTCTCTCTATCCCCCTCTTGTATTTCTCCCCCTCCCTCTATCCCTCCTACCTACCTACCTACATACTGTATTTCTCCCTCTCTCTATCCCTCTACCCACCTACCTAGCTTTTGTATTTCTCCCCCTCTATCTATCCCTCTACCTACCTACCTACAGTATTTCTCCCTCTCTCTATCCCTCTACCTATCCACGTACCTACCTATTGTATTTCTCCCCCTCTCTCTATCCCTCTACCTACCTACCTTCCTACCTACCTACCTACCTACCTATTGTATTTCTCCCCCTCGCTCTATCACTCCCTACCTACCTACCTACCTACGTATTGTATTTCTCCCACTCTCTTTCTATCCTTCTACCTACCTACCTACCTACTGTATTTCTCCCCTCTCTCTCTATTCACCTACCTACCTACCTACCTACTGTATTTCTCCCTCTCTCTCTATTCACCTACCTACCTACCTACTGTATTTCTCCCCCCTCTCTCTATCCCTCTACCTACCTACCTACCTACCTACCTTCCTACTTTATTTCTCCCTCTCTCTATCCCTCTACCTACCTACCTACCTACCTACCTACCTACCTACCTACCTACTGTATTTTTCCTTCTCTCTCTATCCACCTACCTATCTACCTACTGTATTTCTCCCCTCTATCCCTCTACCTGCCTACCTACCTACCTACCTACTTTATTTCTCCCTCTCTCTATCCTCTACCTACCTACCTACCTACCTACCTACCTACCTACCTACTGTATTTTTCCTTCTCTCTATCCACCTACCTACCTACCTACTGCATTTCTCCCTCTCTCTGTATCCCTCTACCTACCTAACTACCTACTGTATTTCTCACTCTCTCTGTATCCCTCTACCTACCTACCTACCTACCTGCCTGACTGCCTCCTGTATTTCTCTCTTTCTCTCTCTATCCCTCTAACTACCTACCTACCTACCTACCTACCTACCTACCTTCCTACCTACTGTATTTCTCACTCTCTCTTTATCCCTCTACCTACCTAACAACCTACTGTATTTCTCCCTCTCTCTATATCCCTCTACCTACCTACCTACCTATCTACCTACCTACCTACCTACTGTATTTCTCCCTCTCTCTATATACCTCTACCTACCAAACTACCTACTGTAGTTATCACTCACTCTCTCTGTATCCCTCTACCTACCTACCTATCTACCTACATACCTACCTACCGTATTTCTCCCTCTCGCTCTCTCCCTCTACCTACCTACCTACTGTATTTCTCCCTCTCTCTGTATCCCTCTACCTACCTACCTACCTATCTACCTACCTACATGTCTCCTGCATTTCTCCCCCTCTCTCTCTATCCCTCTACCTACCTACCTACCTACTGTATTTCTCCCTCTTCTCTCTATCCCTCTACCTACCTACCCACCTACCTACCTACTGTATTTCTCCCTCTCTCTCTCCCTCTACCTACCTACCTACCCACCTACCTATCTACGTAACTACCTACCTACTGTATTTGCCCCTCTCTCTCTGTCCCTCTACCTATCTACCTAGCTACCTATTGTATTTCTCCCTCTCTCTTTCCCTCTACATACCTACCTACCGTATTTCTCCCTCTCGCTCTCTCCCTCTACCTACCTACCTACCTACTGTATTTCTCCCTCTCTCTCTCTCCCTCTCCACCTACCTAACTACCTACCTACTGTATTTCTCCCTCTCTCTCTCTGTCCCTCTACCTATCTACCTAGCTACCTATTGCATTTCTCACTCTCGCTCTCTCCCTCTACCTACCTCCCTACCTATTGTATTTCTCACTCTCTCTCTATCCCCCTATTTACCTACCTACCGACTGTATTTCTCCTTCTCTCTCTATCCACCTACCTACCTACCTACCTACCTACCTACCTACCTACCTAACCTACCTACCTACCTGTCTCCTGTATTTCTCCCCCTCTCTCTCTATCCCTCTAACTACCTACCTACCTACCTACCTACCTACCTACCTACTGTATTTCTCCCTCTCTCTCTCTCTTTCTCGACCTACCTAACTACCTACCTACTGTATTCTCACTCTCTCTTTATCCCTCTACCTACCTAACTTCCTACTGTATTCCTCCCTCTCTCTCTATCGCTCTACCTACCTACCTACCTACCTACCTACCTACCTACCTACCTACCGTACTTCAACCTCTCTATCCCTCTAGCTACCTACCTACCTACCTACCTACCTACCTACCTACTGTATTTCCCCCCCTCCCTCTCTCTCTCTCCCTCTACCTACCTACATGGCTACCTATTGTATTTCTCCCTCTCGCTCTATCCCTCTACATACCTACCTACCGTATTTCTCCCTCTCGCTCTCTCCCTCTACCTACCTCCCTACCTACCTACTGTATTTCTCACATTCTCTTTATCCCTCTACCTACCTAACTTCCTACTGTATTTCTCCCTCTCTCTCTATCCCTCTACCTACCTACCTACCTACCTACCTACCTACCTGTCTCCTGTATTTCTCCCCCCCTCTCTCTATCCCTCTAACTACCTACCTACCTACCTACCTACCTACCTACCTACCTACCTACCTACCTACCTACCTACATACTGTATTTCTCCCTCTCTCTATACCTCTACCTACCTACCTACCTACCTACCTACCTATCTACGTAGCTACCTACCTACTGTATTTCTCCCTCTCTCTCCCTCTCCCTACCTACCTAGCTACCTATTGTATTTCTCCCTCTCGCTCTATCCCTCTACATACCTACCTACCTACTGTATTTCTCCCTCTCTCTCTCTCCCTCTACCTCCCTACTATATTTCTCCCTCTCTCTCTCTCTCTCTCTCCAACCTACCTACCTACCTACCTACTGTATTTCTCCCTCTCTATCTCTCTACCTCTACCTCCCTACCTACCTGCCTACTGTATTTCTCCCTCCCCTCCTCTCTCTACCTACCTGCCTACCGACTGTATTTCTCCCTTTCTCTGTATCCCTCTACCAACCAACCTACCTACCTACCTACCTACCTACCAACTACGACTGTAATTCTCCCTCTCTGTATCCCTCTACCTACCTAACTACCTACTGTATTTCTCACTCTCTCTGTATCCCTCTACCTACCTACCTATCTACCTACCTACCTACTGTATTTCTCCCTCTCTGTATCTCTCTACCTACCTAACTACCTACTGTATTTCTCACTCTCTCTGTATCCCTCTACCTACCTACCTACCTACCTACCTACCTATCTACCTACCTACCTACTGTATTTCTCCCTCTCTCTGTATCCCTCCACCTACCTACCTACCTACTGTATTTCTCCCTCTCTCTCTATCCCCCTCCCTCCCTCCCTCCTGTATTTCTCCCCCTCTCTCTATCCCACTACCTACCTACCTCCTGTATTTCTCCCTCTCACTCTATCCCTCTATCAACCTACATGCCTACCTACTGTATATCTCCCTCTCTATCCCTCTACCTACCTAACTACTGTATTTCTCGCTCTCCCTCTCTATCCCTCTACTTACCTACCTACTGAATTTATCCCTTTCTCTCTCTCTCCCTCTACCTATCTCGTAGAAATGTGCCCACCAGGCTACCGAGCCTTTTATCAGCCTAGGGCCCTAGGGAGGCGTGGGGGGGTTGCGATTATTATTAGGGAAGGTTTTGAGCCGAAGGAGACCACGATCCCTCAGACGACCGGGTGTAAGTCCCTCCTCGTGAAGTGGGGCCTAGGGAGGCAGTTGGGCATGTTAGTTGTATACCTGCCTCCCTGCTATGTAACAACAGCCCTGCCCGAGCTCCTGGAGGTGATAGCCGAGGTGGCGGTTGAGACCCCCAGACTGTTGGTCATGGGGGATTTTAACCTGCCGTCAATAGGTGAAACCTCCGGAGCAGCTCGGGAGTTCATGGCCTCCATGACGGCCATGGACCTGACCCAGGTAGTTTTGGGCCCTACTCACTAGTGAGAACCTATATTAGGACTTACTTAGTGGCGATAAGGGTGGCCAAACGTGAGTATTGTGCCGCCCTTATTGCATCCGCAGATAACCGCCCTGCCGCTCTGTTTGGGGTAACCCGCTCCCTCCTTCAACAGAGGCCGCGGGAAGCCCCTCTGCAGGGACGAGCAGAGGAATTTGGGATTTATCTGGAGGATAAAATCACTCGGATTCGGAATGAGTTACCCTCCATCGAGAGTGGTCCGGTCGGACTGTCCGAGGCTGGTCTTGAGACACCATCTTGGGAGGAGTTTGACTTTGTTACTACTGAGGATATGGACAGGTTGTCAAAGAGACTTAAGGCTACCACATGTTTATTGGACCCGTGTCCCTCCTGGCTTGTACTGGCATCCTGGGAGACGACACGAGGCTGGCTCCAGGATATTGTGAACGCTTCTTTGAGTGAGGGGTCCTTGCCTACCGTCTTGAAAGAGGCGGTGGTGAGGCCCCTCCTCAAGAAGCCTTCCCTGGACCCAGCATTATTGGAAAATTACAGTCCGGTCTCCAACCTTCACTTTTTAGCGAAGGTTGTAGAGAGTGTGGTGGCCCAAGAGTTTCCGCGACACCTGGAGGAAATTGATTATCTAGACCCGCGCCAGTCCGGCTTCCGACCCGGTCACAGCACCGAGACGGCATTGGTCGCGTTGGTTGATGATCCCTGGAGGGCACGGGATAGAGGATGTTCCTCTATCCTAGTCCTTTTAGACCTCTCAGCGGCTTTTGATACTATCGACCATGGTATCCTATTGCACCGACTGGCGGGGTTGGGGCTGGGAGGCACCGTTTTACGGTGGTTCTCGTCCTACCTCTCTGGTCGGTCGCAATATGTGTTGGCACGGGGGCAGAGGTTGGCCTCGAGACCCCTCTTATGCAGGGTTCCTCAGGGGTCGGTCCTCTCGCCCCTCCTGTTCAACACGTATATGAAGCCGCTGGGCGAGATCATCCATGGTTTTGGGGTGGGATATCATCTGTACGCTGATGATACTCAGCTGTACATATCCACCCCAGACCACCCCAACGATGCCGCCGAGGTGTTCTCCCGGTGTTTGGAGGCCGTACGGATCTGGATGGGTAGTAACAAACTCAAGCTCAACCCGACCAAGACTGAGTGGCTGTGGCTTCCGGCACCCCGGTTCAGCCAGATTACTCCAACTCTGGCCATTGGGGGCGAAACACCGGCCCCCGTGGAGACGGCGCGCAATTTGGGTGTCCTCCTGGACTCCCGGCTGTCCATGGAGGACCATGTGGCGGCCGTGACCAGGGGGGTGTTCCATCAGGTACGCCTGATGCGCCAATTGCGCCCCTTACTGGACCGGGCTGCCCTTCGCACAGTCACTCAAGCACTCGTGACATCCCGACTCGACTACTGTAATGCTCTCTACATGGGGCTTCCCTTGAGGTGCATTCGAAAGCTACAGCTAGTCCAGAATGCAGCCGCGCGGGTGATTACGGGAGCTCCTAGACACTCCCATATAACACCGATCCTGCGCGAGCTGCACTGGCTTCCTGTGGTCTTTCGGGTGCGCTTCAAGGTTTTGACGACCATCTTTAAAGCGCTCCATGGCTCGGGACCTAGTTATATGCGAGACCGTCTCCTGCCCCATACATCCGTTCGACCGATACGTTCCCACAGAGAGGGCCTTCTCAGGGTGCCGTCGGCCGGGCAATGCAGACTGGCGACACCTAGGGGAAGGGCCTTCTCTGTGGCGGGCCCTGCCCTTTGGAACGACCTACCCCCTGAACTCTGCACCATCTCGGACCTCCGCCTCTTCCGCCAGTGTCTAAAGACACACTTTTTTCACCACGCCGGCCTAGCGTAACCTCCGCTGTGACTATTTTAGACAGTTTTAATTTTGGGGATTTTAATTGGATTTTAGCGCCGGATGGGTATTTAATATGTTTTAAATTTTGTATGTGTTTTTAAATTCCTGTGCGCCGCCCTGGGTCCTCTTCGGAGAAGGGCGGGTTATAAATCTAACTAAAATAAAAAAATAAATAAAAATACCTACCTACCTACTGTATTTCTCCCTCTCTCTCTATCCCTCTACCTACCTACCTACCCACCTACCTATCTACGTACCTACCTACCTACTGTATTTCTCCCTCTCTCTCTCTCCCTCTACCTACCTACCTAGCTACCTATTGTATTTCTCCCTTTCTCTCTATCCCTCTACATACCTACCTACCGTATTTCTCCCTCTCGCTCTCTCCCTCTACCTACCTACCTACCTACCTACCTACCTACCTACCTACCTACCTACCTAACCTACCTACTGTATTTCTCCCTCTCTCCCTCAACCTCCCTCCCTACTATATTTCTCCCTCTCTCTCTCTCTCCACCTACCTAACTACCTACCTACTGTATTTCTCCCTCTCTCTCTCTCCCCCTACCTATTTACCAACCTATCTAATGTATTTCTCCCTCTCTCTCTCCCTCTACCTACCTACCTACCTGACTGTATTTCTTCCTCTCTCTCTCCCTCTACCTACCTACCTACTTACTGTATTTCTCACTCTCTCTTTATCCCTCTACCTACCTAACTTCCTACTGTATTTCTCCCTCTCTCTCTATCCCTCTACCTACCTACCTACCTGCCTGCCTCCTACATTTCTCACTTTTCCTCTCTATCCCTCTACCTCCCTACCTCCCTCCCTCCCTACCTAACTACCTCCCTACCTCCCTACCTGTCTCCTGTATTTCTCTCTTTCCCTCTCTCTCTATTCCTCTACCTACCTACCTACCTACCTACCTACCTACCTACCTACCTACCTACCTACCTACCTACCTACCTACCTACGTATTGTATTTCTACCACTCTCTCTCTATCCTTCTACCTACCTACCTACCTACTGTATTTCTCCCTCTCTCTCTATTCACCTACCTACCTACCTACATACCTACCTACTGTATTTCTCCCCCCCTCTCTCTATCCCTCTACCTACCTACCTACCTACCTACCTACCTACCTACCTACCTACTGTATTTCTCCCTCTCTCTATCCCTCTACCTACCTACCTACCTACCTACCTACTGTATTTTTCCTTCTCTCTCTATCCACCTACCTATCTACCTACTGTATTTCTCCCTCTCTCTATTCCTTTACATACCTACCTACCTACCTACTGTATTTCTCCCCCACTCTCTATCCCTCTACCCACCTACCCACCTATTGCATTTCTCCCCCCTCTCTCTATCCCCCTACCTACCTACCTACCTACCTACCTACCTACCTACCTACCTACGTATTGTATTGCTCCCAGTCTCTCTCTGTCCTTCTACCTACCTACCTACCTACTGTATTTCTCCCTCCCTCTCTCTATCCCCCTCTTGTATTTCTCCCCTACTCTCTATCCCTCTACCTACCTACCTACCTACTGTATTTCTCCCTCTCTATCCCTCTACCCACCTACCTACAGTATTTCTCCCTCTCTCTATTCCTCTACCTATCCACCTACCTACCTATTGTATTTCTCCCCCTCTCTCTATTCCTCTACCTACCTACCTACCTATTGTATTTCTACCACTCTCTCTCTATCCTTCTACCTACCTACCTACCTACTGTATTTCTCCCCCCTCTCTCTATCCCTCTACCTACCTACCTACCTACCTACCTACCTACCTACCTACCTACCTACCTACCTACTTTATTTCTCCCTCTCTCTATCCCTCTACCTACCTACCTACCTACCTACCTACCTACCTACCTACCTATCTACCTACTGTATTTCTCCCTCTATCCCTCTACCTACCTACCTACCTGCCTGCCTCCTACATTTCTCACTTTTCCTCTCTATCCCTCTACCTCCCTACCTACCTCCCTCCCTACCTAACTACCTCCCTACCTGTCTCCTGTATTTCTCTCTTTCCCTCTCTCTCTATTCCTCTACCTACCTACCTACCTACCTACCTACCTACCTACCTACGTATTGTATTTCTACCACTCTCTCTCTATCCTTCTACCTACCTACCTACCTACCTACTGTATTTCTCCCTCTCTCTCTATTCACCTACCTACCTACCTACATACCTACCTACTGTATTTCTCCCCCCCTCTCTCTATCCCTCTACCTACCTACCTACCTACCTACCTACCTACATACCTACCTACCTACCTACTGTATTTCTCCCTCTCTCTATCCCTCTACCTACCTACCTACCTACCTACCTACCTACCTACCTACCTACCTACTGTATTTTTCCTTCTCTCTCTATCCACCTACCTATCTACCTACTGTATTTCTCCCTCTCTCTATTCCTTTACATACCTACCTACCTACCTACTGTATTACCTACCTAGCTTTTGTATTTCTCCCCCCTCTATCTATCCGTCTACCTACCTACCTACAGTATTTCTCCCTCTCTCTATCCCTCTACCTATCCACGTACCTACCTATTGTATTTCTCCCCCTCTCTCTATCCCTCTACCTACCTACCTACCTACCTATTTTATTTCTCCCCCTCGCTCTATCCACCTACCTACCTACCTACCTACCTACCTACCTACCTACCTACCTACCTACCTACCTACCTACCTACCTACGTATTGTATTTCTCCCACTCTCTCTCTATCCTTCTACCTACCTACCTACTGTATTTCTCCCTCTCTCTCTCTATCCCACTCTTGTATTTCTCCCCCTCTCTATCCCTCTACCTACCTACCTACCTACTGTATTTCTCCCTCTCTATCCCTCTACCCACCTACCTACAGTATTTCTCCCTCTCTCTATTCCTCTACCTATCCACCTACCTACCTATTGTATTTCTCCCCCTCTCTCTATTCCTCTACCTACCTACCTACCTACCTACCTACCTATTGTATTTCTACCACTCTCTCTCTATCCTTCTACCTACCTACCTACCTACTGTATTTCTCCCTCTCTCTCTATTCACCTACCTACCTACCTACTGTATTTCTCCCACCTCTCTCTATCCCTCTACCTACCTACCTACCTACCTACCTACCTACCTACCTACCTACCTACCTACCTACTTTATTTCTCCCTCTCTCTATCCCTCTACCTACCTACCTACCTACCTACCTACCTACCTACCTACCTACCTACCTACCTACTGTATTTCTCACTCTCTTTATCCCTCTACCTACCTAACAACCTACTGTATTTCTCCCTCTCTTTCTATCCCTCTACCTACCTACCTACCTACCTACCTACCTACTGTATTTCTCACTCTCTTTATCCCTCTACCTACCTAACAACCTACTGTATTTCTCCCTCTCTCTCTATCCCTCTACCTACCTACCTACCTATCTACCTACCTACCTACTGTATTTCTCCCTCTCTCTATATACCTCTACCTACCAAACTACCTACTGTAGTTATCACTCACTCTCTCTGTATCCCTCTACCTACCTACCTACCTATCTACCTACATACCTACCTACCGTATTTCTCCCTCTCGCTCTCTCCCTCTACCTACCTACCTACTGTATTTCTCCCTCTCTCTCCCTCTACCTACCTCCCTCCCTACTATATTTCTCCCTCTCCCTCTCTCTCTATCCCCCTACCTATTTACCAACCTACCTACTGTATTTCTTCCTCTCTCTCTCTCTCTCCCTCTACCTACCTACCTACCTACCTACCTACCTACCTACTGTATTTCTCACTCTCTCTTTATCCCTCTACTTACCTAACTACGTACTGTATTTCTCCCTCTCTCTGTATCCCTGTACCTACCTACCTACCTATCTACCTACCTACCTACTGTATTTCTCCCTCTCTCTCTCTCCCTCTACCTACCTACCTTCCTACCTACCTACCTGACTGTATTTCTCCCTCTCTCCCTCTACCTACCTACCTACCTACCTACCTACCTACCTACCTACCTACCTACCTACTGTATTTCTCACTCTCTCTTTATCCCTCTACCTACCTAACTACCTACTATATTTCTCACTCTCTCTCTATCCCTCTACCTACCTACCTACCTACCTGCCTGCCTCCTGTATTTCTCCCCCTCTCTCTCTATCCCTCTACCTACCTACCTACCTACCTACGTACCTACCTACCTACTGTATTTCTCCCTCTCTCTCTCTCCCTCTACCTACCTACCTAGCTACCTATTGTATTTCTCCCTCTCTCTCTCTCCCTCTACCTACCTACCTAGCTACCTATTGTATTTCTCCCTTTCTCTCTATCCCTCTCCATACCTACCTACCGTATTTCTCCCTCTCGCTCTCTCCCTCTACCTACCTACCTACTGTATTTCTCCCTCTCTCTCCCTCTACCTACCTACCTCCCTACTATATTTCTCCCTCTCCCTCTCTCTCTATCCCCCTACCTATTTACCAACCTACCTACTGTATTTCTTCCTCTCTCTCTCTCTCTCCCTCTACCTACCTACCTACCTACCTACCAACTGTATTTCTCACTCTCTCTTTATCCCTCTACTTACCTAACTACGTACTGTATTTCTCCCTCTCTCTGTATCCCTCTACCTACCTACCTACCTACCTACCTACCTACCTACCTACCTACCTACCTACCTACCTACTATATTTCTCCCTCTCTCTATATACCTCTACCTACCAAACTACCTACTGTAGTTATCCCTCACTCTCTCTGTATCCCTCTACCTACCTACCTACCTACCTACCTAACTACCTACCTACCGTATTTCTCCCTCTCGCTCTCTCCCTCTACCTACCTACCTACCTACTGTATTTCTCCCTCTCTCTCCCTCTACCTCCCTCCCTCCCTACTGTATTTCTCCCTCTCTCTCTCTCCCTCTACCTACCTACCTTCCTACCTACCTACCTGACTGTATTTCTCCCTCTCTCCCTCTCCCTACCTACCTACCTACCTACCTACCTACCGTATTTCTCACTCTCTCTTTATCCCTCTACCTACCTAACTACCTACTGTATTTCTCACTCTCTCTCTATCCCTCTACCTACCTACCTACCTACCTGCCTGCCTCCTGTATTTCTCCCCCTCTCTCTCTATCCCTCTACCTACCTACGTACCTACCTACCTGACTGTATTTCTTCCTCTCTCTCTCTCCCTCTACCTACCTACCTACTGTATTTCTCACTCTCTCTTTATCCCTCTACCTACCTAACTTCCTACTGTATTTCTCTCTCTCTCTATCCCTCTACCTACCTTCCTACCTACCTGCCTGCCTCCTATATTTCTCTCTTTCCCTCTCTATCCCTCTACCTCCCTCCCTCCCTCCCTCCCTCCCTAACTACCTACCTACCTACCTGTCTCCTGTATTTCTCTTTCCCTCTCTATCCTTCTACCTCCCTCCCTCACTCCCTCCCTCCCTAACTACCTACCTACCTACCTATTGTATTTCTCCCTCTCTCTATCCCTCTACATACCTACCTACCGTATTTCTCGCTCTGTCCCTCTACCTACCTACCTACCTACCTACTGTATTTCTCCCTCTCTCTCCCTCAACCTCCCTCCCTCCCTACTATATTTCTCCCTCCCTCTCTCTCTCTATCTCTCCACCTACCTAACTACCTACCTACTGTATTTCTCCCTCTCTCTATCCCCCTACCTTTTTACCAACCTACCTACTGTATTTCTCTCTCTCTCTCCCTCTACCTACCTACCTACCTGACTGTATTTCTTCCTCTCTCTCTCCCTCTACCTACCTACCTACCTACTGTATTTCTCACTCTCTCTTTATCCCTCTACCTACCTAACTTCCTACTGTATTTCTCTCTCTCTCTCTATCCCTCTACCTACCTACCTACCTGCATGCCTGCCTCCTATATTTCTCTCTTTCCCTCTCTATCCCTCTACCTCCCTCCCTCCCTCCCTCCCTAACTACCTACCTACCTACTGTATTTCTCACTCTCTCTTTATCCCTCTACCTACCTAACTTCCTACTGTATTTCTCTCTCTCTCTCTATCCCTCTACCTACCTACCAGGGGTGGGTTTCAAAATTTTTGGAACAGGTTCTGTGGGTGTGGCCTGCTTTGTGGGAGTGGCTCTGCAGTCATGTGACCGGGTGGGCGTGGCCAACTAGGAAAATGTGGTGGAATTCACTTAACAACGGTCTTGCTTAGCAACCAAAATTTTGGCCTTAATTGTGGTCATAATTTCTCTTTCATCTCTGTCCCACTTTCTTTTTCTTTCTTTTCTTTCTTCCCTTCTTTCTCTTTCTCTCTGTCTCTCTCTCTGAGTCTGTCTGTCTCTCACTGTGGCTCTTTATTTCTCCCTCCCTCCCTCTCTGTCTCTTTCTATCATTCTCTGTGTCTGTCTGACTCTCTCTCTCTGTGGCTCTTTATCTCTCTCTCCCTCCCTCCTTCCCTTTCTGTCTCTTTCTGTCATTCTCTGTGTCTGTCTGACTCTCTCTCTCTGTGGCTCTTTATCTCTCTCTCCCTCCCTCCCTCCTTCCCTTTCTGTCTCTTTCTGTCATTCTCTGTGTCTGTCTGACTCTCTCTCTCTGTGGCTCTTTCTCTCCCTCCTCCCCTCCCGCCTGCCGTCTCAGGCAGCCCAGCTCCCGCGCCTCCCAGTCCTCCGCCTGCATCGCCCCGCTTCACCGGCTCACCTCGGCCCCCGAGGTTGCCCGGTTTCCGGATGCAGCCGCCCCCTCGGCGCTTCGCTCTGCCGCTCTGCGGCTTCTGCTGCTTCGGCAGGCCGGTAGGTTTGGCCGGCGGGGGCGGGGTGAGCCCCGTAGTCCCCGTTCCCCTCCCCTCCCCCGCTTCCAGCGCCGGAAGGCCGCGCCCGGCGGGAACCTGCAGCGGCCGAAGCAGCTCGGGCAGCTGCGCACGCCGGCCAATGGCGAGCCACGGTCCGGGGGCGGGGTTGGCCACCCGCAGGCGGGGCAAGGGGCTGGCCCGCCGGGGAGGGGCGCCCCAGGTCGGCTCCCGGGTCAGCACCTCCACCGGCCGGCGGCGGGGTCGGATGGACAGGTACCGCGAGGGCGGCCCGAGGGAAGGAGGAGCAGGCAGGCAGGCAGGCGCCTCCCGCCTCCCGCCTGCCCCGTGGCTTCAGGACAGGTCCCGCCCCAACGGCACACGGAGGGCAGCGGGGAACGGAGGGGAGCGGCGCAGGAGTTTCTGCACGGCCCGATCACTCCAGACGCCATCGGGGAAGACGGGGGGGGGCGGGGATGGTGAGGCCCGACTCAGCCTGCCCAGGACCTGTCCTGAAGCCACGGGGCAGGCGGGAGGCGGCTCGGCGCCTGCCTGCCTGCCTGCTCCTCCTTCCCTCGGGCCGCTCTCGCGGTACCTGTCCGTCCGACCCCGCCGCCGGCCGGTGGAGGTGCTGCCCGGGAGCCGACCTGGGGCGCCCCTCCCCGGCGGGCCAGCCCCCTGCCCCGCCTGCGGGTGGCCAACCCCGCCCCCGGACCGCGGCTCGCCATTGGCTGGCGTGGGCAGCTGCCCGAGCTGCTTCGGCCGCTGCAGGTTCCCGCCGGGCGCGGCCTTCCGGCGCTGGGAGCGGGGGAGGGGAACGGGGACTACTTACTTCCGGGTCCACCGGTCCAAGCGGATCGCTTGGGATCGGGAATTTTCACGAAAGGGTTCGCGCGATCCCACCCGAACCCTGAGAAACCCACCCCTGCTACCTACCTACCTACCTGCCTGCCTCCTATATTTCTCTTTCCCTCTCTATCCCTCTACCTCCCTCCCTCCCTCCCTCCCTAATTACCTCCCTACCTTCCCACCTGTCTCCTGTATTTCTCCCCATCTCTCTCTATCCCTCTAACTACCTACCTACCTACCTACCTACTGTATTTCTCCCTCTCTCTCTATCCCTCTACCTACCTACCTACCTACCTACCTACCTACCTACCTACCTACCTATCTACGTACCTACCTACCTACTGTATTTCTCCCTCTCCCTCTCTCCCTCTACCTACCTACCTACCTACCTACCTATTGTATTTCTCACTCTCGCTCTATCCCTCTACCTACCTCCCTACTATATTTTTCCCTCTCTCTCTCTCTCTCTCTCTCCACCTACCTAACTACCTACCTACTGTATTTCTCCCTCTCTATCTCTCTACCTCTACCTCCCTATGTACCTACTGTATTTCTCCCTCTCTCTGTCTCCCTCTACCTACGTACCTACCTACCTGCCTACTGTATTTCTCCCTCCCCTCCTCTCTCTCTCTGTACCTACCTGCCTACCGACTGTATTTCTCCCTTTCTCTGTATCCCTCTACCTACCTAACTACCTACCTACGACTGTATTTCTCCCTCTCTCTGTATCCCTATACCTAACTACCTACTGTATTTCTCACTCTCTCTGTATCCCTCTACCTACCTACCTACCTGCCTGCCTGCCTCCTGTATTTCTCTCTTTCTCTCTCTATCCCTCTACCTACCTACCTACCTACCTACCTAACCTACCTACCTACCTACCTACCTACCTACATGTCTCCTGCATTTCTCCCCCTCTCTCTCTATCCCTCTACCTACCTACCTACCTACCTACCTACCTACCTACCTACCTACTGTATTTCTCCCTCTCTATCCCTCTACCTACCTACCCACCTACCTATCTACGTACCTACCTACCTACTGTATTTCTTCCTCTCCCTCTCTCCCCCTCTACCTATCTACCTAGCTACCTATTGTATTTCTCACTCTCGCTCTCTCCCTCTACCTCCCTCCCTACTATATTTCTCCCTCTCTCTCTCTCTCTCTCTCCACCTACCTAACTACCTACCTACTGTATTTCTCCCTCTCTATCTCTCTACCTCTACCTCCCTATGTACCTACTGTATTTCTCCCTCTCTCTATCTCCCTCTACCTACCTACCTACCTACCTACCTGCCTACTGTATTTCTCCCTCCCCTCCTCTCTCTCTCTGTACCTACCTGCCTACCGACTGTATTTCTCCCTTTCTCTGTATCCCTCTACATACATAACTACCTACTGTATTTCTCACTCTCTGTATCCCTCTACCTACCTACCTACCTGCCTGCCTGCCTCCTGTATTTCTCTTTCTCTCACTATCCCTCTACCTACCTACCTACCTGCCTACCTACCTACATGTCCCCTGCATTTCTCCCCCTCTCTCTCTATCCCTCTACCTACCTACCTACCTACCTACCTACCTACCTACCTACCTACCTACCTACCTACCTACCTACTGTATTTCTCCCTCTCTCTCTATCCCTCTACCTACCTACCCACCTACCTACCTACTGTATTTCTCCCTCTCTCTCTATCCCTCTACCTATCTACCTACCCACCTACCTATCTACGTACCTACCTACCTACTGTATTTGTACCTCTCTCTCTCTGTCCCTCTACCTATCTACCTAGCTACCTATTGTATTTCTCCCTCTCTCTCTATCCCTCTACCTACCTACCTACCTGCCTGCCTCCTACATTTCTCACTTTTCCTCTCTATCCCTCTACCTCCCTACCTCCCTCCCTCCCTACCTAACTACCTCCCTACCTACCTACCTGTCTCCTGTATTTCTCTCTTTCCCTCTCTCTCTATTCCTCTACCTACCTACCTACCTACCTACCTACCTACCTACCTACCTACCTACCTACGTATTGTATTTCTACCACTCTCTCTCTATCCTTCTACCTACCTACCTACCTACTGTATTTCTCCCTCTCTCTCTATTCACCTACCTACCTACCTACATACCTACCTACTGTATTTCTCCCCCCCTCTCTATCCCTCTACCTACCTACCTACCTACCTACCTACCTACCTACCTACCTACCTACCTACCTACTGTATTTCTCCCTCTCTCTATCCCTCTACCTACCTACCTACCTACCTACCTACCTACCTACCTACTGTATTTTTCCTTCTCTCCCTATCCACCTACCTATCTACCTACTGTATTTCTCCCTCTCTCTATTCCTTTACATACCTACCTACCTACCTACTGTATTTCTCCCCCACTCTCTATCCCTCTACCCACCTACCCACCTATTGCATTTCTCCCCCCTCTCTCTATCCCCCTACCTACCTACCTACCTACCTACGTATTGTATTGCTCCCAGTCTCTCTCTGTCCTTCTACCTACCTACCTACCTACTGTATTTCTCCCTCCCTCTCTCTATCCCCCTCTTGTATTTCTCCCCCACTCTCTATCCCTCTACCTACCTACCTACATACTGCATTTCTCCCTCTCTCTATCCCTCTACCCACCTACCTAGCTTTTGTATTTCTCCCCCTCGCTCTATCCACCTACCTACCTACCTACCTACCTACCTACCTACCTACTTACCTACCTACCTACCTACGTATTGTATTTCTCCCACTCTCTCTCTATCCTTCTACCTACCTACCTACTGTATTTCTCCCTCTCTCTCTCTATCCCACTCTTGTATTTCTCCCCCTCTCTATCCCTCTACCTACCTACCTACCTACTGTATTTCTCCCTCTCTATCCCTCTACCCACCTACCTACAGTATTTCTCCCTCTCTCTATTCCTCTACCTATCCACCTACCTACCTATTGTATTTCTCCCCCTCTCTCTATTCCTCTACCTACCTACCTACCTATTGTATTTCTACCACTCTCTCTCTATCCTTCTACCTACCTACCTACCTACTGTATTTCTCCCCCCTCTCTCTATCCCTCTACCTACCTACCTACCTACCTACCTACCTACCTACCTACCTACCTACCTACCTACCTACCTACCTACCTACCTACCTACCTACTTTATTTCTCCCTCTCTCTATCCCTCTACCTACCTACCTACCTACCTACCTACCTACCTACCTACCTACCTACCTACCTACCTACCTACTGTATTTTTCCTTCTCTCTCTATCCACCTACCTATCTACCTACTGTATTTCTCCCTCTATCCCTCTACCTACCTACCTACCTGCCTGCCTCCTACATTTCTCATTTTTCCTCTCTATCCCTCTACCTCCCTACCTACCTCCCTCCCTACCTAACTACCTCCCTACCTACCTACCTGTCTCCTGTATTTCTCTCTTTCCCTCTCTCTCTATTCCTCTACCTACCTACCTACCTACCTACCTACCTACCTACCTACCTACTGTATTTCTCCCTCTCTCTATCCCTCTACCTACCTACCTACCTACCTACCTACCTACCTACCTACTGTATTTTTCCTTCTCTCTCTATCCACCTACCTATCTACCTACTGTATTTCTCCCTCTCTCTATTCCTTTACATACCTACCTACCTACCTACTGTATTTCTCCCCCACTCTCTATCCCTCTACCCACCTACCCACCTATTGCATTTCTCCCCCCTCTCTCTATCCCCCTACCTACCTACCTACCTACCTACCTACCTACCTACCTACGTATTGTATTGCTCCCAGTCTCTCTCTGTCCTTCTACCTACCTACCTACCTACTGTATTTCTCCCTCCCTCTCTCTATCCCCCTCTTGTATTTCTCCCCCACTCTCTATCCCTCTACCTACCTACCTACATACTGCATTTCTCCCTCTCTCTATCCCTCTACCCACCTACCTAGCTTTTGTATTTCTCCCCCCTCTATCTATCCGTCTACCTACCTACCTACAGTATTTCTCCCTCTCTCTATCCCTCTACCTATCCACGTACCTACCTATTGTATTTCTCCCCCTCTCTCTATCCCTCTACCTACCTACCTACCTACCTATTTTATTTCTCCCCCTCGCTCTATCCACCTACCTACCTACCTACCTACCTACCTACCTACCTACCTACGTATTGTATTTCTCCCACTCTCTCTCTATCCTTCTACCTACCTACCTACTGTATTTCTCCCTCTCTCTCTCTATCCCACTCTTGTATTTCTCCCCCTCTATCCCTCTACCTACCTACCTACCTACTGTATTTCTCCCTCTCTATCCCTCTACCCACCTACCTACAGTATTTCTCCCTCTCTCTATTCCTCTACCTATCCACCTACCTACCTATTGTATTTCTCCCCCTCTCTCTATTCCTCTACCTACCTACCTACCTACCTATTGTATTTCTACCACTCTCTCTCTATCCTTCTACCTACCTACCTACCTACTGTATTTCTCCCTCTCTCTCTATTCACCTACCTACCTACCTACTGTATTTCTCCCACCTCTCTCTATCCCTCTACCTACCTACCTACCTACCTACCTACCTACCTACCTACCTACCTACTTTATTTCTCCCTCTCTCTATCCCTCTACCTACCTACCTACCTACCTACCTACCTACCTACCTACCTACCTACCTACTGTATTTTTCCTTCTCTCTCTATCCACCTACCTATCTACCTACTGTATTTCTCCCTCTATCCCTCTACCTACCTACCTACCTACCTACCTACCTACCTACCTACTGTATTTCTCCCTCTCTCTATCCCTCTACCTACCTACCTACCTACCTACCTACCTACCTACCTACCTACCTACCTACCTACTGTATTTTTCCTTCTCTCCCTATCCACCTACCTATCTACCTACTGTATTTCTCCCTCTCTCTATTCCTTTACATACCTACCTACCTACCTACTGTATTTCTCCCCCACTCTCTATCCCTCTACCCACCTACCCACCTATTGCATTTCTCCCCCCTCTCTCTATCCCCCTACCTACCTACCTACCTACCTACGTATTGTATTGCTCCCAGTCTCTCTCTGTCCTTCTACCTACCTACCTACCTACTGTATTTCTCCCTCCCTCTCTCTATCCCCCTCTTGTATTTCTCCCCCACTCTCTATCCCTCTACCTACCTACCTACATACTGCATTTCTCCCTCTCTCTATCCCTCTACCCACCTACCTAGCTTTTGTATTTCTCCCCCTCGCTCTATCCACCTACCTACCTACCTACCTACCTACCTACCTACCTACCTACCTACCTACTTACCTACCTACCTACCTACGTATTGTATTTCTCCCACTCTCTCTCTATCCTTCTACCTACCTACCTACTGTATTTCTCCCTCTCTCTCTCTATCCCACTCTTGTATTTCTCCCCCTCTCTATCCCTCTACCTACCTACCTACCTACTGTATTTCTCCCTCTCTATCCCTCTACCCACCTACCTACAGTATTTCTCCCTCTCTCTATTCCTCTACCTATCCACCTACCTACCTACTGTATTTCTCCCTCTCCCTCTCTCTCCCTCTACCTACCTAGCTACCTACTGTATTTCTCCCTCTCTCTCTATCCCTCTACCTACCTACCTAACTACCTACCTACCTGCCTGCCTCCTGTATTTCTCCCCCTCTCTCTCTATCCCTCTACCTACCTACCTACCTACCTACCTACCTACCTATCTACCTACCTACCTACCTACTGTATTTCTCCCTCTCTCTATATACCTCTACCTACCAAACTACCTACTGTAGTTATCACTCACTCTCTCTGTATCCTTCTACCTACCTACCTACCTATCTACCTACATACCTACCTACCGTATTTCTCCCTCTCGCTCTCTCCCTCTACCTACCTACCTACTGTATTTCTCCCTCTCTCTCCCTCTACCTACCTACCTCCCTACTATATTTCTCCCTCTCCCTCTCTCTCTATCCCCCTACCTATTTACCAACCTACCTACTGTATTTCTTCCTCTCTCTCTCTCTCTCCCTCTACCTACCTACCTACCTACCTACCTACCTACCTACTGTATTTCTCACTCTCTCTATATCCCTCTACTTACCTAACTACGTACTGTATTTCTCCCTCTCTCTGTATCCCTCTACCTACCTACCTACCTATCTACCTACCTACCTACCTACTGTATTTCTCCCTCTCTCTATATACCTCTACCTACCAAACTACCTACTGTAGTTATCCCTCACTCTCTCTGTATCCCTCTACCTATCTACCTACCTATCTACCTAACTACCTACCTACCGTATTTCTCCCTCTCGCTCTCTCCCTCTACCTACCTACCTACCTACTGTATTTCTCCCTCTCTCCCTCTACCTCCCTCCCTCCCTACTGTATTTCTCCCTCTCTCTCTCTCCCTCTACCTACCTACCTTCCTACCTTCCTACCTGACTGTATTTCTCCCTCTCTCCCTCTACCTACCTACCTACCTACCTACCTACCTACCTACCTACCTACTGTATTTCTCACTCTCTCTTTATCCCTGTACCTACCTAACTACCTACTGTATTTCTCACTCTCTCTCTATCCCTCTACCTACCTACCTACCTACCTACCTGCCTGCCTCCTGTATTTCTCCCCCTCTCTCTCTATCCCTCTACCTACCTACCTACCTACCTACCTACGTACCTACCTACCTACTGTATTTCTCCCTCTCTCCCTCACCCTCTACCTACCTAGCTACCTATTGTATTTCTCCCTCTCTCTCTCTCCCTCTACCTACCTACCTAGCTACCTATTGTATTTCTCCCTTTCTCTCTATCCCTCTCCATACCTACCTACCGTATTTCTCCCTTTCGCTCTCTCCCTCTACCTACCTACCTACTGTATTTCTCCCTCTCTCTCCCTCTACCCACCTACCTACAGTATTTCTCCCTCTCTCTATTCCTCTACCTATCCACCTACCTACCTATTGTATTTCTCCCCCTCTCTCTATTCCTCTACCTACCTACCTACCTACCTACCTACCTATTGTATTTCTACCACTCTCTCTCTATCCTTCTACCTACCTACCTACCTACTGTATTTCTCCCTCTCTCTCTATTCACCTACCTACCTACCTACTGTATTTCTCCCACCTCTCTCTATCCCTCTACCTACCTACCTACCTACCTACCTACCTACCTACCTACCTACTTTATTTCTCCCTCTCTCTATCCCTCTACCTACCTACCTACCTACCTACCTACCTACCTACCTACCTACCTACCTACCTACTTACTGTATTTTTCCTTCTCTCTCTATCCACCTACCTATCTACCTACTGTATTTCTCCCTCTATCCCTCTACCTACCTACCTACCTACCTACCTACCTACCTATCTACGTACCTACCTACCTACTGTATTTCTCCCTCTCCCTCTCTCTCCCTCTACCTACCTAGCTACCTACTGTATTTCTCCCTCTCTCTCTATCCCTCTACCTACCTACCTACCTACCTACCTACCTGCCTGCCTCCTGTATTTCTCCCCCTCTCTCTCTATCCCTCTACCTACCTACCTACCTACCTACCTACCTACCTACCTACCTACCTACCTACCTACCTACCTACTGTATTTCTCACTCTCTTTATCCCTCTACCTACCTAACAACCTACTGTATTTCTCCCTCTCTCTCTATCCCTCTACCTACCTACCTACCTATCTACCTACCTACCTACCTACTGTATTTCTCCCTCTCTCTATATACCTCTACCTACCAAACTACCTACTGTAGTTATCACTCACTCTCTCTGTATCCCTCTACCTACCTACCTACCTATCTACCTACATACCTACCTACCGTATTTCTCCCTCTCGCTCTCTCCCTCTACCTACCTACCTACTGTATTTCTCCCTCTCTCTCCCTCTACCTACCTACCTCCCTACTATATTTCTCCCTCTCCCTCTCTCTCTATCCCCCTACCTATTTACCAACCTACCTACTGTATTTCTTCCTCTCTCTCTCTCTCTCCCTCTACCTACCTACCTACCTACCTACCTACTGTATTTCTCACTCTCTCTATATCCCTCTACTTACCTAACTACGTACTGTATTTCTCCCTCTCTGTATCCCTCTACCTACCTACCTACCTATCTACCTACCTACCTACCTACTGTATTTCTCCCTCTCTCTATATACCTCTACCTACCAAACTACCTACTGTAGTTATCCCTCACTCTCTCTGTATCCCTCTACCTATCTACCTACCTATCTACCTAACTACCTACCTACCGTATTTCTCCCTCTCGCTCTCTCCCTCTACCTACCTACCTACCTACTGTATTTCTCCCTCTCTCCCTCTACCTCCCTCCCTCCCTACTGTATTTCTCCCTCTCTCTCTCTCCCTCTACCTACCTACCTTCCTACCTTCCTACCTGACTGTATTTCTCCCTCTCTCCCTCTACCTACCTACCTACCTACCTACCTACCTACCTACCTACTGTATTTCTCACTCTCTCTTTATCCCTGTACCTACCTAACTACCTACTGTATTTCTCACTCTCTCTCTATCCCTCTACCTACCTACCTACCTACCTGCCTGCCTCCTGTATTTCTCCCCCTCTCTCTCTATCCCTCTACCTACCTACCTACCTACCTACGTACCTACCTACCTACCTACTGTATTTCTCCCTCTCTCCCTCTCCCTCTACCTACCTACCTAGCTACCTATTGTATTTCTCCCTCTCTCTCTCTCCCTCTACCTACCTACCTAGCTACCTATTGTATTTCTCCCTTTCTCTCTATCCCTCTCCATACCTACCTACCGTATTTCTCCCTCTCGCTCTCTCCCTCTACCTACCTACCTACTGTATTTCTCCCTCTCTCTCCCTCTACCTACCTACCTCCCTACTATATTTCTCCCTCTCCCTCTCTCTCTATCCCCCTACCTATTTACCAACCTACCTACTGTATTTCTTCCTCTCTCTCTCTCTCTCCCTCTACCTACCTACCTACCTACCTACCTACTGTATTTCTCACTCTCTCTTTATCCCTCTACTTACCTAACTACGTACTGTATTTCTCCCTCTCTCTGTATCCCTCTACCTACCTACCTACCTACCTACCTACCTACCTACCTACCTACCTACCTACCTACCTACCTACCTACTGTATTTCTCCCTCTCTCTATATACCTCTACCTACCAAACTACCTACTGTAGTTATCCCTCACTCTCTCTGTATCCCTCTACCTACCTACCTACCTACCTACCTACCTACCTACCGTATTTCTCCCTCTCGCTCTCTCCCTCTACCTACCTACCTACCTACTGTATTTCTCCCTCTCTCTCCCTCTACCTCCCTCCCTCCCTACTGTATTTCTCCCTCTCTCTCTCTCCCTCTACCTACCTACCTTCCTACCTACCTACCTGACTGTATTTCTCCCTCTCTCCCTCTACCTACCTACCTACCTACCTACCTACCGTATTTCTCACTCTCTCTTTATCCCTCTACCTACCTAACTACCTACTGTATTTCTCACTCTCTCTCTATCCCTCTACCTACCTACCTACCTACCTGCCTGCCTCCTGTATTTCTCCCCCTCTCTCTCTATCCCTCTACCTACCTACGTACCTACCTACCTGACTGTATTTCTTCCTCTCTCTCTCTCCCTCTACCTACCTACCTTCCTACCTACCTACCTACCTACCTACTGTATTTCTCACTCTCTCTTTATCCCTGTACCTACCTAACTACCTACTGTATTTCTCACTCTCTCTCTATCCCTCTACCTACCTACCTACCTACCTGCCTGCCTCCTGTATTTCTCCCCCTCTCTCTCTATCCCTCTACCTACCTACCTACCTACCTACCTACGTACCTACCTACCTACTGTATTTCTCCCTCTCTCCCTCTCCCTCTACTTACCTACCTAGCTACCTATTGTATTTCTCCCTCTCTCTCTCTCCCTCTACCTACCTACCTAGCTACCTATTGTATTTCTCCCTTTCTCTCTATCCCTCTCCATACCTACCTACCGTATTTCTCCCTCTCGCTCTCTCCCTCTACCTACCTACCTACTGTATTTCTCCCTCTCTCTCCCTCTACCTCCCTACCTCCCTACTATATTTCTCCCTCTCCCTCTCTCTCTATCCCCCTACCTATTTACCAACCTACCTACTGTATTTCTTCCTCTCTCTCTCTCTCTCCCTCTACCTACCTACCTACCTACCTATCTACCTACTGTATTTCTCACTCTCTCTTTATCCCTCTACTTACCTAACTACGTACTGTATTTCTCCCTCTCTCTGTATCCCTCTACCTACCTACCTACCTACCTACCTACCTACCTACCTACCTACCTACTATATTTCTCCCTCTCTCTATATACCTCTACCTACCAAACTACCTACTGTAGTTATCCCTCACTCTCTCTGTATCCCTCTACCTACCTACCTACCTACCTACCTACCTACCTAACTACCTACCTACCGTATTTCTCCCTCTCGCTCTCTCCCTCTACCTACCTACCTACCTACTGTATTTCTCCCTCTCTCTCCCTCTACCTCCCTCCCTACCTACTGTATTTCTCCCTCTCTCTCTCCCTCTACCTACCTACCTTCCTACCTACCTACCTGACTGTATTTCTCCCTCTCTCCCTCTACCTACCTACCTACCTACCTACCGTATTTCTCACTCTCTCTTTATCCCTCTACCTACCTAACTACCTACTGTATTTCTCACTCTCTCTCTATCCCTCTACCTACCTACCTACCTACCTGCCTGCCTCCTGTATTTCTCCCCCTCTCTCTCTATCCCTCTACCTACCTACGTACCTACCTACCTGACTGTATTTCTTCCTCTCTCTCTCTCCCTCTACCTACCTACCTTCCTACCTACCTACCTGACTGTATTTCTCCCTCTCTCCCTCTACCTACCTACCTACCTACCTACCTACCTACCTACCTACCTACTGTATTTCTCACTCTCTCTTTATCCCTCTACCTACCTAACTACCTACTGTATTTCTCACTCTCTCTCTATCCCTCTACCTACCTACCTACCTACCTGCCTGCCTCCTGTATTTCTCCCCCTCTCTCTCTATCCCTCTACCTACCTACCTACCTACCTACGTACCTACCTACCTACTGTATTTCTCCCTCTCTCTCTCTCCCTCTACCTACCTACCTAGCTACCTATTGTATTTCTCCCTCTCTCTCCCTCTACCTACCTACCTAGCTACCTATTGTATTTCTCCCTTTCTCTCTATCCCTCTCCATACCTACCTACCGTATTTCTCCCTCTCGCTCTCTCCCTCTACCTACCTACCTACTGTATTTCTCCCTCTCTCTCCCTCTACCTACCTACCTACCTCCCTACTATATTTCTCCCTCTCCCTCTCTCTCTATCCCCCTACCTATTTACCAACCTACCTACTGTATTTCTTCCTCTCTCTCTCTCTCTCCCTCTACCTACCTACCTACCTACCTACCTACCTACTGTATTTCTCACTCTCTCTTTATCCCTCTACTTACCTAACTACGTACTGTATTTCTCCCTCTCTCTGTATCCCTCTACCTACCTACCTACCTACCTACCTACCTACCTACCTACCTACTGTATTTCTCCCTCTCTCTATATACTTCTACCTACCAAACTACCTACTGTAGTTATCCCTCACTCTCTCTGTATCCCTCTACCTACCTACCTACCTACCTAACTACCTACCTACCGTATTTCTCCCTCTCGCTCTCTCCCTCTACCTACCTACCTACCTACTGTATTTCTCCCTCTCTCCCTCTACCTCCCTCCCTCCCTACTGTATTTCTCCCTCTCTCTCTCTCCCTCTACCTACCTACCTTCCTACCTACCTACCTGACTGTATTTCTCCCTCTCTCCCTCTACCTACCTACCTACCTACCTACCGTATTTCTCACTCTCTCTTTATCCCTCTACCTACCTAACTACCTACTGTATTTCTCACTCTCTCTCTATCCCTCTACCTGCCTGCCTCCTGTATTTCTCCCTCTCTCTCTATCCCTCTACCTACCTACGTACCTACCTACCTGACTGTATTTCTTCCTCTCTCTCTCCCTCTACCTACCTACCTACTGTATTTCTCACTCTCTCTTTATCCCTCTACCTACCTAACTTCCTACTGTATTTCTCTCTCTCTCTATCCCTCTACCTACCTTCCTACCTACCTGCCTGCCTCCTATATTTCTCTCTTTCCCTCTCTATCCCTCTACCTCCCTCCCTCACTCCCTCCCTCCCTAACTACCTACCTACCTACCTACCTGTCTCCTGTATTTCTCTTTCCCTCTCTATCCTTCTACCTCCCTCCCTCACTCCCTCCCTAACTACCTACCTACCTACCTATTGTATTTCTCCCTCTCTCTATCCCTCTACATACCTACCTACCGTATTTCTCGCTCTGTCCCTCTACCTACCTACCTACCTACCTACTGTATTTCTCCCTCTCTCTCCCTCAACCTCCCTCCCTCCCTACTATATTTCTCCCTCCCTCTCTCTCTCTATCTCTCCACCTACCTAACTACCTACCTACTGTATTTCTCCCTCTCTCTCTATCCCCCTACCTTTTTACCAACCTACCTACTGTATTTCTCTCTCTCTCTCCCTCTACCTACCTACCTACCTGACTGTATTTCTTCCTCTCTCTCTCCCTCTACCTACCTACCTACCTACTGTATTTCTCACTCTCTCTTTATCCCTCTACCTACCTAACTTCCTACTGTATTTCTCTCTCTCTCTCTATCCCTCTACCTACCTACCTACCTGCCTGCCTGCCTCCTATATTTCTCTCTTTCCCTCTCTATCCCTCTACCTACCTCCCTCACTCCCTCCCTCCCTAACTACCTACCTACCTACCTACCTGTCTCCTGTATTTCTCTTTCCCTCTCTATCCTTCTACCTCCCTCCCTCACTCCCTCCCTAACTACCTACCTACCTACCTATTGTATTTCTCCCTCTCTCTATCCCTCTACATACCTACCTACCGTATTTCTCGCTCTGTCCCTCTACCTACCTACCTACCTACCTACCTACTGTATTTCTCCCTCTCTCTCCCTCAACCTCCCTCCCTCCCTACTATATTTCTCCCTCCCTCTCTCTCTCTATCTCTCCACCTACCTAACTACCTACCTACTGTATTTCTCCCTCTCTCTCTATCCCCCTACCTTTTTACCAACCTACCTACTGTATTTCTCTCTCTCTCTCCCTCTACCTACCTACCTACCTGACTGTATTTCTTCCTCTCTCTCTCCCTCTACCTACCTACCTACCTACTGTATTTCTCACTCTCTCTTTATCCCTCTACCTACCTAACTTCCTACTGTATTTCTCTCTCTCTCTCTATCCCTCTACCTACCTACCTACCTGCCTGCCTGCCTCCTATATTTCTCTCTTTCCCTCTCTATCCCTCTACCTCCCTCCCTCACTCCCTCCCTCCCTAACTACCTACCTACCTACCTACCTACCTGTCTCCTGTATTTCTCTTTCCCTCTCTATCCTTCTACCTCCCTCCCTCACTCCCTCCCTCCCTAACTACCTACCTACCTACCTATTGTATTTCTCCCTCTCTCTATCCCTCTACATACCTACCTACCGTATTTCTCGCTCTGTCCCTCTACCTACCTACCTACCTACCTACTGTATTTCTCCCTCTCTCTCCCTCAACCTCCCTCCCTCCCTACTATATTTCTCCCTCCCTCTCTCTCTCTATCTCTCCACCTACCTAACTACCTACCTACTGTATTTCTCCCTCTCTCTCTATCCCCCTACCTTTTTACCAACCTACCTACTGTATTTCTCCCTCTCTCTCCCTCTACCTACCTACCTACCTGACTGTATTTCTTCCTCTCTCTCTCCCTCTACCTACCTACCTACCTACTGTATTTCTCCCTCTCTCTTTATCCCTCTACCTACCTAACTTCCTACTGTATTTCTCTCTCTCTCTCTATCCCTCTACCTACCTACCTACCTACCTGCCTGCCTCCTATATTTCTCTTTCCCTCTCTATCCCTCTACCTCCCTCCCTCCCTCCCTAATTACCTCCCTACCTTCCCACCTGTCTCCTGTATTTCTCCCCATCTCTCTCTATCCCTCTAACTACCTACCTACCTACCTACCTACTGTATTTCTCCCTCTCTCTCTATCCCTCTACCTACCTACCTACCTACCTACCTACCTACCTATCTACGTACCTACCTACCTACTGTATTTCTCCCTCTCCCTCTCTCCCTCTACCTACCTACCTACCTACCTATTGTATTTCTCACTCTCGCTCTATCCCTCTACCTACCTCCCTACTATATTTTTCCCTCTCTCTCTCTCTCTCTCTCTCCACCTACCTAACTACCTACCTACTGTATTTCTCCCTCTCTATCTCTCTACCTCTACCTCCCTATGTACCTACTGTATTTCTCCCTCTCTCTGTCTCCCTCTACCTACGTACCTACCTACCTGCCTACTGTATTTCTCCCTCCCCTCCTCTCTCTCTCTGTACCTACCTGCCTACCGACTGTATTTCTCCCTTTCTCTGTATCCCTCTACCTACCTAACTACCTACCTACGACTGTATTTCTCCCTCTCTCTGTATCCCTATACCTACCTAACTACCTACTGTATTTCTCACTCTCTCTGTATCCCTCTACCTACCTACCTACCTGCCTGCCTGCCTCCTGTATTTCTCTCTTTCTCTCTCTATCCCTCTACCTACCTACCTACCTACCTAACCTACCTACCTACCTACCTACCTACATGTCTCCTGCATTTCTCCCCCTCTCTCTCTATCCCTCTACCTACCTACCTACCTACCTACCTACCTACCTACCTACCTACCTACCTACCTACTGTATTTCTCCCTCTCTATCCCTCTACCTACCTACCCACCTACCTATCTACGTACCTACCTACCTGCTGTATTTCTTCCTCTCCCTCTCTCTCCCTCTACCTATCTACCTAGCTACCTATTGTATTTCTCACTCTCGCTCTCTCCCTCTACCTCCCTCCCTACTATATTTCTCCCTCTCTCTCTCTCTCTCTCTCCACCTACCTAACTACCTACCTACTGTATTTCTCCCTCTCTATCTCTCTACCTCTACCTCCCTATGTACCTACTGTATTTCTCCCTCTCTCTGTCTCCCTCTACCTACCTACCTACCTACCTACCTACCTACCTGCCTACTGTATTTCTCCCTCCCCTCCTCTCTCTCTCTGTACCTACCTGCCTACCGACTGTATTTCTCCCTTTCTCTGTATCCCTCTACATACATAACTACCTACTGTATTTCTCACTCTCTGTATCCCTCTACCTACCTACCTACCTGCCTGCCTGCCTCCTGTATTTCTCTTTCTCTCACTATCCCTCTACCTACCTACCTACCTGCCTACCTACCTACATGTCCCCTGCATTTCTCCCCCTCTCTCTCTATCCCTCTACCTACCTACCTACCTACCTACCTACCTACCTACCTACCTACCTACTGTATTTCTCCCTCTCTCTCTATCCCTCTACCTACCTACCCACCTACCTACCTACTGTATTTCTCCCTCTCTCTCTATCCCTCTACCTATCTACCTACCCACCTACCTATCTACGTACCTACCTACCTACTGTATTTGTACCTCTCTCTCTCTGTCCCTCTACCTATCTACCTAGCTACCTATTGTATTTCTCCCTCTCTCTCTATCCCTCTACCTACCTACCTACCTGCCTGCCTGCCTCCTGTATTTCTCTCTTTCTCTCTCTATCCCTCTACCTACCTACCTACCTACCTACCTACCTACCTACATGTCTCCTGCATTTCTCCCCCTCTCTCTCTATCCCTCTACCTACCTACCTACCTACCTACCTACCTACCTACCTACCTACCTACTGTATTTCTCCCTCTCGCTCTCTCCCTCTACCTACCTACCTACTGTATTTCTCCCTCTCTCTCTCTCCCTCTACCTACCTACCTACCTACCTACCTACCTACTGTATTTCTCCCCCTCTCTCTATCCCTCTAACTACCTACCTACCCACCTACCTACCTATCTACGTACCTACCTACCTACTGTATTTCTCCCTCTCTCTCTCTCCCTCTACCTACCTACCTAGCTACCTATTGTATTTCTCCCTTTCTCTCTATCCCTCTCCATACCTACCTACCGTATTTCTCCCTCTCGCTCTCTCCCTCTACCTACCTACCTACCTACCTACCTACCTACTGTATTTCTCCCTCTCTCTCCCTCAACCTCCCTCCCTACTATATTTCTCCCTCTCTCTCTCTCTCCACCTACCTAAATACCTACCTACTGTATTTCTCCCTCTCTCTCTATCCCCCTACCTATTTACCAACCTACCTAATGTATTTCTCCCTCTCTCTCTCTCCCTCTACCTACCTACCTACCTGACTGTATTTCTTCCTCTCTCTCTCTCCCTCTACCTACCTACCTACTGTATTTCTCACTCTCTTTATCCCTCTACCTACCTAACTTCCTACTGTATTTCTCCCTCTCTCTCTCTCCCTCTACCTACCTACCTACCTACCTACCTACCTACCTACCTACTGTATTTCTCCCCCTCTCTCTATCCCTCTACCTACCTACCTACCCACCTACCTACCTATCTACGTACCTACCTACCTACTGTATTTCTCCCTCTCTCTCTCTCCCTCTACCTACCTACCTAGCTACCTATTGTATTTCTCCCTTTCTCTCTATCCCTCTCCATACCTACCTACCGTATTTCTCCCTCTCGCTCTCTCCCTCTACCTACCTACCTACCTACCTACCTACCTACTGTATTTCTCCCTCTCTCTCCCTCAACCTCCCTCCCTACTATATTTCTCCCTCTCTCTCTCTCTCTCTCCACCTACCTAACTACCTACCTACTGTATTTCTCCCTCTCTCTCTATCCCCCTACCTATTTACCAACCTACCTAATGTATTTCTCCCTCTCTCTCTCTCCCTCTACCTACCTACCTACCTGACTGTATTTCTTCCTCTCTCTCTCTCCCTCTACCTACCTACCTACTGTATTTCTCACTCTCTCTTTATCCCTCTACCTACCTAACTTCCTACTGTATTTCTCTCTCTCTCTCTATCCCTCTACCTACCTTCCTACCTACCTGCCTGCCTCCTATATTTCTCTCTTTCCCTCTCTAACCCTCTACCTCCCTCCCTCACTCCCTCCCTCCCTCCCTACCTACCTACCTATTGTATTTCTCCCTCTCTCTATCCCTCTACATACCTACCTACCGTATTTCTCGCTCTCGCTCTGTCCCTCTACCTACCTACCTACCTACCTACCTACTGTATTTCTCCCTCTCTCTCCCTCAACCTCCCTCCCTCCCTACTATATTTCTCCCTCCCCCCTCTCTCTCTCTCCACCTACCTAACTACCTACCTACTGTATTTCTCCCTCTCTCTCTATCCCCCTACCTTTTTACCAACCTACCTACTGTATTTCTCCCTCTCTCTCCCTCTACCTACCTACCTACCTGGCTGTATTTCTTCCTCTCTCTCTCTCCCTCTACCTACCTACCTACCTACTGTATTTCTCACTCTCTCTTTATCCCTCTACCTACCTAACTTCCTACTGTATTTCTCTCTCTCTCTCTATCCCTCTACCTACCTACCTACCTACCTGCCTGCCTCCTATATTTCTCTCTTTCCCTCTCTATCCCTCTACCTCCCTCCCTCCCTCCCTAACTACCTCCCTACCTTCCCACCTGTCTCCTGTATTTCTCCCCATCTCTCTCTATCCCTCTAACTACCTACCTACCTACCTACCTACTGTATTTCTCCCTCTCTCTCTATCCCTCTACCTACCTACCTACCTACCTACCTACCTACCTACCTACCTATCTACGTACCTACCTACCTACTGTATTTCTCCCTCTCCCTCTCTCCCTCTACCTACCTCCCTACTATATTTTTCCCTCTCTCTCTCTCTCTCTCTCTCTCTCTCCACCTACCTAACTACCTACCTACTGTATTTCTCCCTCTCTATCTCTCTACCTCTACCTCCCTATGTACCTACTGTATTTCTCCCTCTCTCTGTCTCCCTCTACCTACGTACCTACCTACCTGCCTACTGTATTTCTCCCTCCCCTCCTCTCTCTCTCTGTACCTACCTGCCTACCGACTGTATTTCTCCCTTTCTCTGTATCCCTCTACCTACCTAACTACCTACTGTATTTCTCACTCTCTTTGTATCCCTCTACCTACCAACCTACCTGCCTGCCTGCCTCCTGTATTTCTCTCTTTCTCTCTCTATCCCTCTACCTACCTACCTACCTACCTACCTACCTACCTACCTACCTACCTACCTACATGTCTCCTGCATTTCTCCCCCCCTCTCTCTATCCCTCTACCTACCTACCTACCTACCTACCTACTGTATCTCCCTCTCTCTCTATCCCTCTACCTACCTACCCACCTACCTACCTACTGTATTTCTCCCTCTCTCTCTCTCCCTCTACCTACCTACCTACCCACCTACCTATCTACGTAACTACCTACCTACTGTATTTGCCCCTCTCTCTCTCTGTCCCTCTACCTATCTACCTAGCTACCTATTGTATTTCTCCCTCTCTCTATCCCTCTACATACCTACCTACCGTATTTCTCGCTCTCGCTCTGTCCCTCTACCTACCTACCTACCTACCTACTGTATTTCTCCCTCTCTCTCCCTCAACCTCCCTCCCTCCCTACTATATTTCTCCCTCCCTCTCTCTCTCTATCTCTCCACCTACCTAACTACCTACCTACTGTATTTCTCCCTCTCTCTCTATCCCCCTACCTTTTTACCAACCTACCTACTGTATTTCTCCCTCTCTCCCTCTACCTACCTACCTACCTGACTGTATTTCTTCCTCTCTCTCTCTCCCTCTATCTACCTACCTACTGTATTTCTCACTCTCTCTTTATCCCTCTACCTACCTAACTTCCTACTGTATTTCTCTCTCTCTCTCTATCCCTCTACCTACCTACCTACCTACCTGCCTGCCTCCTATATTTCTCTCTTTCCCTCTCTATCCCTCTACCTACCTACCTACCTACCTACCTACCTACATGTCT
The DNA here is from genome assembly GCA_039707465.1 of Rhabdophis nuchalis. Classification (NCBI taxonomy): domain Eukaryota; kingdom Metazoa; phylum Chordata; class Lepidosauria; order Squamata; family Natricidae; genus Rhabdophis; species Rhabdophis nuchalis. The sequence continues at coordinate 1,947,184 of CM077650.1, forward strand.
CCTGCATTTCTCCCCCTCTCTCTCTATCCCTCTACCTACCTACCTACCTACCTACCTACTGTATTTCTCCCTCTCTATCCCTCTACCTACCTACCCACCTACCTATCTACGTACCTACCTACCTACTGTATTTCTTCCTCTCCCTCTCTCTCCCTCTCCCTATCTACCTAGCTACCTATTGTATTTCTCACTCTCGCTCTCTCCCTCTACCTCCCTCCCTACTATATTTCTCCCTCTCTCTCTCTCTCTCTCTCCACCTACCTAACTACCTACCTACTGTATTTCTCCCTCTCTATCTCTCTACCTCTACCTCCCTAACTATGTACCTACTGTATTTCTTCCTCTCTCTGTCTCCCTCTACCTACCTACCTACCTACCTGCCTACTGTATTTCTCCCTCCCCTCCTCTCTCTCTCTGTACCTACCTGCCTACCGACTGTATTTCTCCCTTTCTCTGTATCCCTCTACATACATAACTACCTACTGTATTTCTCACTCTCTCTGTATCCCGCTACCTACCTACCTACCTGCCTGCCTGCCTCCTGTATTTCTCTTTCTCTCACTATCCCTCTACCTACCTACCTACCTGCCTACCTACCTACCTACATGTCTCCTGCATTTCTCCCCCTCTCTCTCTCTCCCTCTACCTACCTACCTACCCACCTACCTATCTACGTAACTACCTACCTACTGTATTTGCCCCCCTCTCTCTCTGTCCCTCTACCTACCTAGCTACCTATTGTATTTCTCCCTCTCTCTCTTTCCCTCTACATACCTACCTACCGTATTTCTCCCTCTCGCTCTCTCCCTCTCCACCTACCTAACTACCTACCTACTGTATTTCTCCCTCTCTCTCTCTCTCCCTCTACCTATCTACCTAGCTACCTATTGTATTTCTCCCTCTCGCTCTCTCCCTCTACCTACCTCCCTACCTATTGTATTTCTCACTCTCTCTCTATCACCCTATTTACCTACCTACCGACTGTATTTCTCCTTCTCTCTCTATCCACCTACCTACCTACCTACCTACCTACCTACCTACCTACCTACCTACCTACCTACCTACCTGTCTCCTGTATTTCTCCCCCTCTCTCTCTATCCCTCTAACTACCTACCTACCTACCTACCTACTGTATTTCTCCCTCTCTCTCTCTCTTTCTCCACCTACCTAACTACCTACCTACTGTATTTCTCACTCTCTCTTTATCCCTCTACCTACCTAACTTCCTACTGTATTTCTCCCTCTCTCTCTATCGCTCTACCTACCTACCTACCTACCTACCTACCTACCTACCTACCTACCTACCGTACTTCAACCTCTCTATCCCTCTAGCTAGCTACCTACCTACCTACCTACGTACCTACCTACCTACTGTATTTCCCCCCCCTCTCTCTCTCCCTCTACCTACCTACATGGCTACCTATTGTATTTCTCCCTCTCGCTCTATCCCTCTACATACCTACCTACCGTATTTCTCCCTCTCGCTCTCTCCCTCTACCTACCTCCCTACCTACCTACTGTATTTCTCACATTCTCTTTATCCCTCTACCTACCTAACTTCCTACTGTATTTCTCCCTCTCTCTCTATCCCTCTACCTACCTACCTACCTACCTACCTACCTACCTACCTACCTACCTACCTGTCTCCTGTATTTCTCCCCCCCCTCTCTCTATCCCTCTACCTACCTACCTACCTACCTACCTACCTACCTACCTACCTACCTACCTACCTACCTACTGTATTTCTCCCTCTCTCTATACCTCTACCTACCTACCTACCTACCTACCTACCTACCTATCTACGTAGCTACCTACCTACTGTATTTCTCCCTCTCTCTCCCTCTCCCTACCTACCTAGCTACCTACCTATCTACGTAGCTACCTACCTGACTGTATTTCTTCCTCTCTCTCTCTCCCTCTACCTACCTACTGTATTTCTCCCTCTCTCTATACCTCTACCTACCTACCTACCTACCTACCTACCTACCTATCTACGTAGCTACCTACCTACTGTATTTCTCCCTCTCTCTCCCTCTCCTTACCTACCTAGCTACCTACCTACCTACCTATCTACGTAGCTACCTACCTGACTGTATTTCTTCCTCTCTCTCTCTCTCCCTCTACCTACCTACCTACTGTATTTCTCTCTCTCTCTCTATCCCTCTACCTACCTTCCTACCTACCTGCCTGCCTCCTATATTTCTCTCTTTCCCTCTCTATCCCTCTACCTCCCTCCCTCACTCCCTCCCTCCCTAACTACCTACCTACCTACCTACCTGTCTCCTGTATTTCTCTCTTTCCCTCTCTATCCCTCTACCTCCCTCCCTCACTCCCTCCCTCCCTAACTACCTACCTACCTATTGTATTTCTCCCTCTCTCTATCCCTCTACATACCTACCTATCGTATTTCTCGCTCTCGCTCTGTCCCTCTACCTACCTACCTACCTACTGTATTTCTCCCTCTCTCTCCCTCAACCTCCCTCCCTCCCTACTATATTTCTCCCTCCCTCTCTCTCTCTCTCTCTCTCCACCTAACTACCTACCTACTGTATTTCTCCCTCTCTCTCTATCCCCCTACCTTTTTACCAACCTACCTACTGTATTTCTCTCTCTCTCCCTCTACCTACCTACCTACCTGACTGTATTTCTTCCTCTCTCTCTCCCTCTACCTACCTACCTACCTACTGTATTTCTCACTCTCTCTTTATCCCTCTACCTACCTAACTTCCTACTGTATTTCTCTCTCTCTCTATCCCTCTAAATACCTACCTACCTGCCTGCCTCCTATATTTCTCTTTCCCTCTTTATCCCTCTACCTCCCTCCCTCCCTCCCTAACTACATCCCTACCTTCCCACCTGTCTCCTGTATTTCTCCCCATCTCTCTCTATCCCTCTACCTACCTACCTACCTACCTACCTACCTACCTACTGTATTTCTCCCTCTCTCTCTATCCCTCTACCTACCTACCTACCTACCTACCTACCTATCTACGTACCTACCTACTGTATTTCTCCCTCTCCCTCTCTCCCTCTACCTACCTACGTACCTACCTACCTACCTACCTATTGTATTTCTCACTCTCGCTCTCTCCCTCTACCTACCTCCCTACTATATTTTCCCTCTCTCTCTCTCTCTCTCTCCACCTACCTAACTACCTACCTACTGTATTTCTCCCTCTCTATCTCTCTACCTCTACCTCCCTATGTACCTACTGTATTTCTCCCTCTCTCTGTCTCCCTCTACCTACGTACCTACCTACCTGCCTACAGTATTTCTCCCTCCCCTCCACTCTCTCTCTGTACCTACCTGCCTACCGACTGTATTTCTCACTTTCTCTGTATCCCTCTACCTACCTAACTACCTACCTACGACTGTATTTCTCCCTCTCTCTGTATCCCTCTACCTACCTACCTACCTACCTACCTACCTACTGTATTTCTCACTCTCTCTGTATCCCTCTACCTACCTACCTACCTGCCTGCCTGCCTCCTGTATTTCTCTCTTTCTCTCTCTATCCCTCTACCTACCTACCTACCTACCTACCTACCTACCTACATGTCTCCTGCATTTCTCCCCCTCTCTCTCTATCCCTCTACCTACCTACCTACCTACCTACCTACTGTATTTCTCCCTCTCTCTCTATCCCTCTACCTACCTACCCACCTACCTACCTACTGTATTTCTCCCTCTCTCTCTCCCTCTACCTACCTACCTACCCACCTACCTATCTACGTAACTACCTACCTACTGTATTTGCCCCTCTCTCTCTGTCCCTCTACCTATCTACCTAGCTACCTATTGTATTTCTCCCTCTCTCTCTTTCCCTCTACATACCTACCTACCGTATTTCTCCCACTCGCTCTCTCCCTCTACCTACCTACCTACCTACCTACTGTATTTCTCCCTCTCTCTCTCTCCCTCTCCACCTACCTAACTACCTACCTACTGTATTTCTCACTCTCGCTCTCTCCCTCTACCTACCTCCCTATTGTATTTCTCACTCTCTCTCTATCCCCCTATTTACCTACCTACCGACTTTATTTCTCCTTCTCTCTCTATCCACCTACCTACCTACCTACCTACCTACCTACCTACCTACCTACCTACCTACCTGTCTCCTGTATTTCTCCCCCTCTCTCTCTATCCCTCTAACTACCTACCTACCTACCTACCTACCTACTGTATTTCTCCCTCTCTCTCTCTCTTTCTCCACCTACCTAACTACCTACCTACTGTATTTCTCCCTCTCTCTCTATCGCTCTACCTACCTACCTACCTACCTACCTACCTACCGTACCTCAACCTCTCTATCCCTCTAGCTACCTACCTACCTACCTACCTACCTACCTACCTACCTACCTACCTACGTACCTACCTACCTACTGTATTTCCCCCCCCTCTCTCTCCCTCTACCTACCTACATGGCTACCTATTGTATTTCTCCCTCTCGCTCTATCCCTCTACATACCTACCTACCGTATTTCTCACTCTTGCTCTCTCCCTCTACCTACCTCCCTACCTACTGTATTTCTCCCTCTCTCTCTCTCCCTCTACCTCCCTACCTACCTACTATATTTCTCCCTCTCTCTCTCTCTCTCTCCACCTACCTACCTACCTACCTACCTACCTACTGTATTTCTCCCTCTCTATCTCTCTACCTCTACCTCCCTACCTACCTGCCTACTGTATTTCTCCCTCCCCTCCTCTCTCTCTACCTACCTGCCTACCGACTGTATTTCTCCCTTTCTCTGTATCCCTCTACCAACCAACCTACCTACCTACCAACTACGACTGTAATTCTCCCTCTCTCTGTATCCCTCTACCTACCTACCTATCTACCTACCTACCTACTGTATTTCTCCCTCTCTCTGTATCTCTCTACCTACCTACCTACCTACCTACCTATCTACCTACCTACCTACCTACCTACTGTATTTCTCCCTCTCTCTGTATCCCTCCACCTACCTACTGTATTTCTCCCTCTCTCTCTATCCCCCTCCCTCCCTCCCTCCCTCCTGTATTTCTCCCCCTCTCTCTCTATCCCACTACCTACCTACCTACCTCCTGTATTTCTCCCTCTCACTCTATTCCTCTATCAACCTACATGCCTACCTACTGTATATCTCCCTCTCTATCCCTCTACCTACCTAACTACTGTATTTCTCGCTCTCCCTCTCTATCCCTCTACTTACCTACCTACTGAATTTATCCTTCTCTCTCTCTCCCTCTACCTATCTCGTAGAAATGTGCCCACCAGGCTACCGAGCCTTTCATCAGCCTAGGGCCCTAGGGAGGCGTGGGGGGGTTGCGATTATTATTAGGGAAGGTTTTGAGCCGAAGGAGACCACGATCCCTCAGACGACCGGGTGTAAGTCCCTCCTCGTGAAGTGGGGCCTAGGGAGGCAGTTGGGCGTGTTAGTTGTATACCTGCCTCCCTGCTATGTAACAACAGCCCTGCCCGAGCTCCTGGAGGTGATAGCCGAGGTGGCGGTTGAGACCCCCAGACTGTTGGTCATGGGGGATTTTAACCTGCCGTCAATAGGTGAAACCTCCGGAGCAGGTCGGGAGTTCATGGCCTCCATGACGGCCATGGACCTGACCCAGGTAGTTTTGGGCCCTACTCACTAGTGAGAACCTATATTAGGACTTACTTAGTGGCGATAAGGGTGGCCAAACGTGAGTATTGTGCCGCCCTTATTGCATCCGCAGATAACCGCCCTGCCGCCCTGTTTGGGGTAACCCGCTCCCTCCTTCAACAGAGGCCGCGGGAAGCCCCTCTGCAGGGACGAGCAGAGGAATTTGGGATTTATCTGGAGGATAAAATCACTCGGATTCGGAATGAGTTACCCTCCATCCAGAGTGGTCCGGTCGGACTGTCCGAGGCTGGTCTTGAGACACCATCTTGGGAGGAGTTTGACTTTGTTACTACTGAGGATATGGACAGGTTGTCAAAGAGACTTAAGGCTACCACATGTTTATTGGACCCGTGTCCCTCCTGGCTTGTACTGGCATCCTGGGAGACGACACGAGGCTGGCTCCAGGATATTGTGAACGCTTCTTTGAGTGAGGGGTCCTTGCCTACCGTCTTGAAAGAGGCGGTGGTGAGGCCCCTCCTCAAGAAGCCTTCCCTGGACCCAGCATTATTGGAAAATTACAGTCCGGTCTCCAACCTTCACTTTTTAGCGAAGGTTGTAGAGAGTATGGTGGCCCAAGAGTTTCCGCGACACCTGGAGGAAATTGATTATCTAGACCCGCGCCAGTCCGGCTTCCGACCCGGTCACAGCACCGAGACGGCATTGGTCGCGTTGGTTGATGATCTCTGGAGGGCACGGGATAGAGGATGTTCCTCTATCCTAGTCCTTTTAGACCTCTCAGCGGCTTTTGATACTATCGACCATGGTATCCTATTGCACCGACTGGCGGGGTTGGGGCTGGGAGGCACCGTTTTACGGTGGTTCTCGTCCTACCTCTCTGGTCGGTCGCAATATGTGTTGGCAGGGGGGCAGAGGTCGGCCTCGAGACCCCTCTTATGCAGGGTTCCTCAGGGGTCAGTCCTCTCGCCCCTCCTGTTCAACACGTATATGAAGCCGCTGTGCGAGATCATCCGTGGTTTTGGGGTGGGATATCATCTGTACGCTGATGATACTCAGCTGTACATATCCACCCCAGACCACCCCAACGATGCCGCCGAGGTGTTGTCCCGGTGTTTGGAGGCTGTACGGATCTGGATGGGTAGTAACAAACTCAAGCTCAACCCGACCAAGACTGAGTGGCTGTGGCTTCCGGCACCCCGGTTCAGCCAGATTACTCCAACTCTGGCCATTGGGGGCGAAACACCGGCCCCCGTGGAGACGGCGCGCAATTTGGGTGTCCTCCTGGACTCCCGGCTGTCCATGGAGGACCATGTGGCGGCCGTGACCAGGGGGGTGTTCCATCAGGTACGCCTGATGCGCCAATTGCGCCCCTTACTGGACCGGGCTGCCCTTCGCACAGTCACTCAAGTACTCGTGACATCCCGACTCGACTACTGTAATGCTCTCTACATGGGGCTTCCCTTGAGGTGCATTCGAAAGCTACAGCTAGTCCAGAATGCAGCCGCGCGGGTGATTACGGGAGCTCCTAGACACTCCCATATAACACCGATCCTGCGCGAGCTGCACTGGCTTCCTGTGGTCTTTCGGGTGCGCTTCAAGGTTTTGACGACCATCTTTAAAGCGCTCCATGGCTCGGGACCTAGTTATATGCGAGACCGTCTCCTGCCCCATACATCCGTTCGACCGATACGTTCCCACAGAGAGGGCCTTCTCAGGGTGCCGTCGGCCGGGCAATGCCGACTGGCGACACCTAGGGGAAGGGCCTTCTCTGTGGCGGGCCCTGCCCTTTGGAACGACCTACCCCCTGAACTCTGCACCATCTCGGACCTCCGCCTCTTCCGCCAGTGTCTAAAGACACACTTTTTTCACCACGCCGGCCTAGCGTAACCTCCGCTGTGACTATTTTAGACAGTTTTAATTTTGGGGATTTTAATTGGATTTTAGCGCAGGATGGGTATTTAATATGTTTTAAATTTTGTATGTGTTTTTAAATTCCTGTGCGCCGCCCTGGGTCCTCTTCGGAGAAGGGCGGGTTATAAATCTAATTAAAATAAAAAAATAAATAAAAATACCTACCTACCTACTGTATTTCTCCCTCTCTCTGTATCCCCCTACCTACCTACCTACTGTATTTCTCCCTCTCTCTCTCTACCTCTACCTACCGACCTACCGATCGACTGTATTTCTCCCTCTCTCTGTATCCCTCTACCTACCTACCTACCTACCTACCTAACCTACCTACCTACCTGCCTCCTGTATTTCTCCCTCTCTCTCTATCCCTCTACCACCCTACCTACCATATTTCTCCCTCTCTCTCTCTCTTTACCTACCTACATAACTACCTGCCTGCCTGCCTGCCTGCCTCTTGTATTTCTCCACCCCCCTCTCTATCCCTCTAACTACTTTCCTACCTACCTACCTACCTACTGTATTTCTCCCTATCTCTCTATCCCTCTACCTACCTACCTACTGTATTTCTCTCTCTCTCTCTCTACCTCTGCCTACCTACCTAGCAACCTACTGTATTTCTCCCTCTCTCTCTCTCACTCTACCTCCCTACTATATTTCCCCCCCTCTCTCTCCAACCTACCTACCTACTGTATTTCTCGCTCTCCCTCTCTATCCCTCTCCCTACCTACCTACCGTATTTCTCCCTCCCTCTCTATCTCAAACTCTACCTATCTACCTACCTACCTACTGTATTTCTCCCTCTCTCTCCCTCTCCCTACCTTCCTACCTACCAACTCTATTTCTCCCTCTCTATCCCTCTATCTACCTAACTTCCTATATTTCTCCCTCTCTCTGTATCACTCTACCTACCTACCTACCTACCTACTGTATTCCTCCCTCTCTCTCTATCCCTCTATTTACGTAACTTCCTACTGTACCTCTCTGTATCCCTCTACCTGCCTACCTATCAACCTATTGTTGGGGGGCGGGGGCAGAGGGAGCAGCGGCGGAGGAGAGAGAAGCCACTGAGGTGACGAACCGTCGCGGATGTGACGCAGACCACGCGTGCAAGTGATGTGAGCTAAAATGAGGCTGGGTGGGAGGGTCCGCGAAGGAGACGGGGGCGAGTGAGCGAGTGAGCGAGTTACAAGAGCTGCAGTTGTACAACTTTCGTGACGATATGTGCAGTTGTTTCTGAGATTAGCGGTTTTGAACAAACTCATAGTTAACTTTTTATTTATATAGACTAGCTGTAACTGCCACGCGTTGCTGTGGCCAAGGTTGGCTAAATGAAAAAGTTTCCCCTCATAGACCCTCTCAGCGACCCCCTTCCTTCTCTGCCTCGGGTTACAGTCCTTCTATTACTCTACCTAACTACCGTACCTACCTACCTACTGTATTTCCCCCTCTCTCTCTATCCCTCTCCCTACCTACCTACGTACCTACCTACCTAGCTACTGTATTTCTCCCTCTCCCTCTCTCCCTCTCCCTACCTAGCTACCTATTGTATTTCTCCCTCGCTCTATCCCTCTACCTACGTACCTACCTACTGTATATCTCCCCCCCTCTCTCTACCTACCTACCTACCTACCTACTGTATTTCTCCCTCTCTCTCCCTCTACCTACCCACCTATTGTATTTCTCCATCTCTCTCTATCCCTCTACATACCTACCTAACGTATTTCTCCCTCTCGCTCTCTCCCTCTACCTACCTACCTACCTAGTTACCTACCTACTCTATTTCTCTCTCTCCCTCTACCTACCTACCTACCTACTATATTTCTCCCCCTCTTTCTCTCTCTCCACCTACCTACCTACTGTATTTCTCACTCTCTCTTTATCCCTGTACCTACCTAACTTCCTACTGTATTTCTCACTCTCTCTCTATCCCTCTACCTACCTACCTACCTACCTACCTGCCTGCCTGCCTGCCTGCCTCCTGTATTTCTCTTTCTCTCTCTATCCCTCTACCTACCTACCTACCTACCTGTCTCCTGTATTTCTCCCCCCCTCTCTCTATCCCTCTAACTACCTACCTACCTACATACATACATACCTACCTACTGTATTTCTCCCTCTCTGTCTATCCCTCTTCCTACCTACCCACCCACCTACCTACCTATCTACGTACCTACCTACCTACTGTATTGCTCCCTCTCTCTCTCTCTCCCTACCTAGCTACCTATTGTATTTCTCCCTCTCTCTCTATCCCTCTACCTACCGACCTACCGATCGACTGTATTTCTCCCTCTCTCTGTATCCCTCTACCTACCTACCTACCTACCTACCTAACCTACCTACCTACCTGCCTCCTGTATTTCTCCCTCTCTCTCTATCCCTCTACCACCCTACCTACCATATTTCTCCCTCTCTCTCTCTCTTTACCTACCTACATAACTACCTGCCTGCCTGCCTGCCTGCCTCTTGTATTTCTCCACCCCCCTCTCTATCCCTCTAACTACTTTCCTACCTACCTACCTACCTACTGTATTTCTCCCTATCTCTCTATCCCTCTACCTACCTACCTACTGTATTTCTCTCTCTCTCTCTCTACCTCTGCCTACCTACCTAGCAACCTACTGTATTTCTCCCTCTCTCTCTCTCACTCTACCTCCCTACTATATTTCCCCCCCTCTCTCTCCAACCTACCTACCTACTGTATTTCTCGCTCTCCCTCTCTATCCCTCTCCCTACCTACCTACCGTATTTCTCCCTCCCTCTCTATCTCAAACTCTACCTATCTACCTACCTACCTACTGTATTTCTCCCTCTCTCTCCCTCTCCCTACCTTCCTACCTACCAACTCTATTTCTCCCTCTCTATCCCTCTATCTACCTAACTTCCTATATTTCTCCCTCTCTCTGTATCACTCTACCTACCTACCTACCTACCTACTGTATTCCTCCCTCTCTCTCTATCCCTCTATTTACGTAACTTCCTACTGTACCTCTCTGTATCCCTCTACCTGCCTACCTATCAACCTATTGTTGGGGGGCGGGGGCAGAGGGAGCAGCGGCGGAGGAGAGAGAAGCCACTGAGGTGACGAACCGTCGCGGATGTGACGCAGACCACGCGTGCAAGTGATGTGAGCTAAAATGAGGCTGGGTGGGAGGGTCCGCGAAGGAGACGGGGGCGAGTGAGCGAGTGAGCGAGTTACAAGAGCTGCAGTTGTACAACTTTCGTGACGATATGTGCAGTTGTTTCTGAGATTAGCGGTTTTGAACAAACTCATAGTTAACTTTTTATTTATATAGACTAGCTGTAACTGCCACGCGTTGCTGTGGCCAAGGTTGGCTAAATGAAAAAGTTTCCCCTCATAGACCCTCTCAGCGACCCCCTTCCTTCTCTGCCTCGGGTTACAGTCCTTCTATTACTCTACCTAACTACCGTACCTACCTACCTACTGTATTTCCCCCTCTCTCTCTATCCCTCTCCCTACCTACCTACGTACCTACCTACCTAGCTACTGTATTTCTCCCTCTCCCTCTCTCCCTCTCCCTACCTAGCTACCTATTGTATTTCTCCCTCGCTCTATCCCTCTACCTACGTACCTACCTACTGTATATCTCCCCCCCTCTCTCTACCTACCTACCTACCTACCTACTGTATTTCTCCCTCTCTCTCCCTCTACCTACCCACCTATTGTATTTCTCCATCTCTCTCTATCCCTCTACATACCTACCTAACGTATTTCTCCCTCTCGCTCTCTCCCTCTACCTACCTACCTACCTAGTTACCTACCTACTCTATTTCTCTCTCTCCCTCTACCTACCTACCTACCTACTATATTTCTCCCCCTTTCTCTCTCTCCACCTACCTACCTACTGTATTTCTCACTCTCTCTTTATCCCTGTACCTACCTAACTTCCTACTGTATTTCTCACTCTCTCTCTATCCCTCTACCTACCTACCTACCTACCTACCTGCCTGCCTGCCTGCCTGCCTCCTGTATTTCTCTTTCTCTCTCTATCCCTCTACCTACCTACCTACCTACCTGTCTCCTGTATTTCTCCCCCCCTCTCTCTATCCCTCTAACTACCTACCTACCTACATACATACATACCTACCTACTGTATTTCTCCCTCTCTGTCTATCCCTCTTCCTACCTACCCACCCACCTACCTACCTATCTACGTACCTACCTACCTACTGTATTGCTCCCTCTCTCTCTCTCTCCCTACCTAGCTACCTATTGTATTTCTCCCTCTCTCTCTATCCCTCTACATACCTACCTACCGTATTTCTCCCTCTCGCTCTCTCCCTCTACCTACCTACCTACCTACCTACCTACCTACCTACCGTATTTCTCCCTCTCTCCCTCTACCTCCCTCCCTCCCTACTATATTTCTCCCTCTCTCTCTCTCTCTCCACCTAACTACCTACCTACTGTATTTCTCCCTCTCTCTCTATCCCCGTACCTATTTACCAACCTACCTACTGTATTTCTCCCTCTCCCTCTCTCCCTCTACCTACCTACCTACCTTCCTACTGTATTTCTCCCTCTCTCTCTATCCCTCTACCTACCTACCTACCTACCTACATACCTGCCTCCTGTATTTCTCTCCTTCCCTCTCTATCCCTCTACCTACCTCCCTACCTCCCTACATACCTGTCTCCTGTATTTCTCCCCCCCTCTCTATCCCTCTACCTACCTACCTAGCTACCTATTGTATTTCTCCCTCTCGCTCTATCCCTCTACATACCTACCTACCGTATTTCTCATTCTCGCTCTCTCCCTCTACCTACCTACCTACCTACTGTATTTCTCCCTCTCTCTCTCCCTCTACCTCCCTACTATATTTCTCCCTCCCTCCCTCTCTCTCTCTCTCTCCACCTAACTACTCACCTACTGTATTTCTCCCTCTCTATCTCTCTATCTCTCCCTCTCTAACTACCTACCTACTGTATTTCTCCCCCTCTCTGTGTCCCTCTACCTACCTACCTACCTACCTACCTACCTACCGGCCTACTGTATTTCCTCCTCTCTCTCTCTATCCCTCTACCTACCTAACTACCTACCTATTGTATTTCTCCCTCTCTCTATCCCTCTACATACCTACCTACCGTATTTCTCCCTCTCGCTCTCTCCCTCTACCTACCTACCTACCTACCTACCTACCTACCTACCTACCTGCCGTATTTCTCCCTCTCTCCCTCTACCTCCCTCCCTCCCTACTATATTTCTCCCTCTCTCTCTCTCTCTCCACCTACCTAACTACCTACCTACTGTATTTCTCCCTCTCTCTCTATCCCCGTACCTATTTACCAACCTACCTACTGTATTTCTCCCTCTCCCTCTCTCCCTCTACCTACCTACTTACCTACCTACCTACCTACCTACCTTCCTACTGTATTTCTCCCTCTCTCTCTCCCCCTACCTACCTACCTGCCTGCCTCCTGTATTTCTCTTTCTCTCTCTATCCCTCTACCTACCTACCAACCTACCTACCTACCTACGACTGTATTTCTCCCTCTCTCTGTATCGCTCTACCTACATAACTACCTACTGTATTTCTCACTCTCTCTGTATACCTCTACCTACCTACCTACCTACTGTATTTCTCCCTCTCTCTCTATCCCTCTACCTACCTAACTATAAAACTATTTTTGGCGGTGGAGGCGGGGGCAGGAGGAGCAGCGGCAGAGGAGGAAGGAGAAGCTGCCGAGGAGGCGTCCTTCGCGGATATGACGCAGACCATGCGTGCAAGTGACGTTAGCTAAAATGAGGCCGGGTGGGAGGCACCGCGAAGGGGAGGGGGGCGAGTGAGAAGACCTGCAGTTGTACATTTGTGTGGCGTGCACCTGGCACAGGTTCCATATCCACACAATCTGTACGTATCATTGGTGCTGCACTTGTAAGGAATGTGGTATGAAAATTTGGTGGTGATCAGTCTAGTAGTTTCTGATATTAGTTTCCCCTCCTAGACCCTCTCAGCGACCCCCTTCCTTCTCTGCCTCAGATTCCCCTCCCTCTCTTACTCTACCTAATTACCTACCTACCTACTGTATTTCTCCCTCTCTCTCTATCCCTCTACCTACCTACCTACCTACCTACCTACCTACCTACCTACCTACCTACCTACCTAACTGTATTTCTCCATCTCTCTCTCTCCCTTTACCTACCTACTTTATTTCTCCCTCTCCCTCTCTATCCCACCTACCTACCTACTGTATTTCTCCCTCTCTCTCTCTCCCTCTCCCTACCTACCTACCTACTGTATTTCTCCCAATCTATCCCTCTACCTAACGTCCTACTGTATTTCTCCCTCTCTCTGTATCCCTCTACCTACCTTCCTACCTACCTACCTACTGTATTTCTCCCTCTCTCTCTATCCCTCTACCTACCTAACTATAAAACTATTTTTGGCTGTGGAGGCGGGGGCAGGGGGAGCAGCGGCAGAGGAGGAAGGAGAAGTTGCCGAGGAGGCGACCGTCGCGGATATGACGCAGACCATGCGTGCAAGTGACGTGAGCTAAAATGAGGCCGGGTGGCAGGCGCCGCGAAGGGGAGGGGGGCGAGTGAGTGAGAAGACCTGCAGTTGTACATTTGTGTGGCGTGCACCTGGCACAGGTTCCATATCCACACAATCTGTACGTATCATTGGTGCTGCACTTGTAAGGAATGTGGTATGAAAATTTGGTGGCAATCAGTGTAGTAGTTTCTGAGATTAGCGGTTTTGAACAAACTCATAGTTTCCCCTCATAGACCCTCTCAGCAACTTCCTTCCTTCTCTGCCTCGGGTTCCCCTCCCTCTCTTACTCTACCTAATTACCTACCTACCTACTGTATTTCTCCCTCTCTCTCTATCCCCCTACCTACCTACCTACCTACCTACCTAATGTATTTCTCCCTTTCTCTATCCCTCTACCTACCTACTTACCTACCTACTGTATTTCTCCCTCACTCTCTCTACCTACCTACCTACCTAACTGTATTTCTCCATCACTCTCTCTCTCCCTTTACCTACCTACTTTATTTCTCCCTCTCCCTCTCTATCCCACCTACCTACCTACTGTATTTCTCCCTCTCTCTCTCCCTCTACCTACCTACCTACCTACTGTATTTCTCCCAATCTATCCCTCTACCTACCTAACTTCCTACTGTATTTCTCCCTCTCTCTGTATCCCTCTACCTACCTACCTACTGTATTTGTCACTCTCTATCCCTCTACCTACGTAACTTCCTATTGTATTTCTCCCTCTCTGTATCCCTCTACCTACCTACCTACCTACCTACCTACCTACCTACCTACCTACCTACTGTATTTCTTCCTCTCTCTGTATCCCTCTACCTACCTACCTACTGTATTTCTCCCTCTCTCTATCCCTCTACCTACCTAACTATAAAACTATTTTTGGCGGTGGAGGCGGGGGCAGAGGGAGCAGCGGTGGAGGAGGAGAGAGAAGCCGCCGAGGAGGCGACGGTCACGGATATGATGCAGACCATGCGTGCAAGTGACGTGAGCTAAAATGAGGCCGGGTGGGAGTCGCCGCGAAGGGGAGGGGGGCGAGTGAGTGAGAAGACCTGCAGTTGTACATTTGTGTGGCGTGCACCTGGCACAGGTTCCATATCCACACAATCTGTACGTATCATTGGTGCTGCACTTGTAAGGAATGTGGTATGAAAATTTGGTGGCAATCAGTGTAGTAGTTTCTGAGATTAGCGGTTTTGAACAAACTCATAGTTTCCCCTCATAGACCCTCTCAGCAACTTCCTTCCTTCTCTGCCTCGGGTTCCCCTCCCTCTCTTACTCTACCTAACTACCTACCTACCTACTGTATTTCTCCCTCTCTCTCTATCCCTCTACCTACCTACCTACTGTATTTCTACCTCTTTCTCTATCCCTCTACCTACCTACCAACCTTATTTCTCCTTCTCTCTCTCTCTCCTTCTACCTACCTACCTACCTACCTACCTACCAGCCTACCTGTGTTTCTCCATCTCCCTCTCTATCCCTCTACCTACCTACTGTATTTATCCCGCTCTCTCTCCCTCTACCTACCTACCTACCTACCTACCTACCTACCTACTCTATTTATCCCCCTCTCTCTCTTCCTTTACTTACCTACCTACCTACCTACCTTTTTTCTCCCTCTCCCTTTGTCCCCCTACATACCGACCGTATTTCTCCCTCTCCCTCTCCCTACGTACCTACCTACCTCCTGTATTTCTCCTTCTATCTCTCTCTCCCTCTACCTACCTACCTGCCTGCCTCCTGTATTTCTCCCCCTCTCTCTCTCCCTCTACCTACCTACCTACCTACCGTATTTCTCCCTCTCTCTCTCTCTCTCCCTCTACCTATCTACCTACCTACCTACTGTATTTCTCCCTCTCTCTCTCTCCATCTACCTAGGAGGAGAGAGAAGCCGCTGAGGAGGCGACTGTGAGCTAAAATGATGCCGGGTGGGAGGGGCCGCGAAGGAGAGGAGGGCGAGTGAGCGAGTGAGAAGAGCTGCAGTTGTAAATTTGCGTGGCGTGCACCTGGCACAGGTGCCATATCCACACAATCTGTACGTATCATTGGTGCTGCACTTGTAAGGAACGTTGTGTGAAAATTTGGTGGCGATCGGTGCAGTAGTTTCTGTGATTAGCGGTTTTGAACAAACTCATAGTTAACTTTTTATTTATATAGACTAGCTGTACCCACCACGCGTTGCTGTGGCCAAGGTTGGTTAAATGAAAAAGTTTCCCCTCATAGACCCTCTCAGCGACCCCCTTCCTTCTCTGCCTCGGTTTCCCTTCCCTGTCTTACTCTACCTAACTACCTACCTACCTACTCTATTTCTCCCTCTCTCTCCAGACCCCTACTTACCTACCTACCTACCTACTGTATTTCTCCCTCTCTCTCTCTCTCCCTTTACCTACTTACCTACCTACCTACCTAGGTACCTACCTACCTGCCTCCTGTATTTCTCCCCCTATCTCTCTCTCTCTCCACCTACCTACCTACTGTATTTCTCCCTCTCTCTCTCCCTCTACCTACCTACCTACCTACTGTATTTGTCCCCCTCTCTCTCTCCCTCTACCTACCTGGTGCTGCACTTGTAAGGAACGTTGTATGAAAATTTGGTGGCGATCGGTGTAGTAGTTTCTGAGATTAGCGGTTTTGAACTTTTAAAAAAAGATTTGCGGGTTTCCTGAAGCCCGGCTCTCCGAGCACTCCCCCTCAATCTTTGGGCTGCACAGAGAGAAAAATCAGACAACAAGAGATTGATTACAGCTGAAGGTATGCAGCGATGCCTTTCTCAGAAGCAGAAGCAAGAGAAGATAAGTACTGGTGGAAAATCCCTTGCCCTAGCCCCCAGATGCAGGGAAGGGTCTCAAGTAAGCTAGCAAGGGTGGACTGGAGGTGGGACTGGGCACAAGCCAGGCTCCCAAAACCCCAGATGGAACCCCTGGAGAGTGCAATAGACCAACAGAGGGAGGCTTTTAAACCGACCACCTTGGCTGATGAGGGTCCATCATGCCGCCCAAAAGAGAAGGGAAAGATATCTGATCCTGTTGAGGGGAGGAGATGCAGACGGGAGCACAGCCATCTGACAGAAGGGAGGGGATACAGGGGTAAAGTTCAAACACAATGAAGTGAAAGCAGTTCTGGCTCCACCGGAGATCAAGCCAGAATGTCGATCCTAATAAATGATGAGATTTGTTCTGAACTTTGTCTCGAGGCTTGTAAATTAATTAGGTTCACTTTTGGGAGCTTCACACTTGACTTATGACAATTGAGCCCAAATTTTGGTTGCTAAGTAAGAGCGTTGTTAAGTGAGCTCCACATTTTACCCAATCCATGACATCTCCTGGTGAGTGACATCAAGTTGGCCACACCCACCCAGTCACAGAATAGGTAGTAAAAATTTTGAAACCCACCGAGACAAACCTCCAAGTTGCTTCAAGGACTCTCTAAAAGGATGCAAATGACCAGCTGTCTGCAAGGGATATAAATGTTTCTCTTCCCCACTATCCAGTCAGAGCTGAAGAAGCTCCTTGGATGAGAAGCGAAACATCTTCAAAGAAAAACCAGAAAGTCCAGTTGCCTCCTGAACTAAAGCACCTTTGGGACAACAGTTGGAGGATTGTATTTTACAACACCTTGGATGGATGGATAGAAGGGAAGGAAAAAAGAAGGGAAGGAGGAAGGGAAGGAAAAGGAGGAAAGAAGGAAGGGAAAGGAGGAAAGGGAAGGGAAAGGAGAGAAGAGGAGCAGTCTGGGGCTCCTTACAGTACTAAACGTGGGTACCTCACCAAAATGTCTACACCTTCCACCTATGGAACTGCTTCTAGACTCAAGGCGGTGGGAGCATATTCCCTTATGTGTTTCAATCACCAACCACCACTGAGCCAACAGATTGTGAACCAAATTTCTCCTGCATAATCTGAGCACCTTCCTTCTCTGCCTCTGTTTCCCCTCCCTCTCCCTCCCTTACTCTACCTACCTACCTTCTGTATTTCTCCCCCCCCTCTCTCTATCCCTCTACCTACCTACCTACCTACCTACCTACCTACCTACCTACCTACCTACCTACCTACTGTATTTTTTCCTCTATCCCTCTACCTACCTACCTACCTACCTAGAGAGAGAGGAGACAGAGGCTGCTGACGCGGCAGTAGCCTTGTTGGGCGGGGGGCAGTTGGCGGCGCAGGCGGCGCAGGCGGTGGGACAGGCCGCTGACTCAGCAGCGGCCTTGTGTGTGGAGGTGTTGGCGGAGGGGGAGTGGCAGCGGAGGAGAGGCCGTTGACTCAGCAGCGGCCTTGTGGGGGGGAGTTGGCAGAGGGGGGGCGGCGGCGGTGGAGAGAGGCCAGTGAGGAGGCGACCATCGCGGATATGACGCAGGCCGCTCCACCGCTCTTACAAGTGACGTGAGCTGAAAAGCGGCCGGGTGGGAGGGGCCGCGAAGGGGAGGGGGGCGAGTGAGCGATTGAGGGAAACAGAAGAGCTGCAGTTGTACATTTATGTGGCGTGTACCTGGCACCGGTGTGCCATCCACACAATCTGTACGTATCATTGGTGCTGCACTTGTAACGAACGTTGTGTGAAAATTTGGTGGCGATCAGTGCAGCAGTTTCTGAGATTAGCGGTTGGTTAAATGAAAAAGTTTCCCCTCATAGACCTGCTCAGCGACCCCCTTCCTTCTCTGCCTCAGTTTCCCCTCCCTCTCTTACTCGACCTACCTACCTACTGTATTTCTCCCTCTCTCTCTATCCCTCTACCTATCTAGCTACCTACTGTATTTTCCCTCTCTCCCTCTACCTACCTACCTACTTACCTAGAGAGAGAGGAGAGAGGCCTCTGACTGGGGGGGGGGTTGTTGGCGGGGGGGGTGGTGGCGGCAGCGGCAGCGGCGGAGGAGAGGCCACTGACTCGGCAGCGGCCTTGTGTGTGTGGGGAGTTGGCAGAGGGGGGGCGGCGGCGGCGGAGAGGCTGCTGACTCAGCAGCAGCCTTGTGGAGGGGGAGTTGGCAGAGGGGGGCGGTGGTGGCAAGGCTGCTGACTAGGCAATGGCCTTGTGGGGGGGGAGTTGGCCGAGGCCACCCACACAATCTGTATCATTGGTGCTGCACTTGTAACGAACCTTGTGTGAAAATTTGGTGGCGATTGGTGCAGTAGTTTCTGAGATTAGCGGTTTTGAACAAACTCATAGTTAACTTTTTATTTATATAGAATTCTTTACTGTTTCCATCTTCCCTTAAAACATTAACAGAATACAGAATGGACTGAGAATCAGTGTCTCCACTAGATAATTGACAGTTAAGATGAAACTAAGTTAATCAACTAAACTTAGCAAACTTCCTCAACCCCCAAATAAATTACCCAGACCTAAACCATGTATCAAAGGATAAGGTTTGCAAACAGAGTTAAATAAATTAGGTCTCCCAGCGGAACTGCATGTTTACAAGAACAAACATATTTACACATACACCCCTCAAATGTCACCTAGAATCAGCACGTAGACACTTCACCCTGGACAAGCTCCCCTATAAAAATCTGCTGTACCCCATTTCTCTGCAGCCTGCCCCTAAAGGCAAAACTGTTTTGCTTTTAGGAATAATATTTCTTCTTTCCTCACAGCTGTCTGGATCTCATTTTTATTTATTGTTGCACAGCCCCGGCTCGAGTTGGAACCCCATATTATTATTCACAGCAATTTTATTGCGGGTTAAAATGTAAGCGTGCTTGCTCAGAAGCAGCCTTTACT
Organism: Rhabdophis nuchalis; assembly: GCA_039707465.1. Taxonomy (NCBI): domain Eukaryota; kingdom Metazoa; phylum Chordata; class Lepidosauria; order Squamata; family Natricidae; genus Rhabdophis; species Rhabdophis nuchalis. Next base: position 1,966,923 of record CM077650.1, read on the forward strand.
GCACAAACTGTATGTAGAATATCCGCGACGCATCCTCTCCTAGTAAGGGTGAAGTTCTATGCCCATTTACTGAGAACAAATTCAAACAAATCTTACCCGGGTTTATTTCAAGGAAAACTTGCATAAAGTAAGTCCCAGGCTCCAAGCCCAAATGCCTCCAACCCCCCCCCCCCCCCCCGAGATTCGCCGGCTCAGGACCACCCCGTTGTCCTTCCAGGACCCACCCGTTTCCCGGCGCTCCGCCCCCTTTTGACCGGCCTCTCCCCCCCCCCCCCCCCGTTACATTCTTTCTGAACATTGGAAGGGGAGCCCCTCCCTAAGAAGGAACCGCCGAACAGCTAACCAACTGCTTCTCGCTTTGCGAGGTGACATCACATGCGTGCGTGAGTGGCTGACGTACACACCGGGCGCCCGTCGCCTTGGCCACTAGTCCTTTTTTTCCCCCGCCTAGCCCTAGGCTGAGGGAGCCAGGTGGCTAAATAAAGAGTGGAGCGCACTGGGATCGTTTTCGCCGCTCCCTTTCTTCGCGCCTTCCCTTCTGCCACCTCGGCGAAGGTTGCAGAGGCGCAGCTGAGGAGCGAAGGGGGCCTGGACCTGAAACAAAATGGCGGCCCCGGGCGAGTACTTCAGTGTGGGCAGTCAGGTGTCGTGCCGGACTTGCCAGGAGCAGCGGCTGCAAGGCGAGGTGGTGGCTTTTGATTACCCCAGCAAGATGTTGGCACTCAGTATCCTGACTGGAAGAGGGGTAGGGCAAGGGGACCCCGGCACCGGGTTTATAAGGAGGCTGTAAGGGGGCACGTGAGCTCGCTCCCTCTTCGGTAGCTAGAGGCAGTTTGAGCAGCTGTGACAGATTTAGAAAGGTTGGGGCTGTTGCTGGAGTGAGCTCTACGTCAAAGACTCCGGAAACCTATGAGCGTGGTTTTGGGGGAAGGGGCCTAATTTTGAAAGAGAAGACTTGACTGAAATGCTGTCTGGATATTATTGGAGCCAGGCAATTACTGTTTCAATATGGAATGGGGAATCTGGAGCAAGATATGATGAACCTGTATAGCGGGTGTGTCCAACGGGCCCACGGGACCCTAGCGACCTTGGACAGATATATATATATATATATATATATATCTGTCCAAGATATATATATATATATATATCCAAGATATATATATATATATATCCTAGACAGAAAGCCAAGAATTCCGTTGTGTAAATTTTTTTTTTTTATATGTGTGTTACGTTTTTTTTGAGCTGATCAATAAATAAGCCAGGGAGACTAGGATAGATCTATTTCGAGCTTATTAGCTCTCATCAGCTAACCATACCCTTACTGGGATTCGAACCAGGGCTGTATTACATGCCAGGCGAGAGCCTTGCCATTAAGCCAGCTAGGTTCTGTTCTTGTCAGCTGAGACAGGAGGTTAGTTATATGTAATTGTTTCCACAACACCCTATTAAGGCCCCAATTAAGGGAGGAAGCACACTGCTTTTCCTTTTCTGCCTTTCGGCTCATCACCAGAGACCATCTAGACAGAAAGCCAAGAATACCGTTGTGTGATATATATTTTTTATATGTGTGTTACGTTTTTTTTTGAGCTGATCAATAAATAAGTCAGGGAGATTAGGATAGATCTATTTCGAGCTTATTAGCTCTCATCAGCTAGCCATACCCTTACTGGGATTCGAACCAGGGCTGTATTACATGCCAGGTGAGAGCCTTGCCATTAAGCCAGCTAGGTTCTGTTCTTGTCAGCTGAGACAGGAGGATAGTTATATATAATTGTTTCCACAACACCCTGTTAAGGCCCCAATTAAGGGAGGAAGCACATTGCTTTTCCTTTTCTGCCTTTCGGCTCATCACCAGAGACCATCTAGACAGAAAGCCAAGAATTCCGTTGTGTAATATTTTTTTTATATGTGTGTGTTACGTTTTTTTTGATGTATTGATCAGCTCAAAAAAAAACGTAACACACATATAAAAAAAATATATTACACAACGGAATTCTTGGCTTTCTGTTTAGATGGTCTCTGGTGATGAGCCGAAAGGCAGAAAAGGAAAAGCAGTGTGCTTCCTCCCTTAATTGGGGCCTTAACAGGGTGTTGTGGAAAGCTAGTCCAGAATGCGGCCGCGCGGGTAGTCCTGGGAGCATCCAGGTTCTCCCACATAACACCACTCCTGCGCGGGTTGCACTGGCTGCCTGTGGTCTTTCGGGTGCGCTTCAAGGTGCTGATTACCATCTTTAAAGCGCTCCATGGCACGGGACCTAGTTATTTGCTGGATCGTATCCTGCCCCATACATCCCTACGGCCGATTCGCTCCCACAGAGAGGGACTTCTCCGGGTGCTATCCACCAGGCAATGCCAGCGGGCGACGCCCAGGGGAAGGGCCTTCTCTGTGGTGGGCCTGACCCTCTGGAACGACCTACCACCAGAACTTAAAACAACCACGGACCTCCGCTCCTTCCGCAAAAAAATTAAAAACTTACTTTTTCCAGCAGGCCGGCCTGGCCTAACCTATCCTATCCTAGGCTATATTAGAAATTTAAATTGTTTTAATTAGATATTTTAGGAAATTATGTTGGGGTTTTAATGTTCTAAATTTTTAGCACAGGGTAATTTATTTAATCCGATTTTAGTTATTGTCTTGTTGTATTTATAAGATGTTTTTTAACGACCTGTGCACCGCCCCGGGTCCCCTAGTGGAGAGGGTGCGGTTCTACAAATCCAATAAATGAAATGAAATAATAAGCTCGAAATAGATCTATCCTAGTCTCCCTGACTTATTTATTGATCAGCTCAAAAAAAAAGTTTATGTTTATTTATATATATATATATATATATATATATATATATATATATATATATATATGTTTTCGTAGATTTTCACGGGTGTAGGTATGCTGGCATAGCTGGCTTCGGGGATTTTCCCGTGTATAAGGCATAGAAATGTTGTTGCAACGTTTCGACAAGATCTCACTTGTCATCATCAGGCAGGCTTCTGTCTGTGACAGTCACAGACAGAAGCCTGCCTGATGATGACAAGTGAGATCTTGTCGAAACGTTGCAACAACATTTCTATGCGTTATACACGGGAAAATCCCCGAAGCCAGCTATGCCAGCATATATATATTGAGTGTGTGTGTGTGTGTTAGATTTTTAAGGGCTGAAAATAAAGAGACCAGGATGGATCCATTTCAGGCTTATTAGCTGGCCATACTCCTTCTACTGGGATTTGAAATTTTCAGCCCTTAAAAATCTAACACATATCTAAAAAAAAATGTCACACAGCAGTAATCTAATTGGTTCTCTGTCTGGATGATCTCTAGGTTGAGTCGAAGGGCAGAGAGGGATGACGTCAAGTCTCCTCCCCTTAAAGGGACCCTTGAACAGGAGCTGTGATAATATTCTCTCATATATATATGAGAGAATATATATATGTCATATATATATATATATATATATATATATATATATATATATATATATATATATATATATATATATATATATATATATATATATATATATATAGTACCGTGCAAAGGTTTTAGGCAGGTGTGAAAAAATGCTGTAAACGAATGCTTTCAGAAATATAAATAATGATTGTTTGTTTTTGTCAATTTGCACAATGCAAAGTGAGCGAACAAAAGAAAAATCTAAATCAAATCAATATTTGGTGTTACTACCTTTTGCCTTCAAACCAGCATCAATTCTCATAGGTACACTTGCACAAAATCAGGGGTTTTGTAGGATTATAGTCAGGTGTATGATCAACCAATTATACCAAACAGGTGGTAATGATCATCAATGTCACACGTAGGTTGAAACCCAGTCATGAACTGAAACAAAAATAGCTATGTAGGAGGCTTAACACTGGGTGAGGAACAGCCAAACTCTCCTACAAAGGTGAAGTTGTGAAAGACAGTTTCATGTCATGGCAAGATTGAGCACAGCAAAAAGACACAAGGTAGTTATACCGCATCAACAAGGTCTCACCCAGACAAAGATTTCAAAGCAGACTGGGGTTTCAAGCTGTGCTGTTCAAGGTCTTTTGAAGAAGCACAAAGAAACGGGCAACGTTGAGGATCGTAGACGCAGTGGTTGGCCAAGAAAATTTAGTGCAGCAGATGAAAGACACATCAAGCTTATTGCCCTTCGAAATCAGAAGATGTCCAGTGCCATCAGCTCAGAAGTGGCAGAAACCAATGGGACCCAGGTATACCCATCTACTGTCTGGAGAAGTCTGGCCAGAAGTGGTCTTCATGGAAGAGTTGCAGCCAAAAAGCCATACCTCCGACGTGGGAACAAGGCCAAGCGACTAAAGTATGCACGAAAACATAGGAACTGGGGTTCAGAAAACTGGCAGCAGGTGCTCTGGACTGATGAGTCAAAATTTGAAATATTTGGCTGTAGGAGAAGGCAGTTTGTCGAAGGGCTGGAGAGCGGTACAATAATGAGTGTCTGTAGGCAACAGTGAAGCTTGGTGGAGGTTCCTTGAACATTTGGGGCTGCATTTTTGCAAATGGAGTTGGAGATTTGGTCAGGATTAATGGTGTTCTCTATGCTGAGAAATACAGGCAAATACTTATCCATCATGCAATACCATCAGGAAGGTGTATGATTGGCCCCAAATTTAGTCTGCAGCAGGACAAAGACCCCAAACATACTGCCAAAGTCATTAAGAACTATCTTCAGCATAAAGACCGAGTGGCTGTGGTTTCCGGCTGCCCGATTCAACCAGCTCTCTCCAACGCTGGCCATAGGGGGCGAACATCTTGCCCCTGTGGATGGGGCGCGCAATTTGGGTGTCCTCCTGGATACCCGGCTGTCTATGGAAGAGCAAGTGACAGCCGTGGCCAGGAGGGCGTTTTACCAGGTTCGCCTGGTTCGCCAATTGCGCCCCCTATTGGATCGGGACGCCCTTCGCACAGTCACTCATGCCCTCGTGACATCCCGACTGGACTATTGTAACTCTCTCTACATGGGGCTTCCCTTGAGGTGCACCCGGAGGCTTCAGTTAGTTCAGAATGCAGCCGCGCGAGCAATTATGGGGACCACTAGGTTCACCCACGTTACACCGCTCTTGCGCGAGCTGCACTGGCTGCCTGTCGTCTTCCGGGTGCGCTTCAAGGTGCTAATTATCATCTTCAAGGCGCTCCATGGCTCGGGACCTAGCTATCTGCGGGATCGGATCCTGCCCCATACATCCTCACGGCCGATTCGCTCCCACAGAGAGGGACTTCTCCGGGTGCCGTCCACTAGACTTTGTCAGCGGGCGACGCCCAGGGGAAGGGCTCTCTCTGTGGCGGGCCCGGCCCTCTGGAACGACCTTCCCCCCGATATCAGAACGACCACTGACCTCCGCTCCTTCCATACGAAATTGAAGACCCATTTCTTTCGACTGGCCGGCCTTGGATAGTCTCTCTGTCTATAGATTTCAAATGTATTTTAATGGGTTTTTAATTATTTTTAGCACGGGATAATAGTGTTTAATTGTGTTTTAAAGTATGTATTTTTGTATTTATTGTTTATATTGTTTTTAGTTCCTCCTGTGCACCGCCCCGGGTCCCTGTGGGGAGAGGGAGCGGTTAATAAATTCGAATTTATTATTATTATTATTATTATAAAGAAGAACAAGAAGTACTGGAAGTGATGGCATGGCCCCCACAGGGTCCTGATCTCAACATCATCGAGTGTGTCTGGGATTACATGAAGTGACAGAAGGATGTGAGAAAGCCTACATCCACAGAAGATCTGTGGTTAGTTCTCCAAGATGTTTCAAACAACCTACCAGCCGAGTTCCTTCAAAAACTGTGTGCAAGTGTACCTAGAAGAATTGTTGCTGTTTTGAAGGCAAAGGGTGGTCACACCAAATATTGATTTGATTTAGATTTCTCTTGTTCATTCACTACATTTTGTTCATTTCTGAAAATAAATGTTTAACACTTCCATTTTTTAAAGCATTCTTTGTTTACAGCATTTTTTCACACCTGCCTAAAACTTTTGCACAGTACTGTATGTATGTATGTATGTATGTATGTATGTATGTATATGTATGTATATGGAGTGCTAATGGATGGATAAGTTGTGAAAACTGAAGTCTAGAAAGTGCTTTCTGGCATTGTAATAGAAATGGAAGAAAAATTGGATATGTTAAGAATATATAATTTATGGAGCTAGGGTGCATGGCAGATGCTTGGTGGAGTAGGAGGAATGGAGACTGGTGCGGGTTTTTTTTAATTAAGATTGGAGATTTAAGTTAAACCTGAGGAAGTTGGAGACAGCCTTGACTTGGTAGAAAAGCATCTGCGTTTGATATAACTCACAGAAAATGTAATACTTGATTTTTCATCATTTGATGGATAGTAATCTAAATGTATTAATAGTTGTCTTTGGAAAGCATTGTGTGCAAGTCAGTAAGTCATAAGTCTTCATTTGCTGTTTATGCAATTGCTTTTGATGTAGCTATTGAGTGATAAATGTGTGTATATATGTAAATCCTTCCTGAGAGTATTTGGTTTGGGATATCAGTGATGGCGAACCTTATTTGGCTCGTGTGCCAAAAGCAGGGGGAGCGCAGGGCATGACCACAGTGCGCATGTGTGCACGACCAGCAGTCCCCCCCCCCCCATTTTGGCATGCTATTTTCGCCCTCCCCAGGCTCCAGAGGCTTTATAGGAGCCTGGGGAGGGCAGAAACAGCCTCCCCTGCCCCCCCGGAGACCCTCCGGAGGCTTCAGGGGCTTCCCTGAAGCCTCTGGAGCGCGAAAAACCAGCCCTATGGGCAAACCAGAAGTATGGAAACGGACTTCTGGTTTGCTTGTAGGGCCGGTTTTAGCCCTCCGGAGCCTCCAGGGGCCTCCAGGAGGCTTCCCTGAAGGCTCCGGAGGGCAAAAAACAACTCTACAAGCAAACCGGAAGTCACTTGTTCATTTTATTACAATGAAATTAGTGTTCAGGGTGATTTGACAGTAGCTTCATGGATGCATATGAACAGTCCACAGAGATTTTGTGTGCCCTTACAGCAGTTTTACAGTGGAACTGATAAAGCTACTAAGAAAATTGGGGTAGGGTTTGGTTTGGTTAGCACCTATTGCTCAATATTTTAAGTGAATGAATCCTTTGCTGTTGACTTTGTTTGCATCTATTCTTGGGGGGCAATCCTGATTATATTGACTGTACCATAAATATAAATTCTTCCTTCATAGAAGTTACCTTTTTCTGAGCTGTATGTTTCCTTAATGTTTTTCCCCCAGAATGCCCTTCCTCAAGTGGTAAACCTAACCATGCAGATATCTTGCTTGTAAATTTACAGTATGTATCAGAAGTTAACATAATCAATGACCGCACAGAAACACCCCCACCTTTAGCTTCACTCAATGTTAGCAAGGTAAGAATCTTGTGAAGATAGTTTTTCAAATCATTGAAAATACTGAAGCTACTGTTCACAAACTATTCACAGCATAAACTGTTTATTTCCATTTGACTTTTAAACTGCATCTTGATGTTCTTTTTTTTAAATGTTATCCATTTTTCCTTAAACATACATAGGTACTTAATGAACAGTGTATTGTCTGAGTCATTTTAGGTTTACAAAATAATAATTTTGATATTAATGATAATGGTTGAAATAATAGTAATAATGATCAATTTACTTTATGCTCAATACTAATGACAATAGTACTATTCAGGTATATCTGATAATAGTTTTTCAACTTCTACCATTTGCGTCTACATGTTAATTGTAATATATAATAATAATAATAATTTAATAATAATAATAATAATAATAATTTTAATATTTCTAAACCGCGCCCTCTCCCCACAGGGACTCGGGGCGGTGCACAGGCACAGTAAAACAATAAATACATATAAACATTTCATTAAAAATAAATTAAATCCAAACCTGCGCTAAAATTCCCATTAAAACTAAGCAATATTACAAAACCCCAATAAAACCCCAAAGACAGAGAGACTATCCTAGGCCGGCCAGACAGAAGAAATGAGTTTTTAATTTGAGACGGAAGGAGCGGAGGTCCGTGGTCGTCCTAATATCGGGGGGAAGGTCGTTCCAGAGGGCCGGGCCCGCCACAGAGAGAGCCCTTCCCCTGGGCGTCGCCCGCTGACAAAGTCTAGTGGACGGCACCCGGAGAAGTCCCTCTCTGTGGGAGCGAATCGGTCGTGAGGATGTATGAGGCAGGATCCGATCCCGCAGATAGCTAGGTCCCGAGCCATGGAGCGCTTTAAAGATGATAATCAACACCTTGAAGCGCACCCGGAAGACGACAGGCAGCCAGTGCAGCTCGCGCAAGAGCGGTGTTACATGGGTAAACCTAGTGGTTCCCATAATTGCTCGCGCGGCTGCATTCTGGACTAGCTGAAGTCTCCGGGTGCACCTCAAGGGGAGCCCCATGTAGAGAGAGTTGCAATAGTCCAGTCGGGATGTCACGAGCGCATGAGTGACTGTGCGAAGGGCGTCCCGATCCAATAGGGAGCGCAATTGGCGAACCAGGCGAACCTGGTAAAACGCCCTCCTGGCCACGGCTGTCACTTGATCTTCCATGGACAGCCGGGCATCCAGGAGGACACCCAAATTGCGCACCCCATCCACAGGGGCAAGATGTTCGTCCCCTATGGCCAGCGATGGAGTGAGCTGGTTGAATCGGGCAGCCGGAAACCACAGCCACTCGGTCTTGGTCGGGTTGAGCCTGAGTACTTCCCATCCAGACCCGCACGGCTTCCAGGCACTGGCACATCACCGCTACGGCATCGTTGGGGTGGTTTGGGGTAGAAATATACAGCTGGGTGTCGTCAGCGTATAGATGGTACTCTACCCCAAAACCACGGATGATCTCACCCAGCGGCTTCATGTATGTGTTAAACAGGAGAGGCGAGAGGACCGACCCCTGAGGCACCCCACATGTGAGGGGTCTCGAGGTCGACCTCTGCTCTCCTGCCAACACAAATTGCGATCGGCCAGAGAGGTAGGAGGAGAACCACCGTAAAACGGTGCCTCCCACTCCCAACCCCCCCAGCCGATGCAATAGGATACCATGGTCGATGGTATCGAAAGCCGCCGAGAGGTCTAATAGGACCAGGATGGAGGAACAACCCCCATCTCTGGCCCTCCAGAGATCATCAACCAACGCGACCAATGCCGTCTCAGTGCTATGCCCGGGCCGAAAGCCGGACTGGCGCGGGTCTAGATAATCAACTTCCTCCAGGTGACGGGGAAACTGTTGTGCCACCACACTCTCAACAACCTTCGCCAAGAAGGGAAGGTTGGAGACTGGACGATAGTTGGTTAATAAAGCTGGATCCAAAGAGGGCTTCTTAAGGAGGGGCCTCACCATAGCCTCTTTTAGGGAAGCAGGCAAGGAACCCTCACTTAAGGAAGCGTTGACAACCTCTTGGAGCCAGCCTCGTGTCACCTCCCAGGATGCCAGTACAAGCCAGGAGGGACACGGGTCCAATAAACATGTGGTGGCTCGCAGTCGCCCACGTAACCTGTCCATATCCTCGGAAGCAACGGAGTCAAACTCCTCCCAAACAAGATCTGCCTCGTGGCATCCCACTGGGCCATCAATGGGGGCTAACTCGTTCTGTATCTGAGCGATTTTCTCCTGCAGAAAAATCACAAATTCCTCTGCTCTACCCTGTAGCGGGGCTTCCCGCACCCTCTGTTGAAGGAGGGAGCGGGTCACCCTAAACAGGGCGGCAGGGCGGTTTTCTGCGGATGCTATGAGAGTGGCACAATGATGACGTTTGGCCACTCTCAGCGCCACAATGTAAGTCCGTAAATGGGCTCTTACCTGTGTCCGGTCAGATACAAATCGAGTAGACCTCCATCTTCTCTCTAGGCATCTCTTGTGGCGTTTCATCACCCTTAGCTCCTCGGTAAACCAAGGAGCCAGGGTAGCTCGCCGCCGCAAGAGAGGCCGCAAGGGCGCGACCCGATCCAAGGCTCCCGTGGTCGCAGTATTCCATGCGGCCACGAGGTCCTCCATCGGGGCGCGGGTCAGGGGTACAGGAAGTGGCCCAAGCGCCGCCTGGAACCCATCAGGGTCCATCAGGCGCCTGGGGCGGAACCAGATAGATGACTCAGGTTCCGCCTCCCCGCGGTGGGGGGTGGCGGTTGGAAAGTCGAGCCGGAGAAGTGAGTGGTCTGACCATGACAAGGGTGTGATGACTATATCCCCTGTACCCAGATCACTCTTCCATTGGTCAGAGACAAAGATGAGATCCGGTGTGTGTCCACCCTCGTGGGTGGGGCCTTGAATTAATTGGGTCAGGTCCATGGCCGTCATGGAAGCCATGAACTCCCGAGCTACCTCGGATGATTCGCCCACCGATGGCAGATTAAAGTCCCCCATGACTAAAAGTCTGGGGGTCTCAACTGCCATCGTAGCGATCACCTCGAGGAGCTCGGGCAGGGCTGCTGCTACATAGCGGGGAGCCAGGTATACAACCAGCAAGCCCAACTGCCTCCCTAGGCCCCACTTCACGCAGAGGGACTCACAACCGGTGGTCTGTGGCACAATGGTCTCTCTCGGCTCAAGACCTTCCCTAATAACAACCGCTACCCCACCACCCCTACCTAGGGCCCGGGGCTGATGAAAAGCGCGGTAACCTGGTGGGCACATTTCAACGAGGGGGAGTCCTCCCTCGTGGCCCAACCAGGTCTCCGCAATTCCTACCAGGTCCGGCTCCCCCTCTGACACAAGGTCATGGATATAGCAGTATACCTAGTAATATTTCCCCCTTTCTAATTTCTACCTCTATTTTCTAACTCTTAATCAAGCAAATCTTATATTAAGTATTCTATATCTATACATCATCTCTTGCCCTTTTTAGTATTTCAACTCCTATTGATTTTTTGACCAATCTCCCATACTCCTCCCTTGGGATCTTGCATCTCCTTACATCACTCTTATTTAATCTAAATATTTCGTCTGCCTCTACATCTACCTCTTGCTGTTGAATCTCCAGTATGCCCATCAGTGACTCTTTCATCACTCCTGATAATTCTTTCTCTCTGTCCTCTTCTATATTTTGAGCTCTTAAAGTGTGGTCTGCCTGCTCCGTTTCAGGAATTTTTACTATCACTTCCTCATCTTTATCTGTTTGGATCATTTGTTGATTTGTCTCCTCTATTTCTTCCTCTACTCTTTCTACTTTCTCCTCTATTTCTTGAATTTCTTGTATATTTTTCATTATCATTTGCAGAGAGTTTCCTGATCTCACATCTGTGTCATGCATCAGTTCCTTCATTTCTCTATGGTTCTTTGTCATAGCTTCCTGAATACACTGAAGCATCAATAGTATTTCTTTTTGAGATGCATCTAATTCTCCCTGATGTGACATTTTACTTTAATGTAATGGGCTAAGAATTATTCAATAATCTACCAAGATCCCAGTGTCTCAATTGTCCATCACACCAAAAGGCCAATATTAGAAAAAATTACTCAATCTTGGAACTGTTCCTCAAATTGCACAATGTTTATAATCCTCAGGAGCTGCAAATTTGCTCCCTCTCAATCTTCTGAATTTGTAGGACTTGTTGAACTTTTCTTCTTTCACCTCATAAAATGTTCTATAGAGCAGCATTTATAATCCAGAATGGCCCACCAGGTTTCGACATGTCTCATTAATCCACATAGTTAAATGTTCAGTTTCAAGGGCGATTCCTGTTGTTTATAATCTTCAAAAGGCACACCAGTTACTCCCAACCAGCCAAAAAGCAAATAGATACAAAACAAAAAGCCTTCCAGGTGTTGTTTGCACTCTATTTCCCTTTCTCTTATCAATCCTGAGTTTCAAGGTCTTTTCCAGTATAGTATAGTTAGTTTTTTTCCACCAATAGATGGTGCCCCAGCCCAAAGTTCCAGCGTTAAAACAGAGTGGAAGCTGTAACAGCTGATTGCCAAATAGTCACAGAATCTTTTTGCTTTATACATTGTCTTCCAATATTCAAACAATATCGTCAGCAAATTAAAATCACTTTTCACGATACTGCAAGTTCCAGTCCAATGTTTCTATATTTTAGAACTTATAGTCTCCCATTAAAATTTCCTTTCTCTTTCGGGTCTATAATCTCTGTTTTAGCTCACCGCTTTCAGCACTTTAGACAATCTTTCTTTCAAAAGTTCTTTTATTTGGAGTTAGGTCTCTAGTATAGAAGTTGAAAGTCACATCACCCAGTTCCAATCCACTGTTCACAAACTGCTCCAGCTCATTTCTTTCTTCTGTTGCCCCAGCCATAATGGCCATCTCTCTTCTTTGTTGGTTGGGAGGGCGCCTTGGATCGAGCGGAACTCCCCCCTGCTTTTTTCACACTTTTTTTGCCCTCCCCAGGCTCCAGAGGCTTTCTAGGAGCCTGGGGAGGGCAAAAATAGCCTCCCCCCCTCCCAAGGCCCTCCAGAGGCTTCAGGAGCTTCCCTGAAGCCTCCGGAGCGCAAAAAAAATGGCACTATGGGCAAACCGGAAGTTCAAGAACGGACTTCCGGTTTGCTCGTAGGGCTGTTTTTCACCCTCCGGAGCCTTCAGGAGGCTTCCCTGAAGCCTCCGGAGGGCAAAAAACATCCTCAAAAGAAGGGCAAAGTCAGCTGGCCAGCGTGTGCATGTGCGCTGGAACTGACAGGGCAACGCCTCTGGATTTGGGATTGTCTGGATTTGGGATTGATTACATAGATGTAAGCATTTTGTAGGAATAATGGGAGTGAGAAATCAAATGTTGAGAAGTTCCTCATTTTGTACATGTTACATGTTACATGTGAGATTTGGAAAACTAATACACATTTCAATGTACAGTATGTATTAAGAGTCAAGTAATCTGTCTTTGGATTGGACATGCAACAAATGGGTTGCAGGTGTACAGCAGTATTTACAATCATACCAAGTGAGTATTGCATCTTGCAGAAATGTCAGTTTTCGTTACGGTAGTGCAATTTTGCTAAATGGGTTTGTCTATAGAAATATAGCTCTCTTATATGCCTGTTGAGACTATATTCCCTATTAAGTGACTCCTTCATCTGTCAGTCTTCTTTGGCACTTGTTAATTGAGTGAAAAAACATGAAGGCTTGTTTGTGTTGTTCAGTAGCCACAGTGTAGTTGTTGCCAAAGAAATAAAAGAAATGGATTTAGTTATGGAAAACTACAGTCCCAAAACTCTTTCCCACAAATAAAGCTGTATGCGGAGCATTTTCTATATTTCTTCTAAACCTGTGTTTCTCAAACTTGGCAACTTTATGATGTTGTGGACTTCAACTCCCAGAATTCCTGGCTTTGGATATTAGGTTGGGTCACCTGTACTTTGTTGTCCCTCACCTTTCCACCTCATCCACTTTAATTTTAAAAGTACCTAATTGCTTCCATATTTTAAAATTATCTTTGTTTTATATTGTTTGGAGAGTTTTTAAAGAGCTTAATTTCATGAGATGGGATTTGTCCCATCTATGTTATCCAGACTTTGTGTTCCTGCAAATCAAGTTCCATTTGGAGATTAAGGTTACTACATCTCTCATGCACCTTTATAGCTTGCAAACAAAGCACGGATGGAGAAGGAAGAAAAGCTGAGCCAGGCGTATGCAATTAGTGCTGGAGTCTCTTTGGAAGGACAGCAACTATTCCAGACTATACACAAGACGTAAGTAGCAGGAATTTTTAAAGATATAATATAGGACAGTGATGGCGAACCTATGGCACGTGTGCCAGAGGTGGCACTCGGAGCCCTCTCTATGGGCACACATGCTGTTGCCCCAGCCCAGCTCCATCGCATTTCTCCCACAGGAGGGAGAGAGAGGGAGGGGAAGAGAAAGAGAGAGGGAGGGAGGGAAAGGGAAAAAGGGAAATAAATGATATTATGAAAATTTTTCTTTTTTATTGTTGCTAAACGTAATATTTCAAAAGCAGGGGGGGAAATGATGGGGCATAAAAGTGCATTTATCATGTTATTCTTAGCTGAACTCTGCTTTGTTTATCATTATTTTAGGTAGTAAAACCTTGTTATTCAGGTTAAATTGCCATGTTGGCACTTTGCAAAATGTAAGTGGATTTTGGGTTGCAGTTTGGGCACTCAGTCTCTAAAAGGTTCGCCATCACTGATATAGGAGATAACTTTGGAGCAGAAATTGCTATGGAGTATGTTTATCCCTCCCAGGCACTGTGATCCCAGCAAATGCAAACGGATATTAATTTGGGTTTTCTTTCAGTTTGCTTGAAAACCAAGTGCTTGGAAAACTGAATTTTTTTGCCCACTTTTTGTGATTGAAGTTGAATATGCTAGGTGGATTATTCTAAACCCAGTTAATTTGAATTGTTATGGTGGCTATTTGGTAGAAAATGGATGTATGATTATTTGCTGGTGAACTTAACGTTGGTGGTGTGAATTCACCCCCTCCCAAATCCCAATGTATATTCCAATTACTTTTTTGAGATGGAACAGTACTTCCAAAGGGTTTACATTTATTCAATAACAATTATATTGAATCTAATATATTGTGAAGGGTGCACAGCTACTCATTAAAAGAACCGGCTTATAGGTAAAATACCTATTAAATTCTTCCTTGTTTACTACATGATTCTAATGTTAAATCTGTTTTTTGCAAGTCTAAAGACATTTTGAGTAAAACCATGCAACATTTAAATATCATGCTAAGCCATTATGTGGTTTATTTGATTTTGATTTAACACAGTGTGACATAAATCCGTGTTTATGTTTTATGTCTGTAAACACATATTGTATGTATAAATTTAATCAAATTTCATTGACAAAACCATCATTTAGCATGATATGTGAACCAACCTGCATATATCAACAATTAATAAAGTTCAGCATATACAGGTGTTAATCTTAATTGAATGTTGTGCACTGATAAAAAATAACAACAATGGCTTTTTTTATAAGATTTTATACTTCAAAACACTCAGAGCAAATTCACAGTCATGAGAAACTAATATGGGAATGTTCAGGAGTATTAGTTCTTGGGTTAAAAAGGTAGTCATTGGACAGATAATCACAAGAACAAATAGCACTCTCCTGTTCCCTTTTCCCATTACAAATGGCCATGAATTTTCATTAGTGAAACCCATCAAATTTCTCTGTGTTTCCTCCAGTATTAAAGATTGTAAATGGCAAGAGAAGAATATAGTTGTGATGGAAGAAGTTGTCATTGCCCCTCCATACCAAGTGGAAAACTGTAAAGGCAAAGAGGGGAGCGCCCTAAGTCATGTACGCAAAATAGTAAGTACTGTGTACAATGGTCAGAGGTCTGTCAGGGAAAAGAGAAGATGGGGTTCAAAAAACAGCCGCACAAGCAAGCTTGACCTTGATCATACAGATTCAAAAGTGAATTTGAACTGAATTCACATATCTTGTTTTGATTTTGGCATGTGTGTGAGCCCAGTCACCATAATTCATAAATACTGGCTTATACTTATTATATTCTGTGAACTCAAACAATTGTGGTTGATTCAGTGATAATGCTTTAACAGACTATGATGATGCAATGTATGACTTTAGCCTTCATATTGTCAAGCTCAGGCACAGAGACAAGACAGTGAGATCCAATCAAGTCCAATCCTTTACTTGCTTACATCTAATAGATTCTTGCCAAACTAAAGCTATAACTTTCTAAGCTACTAGATATATCTTGAGAGATTCTAGGGTGTGATTACCCTAAACCTCTTTTCCCCACCCCCTTTAGCTCGGGACTGTGCACTTTCTTTATCTGGGTCTCCTTCTGGGAATGGTCTGAATTGGCAAATCTTCCCCCTCTGCTGATGCAGGTGCACATTCCATCATACATGTGTCTCAAAGCAATACAGGTAGTCCTTGATTTATGACTGATCGTTTAACAACAGTTTGGAGTTACAGTATCCTTGAAAAGTGTAAAGCACTTTAGCTTTTTTAAATTGTCTCTCACATCCTGATGGTTACATGATTGCATTTTGGGCACTTGGCAACTGGCTCACATTTACAACTGGTTGCAGTGTCCCGTGCTCACATGACCATGGTTTGCAACTTTTTTTGCCAGTTTCTGGCAAAAAACACCTATTCAGGAGAATGGATTCCATCTTACGATTACATGATTTGCTTAACAGTTGTAAAAACAATCATAAAATCAGTTCTGGTCATGTGGGTGCCTAGACTTGTGACTGTTGCAACTTATGACTGGACTTATGATCCCAATTCTGGTCATAAGTTGAAGACTACCTGTAACTTATTCTTAAGTAAATATCTTATCAAACAAGAGGCAAGTTTAAATCCAGATGATCCAGTTTAAATTCAGATGATCCAGTTTAAATTCGGATGATAAAAGTGGTAAGTTGTATTTGTAGTATAGAATGGAACTTCACAATTCTACAGTAGCAGAACTGTGAGAAGTGTCTGTGTGCCCTGCTTGAAGTTTTATATAGAGATACGTTCTGTATGTCAGATACAGAATCTCTTGGTACCAGTATAATTTCCGCAATATTCTTCAATATTTGTAGTGAACACAGACAACTGGGCTGCGTGAGCAGTGGGCCAATGCGCACATGCATGTACGCAGGTCAACTTGCGTAAGTGGCAGACCAGCACGCGTGCACACATTTGCACAAGGCGAGCTGCATGTGTGTGCGTGCCAACCTGTTGCTTACACAACTCAAGCTACCTGCATGTGTGCATGCAGCCCAGTTCCCCCCCCCCCCCAAGCAAAGGTTAGGGACAGCTGCTTTAAAGAAGAAGAAAATCATGACTCCCTTTTACAGTTCATCAATGACCCTCAATTTCAAACTGCTGTAAATCATCATCTTGCATTCAACATTTCCAAACTCATCAACCACTACTTTTCATGAGCATACCAACAGTCCCACTAAGACAAGTGCTAACTTCTTTGCCTCCTTCTTCATCCAGGTCGAGAAACATTTTAGAGATGTCGAAAGCCAAAAGGTGATGCAGCGTTCACAAGTCCAGCCAACACAAAAGGAAAGCACTCTCTCATCCTGAGTTCCACCTGCCCTTCCTGGTTGCGACAGATTGCTCCTGTGGGGTGGGTGGGTGGGTGAGCCCTTTGAACATGCAGCAGCAGATGAAACAGACTTCCTCAAAAGAGGGCAGGGGGGTTCCACTTCTATGTTGTGGCTACCTTGTAACGATGGGACCCACAGTTTCTGAATTTTAGACTTCAAAAACAAGAGAATAATCTAAAAACTCATTCATTACTTGACTAACGGGCTCTTTACTTTTTGCCCTCCAGGTTTCCCCCCAGATCAGTCAGCTGTCTTGTATTTGAGGTTTTTCTCACTCACAGTTTTTTTTCCTGCTTTACTGAAATAAATTCCATGCCACCCCTGTTTCTGATGTGTGCTAGGAGAATTCAGCTCCTTAGTTGTCCTATTAAAAAGAAATAATAGAGGAAACAGAAAATAATGAGCTGACTGTGATGATGTAATTGGGACTTGTCTATGACTGACTTATCTCATTTTGGTTTTTGTTTGCACCGGGCGAGGCTTGACATAGCCTTATTTTTCTTATCTTGAAATACATATATAATAAATATCTATCTCTATATTTATATCTCTATATTATTATTATTCTGTGGTTAATCTTTGGTGAGATTCACAGCCTTTGGGGCTGATTGGTAGCTCAACAGTTCGAGTCCTAACCAACGACCTAGGAACTGTCAAGGTAACGTCAGAGGATATAAGCTGTTCAAAGCAGGGTGGCCCTTTGTAGAGTCAGAATGCTCAAGTCCGGC
This sequence comes from Rhabdophis nuchalis, assembly GCA_039707465.1. Classification (NCBI taxonomy): domain Eukaryota; kingdom Metazoa; phylum Chordata; class Lepidosauria; order Squamata; family Natricidae; genus Rhabdophis; species Rhabdophis nuchalis. The sequence continues at coordinate 1,984,655 of CM077650.1, forward strand.
AAACCTAGAACCTCCACATAGCGAGGCAGTCCCCTAGGTATTGCTCCAAGGGCTCCAATCACAATCGGGACAACACACGACTTTCTCTTCCATAGTCACTCAACTTCAATTTGCAAGTCCCGGTATTTTGTGATTTTTTCTTGCTGCTTATTTTCAATTCGTGCATCACCAGGTATTGCAATGTCAACGAACCATACTTTTTTCTTTTCAATTATTGTTATATCAGGTGTGTTGTAGGACAAATGCCTGTCAGTCTGAAGTCCCACAAGATCTTGACTTTCTCATTCTCTAAAACAGGGGTCCCCAACCCCCGGTCCATGGACCGGTGCCGGTCCGTGGCTTGATAGGAACTGGGCCGCAGGACCGGAGAGGAGGAGGAAGGAGGAGGGGGCAGCCCCCTGGGCAGAGCGCGCGCCAGATGCGGGAGAGCGCGTGCCGGATTGGAGGCCCTAGAGGGCCGAGTGAGCCGACTCCCCCCCCCCACGTGCGCATGCACCGCCTGTTCCCACTCCCCCCCCCCCCCCGCTCCTCCTCTACGCCAGCCAGTCCGCAGAATTTTCTTTAAAATGAAACCGGTCCCTGGTGCAAAAAAGGTTGGGGACCCCTGCTCTAAAACTTCCTCAACCTGATGATCCCAGTGATTTTTGCTGTACTCAAATCCAAACTTCTGGCACAATTTCCAGTGAATGGTCTTAGCAACACGGTCATGGCATTGTAGTTAGTCAGTTTGTGAAATTTTGCTGCACCCACTGATCAGGTAGTCAACTGTCTCATCTTTCTCATTACAGAGGCGACATTTGCTGTTGGTGGTAACATGTTGAATTTTTGCCTTCATGCAGTTTCTGGCTAAGGCTTGTTCTTGAGCTGCCAAAATAAAGCCTTCTGTTTCTTTTTTCAGTACTCCCGATCTTAACCAGTTCCAAGTTAGTTTTTGGTCAGCTTTGCCTTCAATACTTTTCAAGTATTGGCCAAGCATAGCTTTGCTTTTCCAATTTTCAGCTGGTTTCTCAATTACTTCTTTCTTATATTCAGCTTTTGACTTAGTTGTCTTTAAAAGGCCTCCTTTATTTACTTCCTTAATCATTGGTTCTTCACTTTTCTGGATGTAATCATTCAAGCTGTGTCTTCTTCCACAGTCTGCTTTACTTGTAGGAGTCCTCGACCACCTTCTGCTCTTGGTAGATATAATTGGTCAACATCACTTTTAGGGTGCAAAGCATGATTCATTGCCATAAGCTTCCTTGTTTTTCTGTCCAAATTGTCCAACTCCATCTGGGTCCAGTCAATTATTCCTGCAGAGTATCGAATCACAGGTATAGCCCAGGTATTTATGGCTTTTGTGATGTTTCCTCCACTTAATTTGGACTTTAATATCTTGCAGATTCGTCGAATGTACTTGGCTGAAGTTAATTCCTTGACTTTATTATGCATTAAGTCAGAGGCCTCTAAAATCCCCAAGTACTTGTAGCCTTCTTCTGGTTTTACTGTCTTTATCATTTCTTCATTCTCAAGTTCTATTCCATCATCTTCTATGACCTTGCCTGCTTTGGTTGCCATTGTTGCACATTTGTCAATTCGAAACTGCATACCAATGTCTTGGCTAAATTCTTTTGTGCTTTCAATTAATAAATTCAGTTCAGCTTTTTTTTTACCAAGCAGCTTCAAGTCATCCATGTACATCAAGTGCGAAATTTTCAGTCCTTTCTTTGCAAGTTCGTATCCACAGTTCATCTTCTTCAAAATGATTGTTAGTGGTAGCATTGAGAGTATAAGAAGAAGGGGTGAAAGGGAATCACCCTGGAAAATGCCTTGTTTAATTTCAACTTCACCCAGGTCTTCTTCATTAGCCATAAGTTTTGTTTTCCAGAGATTCATTGAAGTTTCCATGAATTTTTGTATGTTGCTGCTGATGCCAAAGATTTCCAGGCATTTCTTGATCCAGCTATGGGGAACTGAATCAAACGCTTTCTTATAGTCTATCCAAGCCATGAACAGATTGGTTCATCTTTTCTTTGAATTCTTTAGGATTAGCTTGTCAATCAGCAGTTGGTCCTTTGTTCCTCTTGAATTTTTGCAGCATCCTTTCTGTTCCACAGGAAGCAAGGTATTTCTTTCCAAGTATCCATAAACTTGGTTTGCAATGATACCAGTAAGGAGCTTGTATGTTGTTGGCAAACAGGTGATTGGCCTATAGTTTCCAGGGTCCTTTCCTTTTTCTTTATCTTTTTGGATCAAAAATGTCCTTCCAGTTGTCATCCATTCATCATTTTCAGGTGTTTTTAAGATCTGGTTCATTTGGGCTGCCAATCTTTTGTGCACACTTGTAAGTGCCTTTAACCAGAAGCCATGTAACTCATCTGATCCAGGTGCACTCCAGTTCTTCACTTTTCTTGACTGCCTTTGCACCATTTCTTTTGTTATTTTCACATCTTTCATTTTTATGCACTTTAATAGAATCCTCAATCTGTTTGATCCACTTTGCATTTCTGTTGTGCTTCTTGTTTTCCCACAAATTCTTCCAGAATTTCAGAGCTTTCTCTTTATCAGGCTTTTCATTTGTTGTTACTCCACCTCCACTTTCTAAGCTCTTATAAAAGTGGTGCTGATTTGCTCTGAACTGTGAGTTTTCTTTGAACTGAGTTACTCGGTTTTCATACCTTTTAATTTTTTCAGCAATGGCAACAACCCTCTGCTTCAGCTCTTCTATTACTACCGCAATCTCCTTATTCTCTAAATCATATCTTGCTTCCAGGCTGCTTTTGACCTGCTTGTTCTTTAGCTGACCTTGCCTTAGGTTCTTCAAGTTGCTCAGGTCTCCACGAAATTTTTTGATCTTCAATTCCAACTGAATTTTCCACTTAGGCTTCCTCTTCTTGCCTCTTTGGTTCTTTTGTATTTTCAAACCCAATTCTTTGGTGGTTATTAATTTAATTTAATTTAATTTATTAGATTTATAGAACCGCCCTTCTCCATTGAAATGGACCCAGGGCGGTGCACAGGAAATTAAAATCAATAAATAACAATAAATACAGAAAAGTTAAGAATAAATTAAACTAAAAGCCTGTGCTAAAAATCCCAATTAAAATTCTAAAATGCATTTACTCATTGGCTAAGCTAGGCCGGCTTGATGGAACAGATAAGTCTTAAGTGAGCGGCGAAAGAGGGGAAGGTCTGTGATGGTCCGAAGTTTGGGGGGTAGGTCGTTCCATAGGGATGGCCCAGCCACTGAGAAGGCTCTGCCCCTGGGCACCGCTAGCCAGCATTGGCCGGCGGATGGTACCCTGAGGAGGCCCTCCCTATGGGAGTGGATCGGACGGAGGGAGGTATGCGGCAGGAGACGGTCCCGCAAATAACTAGGCCCCGTGCCATGGAGCGATTTAAAGATGGTGACAAGCACCTTGAAGCGCACCCGGAAGGCCACCGGCAGCCAGTGCAGCTCGCGCAGGAGAGGTGTTACGTGGGAGCTTCGAGATGCTCCCAGAATCCCCCGCGCGGCCGCATTCTATACTAGCTGGAGCCTCCGGATGCACCTCAAGGGGAGCCCCATGTAGAGAGCGTTACAGTAGTCTAGGCGGGATGTAACGAGCGCTTGAGTGACTGTGCGGAGGGTGTCCCGGTCAAGAAAGGGGCGCAACTGGCATACCAGGTGTACCTGGTAGAAAACCCCCCTGGTCACGGCTGCCACCTGGTCATCCAGGGACAGCCGCGAATCCAGGAGGACACCCAAGTTGCGGGCCCTTTCCATGGGGGCCAGTGATTCGCCCCCGATGACCAGCGATGGAATCAGCTGGCCATGCCGGGGCGCCGGAAGCCACAGCCACTCGGTCTTGGATGGGTTGAGTCGAAGTTTGTTGCATCCCATCCAGAACCGCACGGCTTCCAGGCACTGTGACATCACCTCGACGGCATCGTTGGGGTGGTTGGGGGTAGATATGTACAGCTGAGTGTCATCAGCGTACTGATGGTACTCTACCCCACAACCATGGATGATCTCCACCAGCGGCTTCATATAGATGTTAAACAGGAGGGGTGAGAGGACCGACCCCTGAGGCACCCCACAAGTGAGTGGTCTCGAGGTCGACCTCTGCCCTCCTGTCAGTACAAATTGCGACCGACCAGAGATGTAGGAGGAGAACTACTGTAAAACAGTGCCCCCCAGTCCCAACCCCTCCAGTCGGTGCAATAGGATACCATGGTCGATGGTATCGAAAGCCGCTGAGAGATCTAACAGGACCAGGATAGAGGAAAAACCCCTATCTCTGGCCCTCCAGAGATCATCCACCAACACGACCAATACCGTCTCGGTGCTGTGCCCAGGCCGGAAGCCGGACTGGTGCGGGTCTAGATAAGCAGTTTCCTCCAGGTGCCGAGAGAACTGCTGTGCCACCACACTCTCTACAACCTTCGCCAAAAAGTGAAGGTTGGGAGACCGGACGGTAGTTAGTTAACAATGCTGGGTCCAGGGAAGGCTTCTTGAGGAGGGGTCTCACCATTGCCTCTTTAAGGGAGGCTGGCAAGAACCCCTCACTCAGAGAAGCGTTCACAATTTCCTGGAGCCAGCCTCGTGTCACCTCCCAGGAGGCCAGTACCAGCCAGGAGGGACACGGGTCCAATAAACATGTGGTGGCATTCAGCCGTCTCGGCAGACTGTCCATGTCTTCGGAAGCAACAAAGTCGAACTCGTCCCATAAAACGGTCTCAAGACCCGCCTCGGACGGTCCGCCCAGATCTATCTCAGTGGAGGCCAGTTCGTCCCGGATCCGAGCGATTTTATCCTGCAGATAAGCTCCAAATTCCTCTGCTCTGCCCTGCAAAGGAGTTTCCCGCGACCCCTGTTGGAGAAGGGAGCGGGTCACCCGAAACAGGGCGGTTATCTGCGGATGCGATAAGAGTGGCCAGATGGCTGCGTTTAGCCATTCTTATTGCCACTAGGTAGGTCCTTAAATGGGACTTAACCAGTGTTCGGTCGGATTTGGACCGAGTGGATCTCCACCTGCTCTCTAGGCGTCTCTTGCAGCGCTTCATCTCCCTTAGCTCCTTGGTAAACCAAGGGGCCAGGGTGGATTGGCGCCGCGTGAGAGGCCGCAAGGGCACGACTCGGTCCAAGGCCCCCGTGGCCGCAATATTCCCTCGGCCGCACTAGGCCCTCGGTCGAGTTGTGGGTTAGGGTTACAGGTATCGGCCCAAGCTCCGCCTGGAACCTCTCAGGGTCCATCAGGCGCCTGGGGCAGAACCATATTGGTATCTCTGGTTCCGCCTCCCCGCGGTGGGGTGTAGCGGTAGGGAAGTCAAGCCGAAGGAGAGAGTGATCTGATCATGACAGGGGTTTGATGACTAATTCCCCTATTCCTAGATCACTCAACCACTGGCCAGAGGTAAAAATTAGGTCTAGTGTGTTTCCCCCTGTATGCGTAGGGGCCTGAATTACCTGGGTCAGGTCCATGGCCGTCATGGAGGCCATGAACTCCCGAGCCGCCTCAGAGGACTCACCTACCGATGGCAGGTTAAAGTCCCCCATGACTAAAAGTCTGGGGGTCTCAACTGCCACCCCGGCGATGACCTCGAGGAGCTTGGGCAGGGCCGCTGATACGTAGCGGGGAGCCAGGTACACAATCAGCAGGCCCAGCTGCCTCCCACGACCCCATTTCACATACAGGGATTTACACCCGACTACCTGAGGCACAGTGGCCTCCCTTGGCTTGAGATCTGGGTCCGTTTGGAGAAGGGCGGGGTATAAATTTAATAAAATAAATAAATAAATAAATCTTCCTTAATAATAACCGCCACTCCCCCACCCCTCCCCTGGGCCCTAGGCCGATGCAGCGCCAGGTAACCTGGTGGGCACATTTCCACGAGGGGTACACCTCCCTCGTGACCCAACCAGGTTTCCGTGATACCCACCAGGTCCGGGTCCCCCTCCGAAATTAGATCGTAAACGAGGGTGGCTTTGTTAACCACGGACCTGGCGTTGCACAACATCAGTCTAGGGCCCTGTAATCCTCCACCTAGATTGCGGGAAGAGTTATGAAGGCTGCTGCATACATCAGCTGGTTTGTTTCAGCTAATGTAGTGGTTTGAATGGTTTGCAAAGCCTCATTGACCTTTTTTAGTACCTTTCTCAATTCTTTCCGGTTCACTTGGTTCAGCTTTGGCAAACGTGTTATTTCAACATCTTCCTTTTGATGCTTTATTTTCTCAGCTAATTGAGCACTATCCGTTGGTGTGTGTTCTTCAGTGCTTCCTTGTTCTTTATCTTCATCCACTTCAGCAGCCTCTTTCTCCCTTTCTTCCTCAGTTTGCTTTTGAGTCTGCAAATCATTCTTGATGTTACTCTTCTTTGTTGGTATACTCAGACCATTAGTTGCTTTTTCAATTCCTATTAATTCTGCTGTAGTGAAAAATTTGTGGCTTAGAATTACACGTCGTTGGTCCATTAGCCTTTGTTCACTGATATCACTGTCCGTGTGGTTCACCTTCCAAATCTGATACATTCGTTTTTGAAATCCACGTTTTGCTGGCTCAGATTGATAGAAAGCTTCCATAATAGAGATGTTTTCTTCCCTAGTCCAGATTTTTCACTTTTTTGATTTTTCTTCCAGTAACTTGTCAGCTCCAAGCCCTGGTTGCCTAGCAGAGAGAACTGAGCCCTGTAGCTCATTTTGCGCAGAATGCCCAGGAGCCATAGCATCCAACGGAACCCTTGTTAATCCGGGCAACGGTTCAGCTGGCATAAATTTCATTTTTTTCATATTCACCATGTTTGAATGGGTTGTGGAGCAAATTTTGTCTGGCCCTTCACCTAAGACCTGTCTGATATGGTTGCACAAGTTCAGCATAGCCCTTAGGATCACTAGAGTGTGCAAGCCCCTCCACCACAACAAGGTAAAGCTCCTCGGAGGGGATTATTATTATTATTAGTAGTAGTAGTAGTAGTAGTAGTAGTGTGCACACAGGTATATATTTCCTTTAAATATTTTTCTGGTTCTTGCAGTACTCAAAATTGGGACCATGGCAGAAAAAAAGCTCTATGCTTGTTAACAATCAAGCCTTCTGCAGTTGGCATTTTTAGCTTGGGCTTCAGTGGGTCACAACCTATTGACAATTCATACTTAGGGTACAAGCTTCTCCCATTTGGTCTTTGCACTAACTTTTACCTTGCACATTATGTTATATTGTCACAAATTTGAGCTCTACTAATACCACTGGATTAGAACTGCTAACCAACACTAGAGATGTAGTGGATAATGAGTCTATTGGAACCATTCTGTCCTCAAAGGCATGAAAACTAGATCTCATAGCTTCCTCTTGGTCATGTGCTGTTCTGACCAGTGAAGAACCCCATGATTTTCTGTAGGTAAAGGTTGCTTGAGTGAAATGTAGGAGAAACTATCTACCGTATATATTGTACATAGAGACCCAACTTGGGCTGGGGAAGGGCATGAAGATTTGAGCTGAATTCACATGTGATTGTGGTTAGTCTTACATTGAATGCCTTTTGTCCACAGAAATAAAGCATCTGAATTGGCAGGATAATAGAACAGCCTCAGTGGGATTTTTCCCTGTAGCATAGAAAAAGCATTTTTCCAGTGGTGTATAGCTGTGTCTGCAGAGGGACAAAGTAAATAATGTGTTATGCAAATGTACATGTAGCTGTGTAAACCATCATGATGCAAATATATCAACTGTATGTCACATGATGTAAAGGTTCCGACGGATTCCCTAATTAACTCATGAGTCTCGGGTCACGTTTCAAGAGAAAACCAGTTATTTATTATGAGCAGCATGTCGGCATCTACTCGTGTGAGGTCAACAGCGGCACGTAATTTACGGTTCAACTGTAACTGTTTCCCCTCTCCTCTCAGTCTGTGTCAAAAATCACATTCTCCAACGAGGCACTCCTGCGGGCTATAGAAATCCATGCCTCACAAGCCGGCTTTGGTAATGTGAGATCTGACTCTGGAAGAAGGTATGTGTGGAATGTGCTCCCCCCTTGCTGCCCATGGCAACTCAAGAGCAGACTAGATATGCTTAGCGAGTTGACGCATGACACATTTTGACCTCATGGCTTATAGTGGATAGTGCTGGCTGCAACACTGTTAAAAAGACAGGCCACTTCAGCTTTTTTGTTTAAAGGTGTTGGAGATCAGGCACAGTGGGTGTAGTTCTGGGGATCCAAATATGATTTATGAAATCTCTGTCCTGGCAGAGACTGCTATAGGGTCACATGGAGACACTGTCCAAAAAGTATTTCTGTCCATTACTGTATAGCTTTTGGCTAAATTGTTGAAATCTTCAGCATTTACACACACTGCACAATTATTAGGCAAGTTGTATTTTGGAAGATTAATTTCATTATTGAAAAACTACAGTGCTCTCAGTCAATCCAAAATGTTAATAAACCTCAAACTGGAACATTTAAGAAAGTTAAAGTGAGGTTTTGGCTTTCTAAGGCAAATATGTGGGTCCAGGGAAGGCTTCTTGAGGAGGGGTCTCACCATTGCCTCTTTAAGGGAGGCCGGCAAGAACCCCTCACTCAGAGAAGCGTTGACAATTCCCTGGAGCCAGCCTCGTGTAACCTCCCGGGAGGCCAGTACCAGCCAGGAGGGACACGGGTCCAATAAACGTGGTGGCGCTCAGCCGCCCCAATATCCTGTCCATGTCCTCAGGAGTCACAGGATCGAACTCCTCCCAGGTAACATTTTCAAGACCTGCCTCAGTCAACCCGTCTGAACTAATCCAGTCGGAGGCCAACCCGTCCCGAATCTGATCGATTTTATCATGCAGATAACGGCCAAAATCTTCCGCTCGACCCTGTAAGGGAACATCCCGCGCCTCCAGGTGAAGAAGGGAGCGGGTCACCCTAAACAGGGCGGCTGGGCGGTTATCTGCAGACGCGATAAGAGCGGAGAAATAGTTGCGTTTCACCGCTCTTATCGCCACCAGGTAGGTCTTTAAATAAGACCTTACTGTTAGCAACTCTGGGTTCAGAACCAGTGTTACAACTCTGGTCCCTTAACCAGTGTTTAGAAATAAATGCGGAATAGTGTAATTCACCGGACAGTAAAGAGATACGTTGCTGTAGCCACAAACAAACTCTAAAACAATGATAGTAAGAAAATAAATAGTCTTTACTTTGTAGCAACTAAAATGCTTCTTCCGACTAACTTCTCCAACAAATAACAGTCCTTCACCCAACACAGATATCTCACAGTGATGCAAAACAAAACCTCCTCCTTCTTCACAGCTCCTCAGCATAGGGAATCGAAAAGGGAATGGGCTGTGATTCTGAGCTTGCTTTATGGTAGAGCTGATAATTACAGCCAATCAGAATCCAAACACAATTCTTAAAGCTACATAACTCCTTAAGAACATAGGCTCATATATATTGTCAACCCAATATAAGGCTGAATATCCTAACATACTCCCCCTTGGGTTGATCAATATATATTCACATCCTTAAACCATAAGCATCACAACACTCCTTGTGCTTTATCGCTCCTTGAGCCTTCGTAAAATGGTCAGCCACATTCATCTCTGACATACAGTAAACAAGCTGTACCATTTCATCCTTTATAAACTCCCTCATATTTACATACCTATCATTGTGTTTCGATCTTGTCTTTACAGCTATATTTGTAGCCATTAGTATAGCCGCTTGATTGTCCTCACATACAGTAATTGGACACCTTACTTTAATACCTAAACCTCCCAATAATTGATTTACACAAACCCAGCTTTTCTAAAAACTCATGTACTCTTCCTTAACAACTATTAGTTATGTCGTTTATCTTCTCCATTACCCAGTAACCTCTGCATGTATATCATATGCTCTCACAGTGCATGCAGATACGCCGTCTCCATTTCCAGGTGATTGATTACTTGCTTGTGTCTAGCTGCCCACACATTATCCTGCCCTGAGATTATTTGCCTTGTTGCATACCCTTCATTATAACCAGTTACAGACTGATTAAATTCCTGTTCCATCTATCATACTTTATATGTAACCTCTCTTGATTTCCCTGTCTTCACTTTTATGTTTTTCCCCTGTGGTATTTGTAACCTACTCGTAAATCTCCAGATTCTTTAATTGTTTCACCTTCTTATCCATCGCAGCTTTCCACACCGTCTGATCGTCCTCTCGGTATGTTGCTATCTCAATGTACGTTGCTGAAACCTTTATTTTTCTTATAGACCAGAGTCGCCTGATAACGATCAGGTGGCCTGGTTTCTCTTCTTGACCTCCTCAGCAGTTCAGGACTTGTGGATGGACTCTCCACCTGTATATATTCCTGCTTATCTACCTCCTCCTGAGTAGTCTCTACTGCTTTTTCCTCTCCTACCTCCTTCTGAGTAGTCTCTACTGCTTTTTCTTTCTCTACTTGAGTATTTCCAGTTTTTGAGTCAAATATTATTTCCTTTCCATTCTCTAGTTTATTCCAGTTTATATACTCCAGGAACCTTACATCATTACTGTTAATCATCCTCGTCGTGCCTTCCTTCCAGAACCTGTATGACTTATGGTTTGCATTGTAACCAACAAAGATTAACTTTTTTGCTCTACTTTGCTCCTTTTGTCTTACCCATGCAGGTGACCCAAACGTGTGAATATAACTCAGATCAGGTTTCCTACCATGCCACAATGTGTATGGAATCTTTCCTGTAGTAGAATTCACTACGTTGTTCAGAATACTGTTTGCACATAACATTGCCTCCCCCCACAAAGCTATCGGTAAACCTGCATCAGCCAACATGGTTCTTACCATGTGTCAGTCTCGCTAGTTCCTGCTTCGCTGCCATGGAAACGGGGAGGGTGGGGGGCGTTGGGATGAGTGTGTTCTGCTGGTGGACAATGTTGATGGTTCGTGTTATCTCTTGGTTAACGGACCTGCATTCCAGGATGGTGAAGACCTGCCCACCTGATGTTGGAGATGGAAGCATATTGGACAGTGCTAAGGGGGAGGTTTGGGGATTGGGATGGGCTTAAGCTTAATACTTTCTGTTCGCGCCTAAACTATTCATTCTCAGCTTTACTTGGTCTGTACACTTTTGTTACTTAGTAAAAGTAGCCTTATTCATTTCAAAACAATGACTAAGCGTGGTCTTTCCTAAGCCAACTAAGAAGCAGGCCTGACATTAAGCTGAGAATCACAAAAAAAACCCTGACCTGATGTCGGAACCTTCACAAGAGGAGCCTCCGTTGGTGGAGGTCCTGCCTGAACCTATTTTGGGAGCTGAAGCATCGCATCCTCCTGTTCAATCGGAAGACACCAGGTCAGTGATGGACTGCTTGGCTGGCCTAGATCTAAATCTGCCAGCTGAAGAATCAGTCAAACCAAAACGTTGGTCCGAAGGGGTAGGAATGAGTGGGGTAAACGTCTCCAGGCGTCGACTTTCCCCAAAGAAGGTCATTCCGGAGCTCTTAAGAGAAGAAAGGGAATTAAAGGAAATGGCTCAGGATTTACTCCGCCAGGCAGATGAGAAAAGAATGGCCCTGGAAAAAATCTGGGGGAGGGAGGTGGATCGCAAAAAACAGCCAAAAAGTTCACTGGCAGCTCCTGCCAGGCGAAGCAGGGCTTCAACACCATCCCCTCCTCCTCAGGCCGGCAGGGAATTGCGGAGAGAGGCAGCTTCTGCCAGGCAAAGCAGGAGTGCAACACCCTCCCCCCCCCTCAGGCCGGAAGAGAAGCCAATCCCATTAACCCCCGCCGACTTGCAAAACTGCCTCCTTTGGGTGTAAAATACGACGGAAGTGCCGACAAACTGGCGTTTTTTCTAATTCACGTCGATAATTTCATGCAGTTTTACGCAGCTGACTTAGACGATGAAATCAAAATCAGAATTGTTTCTATGACCTTAGAAGATCAAGCTTCTAAGTGGCTGGTTTCATTGCATAATTGCCGTTCACCTGCGCTGCGCGATTTCGATCGTTTCATGAATGCTCTTAGAAGGCGTTTTGAAGACCCCCGTGTTGAACGGAAAGCAAAGATGAAACTAAAAACCTTACAGCAGGGGAGCATGTCTGTTCAGGCTTACACGCAAATTTTCCAGGAATTATCAGTGTTTATGATTGGTTATAGTGAACAGGCCCTAATGGACATTTATGTTGAAGGGCTGAATAAAGACATTTATCAAACATGTGTGAACAGATTTCGCCCCGAAACTTTGAATGAATGGATAGATCTAGCTTCAGATGTAGAGTTGGATCAAGCCCACTTGCAAGATCCAGTCCGTGTGGAGAAGAAACAACAGGAAGATAGCCCCAAATCTCACCCCCCTGCGAAAGATGTACGCATGCAAAGGGGGGAGGGGAGAACAACCCAGCCTCGCTCAGGCAGCTGTTATCGCTGTGGGAAGGAGGGGCACTGGGCAGACAAATGCCGATCAAGACCACCTCCACGCCTTCTTTCTTCCTCGGACCGGAAACATCCCAAGACGCCAATCACGCGCACCAAACCGGCTATGAGTGGGGTGGAGCCCACCAACCTCTCTGCTGACCAGCCCACCGCTGGCCCTGATGACTGGGAGGCGTCTTCAGACTCTTCTGACGACAATCTGGTGAGTCATCGCTCCGGGCCCCTTTATATTAATTTAAAGCTTTTAGCTCCATCTACTGGCCGTACATGTGATGTGCAGGCTCTCATTGACTCTGGGTGCTCAAAATGTCTCATAAGCCAAGACATCGTGTCTTCGATGGGTTTCCACCTTAAGACCCTGAAAACTCCCATAGCCTTTTGCCAAATGGATGGTTCTGTAGCTGGGGGAACCCCAGCATCTTTTATCACCGAACCAATTCATGTTTCTATAGGCACAGGCCATACTGAGACCATCAACTTTATTGTAACTGCCATTGCCGATAATGCTGTAATTTTGGGGGTCAATTGGCTTCGTAAATGGAATCCTCTGATAAACTGGAAGGAAGGTTGAGTACGCATACCTTTATCTCTCCCGGAAAATACCTCTCTTCCGTCGGAGAATGATCAACCCCCGCAAAATCACCCACCTCCCCTTATTGAATCTGCTGCACCTTTATTGGATTTTCCATCACCTGAAGTCATACCAGGCGAAGAGAAAATTCCCAAGGAATATTGGGACCTAAAGGATGCTTTCAGTGAAAGATCTTGTGATTCCCTCCCTCCTCATAGAGCTACTGACTGCTCAATTGATTTCCTCCCTGGGGTTCAATTGCCCAAACCTCGCATGTACTCCATGACCCCACGGGAGATGGAGGAATTACGCAAATTCATCGATAAAAATCTTCAACGGGGTTTCATTGAACCAGCTAGGCCGCGTGTAGCTGCACCAGTTATGTTTAGAGAGAAAAAAGATGGTACTCTAAGATTAATACAGGACTACTCCTATCTCAACACCATTTGTGAACACAATATCTACCCCCTTCCGCTCATGAAGGACATGCTTGCTCACCTGGCTACCGGTAAGATTTTTACGAAATTGGACTTACGTGAAGCCTATTACAGGGTCAGAATCAAGGAGGGGGACGAATGGAAAACAGCTTTTAACTGTCCGCTAGGATGTTTTCAATTTAAAGTCCTCCCGTTCGGTCTTCAAGGTGCCCCTTCAGTATTTATGCAACTGGTAAATGAGGTTCTCCACGAACACCTTTACAAGGGAGTTATTGTTTACATTGATGACATAGTTGTTTACTCACAAACACACGACGAGCACGTTAAACTGGTGCGCTCAGTGTTAAACAAACTGCGTTCCGCGGAACTTTATGCCAAGCTCTCTAAGTGTGAGTTTCACCAGGAACAAATTGACTATTTGGGCTACCGTGTCTCTTCTGAGGGAGTTGAAATGGATCCTGCTAAAGTCAAGGCAGTGACGGAGTGGGCCCCTCCCCGTACTCGTAAACAACTACAGAGTTTTTTGGGATTTGCAAATTTTTACCGCCAATTTATTCCGTCATTCGCTGATATTGCTTTACCCATTACAAACCTTCTAAAAACAAAAGGAGAAGGAAAGCCTCCTCCGGGGTCCCCACTTAAATGGACAATGGAATGTCAAGCCGCTTTCGAGAAGCTTAAACGTTTGTTTGCGGCGGAACCTATTCTTAAACACCCCGATGTAAATTCCCCGTTTGTAATTCAGGCGGATGCCAGTGATGTCGCTGTGGGAGCGGTCTTGTTACAACTCAATCAACGTGGCCAATTGCAACCCTGTGCCTACACCTCTCGGAAACTCACTACGTCCGAACGTGGTTGGGCGATTTGGGAGAAAGAGGCTTTTGCTGTTCGGTGGGCTCTCATGACTTGGCGTCATTTCCTTGAAGGTGCCCCCCATCCTTTCGAAGTTTGGACGGACCATAAAAATTTGGAAGCTCTTACCTCCTCTCGGAAATTGTCCCCTAGGCAACTTCGTTGGGCTCACTATTTCCATCGTTTCAATTTCCACCTTAAATATATTCCAGGAGGCAAAAATTTCATGGCTGATGCGCTTTCCAGATTGCCACAGTATGATGTTTCCAAACTCACTATAGTACAACCCATCATGCCCCTCACTTTGCCAGCTTCTCCAGTATCTACTAAGGACCATGCAACTGTCCAAACTACTCCACCTACTGACCTGATTGCTCGTATTAAGGACGAACTACTTACTGATGATTGGTATTCAGCACATTCTGGTGATTGCACTACCAGAGACGATCTTCCCTGGATTGGCTCGAAGATCTATGTTCCTGCTACGTTACGTCCTTTTGTCTTGCAACGCGCACACGACTCGCGTTTAGCTGGTCATTTCGGTTTCGTTAAAACTGTGCATCTTGTCAAACGACAGTTCTGGTGGCCCTCCTTGAAGAAAGATGTTGAATCGTATATTGCCAGTTGCCCCGTATGTGCGGCTTCCAAACGTGCACCGGGTAAGCCACAGGGTCTTCTCCAGTCTGTAGCTACGCCGGAGAGACCTTGGAAGGAAATTTCAATGGACTTTATAGTTGATCTTCCGCCCAGTCAGGGCTATACCGTTATCTGGGTAGTTACCGATCTTTTTTCTAAACAAGTTCATTTTGTCCCCTGTACTAAAATTCCTTCTTCCAAATCTCTGGCTCGACTATTCGTTTCTCATATCTATCGTTTTCATGGCGTCCCACAACGCATCATCTCCGATAGGGGGACCCAGTTTACTTCCCTTTTTTGGAAAGAATTTTTGAGACTGATTGGCTCCGCCCAGAGCTTAAGCTCCGCCTACCACCCTCAGACGAATGGATCTTGTGAAAGGGTTAATTCCGTTCTGGAACAGTACTTACGCTGCTTTATTAATTTTCAACAGGATGATTGGGCTGATCTTCTCATACATGCCGAAGTGGCATATAATAACTCTGTTCACTCCAGTACAAATATGACCCCCTTTAAAGTCATCTACGGGCAGGACTTTGTACCCATCCCCGAACTGCCTCATGACTCGCCCACAGTTCCCTCATTAACTGAATGGACCTCTAGACTGTCTTCTGTGTGGCCAGTTCTCCGGAAAACTTTGAACGATGCCCATGATTCGCACAAAATGTACGCTGACAGGAAACGGGCAGTCCCTCCCTCCTACAAGGTTGGCGATCAAGTTTATGTATCTACCAAAAATTTAGATAACCCCCAGAAATGCAAGAAGTTGGGTCCCAAATTTGTTGGTCCTTTCACAATAACCAAAATTATCAGCTCTGTGTCGGTCCGTTTGGATCTCCCAAAGACCTACCGGCGACTATACCCTGTGTTCCATGTTCACTTGCTGAAACCTGCTCGTACCTCCCATCTCCGCAAGCAGTTGCCTGATACACCTGCGCCTACCTTGGTGGATGGTCACCAGCATTATGAGGTCCGCGATATTTTGGACTCCAGAATCTGCAGGAATAAAACTCAGTTCCTGGTCATGTGGAAAGATTTTCCCCCTTCTCACAACGAATGGGTGGATAAAGAGCATCTCAAAGCTCCTAAACTGGTACGCCAGTTTTATGCTAAATATCCACACAAACCTTGACTTTTTTCCCTTCTCCTATCTGTTGTTTGTCTGTCCTTCCTTGTCTTTCAGGTGTAGCCTATCGTGTTCCGATTGCTGCCCCGGATTTCCCGCTGTTCCTGGAGGAGGTCCGGATGTCAGTCTCGCTAGTTCCTGCTTCGCTGCCATGGAAACGGGGAGGGTGGGGGGCGTTGGGATGAGTGTGTTCTGCTGGTGGACAATGTTGATGGTTCGTGTTATCTCTTGGTTAACGGACCTGCATTCCAGGATGGTGAAGACCTGCCCACCTGATGTTGGAGATGGAAGCATATTGGACAGTGCTAAGGGGGAGGTTTGGGGATTGGGATGGGCTTAAGCTTAATACTTTCTGTTCGCGCCTAAACTATTCATTCTCAGCTTTACTTGGTCTGTACACTTTTGTTACTTAGTAAAAGTAGCCTTATTCATTTCAAAACAATGACTAAGCGTGGTCTTTCCTAAGCCAACTAAGAAGCAGGCCTGACACCATGGCTTGCAGATATTGACCCTTTTCTCCAATGTGTGCTTTGTGTTGTGGAGCAGAACACTTGTGTTTTATCCCCAGTGTACCTAACATGGTTTTAACCTTGTTATTTACAAACTCTGTACTACTATCAGTGACTATATTGTCAACGCATCTTTGAGTGAGGGGTCCTTGCCTGCCGTCTTGAAAGAGGCGGTAGTAAGGCCCCTCCTCAAGAAGCCGTCCCTGGATCCAGCATTATTAGAGAACTATCGTCCCGTCTCCAACCTTCACTTTTTAGTGAAGGTTGTTGAGAGTGTGGTGGCTCAACAGTTTCCGCGACACTTGGAGGAAGTTGATTATCTAGACCCGCGCCAGTCCGGCTTCCGACCCAGGCACAGCACCGAGACGGCATTGGTCGCGTTGGTTGATGATCTCTGGAGGGCGCGGGATAGAGGATATTTCTCTATCCTAGTCCTATTAGACCTCTCAGCGTCTTTTGATACCATCGACCATGGTATCCTATTGCGCCGACTGGGGGGGTTGGGGCTGGGAGGCACCGTTTTGCGGTGGTTCTCGTCCTACCTCTCTGGTCAGTCGCAATATGTGTTGGCAGGGGGGCAGAGGTCGGCCTCGAGGCCCCTCATATGTGGGGTACCTCAGGGGTCGGTCCTCTCGCCCCTACTGTTCAACACATATATGAAGCCGCTGGGTGAGATCATCCGTGGTTTTGGGGTGGGATATCATCTGTACGCTGATGATACTCAGTTGTACATATCCACCCCAGACCACCCCAACGATGCCGTCGAGGTTATGTCCCGGTGCTTGGAGGCCGTACGGATCTGGATGGGTAGTAACAAACTCAAGCTCAACCCGTCCAAGACTGAGTGGCTGTGGCTTCCGGCGCCCCGGTTCAGCCAGATTATTCCAACTCTGGCCATTGGGGGCGAAACACCGGCCCCCGTGGAGAGGGCGCGCAATTTGGGTGTCCTCCTGGATTCCCGGCTGTCTATGGAAGATCATGTGGCAGCCGTGGCCAGGGGGGCGTTTCATCAGGTACGCCTGATGCGCCAATTGCGCCCCTTACTGGACCGGGGTGCCTTACGCACAGTCACTCAAGCACTTGTCACCTCTCGACTCGACTACTGTAATGCTCTCTACATGGGGCTTCCCTTGAGGTGCACCCGAAAGCTGCAGCTAGTCCAGAATGCAGCCGCGCGGGTGATTACGGGAGCGCCTAGACACTCCCACATAACACCTATCCTGCGCGAGCTGCACTGGCTTCCTGTGGTCTTTCGGGTGCGCTTCAAGGTTTTAACGACCATCTTTAAAGCGCTCCATGGCTCGGGGCCTAGTTACATGCGAGACCGCCTCCTGCCCCATACATCCCTCAGACCGATACGCTCCCACAGAGAGGGCCTCCTCAGGGTGCCGTCGGCTGGACAATGCCGACTGGCGACACCCAGGGGAAGAGCCTTCTCTGTGGCGGGACCAGCCCTTTGGAACGACTTACCCCCTGAACTCCGCACCATCTCCGACCTCCGCCTCTTCCGCAAGTGTCTGAAGACACATCTATTACATCTAGCCGGCCTAGCGTAACCTCCATAGATAGTTTTAAACTTGGGATTTTTAATTTGGTTTTAGCACAGGATTTTATTAGAATAAGTTTTTTAAAATTTTATTATGTTTTATATGTATTTTAACATTCCTGTGCGCCGCCCTGGGTCCGTTTGGAGAAGGGCGGGGTATAAATATAATAAATATAAATAAATATAAATAATACTATGGTTACAAACTTTCCCTTTGCTTTTCTCTCGGCAAACCTATTCCAGTTCCTTAACTTCTCAAATGTTTCAGCTTTGTTTTTAAGCAGATAGCAA
The DNA here is from genome assembly GCA_039707465.1 of Rhabdophis nuchalis. NCBI lineage: Eukaryota > Metazoa > Chordata > Lepidosauria > Squamata > Natricidae > Rhabdophis > Rhabdophis nuchalis. Next base: position 2,002,976 of record CM077650.1, read on the forward strand.
AATCCATACCTGGAATAATGATCAACTATACTAAGTACATAGCAAGCTCCCCCTAAACTAGCCTTCATAGGGCCTATAATATCAGCAAACACGACTTCCAGTGGCTTCTTCGTCTTGAACCCATCTAACCTGTTTGCAGGTGTTTGTTTGCTCTTTTCTTTGTTACACACATTACAACTCAGATATTTGTCACATGGTTTCAACTTCAACCCATTCACCATCTTAGCAGTCTGTTTCAATTTCTGAAAACTAATGTGACCTAAACGCCGGTGTAGAAGGTGAACGCACTCATCATGTGGCCATATGTTTGAGCATACAGCATTAGCTACATGATTATCAGTTAATACATACAAGCCACCTTTCAATGTTCCAGTAACCTTGGTTCCACCCTTCTCTATTAAACATTCATTCTCCTTGAATGTTACTGTATATCCTAGCTTAACCAGCACTCTAACAGACAGTAAATTAAACTTTAGCTTAGGAACATACAGCATATGCAATTCCTCCTGTACATATTTACATTTAGCCATTCCTTCCCCAACTGCCTTTAACTTCCATCCATTGGCTAATGAAACCTTGTTACTTGAAGAATACATTTTTCTAAAATTCCCTCTATCTCTAGTGATACATAGTGAAGCTCCACTATCAATAACCCACAAATCGTGGTTCACTGATGCCTTACTAGAGATAGTTACATTACATTTGTGTTTTCTCTCTCTAACCATGTTTTGTGGTTTACCTCTATTACAATACTTAGCTATATGGCCCTTTCCCCCACAATTAAAACATTTTACATTATACACATGGTTATTTACATTTACATCAACAGTTTCTGGCTCAGCTCTAAGTTGTTGCCTTTCTACTCGCCGTCTTGACTCTTCTAACAGACGCGAAGACATGTTGGCTAATGTAAGTTCTTGTTGAGGCAGCACTTCAAATGATGTTACTACAGCGTCGTAGCTTTCATCCAGTGATGAGAGTAGTATGTACACCTGATGCTGATCTGTAAAAGTCAGTCCCTTTTCTTGCAAATCCTGAAACATGTCCTTCATGCAGTTAATGTGAACTAACATGTCTCCTTCCTTGCTGAGCTTTGTCCTAAACAGTTTTCAGGTTAAATGTATGTGTGCTCCCACAGAATCAGGAACATACAGTCTCTTTAAATTCTCCCAGCATCTTGTAGCAGAAACTTCACCCCGAATATTCACTAGCTGGGAATCATCAAGCGTTAAGCCTATGATACAAAGTGCCCTTTGTTTTGCTTTTCTGGCATCATCGGCATTATCCTCGCTCCAGGCAGTCACGTCCAGTGGATTCGCCACAACCTCCCATAGCCCCTCTCTGCACAACAGCAGACTGCACTTGGTGGACCAGGAAACGTAGTTGGTGCCATCCAGCCGACTAATAACTGACAAATTTGGACCCTGGACTTCTGCCATCTTCACCAGAGTAGTTTGTTGTGTTCAGCAACTCCTCTATAACTGTAAACCGGTATTACACAGTGCAGCCTGGGCCCATAACCAATGTTAGCTACTCTGGGTTCAGAACCAGTGTTACAACTCTGGTCCCTTAACCAGTGTTTAGAAATAAATGCGGAATAGTGTAATTCACCGGACAGTAAAGAGATAGGTTGGAGACCGGACGATAATTTACTAACAATGCTGGATCCAGGGAAGGCTTCTTGAGGAGAGGTCTCACCACCGCCTCTTTCAAGACGGTAGGCAAGAACCCCTCGCTCAAAGAAGCATTCACTACTTCCTGGAGCCAGCCTCGTGAGACCTCCCAGGATGCCAGTACAAGCCAGGAGGGACACGGGTCCAATAAACGTGGTGGCTCTCAGTCGCCTATGTAACCTGTCCATATCTTCAGAAGTAACAGAGTGTCAGGGTTCGCTTCTTCTATTACTCAAGAAAGACCACACTTAAGCATATTTCAGAATGTTTAAGGTTACTTTTACTGAATACAGAAGAACAGCAAACGAAGGTCAAGCAGGGAGTGACTAGTTTAGGCGCAAAGCGTGTATATCAAAGCATAAGCCAACCCCAATAACCCATGCCCTCTACAATAGTGTCCAATGCAATATCCTCCAGGACATCAGGTGGGCATCACGTCCAGAGCAGTCATCAGAATGGAATGTGATACCGTTAGGTTTGAGATATCACCGGCTCGTACCATCTTCCTCCAGCGCACATAGTTAACCCAAGACCCACCCTCCCCGTTTCCATGGCAGCCAAGCATGCAGCAAAGCGAAGGCTGACATCCGGACCTCCTCCAGAAGAGGGGGATTCAGTCCTGAAAAACAAACGACAAAGACAAAACCACACAACAACATAGAAAATGGGAGAAGAGAGGTTAGGGTTTGTTAGGATATTTGGCATAGAATTGTCTCAGTAACTTCGGGGCTTTCACATGTTGTTTATCCACCCATTCGTTATGGGACGGAGGAAAATCCTTCCAAACTACCAGGTACTGTATTTTATTTCTATGCACTCTGGAATCTAAAATGTCACGGACTTCATAATGTTGTTGTCCATCCACCACTAGGGGTGCAGGAGCATCAGGATGAGGCTTGCGAAGATGTGACAAACGTTCAGGTTTCAACAAGTGGACATGGAAGACTGGATAGAGGCGTCGGTAGGTTTTAGGGAGGTCCAATTTAACGGAAACAGAGCTGATTATCTTAGTAATCGTGAAAGGTCCTACAAACTTAGGACCTAGTTTCTTGCATTTCTGAGGACTGTCCAAATATCTAGTAGAGACGTATACACGATCTCCAACTTTGTATTGTGGAGGTACAGCTCGTTTCTTGTCGGCGTAAAGCTTATGAGATTGATGAGCATCATCCAATGTTTTTCGTATAATGGGCCAAACAGAAGACAGTTTACCACTCCAATCCGCAAGAGAATGAATTGTGGGAGGGTCATGCGGAAGCTCGGGGATTGGTACAAAGTCCTGACCATAGATTACTTTGAACGGGGTCATTCCGGTACTACTATGAACTGAGTTATTATACGCTACCTCAGCGTGAATCAGGAGGTCAGCCCAATCATCCTGTTGGAAGTTTATAAAACAGCGCAAGTGTTGTTCCAGAATGGAATTAGCCCGTTCACAGGCCCCAATAGTCTGCGGGTGGTGGGAGGAGCTTAAGCCCTGGGCGGAGCCAATCAGTCTCAGAAATTCCTTCCAAAATTGCGACGTAAATTGAGTACCCCTATCTGAGATGATACGCTTCGGGACGCCATGTAGGCGATAAATGTGAGTAAGAAAGAGCTTAGCCAAAGATTTAGCAGATGGAATTTTGGAGCATGGTACAAAATGAACTTGCTTGGAGAACAAATCGGTGACCACCCATATGACAGTAGAACCTTGGCTACTTGGAAGATCAACAATAAAGTCCATAGAAATTTCCTTCCAAGGAGCCTCTGGCCTCGCTACAGATTGGAGCAGACCGTGGGGCTTCCCTGGAGAACGTTTGGATGCAGCACAAACAGGGCAACTGGCAATATAGGATTCAACGTCCTTTTTGAGGGAAGGCCACCAAAATTGGCGTTTCACTAAATGTATAGTCTTCACGAATCCAAAATGTCCGGCAAGCCTGGAGTCATGAGCTTTTTGTAACACAAAAGGTCGCAGAGTAGCGGGGACATAAATCTTAGATCCAATCCAGGGTAGATCATCTCTTAAGGTACAGTCCCCAGAGTGCGTGGCATACCAATCGTCGGTAAGAAGTTCCGTCTTAATCTTAGCTATCAGCTCTGCAGGTGGTTCAGTTTGGACTGTGGAGTGACTCCTGGTTACGACTGGGGTCGCCATTGCAGTTAGCGGAATTACGGGTTGAACAACCGTGAGTTTAGAATTGTCGTATTGAGGTAGTCTGGATAGAGCATCAGCCATAAAAAATTTTCCTCCAGGGATGTATTTAAGAGTAAAGTTGAAACGATGGAAGTAGTGAGCCCAGCGCACCTGCTTTGGGGACAATTTACGGGACGTCGTTAGTGACTCCAAATTTTTGTGATCAGTCCATACTTCAAACGGGTGAGGGGCTCCCTCTAGAAAATGACGCCAAGTCATGAGGGCCCAACGAACAGCAAATGCCTCTTTTTCCCAAATCGCCCATCTTCTCTCAGTGTTGGATAACTTACGGGAAGTGTAAGCACAGGGTTGTAGTTGGCCCTGTTGGTTGTATTGTAACAAGACGGCTCTGACAGCCACATCACTAGCGTCAGCTTGAATCACGAACGGGACATTGACATCCGGATGTTTCAGAACAGGTTCTGCTGCAAACAAGCCTTTCAGCTTCTCAAATGCGGCTTGGCATTCCATAGTCCAGTTCAAAGGCGAACCCGGTCGCAGTTTGGTCTCCCCGTTCGTTTTGAGTAGGTTCGTGATAGGCAGAGCAATGCTAGCAAAAGAAGGGATAAACTGGCGGTAAAAGTTGGCAAAACCCAAAAAACTTTGTAATTGCTTACGAGTACGAGGAGGGGCCCATTCCGTGACAGCTTTAACCTTTGCAGGATCCATTTCAATTCCTTCAAACGAGATGCGATACCCTAGGTAGTCAATTTTCTCCTGGTTAAATTCACATTTAGAAAGTTTAGCATAGAGTTCAGCGGCTCTGAGTTTATGCAAAACAGAACGAACTAGTTTTACGTGTTCATCACGTGTTTTTGTGTATATGACGATGTCATCAAGATAGACGATAACGCCCTTGTACAGGTGCTCATGCAGTACTTCATTGATCAGTTGCATAAAAACAGAAGGCGCCCCTTGGAGGCCGAATGGTAACACTTTAAATTGAAAGCACCCTAAAGGGCAGTTAAATGCCGTTTTCCACTCGTCTCCTTCTTTAATTCTTATTCTGTAATAAGCTTCCCTGAGATCGAGCTTAGTAAAATTTTTGCCTGTAGCCAGATGTGCCAACATGTCCTTCATGAGTGGCAGTGGGTAGACATTATGCTCACAGATAGCATTCAAAAATTTATAATTTTGTACAAGACGGAGAGTGCCATCTTTCTTTTCTCTAAACATTACGGGGGCGGCTACACGAGGTCTAGCAGGTTCAATGAAACCCCTTTCTAACTTTTTGTCAATAAATTTGCGAAGTTCAACCATTTCGCGGGGTGTCATAGAGTAAATGCGAGGCTTGGGAAGTTGCACCCCTGGGAGGAAATCAATGGAACAGTCTGTAGCCCGGTGGGGGGGAAGAGTGTCACAGGACTTTTCACTAAAAACATCTTTAAGGTCCCAGTACTCTTTAGGGATTTTATCTTCACCTGGTATCACTTCTAGATTGGGAACAGCCAGGCCTGAATTAACAGGTTCTTGGAGAGGAGTTTGCTCAGTCAGAGGTTGCCCATTGGGAGGCAGGGGTAGTGTGATTGGCATAGTGGTAGGCAAAGGCAAAGGAATGCGAACCCACCCCTCTTTCCAATCAATTAGAGGGTTCCATTTCCGTAGCCAATTCAGGCCCAAAATGACTGGGTTGTAAGCAATGGGGGCTACAATAAAGTTAATGGTTTCCTGATGGGTGTCTCCAATAGACACTTGAATCGGTTCAGTTACATATATGCTGGATTACCACCTGCTACAGTACCATCCATTTGGCAGAAAGCAATAGGAACTTTTAAGTTTTTTAGGTGAAATCCCATTTGTTGTACTAATTCCTGGCTGATGAGGCAATGTGAACAGCCAGAATCTAAAAGGGCCGGTATTTTACAGTTGCGGCCACTAGATGGAGCCAAAAGATGCAAAGGAATAGTAAGGGGCCCAGAATGGGGACTCACCCAATTGTCGTCAGAGGAGGAGGTTTCCTTCTCCCAGTCATCAGGCTCCCCCTTCTGCTGGTCACCGGTAGACAGATCCAGAGGCTCCGCTCCAAACATCACTGGTTTAGTGCGCACGCTCAGGAGTTTCGCGGGCTTTTTCTCTTCAGTTGAAGATAGCGGGCGTGGCTTTTGCTTCAGTTTGCAGTTATTGGCCCAATGCCCCTCCTTCCCACAGCGAAAGCAAGCACCAGAGCGAGGTTTAACAGATCTTCGTTCTTTACTTTGTTTTTGGTAGTCCCTCCCGTAAGTTTGGGGGGGGCGGGGAAACCCCATATTCTCTTTCCTTTTCAAGATCAAACAGGGCTTTTCTTCGAGCTAGATCTATTTCTACATCACCGGAAAGCTGATACCAATCCGCAAGGGAATGGGGCGTGCGCCTGTTGATGCAGCTCTGATATATGGTTGGGTTTAAGCCTTCCGTATAATTATCGATAAGAGCTTCCTCACTCCAACCACTCATATAAATTGCGAGTTCACGAAAACGTTGCGTGTAAGCCTGAACTGATTTATTTCCCTGGCGCAGATTCTTCATTTCAATCCGTGCCTTTCTATGAAGGAGGGGGTCTTCGAACCGCCTCCTAAGAGCAGTCATAAATCTATCAAAGTCCACCATTAATGGGGAATGATCATTGTGTAACGACACTATCCCATCAGCCGCTGTACTTTCCAGCGCCAGAGACACAATTCTTTACACGGCAGCGGACTTAGTAAGTGTTTTTAGAATTGGTTATAAGAGACAAGGTGGAGCCAATAGAAATGTCCTTGTGAGATTTGCAAACCTTGGAGATAAATTAGAAGTTATGGGAAAAATAAGGGAATTGGGAGAACCCCCAAAATTTGAGGGGAAGGAAATTCAAGTGTTTCAAGACATTTCTAGGGAAGACAGGGAATGGAGATTTTTCTTAAAGCCAATTACAAAAGTCCTCAGAGACAATGATATTAAGTATAATTGGAGACCGTTACAACAATTGAAACTCTTTTACAAAGGGAGAATGCAAACTATTACTTTGGAAACGGATGCTATAACATTGATACGGAAGCTCGGGCTGGTTGAGAAAGACGAGGATTTAGAAGAAATTAAAGATCATATGCTTAAGATGGGTGGAATACAAGTGGAATCTCCAACATTGGAGGAAAAAGGAGCAGTCGGTGGAGATCCTAAAAGCTTAAAACGGAAAGAAATCTCTCCGGCAATGTCCGAACATAAGAAAACCCGTGAAGAATCTAAGAGAGCGTCAGCTGAGGAGGAGGATCTTAGAAGAAAGCAGGAAGCTGAGTGCGGGGACAAGCCAGTGTTATCTTCTTTTTTTGAAAGTGGAAAATAAGAATAACCCGAAAGAAATGACCCGACCATGGGCACGTTCCCCCCCCCCACACTCTTTATATGGAGGCGTAACTCGAATGAGGATGTGGGGGGTGAAGATTAATTGTTATTTGTTGTGGTTGTGTCTTAAGTTTGTTTTTGTTGTGTTTTTTGTATGTCTTTTTTGTCTGGTGTTGGGTGTGCACATAAAGGAAGAGGAGGGGTCAGGATTAAAAAAGTTACTGCTTAAATGCGGTTTATAAAAATAATGACATGGAACGTGAAGGGTACAGGCAATCATATAAAAAGGAAAAGATTGGAGCTTAAAATTAAAAGGGACTCACCTGACATATTATTTTTGCAGGAAACTCATCAAAAATCGGAGGATTTTAATAGAATGAATATTAAAGGTATGCAGATCTATGAAAAATCTTTTGGGACCTCTAAAGCTAGAGGAGTTGCGATATTGATATCAAATAGGGTATACTTTGAGAAAAAAAAAGTAATTAGAGATGAAGAAGGAAGATATTTAATAATTATAGGGAATATTAATGAGCAAAAAGTGACATTGGTTAATTTATATTTACCGAATGAAAAACAAAAGGGATTTCTTGATAAAATTACTAAGATTTTGGAAATAGAAAGTGTAGGGAAAGTAATTGTGGCGGGGGATTTTAATTTAATTAGGGATAGAATTGATAGTAATAATCCTACCCGCTTTAGACAAACAAATAAAGGGGAAATTTTAAACAAATGGATGCTTCGAAATAGTGTGGTTGATGTTTGGAGGGAGTTGAAAGGTTCTGAAAGGGTGTATACCTTTTGTTCTAAGGTATATAATACTTATTCAAGAATTGATTATATTTTTGTTTCTAAAGATTTGTTGAATAATGTAGATAAAGTAGATGTGGGAATTTTTAAGGATTCTGACCATGCAGAAGTTACGATGGAAATAGATTTTAACTTTGAGAAAAAGGAAAGAGGTTGGAGATATGATGAAAAATTGTATAAAAAGGAAGAGGATAAAATATGGATATTCAAAAAATGGGAAGAAAGTTGGGGATTGAATGATAATGGAGAGGTCAAATTTGAAATTGTTTGGGATACGATGAAAGCAATATTTAGGGGAGAAAGTATTAAATTGTCAAGTAGAAAATATAGGGAATATAAAACTAAAATAGAACAGGATACAAGACAAATTAAGATATTGGAGAACCAATTCTCACTTACGAAAGATAAAAAATGTTTGGAGGAATTGAACTTATTAAAAACTAAATTGATAGAAGAAGATATTGAAGTAGTTAAAAAAAAATTAAGATATTTAAATAGGGACTTTTTTGAATTTAGTAATAAAAATTCTAGGTTATTGGCAAAGATGGCGAAAAATAAAACTCAAAAGAGAGAAATTGGTTCTCTGATAGATGAAAAAGGTACAAGGTGTTATAAGAGATTGGAGAAATGCGAAATAGCTAGGAATTTTTTTCAAAAATTATATTTAAAGAAACCAATCGATTTAGAAAAATTGAAGAATCATCTTGGAAAATATGCTATAAAAATAGATCCAACATATAAAGATTTGATGGAAAAAGATATAACACAGGAGGAGATCAACGAAATAATACAAGAGTTAAAACTAGGGAAGACCCCAGGAGAAGATGGATTACCTGCTGAATTCTATAAAGAATTTAAAGAACTAATAACACCAAGACTGCAAAAATTATTTAATGGAATTTTACATGGTGGAGAAGTCCCGATGTCATGGAATAAGACAGTAATATCTATAATTCCTAAACCTGATAAAGATCTTGAGAGGATCGAGTCCTACCGACCCATTTCTTTAATCAACCAGGATGCAAAAATATTTACAGCTATTATAAGTAATAGATTAAATAGTTTTATAGATAAATATATAAGTTATAATCAAGTAGGTTTTGTTAAAGGTAGATATATGAGTGATATAATTAGAAGAGTATTGAACATTATAGACGTTGCTGAAAATAATGGTGATGAAATAGGTATAATATCGTTAGATATTTTCAAAGCCTTTGATTCTGTACAATGGGATACTATTAAGGTAATTATTGAGGCATTAGGCTTTGGTAATAAATTTATACATGTTATTTCAAAATTGTATCAAAAAAGTAGTGCAAAAGTAAAGGTGAATGGAACAATGACGGAAGAGATTAAATTGGAAGCAGGTACGAGACAGGGATGTCCCTTGTCCCCAACATTATTCTTGTTAGTTATGGAGGTTTTGATTAAATTGATAGAAGAAGATGAAGGATTGGAAGGGTACAAGGGATATAAGATTAATTTGTATGCGGATGATACCTTGATTATTTTGAAAGATATAGAGAAAGATTTAAAGAGGATAAATAAACATTTGATAGAATTTGAAGAAATGACAGGTTTAAAGGTAAATTGGTCAAAATCTGAACTACTAATGAATAAAGATGGTAAGGAGTGGGAAAATATGCAAGAACAATTTGGGATAAGAGTTAAGAATACATTGAAATATTTGGGGATAACACTTTCACTTAAAGTTAGAGAATTGAAAAAAATTAATTATGAGGTGATGTTGAAGGAAGTAGAGAGAAAGATAGATAAGTATAAAGAGATAAAGCTGTCTTGGTTTGGTAGAATTGCAATGTGTAAAATGATGTTGTTACCAAAGTTTAATTTTTTGTTTGAGATGCTACCACTAAATTTGATAGAGAAAGATATAGAAGAATATCAGAAGAAATTGGATAAATTTTGTAATGGTGGGAAAAAACCAAGAATAATGAAGAAAATGTGGTATCAAAATCAAAAAGAGGGTGGATTGGGAATTCCCAATCTACTTAATTATTATCGGGCGTATAATATTCGAACCGTGATAAAAATACTCAAAGGTGGAGATGGTCATTGGGGCGATCTGGAGCTAAAAGATATTAAGAGATTTGGGTCTATATGGTTTCTAGATAGAGCAAAAACAAAGGCAATTAATAGTTATTGGTTAAAGGGGCTGAGCAAGATTTGGAATAAATTTGTTAAAAAATTGATCCCGGATATAGCTTTCCTGGGGAAGACAACTGAAAGTTGGCCGATTAAAACTAATATAAGTCGGGATAAAGTAATTGAGGATGAAAATATAGGAAATATAGTAAATTGGTTAAGAGCTCTAGGAATTGAGAGTAGGAAAAAAAAAGTAATCCAAAGATTGGAGTTGAATTGGTTTGAAAAAATACAGGTAGAAAAATGGACTATGAAAGTAAAGGGAATATGTAAAATAGATAGAAATAAAACTAAATTTGAAAGTTTAGTATCTCAAATTATTAAAGATGAAATTGGGTTAAAAGGACTCGTTAGTAAGATATATAAGATTATAAATTTTGATGGAAATCCACAAATGGTAATGAAAAGGAACTGGGAGGAAGACCTTAAGATTAAAATATTGGATTTGGATTGGAATGAGAACTGGAAGAGTCGAATCATGAGGACTTTGTCTATAAGGATTAAAGAGCATAATTTTAAGGTTGTTTGGAAATGGTATTGGACCCCATTAAGATTATCATTGATAGATAAAAAAATGAGCGATAAATGTTGGAGATGTAATATGGAAATGGGAACTTATGAACATATGTGGTATAAATGTGTGAAAATTAAAAAGTTTTGGCAGCAATTAGAAAAAATGATGGGTGAAATGATGAAAAGAATAATAATATTGAGATCAGAAAATATATTGTTATTGATAATTAATGAAACTGAGTTAACAAAACATGAGAAAGAATTGATTAGAATTATGATTATAATGGGTAGGATTGTAATAGCAAGATATTGGAAAATAGAGGTAAATATTAAAATAGAAGAATGGTTCTGTGAAATGTGGAAATTAGCCTTAAATGATAAAATGACGTGTGATATTAAATTCAGAGAGGGGGTTTATAAAAAAGATATTTTTTGGAAGACTTGGAAGCCATTTGTGGACTATGCACTTGGAACTTTGGATGCCTTGACGCCTGTACCTAGAGAACGTGGATTTTGGAGATTTTAAAGATAACAGAAGACACTTGAAACCAACTCTTCCTTTTGTTTTGTACAGCACTGGGTGAAATATTGTAAAATATTATAAAAATTTCAATTAAAAAAAACAAAAAAAAAACAAAAAGAGACACAATTCTTTTATTTTTTTTTATTTTTATTGAAAAAGTTTTATTGGTTTTACATTTTTTAACAGGATAGGGTAATGGTTACAAAGAAATTTTGAGAGCATTCACGTCAGAGTCGTCGGACCTTCCGAGACCTCAAGATACACATTAAAAAAGTTAACATAGAAAACATTTTCCATACCACTACAAGATGAAAGCAAGTACATTTACCTAAATTCTCCCTTCCATGCTGTCAGATATTTACAAAAAGTCCAGATAGAAATATTATACAAAATTGTTCAAGAAAAATCAAGGCAAAGTTATTTTTTTGATCTAAGTCTTTTGGCTATTGTATCTTCTTTCTCTCCTCCCTGGCCCCCCGTGGGCGGGGCCGTGACCCCCTCCGTCCCCCCTGGATCTTCCCCCAGGGCAGAGGAATGTTTTTTAAGAAAGGCTTGCGCCTCAGCAACTGTTTTAATCCTCACTCTTCCTCCTTCCCAGAACACCAGCATCCCTTCAGGTGTCATCCACTTGAACCAAATCCCGTGGTCAAACAAGGTTTTAGACAAGAAGGAAAATTTCCTTCTTGAATCTCTAATTTTTCTAGGGATCTGCTTCAAGATAGTGACCGTTTCTCGTTGATAAGTTAAAGGTTTCTCTCTCTGCGCTTTCAGGATTTCCTCTCTGGTTGACCTTCTAACAAATTTCACATGTATCTCTCTAGGCACTTCATTCATCCTGGCATATGCAGAATTAATTCTATAGGCTAGGTCAATGTCCCCCCTGATCTCATCCTTAGGTTTTTGTAAATAGTCTGCTAAAATTGTACTCATAAGATCAGGTAGGCATTCACCAGATTCCTCAAGAACATTCTGAAATCTCAAAAAATATGTCATTCTTTCCATATCTATCCTAGACACATGCCCATTTATTTCCCCCACCTCATTAGAAACATTTTTAATCTCTCCCTTAGCCCCCTCCAACCCTCCTTCCAATTCTTCATTCTTCTGTGTATTCTCCAACACTTGCTTCCGGGTATCCAATAGTTCCTTTTTGAAAGTACTATTTTCAGCCCTCTGGGCCTTTATTTCTGATATCAAAGTTTGCATAGAGGTTTCAAGAGAAGCCATCCTTTGTTCCAAATTTACAAGTGCTGCTTCTTGTGCCATGGTTAAAAGTTAGAGTCACTGCCACCAAGATGGCGTTTTCCGGGTGGGGCTGGTGGGGCAGATCAGGAGCTCAGTTCAGTTCAGGGCTGTGAAGTTGCAAACAATTCAGAAACCAAAAGAGACACAATTTCCCAAATCAGCAAATAGTAATAACGAAGGTATTCCAGAGAAGAAGTCACAAATCCATCAAAAGAAATTTTTTTTTCAAAAATCCAGAGAGAGTCCTGCTTTCAAAGAGACGCTGGAAATTTTCCTTAGTTGAAATAGTCAGGCAGGGACAAAGAGAAGCCACTTCCACCGCTCATCTCAGAGCCAGAGGGAGAGAGTAGCAAAAAAAAAGAATTTTTTAAACTCAGCCAGACCTAGAAACAATGTTGCAGAAAGTCACAATCCACTTTCCCTTGTTAAAGACCGTCCGGAGTGAAAGTTTCCGCTTTCTCTTTGCAGAGAAGCCATTTTGACGTGCCGCTTAAATCCGAGGGGTTTTTTTTAAAAAATAAACACCCCCCCTCCCAGTCCGTTCAGCCTGGCTGGCAGCAGAAAAAAAGTTTTTTAAAAACTCACTCTCTCCTCGCAGCTGAAGCCTCAGGAGCCCTTCCGACTGAGCCGATCAGCCCTCCTCATTGTTGTAAATGGCGCCATCTTCCTTAGGCGAAGGGAGAACCCCCCGCTAGCATGTTCTCCCTCACCTGAGCCGCGCCGGGAGCCACTTCCTCCACCGCCATGGGGGGAGGCGCCCCCCGACGAGCCGGCCCTACGGGAGACCCTCAAACAAGAGGAGTCTCGCCCCCGTTGGGGGGCAGAAGAAGAAACAAAGCGGCGAGCGAGCGCTAGGCTCGCCCGTCGCCGCAGGAGCCGGAACCGGAAGCCCACAATTCTTATCTTTGATTCATCATCTCTCAAGTCGTCGGCAAACTGTTTAACATAGTTGCTGACTTGCAGTAAGAAAAATCCTAACTCAGTAGGGTTTCCCCCAAACTTAATCCCCGGGGGGGGGAGTCTTGCCGTTCTGCGTGGCACAGGATTTGGCTCTCCCGGTTGGGCTTCCCTAGGGTTACCTGCGGGTGGTTGGGGGCTCCCTCCTTCTTGTTCCTGGGGGGGGGGGTCTCTTGCTGTTGTATCATTCCTTCCCACTCCGAAGGATGAGGATTCCCCCCCCCCCAACATTTTCTCTCGAGCTTCCTTTCTGTCATCCGCTTGACGGAGTAAATCACTTGCCATCTCTCTCAAGTCCCTCTCTTCCTTTAACAATTCTGCCAGGGGGGGAGGGGAGTAGGCATGCCGGCGCCTTGTGGTTGTGACCCCGGGGCCGATGTCCTCTTTTACAATTTCCTTCATTCCCACTCCCTCGGACCAACGATGGCGAGTTGATCTTTCTTCGGGTTTAGGTTCCATGCTAAGGTCAGCTAATAATTCCATTACTGACCTGGATTCCTCTTTTAGAGCAGTTGGGTGAGAGGCGGCCGCTCCCAGCGGTTCTTCTTTCCCGAGCTCCGACATCTGGTTCCGGGGTTTATTGTTTTATTGTTTTATTTGACTCCCTGCTTTATGTCAGGGTTCGCTTCTTCTATTACTCAAGAAAGACCACACTTAAGCATGTTTCAGAATGTTTAAGGTTACTTTTACTGAATACAGAAGAACAGCAAACGAAGGTCAAGCAGGGAGTGACTAGTTTAGGCGCGAAGCGTGTATATCAAAGCATAAGCCAACCCCAATAACCCATGCCCTCTACAATAGTGTCCAATGCAATATCCTCCAGGACATCAGGTGGGCATCACGTCCAGAGCAGTCATCAGAATGGAATGTGATACCGTTAGGTTTGAGATATCACCGGCTCGTACCATCTTCCTCCAGCGCACATAGTTAACCTAAGACCCACCCTCCCCGTTTCCATGGCAGCCAAGCATGCAGCAAAGCGAAGGCTGACACAGAGTCAAACTCCTCCCAAGAAAGTGTCTCAAGACTTGCCTCCGGCATTCCCTCTAGACCACATTCAGTGGAGACCATCTCGCTCCGAATCTGAGCGATTTTATCCTGCAGATACTCTCCAAATTCCTCTGCTCTGACCTGCAGAGGGGCTTCCCGTGGCCTCTGTTGAAGGAGGGAGCGGGTCACCCCAAACAGGGCGGCAGGGCGATTATCTGCGGATGCTATAAGAGTGTCACAATAATGACGTTTGGCCACTCTTATCACCACAAGGTAAGTCTTCAAATGGGCTCTTACCTGTGTTCGGTCAGATTCAGACCGTGTGGATCTCCATCTACTCTCTAGGCGTCTCTTGCGGCATTTCATCCCCCTCAGCTCCTCGGTAAACCAAGGCGCGACCCGATCCAAGGCCCCCGTGGCCGCAGTATTCCATGCAGCCACTAGGTCCTCCATCGGGGCACGGGTCAGGGCCACAAGTAGTGGCCCAAGCTCCTTCTGGAACCTCTCAGGTTCCATCAGGCGCCTGGGGCGGAACCATCTAGGAAATTCTGGTTCCACCTCCCCGCGGTGGGGTGTAGCGGTGGGAAAGTCGAGCCGGAGAAGTGAGTGATCTGTCCATGACAGGGGCATGATGACTAGATCCCCTACACCCAGATCACTCATCCACTGGCCAGAGATGAAAATTAAGTCCAGCGTGTGTCCTCCCACATGTGTGGGGCCCGGAATTACCTGGGTCAGGTCCATGGCCGTCATGGAGGCCATGAACTCCCGAGCTACCTCGGATGACTCGCCCGCCGATGGCAGGTTGAAGTCCCCCAAGACTATAAGTCTGGGGGACTCCACCGCCACCTCGGCGACCACCTCGAGGAGCTCGGGCAGAGCTGCTGATACGTAGCGGGGAGCCAGGTACACAATCAGCACGCCCAACTGCTTCCCCAGGCCCCATCTCACGCAGAGGAACTCACAGCCAGTAGTCTGTGGCACAGTGGTCTCTCTCGGCTCAAGACCTTCCTTGACAATAACCACCACCACCCCACCCCTGCCTAGGGCCCGCGGCTGATGAAATGCATAGTAACCTGGTGGGCACATTTCCACGAGAGGTAACCCCCCCTCGTGGCCCAACCAGGTCTCCGTAATCCCCACCAGGTCCGGCTCCCCCTCCGACACAAGGTCGTTAATGAGGGGGGCTTTGTTGACCACGGACCTGGCATTACATAGCATCAGCCTGGGGCCCCGGCTCTGTGAACCCTGACCTCCTAGATCGCGGGGGAAGCACAGGGGGTTGGGGCGCGCTACCGCCTGTAACCAGCGGCCGCGCGCCTCCATCCGGTGGTAATGTTCCTGTCTCCCATCGCCCCTACCCCTCCCTACGACCGTTCTGATTGAAAAACCCTCTGTAGAATCGCCCCGTGTTTCCCCCCCCCCCATATTGGACCCACCCGCTTCCTTCCTGTCTTCCTAGCCATAGATTGCCTAATCCCTCCCTCCTCCCTGTTACACCCTAAGAGCCAAATCAAATAATTTGTTAAAAAAAAACTCAATCTACGTTTCGCCCACTTCTCATGACTGATCATGGGGTTGGGATTGGGGGGCACCGTACTACGGTGGTTCTCCTCCCTCCTCTCCGGTCGGTCGCAATTCGTGTTGACAGGAGGGCAGAGATTGACGTCGAGGCCCCTCACATGTGGGGTGCCTCGGGTCGGTCCTCTCGCCCCTCCTGTTCAACACTTATATGAAGCCGCTGGGTGAGATCATCCGTGGTTGTGGGGTAGAGTACCATCAGTACGCTGATGATACTCACCTGTACATATCTACCCCCAACCACCCCAACGATGCCATTGAGGTGATGACCCGGTGTTTGGAAGCCATGCGGGTCTGGATGGGGAGTAACAAACTTCGGCTCAACCTGTCCAAGACCGAGTGGCTGTGGTTTCCGGTGTCCCGGTACAGCCAGCTGATTCCATCGCTGGCCATTGGGGGTGAGTCACTAGCCCCCGTTATCCTTGGATGACCATGTGACGGCCGTGACCAGGGGGGCCTTTTACCAGGTTTACCTGGTACGCCAGTTGCGCCCCTTTCTCAACCCGGATGCCCTTCACACCTTCACTCAAGCGCTCGTTACGTCCCGCCTAGACTATTGTAATGCTCTCTACATGGGGCTCCCCTTGAGGTGCACCCGGAGGCTCCAGTTAGTGCAGAATGCGGCCCCGCGGGGGATTCTTGGAGCCTCACGGTGCTCCCATGTAACACCTCTCCTGCGCGAGCTGCACTGGCTGCCGGTGGTCTTCTGGGTGCGCTTCAAGGTGTTGGTCACCATCTTTAAATCGCTCCATGGCATGGGGCCTAGTTACTTACGGGACCGTCTGCTACCACACACCTCCCTTCGACCGATCCGCTCCCACAGGGAGGGCCTCCTCAGGGTGCTGTCTGCTGGTCAATGCCGGCTGGCGGTGCCCAGGGGAAGGGCCTTCTCTGTGGCAGGTCCAGCCCTCTGGAACGACCTACCCCCCCGAACTTCGTACCATCACGGACCTTCGCCTCTTCCGCCGATCACTCAAGACGTACTTTTTCCATCAAGCCGGTCTAGCTTAGAGCCCAGACTTGACATAATTTTAGCAGATTAGATAATGGATTTTAAAATTTTATTAGCTTGAATATTTTAGCACAGGTCACTTAATTTAATCTTTTTTAACGATTGTCATTGTATTTATTGTTGTTTGTTGGTGTTATTTTTTAATTTCCTGTGCACCGCCCTGAGTCCATTTGGATGGAGATAGGAGCGGTATATAAATTGAATAAAATTGAAATTGAAATTGTGACACATCTACAATAAGGAAAACATTAAACAAGAATGGAGGAAGACATTGCTGTCCAAAAAAAATATTGCAGCACGTTTGAAGTTTGCAAAAGAGCACCTGGATGTTCCACAGCACTATTGGCAAAATATACTGTGGACAGATGAAACCAAAATTGAGTTGTTTGGGAAGAACACACAACACTATGTGTGGAGAAAAAATGGCACAGCACACCAACAGCAAAACCTCATCCCCACTGTAAAACATGGCAGAGGGAGCATCATGGTTTGGGGCTGCTTTGCTGCCTCAGGGCCTGGACGGATTGTTGTCATTGATGGGAACATGAATTCCAGAGTTTATCAAGACATTTTGCAGGGGTCCTGTTCCTGTTCCTGGCGGCGACGGACGAACCTTGGGGTTCATCCGCCGTTTTGTTCTTTTTTCTGCCCCTAACGGGGCGGGGTGCCCCTTTTTTGGGGGGGACCCTCCGTAGGACTGGCTTGCCTGTCATCCGGACTTTTGCGGAACAAGTGAAAGTGCTTTGCGGCTTGTTTCTATACAATGTATCTAAGTCCGGCTTTATTGAAACAATTTTCTTTGTCACTTTCTCCTGCTGGCTCTCAGTCTGGGCGGTGGAAGATGGCTGCCCTTTGTTCCTAAATGATTATTTTTTCATGGAAAATTACCAACATCTCTTTGTGACCTGGACTGTTTCTCTCTACCAACGGATGAATTTTTGGATTAATTGACTCCTTCCCTGGAATGCCTTCTTTGTTTTAATATTTGACGGTGAAAATTGCTTCTCTCTCTGGACTCTATAATTTGTTACAACTTTGATTTGAACTTTCTTCTCCGGACTTGCTCCAGCGACCGCACCCAAAAAACGCCATCTTAGTGGCACTGACTTTAACAGCTCACCATGGCTTCAAAAAAACAACCAGAAAATCCAGGATTGGAAGAAAGGATGACAGCTATGGAAGCAGTGTTACACTCCTTGGTGCTGGAAATTAAAGAATTAAGAAAGGACCATTGCAGCTCTAAACTTGAGCTTTTAGAAACACAGAAAAAATTGATGGAGAATACACAGAAGACCGAGGAGTTGGAAGTGGGGTTGGCTGGGGCAAAGGGAGAACTGAAAAATGTTAACAGTGAAATTGGAGATTTGTCTGGTCATATGTCTAGGATGGATTTTGAAAGGATGTCATATTTTTTAAGATTTCAGAATATTTTGGAGGAAACTGGTGAATGCCTTCCTGATCTCATGAGCACAATTTTAGCAGACTATTTACAAAAACCCAAAGATGAGATCAGGGGGGACATTGACCTAGTTTACAGAATAAATTCAACATATGCCAGGATAAATGAAGTACCCAGAGAGATACATATTAAATTTGTCAGAAGGTCGACTAGGGAGGGAATCTTGAAGGCGCAGAGAGTGGGTCCGTTAATTTATCAACAAAAGGAAGTCGCTATCTTGAAGCAGATCCCAAAAAAGATTAGGGAGGTGAGGAGGACGTACTCCTTCTTATCTAAAAAATTGTTTAATCACGGGATTTGGTTTAGGTGGGCGATGCCAGAAGGGATGTTGGTGTTCTGGGAAGGAGGAAGAGTAAGGATTAAAACAGTTGCTGAGGCGGAAGCCTTTCTTAAAAAACATTCCTCTATCCTGGGGGAAGATCCAGGGGGGACGGAGGGGGCCACAGCCCCGCCCGCTGGGGGCCAGGAAGGAGAACAAGAAGACACAATTGCCAAGAGACTTAGATCTAAAAAATGACTTTGCTTTTTATTAATACAGTATAACTTTTATCTGGATGTTTGTACACGATTGCCAGCATAGAAATTAGAATTTATGATGTATGCATTTGTTTTCACCTTGTAGTATTATTGAAAAATGTATTACCAATGTCTTATCAAGAAGCCCCGGAGGGACCAACGACCTCGACGTGAAAGTTCTCAAAATATTTTTGTATTGCACCTTACCCCTACCCTACCTTAAAAAATTTGTAAAACCAATAAAACTTTTTCAATATAAAAAAAAAAAGACATTTTGCAGGAAAATGTACGACCATCTGTCCGCCAACTGAAGCTCCGCAGAGAATGGGTGATGCAACAGGACAATGACCCAAAGCATACAAGTAATTCAACAAAAAAATGGCTTCTACAGCACAGAATACGCCTTCTGGAGTAGCCCAGTCAGAGTCCTGACCTCAACCCGATTGAAATGCTGTGGCATGACCTTAAAAGAGAGCGATTCACACCAGACATCCCAAGAATATTGCTACACTGAAACAGTTTTGTGAAGAGGAGTGGTCCAAAATTACTCCAGATCATTGTGCAGGTCTGATCTGCAACTACAGGAACCGTTTGGTTGAGGTTATTGCTGCCACAGGAGGGTCAACCAGGTATTAAGTCCACAGGTTCACATACTTTTTCCTCCCTGCACTGTGAATGTTTACATGTTATGTTCAATTAAACCAGTGCTTCTCAATTATTTTCTGTCATGCCCCCCCTAGGAAGAAGAAAACATTTCGCGCCCCCCGCGCAACTGTAAATAGTATCATTTGTCTATAAAATTGTTATAAGTACACCTCTGCATAACACTGTATCCTTATTAACGTATAAGAGAATAAAAAAAGAAAGAAATGTGGATCAATTTACAACAAAGAATAGCTTTATTAACTGTAGCAGAAAAGATTTAAAGTGCATTAGAAATTTTAAAAAAATTAAATCCTTTGCCGAGGTCAAACGCGCCCCCCTTTACGGAGCCTCGCGCCCCCCCTGGGGGGCCCGCCCCACTATTTGAGAAGCACTGAATTAAACCATGGCAACATCTAATGTTTGTGTAGTATTATTTTAAGCAGACTGTGTTTGTTTATTGTTGTGACTTAGATGAAGTTCAGAGCACATTTTATGACCAATTCATGCAAAACTCCACGTAATCCCAAGGGGTTCACATACTTTTTCTTGCAACTGTATTTAACCTTTTTTTCTATCTGTAAGCCAATTGGACATAATTTGTTTACAAGAGGTTCACATTAAAAAGCAACATAAAAGAATATTATAATACCAGAACATTGGTAAGTTATATGCCTCTCTCGCACAACAAAGTAAGAGGGGCGTAGCATTCTATATTAAAGAGACAATAAAAGCTAAACACATTTTCACGGATGAGGAAGGGAGGGTCTTAATGGTGGAGACAATAATGAACTATAAACAAATGCTTCTAGTGGCAATATATTTACCAAATGATAGTCAAGAGGATTTTTATCATAAATTACATAAGAAAAAAATAGAATTGGAATACGAAAACATATGTATCGTAGGAGACTTTAATGCAATTGTAGATGTGGACTTGGACTATAAAACTAGTAAAATAAACAAAAAAGTGAGGAAAATACTCCCAATAACTTTTTTTTAAATGTTGGAAGAATAGGTATTCAAGATTACAGAATATATGGGATACAGCAAATGCATATATTAGAGGATTAACCATAACATATGTGGGAAAGAGAAACAAAAAAAGGAGTCAGGTGCAAAAGAAGTTAGAAGAGGAGTACAGGTGGAACTCTAAAAATTAGAATATCGTGCAAAAGTTCATTTATTTCAGTAATGCAACTTAAAAGGTGAAAGTAATATATGAGATAAGACTCATTACATGCAAAGCAAGATAGTTCAAGCCGTGATTTGTCATAATTGGAATGATTATGGCGTACAGCTCATGAAAACCCCAAATCCACAATCTCAGAAAATTAGAATATTACATGCAATCAATAAAACAAGGATTGTACATAGAACAATATTGGACCTCTGAAAGGTATAAGCATGCATATGTACTCAGTACTTGGTTTGGGCCCCTTTTGCAGCAATTACTGCCTCAATGCAGCGTGGCATGGAAGCTATCAGCCTGTGACACTGCTGAGGTGTTATGGAAGACCAGGATGCTTCAATAGCGGCCTTCAGCTCTTCTGCATTGTTCGGTCTCATGTCTCTCATCTTTCTCTTGGCAATGCCCCATAGATTCTCTATGGGGTTCAGGTCAGGTGAGTTTGCTGGCCAATCAAGCACAGTAATCCTACAGTCATTGAACCAGGTTTTGGTGCTTTTGGCAGTGTGGGCACACATGAAGCACAGTGGACCAACACCAGCAGATGGCATGGCTCCCCAAATCAACACAGACTGTGGAAACTTCATACTGGACTTCAAGCATCTTGCAGTGTGTGCCTCTCCATTCTTCCTCCATACTCTGGGTCCTTGGTTTCCAAATGAGATGCAAAAGTTGCTCTCATCAGAAAAGAGGACTTTGGACCACTGAGCAACAGGACTTTGGACCACTGTGCTTCATTAAGTCCAGGATCAACGTAGTCTTCTACCAGGAGATTTTGGAGCACTTCATGCTTCCTTCAAGATACTATAGGTCCGTGATGGCGAACCTATGGCACACGTGCCACAGATGGCACACGGAGCCATTTGTCAGGGCACGTGAGGCTTGCCTTGTCAGCTGGCCAGCGCTCATGTGTGCACTGGCCAGCTGACTTCGGCCTTCTTTTGAGGCCATGTTTTGCCCTCTGGAGGCTTCAGGATTTGCTACAGGCAAATCAGAAGTTCGGGAACGGACATCCGGTTTTCTCATAGGGCTGGCTTTAGCCCTCTGGAGTGTTCAGGAGCCGTCAGGGCCCAAGAGCCCTCACGACCCTACGAGCAAACTGGAAGTCACTATTATTGAAGCACGTATTTTATAATCAGCATTCTATAAAGATATAGGTCTATAGTTTTTTATCTGCATTAAGTCTGAGTCTTCTTTTGGTATTAGGGTAATATTTGCTTCCATCCACAAATTTGGTACCTTCGCTTCTAACAATACTTCATTATGACATCCCGTGACATCCCGACTGGACTATTGCAATGCTCTCTACATGGGGCTCCCCTTGAGGTGCGCCCGAAGACTTCAGCTGGTCCAGAATGCAGCCGCGCGAGCAATAATGGGGACCGCAAGGTACGCCCATATAACACCGCTCTTGCGCGAGCTGCACTGGCTGCCTGTCGTCTTTCGGGTGCGCTTCAAGGTGTTGGTTGTCATCTTCAAAACGCTCCATGGCTCGGGACCTAGCTATCTGCGGGATCGGATCCTGCCCCATACATCCTCACGGCCGATCCGCTCCCACAGAGAGGGACTTCTCCGGGTGCCGTCCACTAGACTGTGTCAGCGGGCGACGCCCAGGGGAAGGGCCTTCTCTGTGGCGGGCCCAGCCCTCTGGAACGACCTCCCCCCCGACATTAGAACAACTACGGACCTCCGCTCCTTCCGTCAAAAACTGAAAACACACTTTTTCTGCTTGGCCGGCCTTGGTTAGTCTCTACCTCTGGGGTGTTTAGGGAATTTAGTTTTAATGGGGTTTTTTAGCGCAGGGACGATCAATTTAATCTGCTTTTATCTATTGTATTTATTGTTTGTATATATTTTATATGTTTTAATTTCCCTGTGCACCGCTCCGAGTCCCCTTGGGGAGAGGACGCGGTATACAAAATTAAATATTATTATTATTATTAATTATTATTATTATAGACATACAACATTGATGAGCCTAAAGTATCTTGTAAATATTTATAAAGTATTGTCGGTAGCCCATCTGGTCCTGGTGTTTTACTATTCTTTTGCCTCTTAATCGCTTCTGTTAATTCCATCATTGATATTTGTTTATTTAACATGACTTTCACTGTTTCAGGTATGTCAAGGTTTTGATGAAACAATAAAAAAACAAAACACTAATCCTGGTTTAAATGCTTCTTTGTAACACTGGCACTAACTGACCACCAAATTCTTTAAAAAATGGAATAATTGTTGGAGCTGCTGCTCCGTGCTCTCCTCCACCTTATAAGCCATCCTCTTGAGCCCTACCCAGCATCCAGTGGCCAATCCCTCCCACGTTTCCACTTTCCCTCCCCCTGAGCCCATCACCAGTCTCCTATTGGAATGCATATAGTCAAAGACTTCTCCCTGCTGGTCTGTTCCTCCATCCATTAAAGATTAGTTTCAATTTGGCAGTTTAACACACACCCCAGGAATGTCATTGATAATCGCCGCCTCTGTAAGCCTTAATTACATTGAGTCATGCTTCCTGGCTTGCTGATAATAGCAGCCCTCGCCTCAGCTATTTGGCTGAGTTCCAATGCCAAGCCGAACAGAGAAACAGGCAAAGCTCCAGTGAGGGTCCAGCAGTCCAGGGGCTCCAGAAGATTAGCCAGACGATGGTAGGAACCCAGCATACCCATGTGGCAGCCTCAGACGTCATGGAAGATAAGGCTGACATGCGTCCCCCTCTACCACGGAGCCAGTGTCTGGAATACAAAGACAACTGTGAGTAGGGGTAGATGCCAGGGGTCCTGACTTCCCTGGATACCTGCAGTGGAATCTTGTAAACAATTGTGGGGCATTAACATCATAGCTAGGAATCCATGTTGCCTCAGCAAGAGGGTAGCCTTTCCATAGTATCAGATATCTGTACGCTGACGACACCCAGCTGTACATATCCACCCCAGACCACCCCAACGATGCCGCCGAAGTGCTGTCCCGGTGTTTGGAAGCCGTACGGATCTGGATGGGTGGTAACAAACTCAAGCTCAACCCTGCCAAGACTGAGTGGCTGTGGTTTCCGGCACCCCGGTTCAGCCAGATTACTCCAACTCTGGCCATTGGGGGCGAAACACTGGCCCCCGTGGAGAGGGCGCGCAATTTGGGTGTCCTCCTGGATTCCCGGCTGTCCTTGGAGGACCATGTGACGGCCGTGGCCAGGGGGGCGTTTCATCAGGTACGCCTGATGCGCCAATTGCGCCCCTTACTGGACCGGGCTGCCCTTTGCACAGTCACTCAAGCTCTCGTGACGTCCCGTCTCGACTACTGTAATGCTCTCTACATGGGGCTTCCCTTGAGGTGCACTCGAAAGCTACAGCTAGTCCAAAACGCAGCCGCGCGGGTAATTACGGGAGCCACCAGAAGCTCCCATATAACACCAATCCTGCGCGAGCTGCATTGGCTTCCTGTGGTCTTTCGGGTGCGCTTCAAGGTTTTGACGACCATCTTTAAAGCGCTCCATGGCTCGGGGCCTAGTTATATGCGAGACCGTCTCCTGCCCCATACATCCCTTAGACCGATCCGCTCCCACAGAGAGGGCCTTCTCAGGGTGCCGTCGGCCGGACAATGCCGACTGGCGACACCCAGGGGAAGAGCCTTCTCTGTGGCGGGCCCTGCCCTTTGGAACGACCTACCCCCTGAACTCCGGACCATCACCGACCTCCGCCTCTTCCGCAAATGTTTAAAGACATATTTTTTCCATCAAGCCGGCCTAGCCTAACCTCCCATGGGGACTTTTAGAAAAGTTTTAAATTGGGTTTTTAATAATTGGTTTTTAGCACAGGATTGGGGATTATTTAATATATATTTTAAATTATTTGTCTATCTTCTATTGTGTATGTTTTTTAAATTTCCTGTGCGCCGCCCTGGGTCCTCTGTGGAGAAGGGCGGGATATAAATGTAATAAAAAAAAAAAAAAAAAAAAAAAAAAAAAAGATATTGCAGGTATCCCCCATGCATCTGGGCATTAAAGATTTCTTCTACCTGGAGATCATTTCCGGCTTTGGACGCGATGGACGTGGATTCCACACGTCCGCCGCTGTGTTGCCTCAGCCGCGCCTTCGGGTGCAGGGGGGGACGGGCATAGTCCCCCCCCCCATACGGGGGGGCTGCTCCCGCCTCGCCCCAGGGGCTGAGGAACTTTCGCGGGGGGAGTTTCCCTTTCGCCGAAGGAGCTGGAACATGGAGGATTTTTACAAGGAGCTGAAACGCCGGGGCTGAATGGCTGCGCCGAGGCTCCGGACTAGAAAAATGGTATGTGCCTTATTTGGATTTTTTGCATTCAACTTTATGGAAAGAGAAGATAGGGGGGAGTTGGAAACAACCCCCCTGGAACCAAAGCGGCATTAGAGAAATAGTCCCGCGATGCGGAGAGAGTGAAAGTGGCATCTGTTGGATTTATTGAAAAAGGAAATCTATTGCCAAATAAGGGATTGCTGTTAGACAATGTATCCTGAGCCTTGCTACATTTTAAATTGATTGTTTCCACTTTTGCTATTTTCACCCTGCCGGCAAGGCGGAAAGATGGCGTTCTCTTTGTTCCCAGGATGGAACTTTTCTTTTTGGAAATAAGCATTCCTCCATTTTAACAAAATTCAGACTAACTTTAAAATATATAAAAAAGGACCTGCTCTAGTGTCTTTCGGTGCTCTCTTCCCTTGTGAAACCTTCTGCCTTTGTTTGGAAAGTTTTTTTCCTTTTTTCTTTATTTTTCTCTCTGGACGTTGCAAACTTAATTTGAATTACAGCTGCTTTTGTCTCGGACTTCACGGACTGCCCGCCCAACAGCGCCATTTTTTTTCCCTTTCTTCTCTTTACACCAACGTTTAAAATTTTAATTATGGCATCGAGGAAACCTCCATCTGGGAAATCAAGCTCTGCTCCAGCATCTGCAAAGCCTAGTCCATCCTCACAACCAAAGATTTCAGCCTTGTTGCAGAGGGAAACAGAAGTAGAGGATCCTAAGCCATTAAATGTAGAGGACATGTTTCAAAAAATAATGAATGAAATGCAACAAATCCGGAAAGACAATTTAAGTACAAGATTGGAACTATTGGAGGCGCAAAGAGAAATAACAAATAATAAACAAAAAATTGAGGGGCTGGAAGGGGGGGCGGTTGGGATGAAGGAGGAGATAAAAGATTTTAAGAAAGAAATTATAGATATTACTGGTCAAATGTCTAAAATTGATTTTGAACGTATGTCTTTCTTTTTAAGATTTCAGAATGTTCCAGAATCAGCTAATGAGAATTTAAAAGAGTTAATGGCTACTATGTTAGCGGATTACACTAAGAAAGATAAGGAATTTATCTGGGGGGACATTGATTTGATTTATAGAATTAATTCAGCATTTGCCAGAATAAATGATGTACCCAGAGAGATACATATTAAATTTATAAGAAGGTCAACGAGGGATGAGATACTGAGAGCGCAAAGGGGGGGCCCTTTGATGTATCAGCAAAACGAGGTGGCCATATTGAAGCAGATCCCAAAGAAAATACGAGATATAAGAAGGAATTATTCCTTCTTAACAAAAAAATTACATAAAAAGGGGGTGTGGTTCAAGTGGCTGATGCCTGAAGGGATGCTGGTATTCTGGGAGGGAGGAAGAGTTAGAATCAAAACAGTAGAAGAGGCGGATAATTTTCTTAAAAAACACTCCTCAATCCTGGATGATGGTGAGATGGGAATGGGAGGGGCCACGGGTCCGCCTGCTGGTGGGGTGGAGGAGGAAGAGACTATAGCAAAGAGGCTCAGATCGCAAAAATAACTTTGTATCTTTTTTTATGATGGTAATTCCTGTACGGATGTTAATAGAACAAAGTAATTGAATGTATAAAATAATATGAAAATTTATGATTTAAAATGTATGTACCCCTTCCTTTTATTATTTCCTAATGGAACATGTATGAAGACTTGGAGGCGGTCATCAAACCCGATGTGGAAGCTCTAAAATATTACTTAATACCTTATCTACCCCTTTCCTTTTATAAAATGTTAAAACCAATAAAACTTTTTCAAACAAACAAAAAAAAGATTTCTTCTACTTCATAATGGTCGCACACACACACACACACCCCTTGACAATCAAACTTGGCTGTAGAAGTGGAGGGCCCCTTATCCTGCTTGTTTTAAGAAGGCTACAATTAAAGACCAGATGGGTCATACCTAACAACTTTGGCAACTTTAATCGTACTGTTACGGGATTAATAATCTGCTATATGGGGAATGGGCCAATATATTTGGGGCCTAACTTTTTGCAAGGCACATCGAGCTTTAGATATTTTGTTGATAGATATACCAGTTGTACTATATGGAAGGGATCTTGCATTCTACATTTTTTGTCCGCTTGTTTTTTGTACTCTGCATGCACTTTTGTCCATACGTGCTGTGTTTGCTCAGCCCACGTTTGGACTCATATCCTCTGGTGGTATTCTAGGACACTCAGGTATTGGAACAAATTCTTTACCTGTAACTACCTGAAATGGAGTGAGTCCCATGTTGCTATGGACAGCATTATTATAAGCTACTTCACCATAGGGAAGGAGATCTACCCAATCACCCCGCTGATATAATATGTAGCAACGTATGTATCGCTCAACCATAGCGTTTGCTCTCTCTACAGCCCCATTGGTTGCTGGATGAAATGCAGAACTCAAACATTGGCTTGTTCTTACTCTGGTCAGAAATTCTCTCCAAAATTGGGTGGTAAATTGGACTCCACGATCCGATATAACCCTCTGAGGGATGCCATTCAGGTGTTATATATGTTTTATAAAGAGTGTAGCTAACTTTTTAGCGGAAGAGAGACCTGCGGAAGCTATAAAGTGGGCCTGTTTAGAAAATAGATCTATAATGGTCCAAATTACGTTATGACCCTTACTGTCAGGACTGCTTCTAACGATGACCAAGAAAGGATCCACTCAAATCCATTTTAGAGATTTAAGAGTACTTTTACTGGTTACGAAAAGATTGCAGCAAAGGTAAAGCAAGGTCTGAGATATTCACGCGCGAAAGCATACATGTCCAACCCCTTTCCCCCACAACCCCCCAAGCCACTGTCCAATGCAAAAACCCCTTTGTTGTCATGTGGGTTGCATCTTTAGGAGCATCATCAGAATGGCATGCAAGACCGTTGACCTTGACCACTGCGCGGTACCAGCTCCTGGAATGCGAAGTAGATGGCGAGACCATTCTTCCGTCTCCAAATCACCTCCTGCACTAATACAGTCCCACTCCCAAATACCATAGCCCTCCCTCCCCGTTTCAATGGCAGCCGAAGCAAGCAACAAAGCGGAGGTTGACACTTACTTTCCGGGATGCCTACGATGAAGTCCATCGCAATCTGATCCCATGGTCTTACTGGATCAGCCACTGCTTACAACAGACCTACTGGTTTCCCAGGATGAACTTTTTCCCCCCCCATAATTTTTTTTATTTTTTATTCTCTTACATAGCATTTTAAGTATACATTCACATAGTTGTTATTCTTCTATACATTTATCATTCTTATACATTTATTATTTCATTTAATAGGTTGTAATATACAATTTGGGTTGCTTTATTTACCATCCCTTCTTCCTGTTGTGACACCACCTCATTTTCCCTTTCTTTTCTCCCTCCCTCCCTTCTCTACTTTCTTCCTTCTTCCTCTCCTTCCCCTTCCTTCTTCCCTTGCCTTTCTTCTGCTCCTCCTCTTCCTCTCCCCCTTCCTACCCTCTCTCCTTCTCTTCCTCTCCCTTCCATCCTCCTCTCCTTGCCGCTTTATTCTTTCCGCCATCTTCCTTTCATGTTCTCCTCCTTTCTCGCTTTCTTTTCTATTATTGTAGGTGTCTCTTCCCGGTCTCAGTTTATATTACCTTGGGATGGTATTTCCGCAGACCCAAATATAATTCGATATAATTTCTTATTCCCTTACCTTCGCTAATCTATCCTAGCTTTATTTGCCTACCCCTTTATATCTCGCTTTTGGCTGTATACTTATATGTTTAACTAGCTGTACCCGCCACGTGTTGCTGTGGCCAAGTTTGGTTAAATGAAAGTTTCCCCTCATAGACCCTCTCAGCAACCCCCTTCCTTCTCTGCCTCGGTTTGCCCTCCCTCTCCCTCCCCTCCCTCTCTTACTCTACCTACCTACCTGCTGTATTTCTCCCCCCCTCTCTATCCCTCTACCTATCTACCTACCTACTGTATTTTCCCTCTCTCTCTATCACTCTACCTACCTACCTACTGTATTTCTCCCTCTCCCTCTCTATCCCTCTACCTACCTACCTACTGTATTTTCCCTCTCTCTCTATCCCTCTACCTACCTACCTACCTGCCTGCCTGCCTCCTGTATTTCTCCCTCTCTCTATCCCTTTACCTACCAACCTACCTACTTACCTCCTGTATTTCTCCCCCTCTCTCTCTATCCCTCAACCTACCTACCTACCTACCTACCTACCTACCTACCTACCTACCTACCTACCTACTATATTTCTCCCTCCCCCTCTTTCTCTCTCTACCTACCTACCTGCTGTATTTCTTCCTCTCTCTCTATCACTCTACCTACCTACCTCCTATATTTCTCCCTCTGTCTCTCCTTCTACCTACCTACCTACCTACCTGCCTCCTGTATTTTTCTTTCTCTCTCCCCCTACCTACCTACCTACCTACCTACCTCCTGTATTTCTCCCCCTCTCTCTCTATCCGTTTACCTTCCTACCTACCTGCCTGCCTCCTGTATTTCTCCCCCCCTCTCTCTATCCTCTACCTTCCTAACTACCTACCTACCTACCTACCTCCTGTATTTCCCCCCCCTCTCTCTATCCCTCTACCTACCTAACTACCTACCTACCTACCTACCTCCTGTATTTTTCTTTCTCTCTCCCTCTACCTACCTATCTACCTACCTCCTGTATTTCCCCCCCTCTCTCTCTATCCCTTTACCTACCTACCTACCTGCCTGCCTCCTGTATTTCTCCCTCTCTCTCTCTATCCCTCTACCTACCTACCTACCTACCTACCTACCTACCTACCTGCCTGCCTCCTGTATTTCTCCCTCTCTCTATCCCTTTACCTACCAACCTACCTACTTACCTCCTGTATTTCTCCCCCTCTCTCTCTATCCCTCAACCAACCTACCTACCTACCTACCTACCTACCTACCTACCTACCTACCTACCTACCTACCTACTATATTTCTCCCTCTCCCTCTTTCTCTCTCTACCTACCTACCTGCTGTATTTCTTCCTCTCTCTCTATCACTCTACCTACCTACCTCCTATATTTCTCCCTCTGTCTCTCCTTCTACCTACCTACCTACCTGCCTCCTGTATTTTTCTTTCTCTCTCCCCCTACCTACCTACCTACCTACCTTCTGTATTTCTCCCCCCCTCTCTCTATCCGTTTACCTTCCTACCTACCTGCCTGCCTCCTGTATTTCTCCCCCCCTCTCTCTATCCTCTACCTTCCTAACTACCTACCTACCTACCTACCTCCTGTATTTCCCCCCCCTCTCTCTATCCCTCTACCTACCTAACTACCTACCTACCTACCTCCTGTATTTTTCTTTCTCTCTCCCTCTACCTACCTATCTACCTACCTCCTGTATTTCCCCCCCTCTCTCTCTATCCCTTTACCTACCTACCTACCTGCCTGCCTCCTGTATTTCTCCCTCTCTCTCTCTATCCCTCTACCTACCTACCTACCTACCTGCCTGCCTGCCTCCTGTATTTCTCCCTCTCTCTATCCCTTTACCTACCAACCTACCTACTTACCTCCTGTATTTCTCCCCCTCTCTCTCTATCCCTCTACCCATCTACCTACCTACTGTATTTTCCCTCTCTCTCTCTATCCCTCAACCTACCTACCTACCTACCTACCTACCTACCTACCTACCTACCTACCTACCTACCTACTATATTTCTCCCTCTCCCTCTTTCTCTCTCTAACTACCTACCTGCTGTATTTCTTCCTCTCTCTCTATCACTCTACCTACCTACCTCCTATATTTCTCCCTCTGTCTCTCCTTCTACCTACCTACCTACCTGCCTCCTGTATTTTTCTTTCTCTCTCCCCCTACCTACCTACCTACCTACCTACTTCCTGTATTTCTCCCCCTCTCTCTCTATCCGTTTACCTTCCTACCTACCTGCCTGCCTCCTGTATTTCTCCCCCCTCTCTCTATCCCTCTACCTTCCTAACTACCTACCTACCTACCTACCTACCTCCTGTATTTTCCCCCCCTCTCTCTATCCCTCTACCTACCTAACTACCTACCTACCTACCTCCTGTATTTTTCTTTCTCTCTCCCTCTACCTACCTATCTACCTACCTCCTGTATTTCCCCCCCCTCTCTCTATCTCTTTTCCTACCTACCTACCTGCCTGCCTCCTGTATTTCTCCCACTCTCTCTCTATCCCTCTACCTACCTAATTACCTATCTGTCTCCTGTATCTCTCCCTCTCTCTGTCTCTATCCCTCTACGTACCTAACTACCTTGTTTTGGGCGGTGGCGGGGGAGCAGTGGTGGGGGAGCGGCAGCAGCAGGTCAGCAGCAGCGGCTAATGGGAGCAGTGGCGGGGGGCACTGGCGGCAGGGTGGGGCAGTGGCAGGGGGGTGGCAGTGGCGGGGGCGGCAGAATTGGTCAGCAGCAGCGGCGGGGGAGCAGCAGCGGCGGGTCAGCAGTGGTGGCGGAGGGGCAGGGGGGGAAGCAGCGGCGGGTCAGCAGTGGTGGCGGGGGGAGCAGCGGCGGGGGGGCAGCAGCATTGGGGCGGCATTGGGTCAGCAGCAGCAGTGGGGGCAGCAGTGGCAGTGGGGGGAGAGGCGGAGGGCCAGTGGCGGCAGCGGCGGTTCAGTAGCAGCAGCGGAGGAGAGAGAGGCTGCTGAGGAGGCGACCGCCCCGGATATGATGCAAACCGCATGTGCAAGTGACGTGAGCTAAAATGCAGCCAGGTGGGATGGGCAGCGAAGGGGAGGGGGGGGCGAGTGAGAAGAGCTGCAGTTGTACATTTGTGTGGCGTGTACCTGGCACAGGTGCCATATTCACACAATCTGTACGTATCATTGGTGCTGCACTTGTAAGGAACATTTGAAAATTTGGTGGCGATTGGTGAAGTAGTTTCTGAGATTAGCGGTTTTGAACAAACTCATAGTTAACTTTTTATTTATATAGATTCCTGAATCATGTTTGTAAACTTTGAAGGGTTGGTCCAGATCCTGGTTTTTCGCTGCTCAACATGTCTGTTGTTGACTTCTGCCCTGCTGGGGAGGCTACCATTGGCTGTGTTTTCTTTACAGTTTTAGTAACTGTGGATGTGTTTGCCATCTTTAACTTTTGGAAAAAATTATTCCACAATACCATAAGTTTGCAATTTTCACACTAGGTCTTTCCCTAAATACTGTCCCTTTCCTATCTCTCTCTCTTTTTTAGAATCTGACAGTTAACAATAGTAAAGTTATATAAGTCACAGATTAAATCCGACACTTAATATCAATTTTCTACAGACAATTATAGGCAATTCTATAAAGAGCTGTATATTGAATCCCAATTATAGATTGTTATATTTGTAGTTGATTATTATAGATTTTTCTAACTTAACTGTGCTAAAGGGGAAGGGGGAACAAAGGAGAGAATTAAATAAATATTTATGATATCTGTAATATTGCTAAATAGTCTATTACACTTTTTCACTATATAATAAATTTGTTAAAAGTTCCTAAATATATAGATCAGTATATGCAATCAATTACATTAATTAAAGGTTATTGTTAATTCTCAGTTCCTATTTTAAAGCTGGATTAATTTTCTAATATGCAGTAGTAAAGGAAGTGACTATAAATTCTATCCTATTATAAATATGCTTAATTCTACATTAAATGTATGTGAAGTATAGATATATAGGATATATAAAATGTACTAGCTGTACCCGCCACGTGTTGCTGTGGCCAGGTTTGGTTAAATATAAAAGTTTCCCCTCATAGACCCTCTCAGAGACCCCCTTCCTTCTCTGCCTCGGTTTCCCCTCCCTCTCTTGCTCGACCTACCTATCTACCTACCTACTGTATGTCTCCGTCTCTCTCTATCCCTCTATGTCAGCCTTCGCTTGCACTGCTTAGCTGCCATGGAAACGGGGAGGGTGGGGTGCTGGGATTCAATTGTTCTGCTGGAGGATGATTGGTGGACGATGTTGCTGGTTGGTGTTATCTCTCAACTGACGGTCTCACATTCCATGCCGGTGATGACCTACCCACCTGATGTCGGAGAAGAAAGTATATTGGACAATGCTGAGGGGGGGGGGGTTAGGGTTTGTGATGGGCTTAAGCTTTAATACTCAATGTTCGCGGCTAAACTATTCACTTCCTGCTTTACCTGGTCTGTTCACTTTCGTTACTTAGTAAAAGTAGCCTTAAACATTTCAAACAATGTCTAAGTGCGTTCTTTCTTAAGTACTCGAAGAAACAGGCCCTGACATTTAAGCAGGAAGTCTTTAATAAACCACACCTGATGTCGGACCCCGCAAAAGAGGAGCTTCCGCTGGTGGAGGTTCTGCCTGAAACTGAAATGGGAACAGAGGCATCAAACCTTCCTGTTCCAACTGAAGATACGAGGTCAGTGTTGGATTGTTTAGCCGGCCTAGATCTAAATCTGCCAGCCGAAGATTCAGCCAAACCTAAACGCTGGTCTGAAGGGGTGGGAATGACTGGAGGCCTAGGCCCAAGAACTAACGTCACCAGGCGTCGCCCTTCCCCCAAGAATTTCATTCCGGAGCTTTTAAGAGAAGAAAGGGAATTAAAAGAGATGGCCCAAGAATTGCTTCGCCAGGCAGACGAGAAGCGGGAGGCCTTGGATAAACTCTGGGGGAGGGAGCTTCAGCAGGAACGCAGACAGCTAAAAGAATCGCATTCCGCAGCTGCCAAAGAAAGCAGAAGCTCAACACCATCCCCCCCTCCCCGAGCCAGCAGGGAATTGCAGAGAGATGCCCAGAGGGAATTGCAGAGAGAAGCCCATCCCATGCAGAGAGAAGCCCGCCCCGCCTCCCCCCGTCGGCTTGCAAAGCTCCCTCCCCTGGGTGTTAAATTCGACGGTAGCGCCGACAAATTAGCATTTTTTCTAATTCACGTCGATAATTTTGTGCAGTTTTACGCAGTTGATTTCGAGGATGAAATAAAAATTAGAATTGTCTCAATGGCTCTGGAGGATAAAGCTTCCCAATGGCTGGTTTCCTTGCATAATAGCCGCTCACCCGTGCTGCGGGATTTCGATCGTTTTATGAATGCTCTTAGAAGGCGTTTTGAAGACCCCCGTGTTGAAAGGAAAGCCAAAATGAGAATGAAAAACTTACATCAGGGGAATATGTCGGTCCAGGAATACACGCAGATTTTTCAGGAATTATCCGTGTTTATGACCGGTTATAGTGACCGGGCCTTGATGGATTTATATACTGAGGGGCTAAATAAGGACATTTATCAAACGTGCGTGAACAGGTTCCGTCCCGAAACCTTAGATGATTGGATAGACCTCGCTGGGGATATGGAACTGGATCAGGCTCATTTACAAGATCCAGTCCGTCTTGAGAAAAAACCACAAAGGGAAAACCTCAAGCCTCGGTCCCCAGAAAAAGATTCACACATGCAGAGGGGGGGAAATCATCTCAACCTCGTACAGGGAATTGTTATCGTTGTGGAAAGGAGGGGCATTGGGCAGACAAATGCAGATCAAGGCAACCTCCACGCCCACATTCCTCTTCGGAAAGAAAAGAAAAGCCTCCAAAAACTCCGAACGTGCGCAGTAGACCGGCTATGAGTGGGGTGGAGCCTTTGGACCTCTCCACTGACCAGCCCAACACGCACCCTGACGACTGGGAGGCGTCTTCTAATTCTTCTGACGACAATTTGGTGAGTCACCGTTCCGGGCCCCTTTATATTAATTTAAAGCTTTTGGCTCCATCTACTGGACGTACTTGCGATGTGCAAGCCCTCATTGATTCTGGTTGCTCTCGCTGCCTCATAAGCCAAGAATTGGTCTATTCCATGGGTTTCCACTTAAAAAACCTGAAAACTCCCATAGCTTTTTGCCAAATGGATGGTTCGGTGGCGGGGGGAACCCCGGCATCTTTTATCACCGAACCACTTCGTGTTTCTATTGGCACAGCTCATACTGAAACCATAAATTTCATCGTGACCGCCATTTCTGAGAATGCTGTCATTTTGGGGGTCAATTGGCTTCGTAAATGGAATCCTCTGATTAATTGGAAAGAGGGTTGGGTGCGAATACCTTTGTCATTACCAGAACATACCTCTCTACCTTCAGAGGACAATCATGTTCCACCCATTGACTTAGCCCCTGTAACTGAACCCGCTGCCCCCTTATTGGCTCTCCCTTCTCCTGAATTCATACCCGGCGAGGAGAAGATTCCCAAGGAATATTGGGACCTGAAGGAGGCTTTCAGTGAAAGATCTTGTGATTCACTTCCTCCTCATAGAACTACTGATTGTTCCATTGATTTTCTCCCTGGTGTGCAGCTGCCTAAACCTCGCCTTTACTCTATGACTCCACGGGAAATGGAAGAGTTACGTAAGTTCATCGATAAAAATCTTCAAAGAGGTTTCATTGAACCGGCTAGGCCACGAGTAGCAGCACCTGTTATGTTTAGAGAAAAGAAAGATGGCACTCTCAGATTAGTGCAAGATTACTCTTATCTCAACACCATTTGCGAACACAACGTCTACCCACTCCCTCTTATGAAAGACATGCTTACCCACCTGGCTAGTGGCAAGATTTTTACTAAACTGGACTTGCGTGAAGCTTATTATAGGGTCAGAATTAAAGAGGGAGACGAATGGAAAACTGCTTTTAACTGTCCTCTTGGATGTTTTCAATTTAAGGTTCTCCCCTTTGGTCTTCAGGGTGCTCCTTCTGTGTTTATGCAACTAATCAATGAGGTTCTCCACCAGCACCTTTACAAGGGGTTTTTAGTTTATATTGATGACATCGTCATTTATTCACAAACACACGACGAACATGTTAAGCTAGTGCGTTCCGTCCTTCAAAAACTCCGTTCCGCTGAGTTATACGCCAAATTGTCCAAATGTGAGTTTCACCAAGAAAAAATTGACTATTTGGGTTACCGCATTTCTTCTGAAGGAATTGAGATGGATCCTGCAAAGGTGAAGGCTGTGACAGAGTGGGCTCCTCCCCAAACTCGTAAACAGCTCCAAAGTTTTTTGGGATTTGCTAACTTTTACCGCCAATTTATTCCATCATTCGCTAGCATTGCCTTGCCCATTACGAATCTTCTCAAAACGAAGGGTGAGGGTAAACCTCGACCAGGATCTCCCCTCAAATGGACCATGGAATGCCAGGCCGCTTTCGAAAAACTTAAGCGTTTATTTGCGGCTGAACCTGTCCTTAAACATCCCGATGTTACCTCCCCTTTTGTGGTTCAAGCTGATGCCAGTGATGTCGCTGTGGGAGCAGTCTTGCTACAACTCAACAACCAGGGCCGATTGCAACCGTGTGCCTACACCTCTCGCAAGCTCTCCACAACTGAACGTGGTTGGGCCATTTGGGAGAAAGAAGCTTTTGCTGTTCGTTGGGCCCTCATGACTTGGTGTCATTTCCTTGAAGGTGCTCCCCATCCATTTGAAGTCTGGACGGACCACAAAAATTTGGAGGCTCTCACCTCTTCCCGTAAACTGTCCCCGAGACAACTTCGCTGGGCACATTATTTCCATCGCTTTAATTTCCATCTTAAATATATTCCTGGGGGAAAAAATTTCATGGCTGATGCCCTCTCCAGGCTACCCCAATACGGCGTTTCTAAACTTACAATTGTACAGCCCATCATGCCGCTTACTTTACCAGCTTCTCCTGTGTCTACTCGCAGCCATTCCGCAGTCCAAACTGCTCCACCTGCTGAGCTCATTGCTCGTATAAAAACTGAACTCCTTACTGATGAATGGTATAGCGCACATTCGGGTGATTGCACTATTAGGGACGATCTTCCTTGGATTGGTTCCAAGATCTATGTCCCTGTTACTATACGACCTTTTGTATTGCAACGCGCTCACGACTCACGTCTCGCAGGTCATTTCGGTTTCGTTAAGACTGTACATTTTGTTAAACGACAATTCTGGTGGCCCTCACTTAAGAAAGATGTTGAGTCGTATATTGCCAGTTGCCCTGTTTGTGCTGCATCTAAACGTGCTCCTGGAAAACCACATGGCCTTCTCCAGTCAGTGGCGAGGCCGGAAGCACCTTGGAAAGAAATTTCTATGGACTTTATTGTTGACCTTCCACCCAGCCAGGGCTATACCATCATTTGGGTTGTTACAGATCTTTTCTCCAAACAAGTTCATTTTGTGCCTTGTTCGAAGATTCCATCTTCCAAATCGTTGGCTAGGCTGTTCGTTACCCATATTTACCGTTTTCATGGTGTTCCCCAGCGTATCATTTCTGATAGGGGCACTCAATTTACGTCTCTCTTTTGGAAGGAATTTTTGAAGTTAATTGGCTCCTCCCAGGGCCTAAGCTCCTCCTACCATCCCCAGACGAATGGTTCTTGTGAAAGGACTAATTCCGTTTTGGAACAATACCTGCGTTGTTTCATAAATTTTCAACAGGATGATTGGGCTGATCTCCTAATACATGCCGAGGTGGCCTATAATAACTCTGTTCACTCCAGTACGAATATGACCCCTTTTAAAATCATCTATGGACAGGATTTTGTGCCTATCCCTGAATTGCCTCACGACTCACCAACAGTTCCCTCTTTGGGCGATTGGTCCTCCAGATTGTCTTCAGTTTGGCCAATCATACGTAAATCTTTGAACGATGCTCATCAATCTCACAAGTTGTATGCTGATAAGAAACGGGCGGTCCCCCCTGCCTACAAAGTTGGTGACAGAGTATATGTCTCTACGAAACATTTGGATAGCCCGCAGAAATGCAAAAAACTGGGACCCAAATTTGTTGGTCCATTCACTATCACGAAAATCATCAGCTCTGTGTCCGTCCGTTTGGATCTCCCTAAAACCTACCGTCGCCTGTATCCAGTATTCCATGTTCACCTGTTGAAACCTGAACGCACTTCGCATCTCCGCAAACCTTTTCCAGATACCCCTGCGCCTACAATGGTAGACGGTCACCAGCACTATGAAGTCCGTGACATCTTGGACTCCAGAGTCCGGAGGAATAAGACTCAGTTTTTGGTCATGTGGAAAGATTTTCCCCCTTCTCACAACGAATGGGTGGATAAGGAGCATCTCAAGGCTCCTAAGCTGATACGCCAGTTTTATGCCAAATACCCACACAAGCCTTAACCCTTTCCCTCTCTCCTATATGTTGTTTTGTCTGTTCTTGTCTGTTTTGCAGGTCTAGCACCGTTTTTCTGAAGGATGTCCGGGGTCCCTCACTGTTCCTGGAGGAGGTCCGGATGTCAGCCTTCGCTTGCACTGCTTAGCTGCCATGGA
This sequence comes from Rhabdophis nuchalis, assembly GCA_039707465.1. Lineage (NCBI taxonomy): Eukaryota > Metazoa > Chordata > Lepidosauria > Squamata > Natricidae > Rhabdophis > Rhabdophis nuchalis. The sequence goes on from CM077650.1 coordinate 2,041,203, forward strand.
AACGGGGAGGGTGGGGTGCTGGGATTCAATTGTTCTGCTGGAGGATGATTGGTGGACGATGTTGCTGGTTGGTGTTATCTCTCAACTAACGGTCTCACATTCCATGCCGGTGATGACCTACCCACCTGATGTCGGAGAAGAAAGTATATTGGACAATGCTGAGGGGGGGGGTTAGGGTTTGGGATGGGCTTAAGCTTTAATACTCAATGTTCGCGGCTAAACTATTCACTTCCTGCTTTACCTGGTCTGTTCACTTTTGTTACTTAGTAAAAGTAGCCTTAAACATTTCAAACAATGTCTAAGTGCGTTCTTTCTTAAGTACTCGAAGAAACAGGCCCTGACACTCTACCTACCTACCTACTGTATTTCTCTCTCTCTCCCCCTCTACCTGCCTACCTACCTGCCTACCTACCTACTGTATTTCTTCCTCTCCCTCTCTATCCCTCTCCCTCCCTACCTACCGTATTTCTCCCTCTCTCTCTCTTTCTCTCTACCTATTTACCTACCTACTCTCTCAGCAACCTCCTTCTCTGCCTCGGTTTCCCCTCCCTCCCTCCCCCTCCCCTCCCCTCCCTCTCTTACTCTACCTACCTACCTACCTATTAGGCTTGGCCTAATCTACCTCGCCAGCCTTCAGTCTGAAGTTTAAATTGTTTTAATCGGGATTTTAAGGGGAAATAGTTTTAAGGATTTTAAGATTTTAGCGCAGGGTGATAGTTTATTTAATTGGGTTTTAAATATTTATAATTGTTATGTTTATATGCTTTTTAATTTCCTGTGCACCGCCCCGGGTCCCTTCGGGGAGAGGGTGCGGTTTATAAATAATAATAATAATAATAATAATAATAATAATAATAATAATAATAATAATAATAATAATAATAATAATAATAATAATAATAATAATAATAATAATAATAATAATAATAATAATAATAATAATAATACCAACTGTATTTCTCCCCCCCTCCATCCCTCTACCTATCTAGTTACCTACTGTATTTTCCCTCTCTCCCTCTCCCTCTACCTATGTACCTACTGTATTTTTCCTTCTCTCTCTCTTTATCCCTCTACCTACCTACCTATTGTATTTTCCCTCTCTCAATTTATCTACCTACCTACCTACCTACCTACCTACCTACCTACCTACTGTATTTCTCCCTCTATCCCTCTACCTACCTACCTAGAGAGAGAGGAGAGAGAGGCCGCTGACTCGGCGGAGGGGGACGGCGGTAGCAGTGGAGTAGAGGCCGCAGAGTTGTCAGAGGGAGGGAATGGCAGCAGCCTTGAGGGGGGGAGTTGGCAAAGGGGGGGCGGCGGTGGAGGAGGAGAGGCTGCTGACTCAGCAACAGCCTTGTGGAGGGGGAGTTGGTGGAGGGGGGGCAGTGACAGCGGCGGAGGAGAGGCTGCTGACTTGGCAGCAGCCTTGTGTGGGGAGTTGGCGGAGGGGGGGCAGCGATGGCAGAGGCAGCAGCGGACGATAGGCTGCTGAATTGGCAGCGGCCTTGTGGGGGAGGGAGTTGGTGGATGGGGGGGGGTGGCAGAGGAGGAGGAGAGAGAGGCCAGTGAGGAGGCAACCGTCGCGAATATGACGCAGGCCGCTCCACCACTCTTGCAAGTGACGTGAGCTGAAAAGCGGCCGGGTGGGAGGGGCTGCGAAGGGGAGGGGGCGAGTGAGCGAGTGAGGGAAACACACAGACGAACTGCAGCTGTACATTTGTGTGGCGTGTACCTGGCACCAGTGTGCCATCCACACAATATGTACGTATCATTGGTGCTGCACTTGTAATGAACGTTGTGTGAAAATTTGGTGGCGATCAGTGCAGTACTTTCTGAGATTAGTGGTTTTGAACAAACTCATAGTTAACTTTTTATTTATATACTAGCTGTACCCGCCACGCGTTGCTGTCGCCAACTTTGGTTAAATGAAAAAGTTTCCCCTCATAGACCCTCTCAGCGACCCCCTTCCTTCTCTGCCTTTGTTTCCCCTCCCGCTCTTACTCTACCTATCTACCTACCTAAATACCTACCTACTGTATTTCTCCCTTTCTCTCTCCCTACCTACCTACCTACTGTATTTCTCCCTCTCTCTCTCTCCTCCTCTACCTACCTACCTACTTACCTACCTACCATAAAATTTTCTTACTATCGCTGTTTTAGAGTTTGTGTGTGGTTAAAGCAACGTATCTCTTTACTGTCCGGTGTATTACACTATTCCGCATTTATTTTCAAACGGGGGTGTTTGTTACCCCTAACACTGGTTATGAGACCAGAGTTTGTAACACTGGTTCTGAACCCAGAGTAGCTAACATTGGTTATAGGCCCAGACTGCACCGGTTACAGTTATAAGAGGAGTTGCTAAACACAACAAACTACTCTGGTGAAGATGGCACAAGTCCAGGGTCCAAATTTGTCAGTTATTAGTCGGCTGGATGGCACCAACTACGTTTCCTGGTCCACCAAGTGCAGTCTGCTGTTGCGCAGAAAGGGGCTATGGGATGTTGTGGTGAATCCACCGGACGTGACTGCCTGGAGGGAGGATAATGACGAAGATGCCACAAAACTTGCAGAGTTTAAGCAAAACAACGAAAGGGCGTTATGCATCATAGGCTTAACGCTTGATGATACCAGCTAGTTCATATTCGGGGTGAACTTTCTGCTGCAAGATGCTGAGAGAATTTAAAGAGATTGTATGTTAAAACCCAAGTTTTAAATTGGGTATTTTAACAATTTGGTTTTTAGCATAGGATCGGGATAATTTAATATATATTTTAAATTATATATTTATTTTTTTCTATTTTTGTATATTTTTAAATTTCCTGTGCGCCGCCCTGGGTCCTCTGTGGAGAAGGGCGGGATATAAATTTAATTAAATAATTAAATAAAAATAAATAAATAAGTATGTTCATGACACTGTGGGAGCACACTTACATTTAACCCGAAAACTGTTTTGGATAAAGCTCAGCAAGGAAGGAGACATGTTAGTCCATATTAACTGCATGAAAGACATGTTGCAAGAGTTGCAAGAAAAGGGACTGAATTTTACAGAACAGCACCAGGTGTACATACTACTCCCATCATTGGATGAAAGCTACGACGCTGTAGTAACATCATTTGAAGTGCTGCCTCTACAAGAACTTACATTAGCCAACGTCTCTTCGTGTCTGTTAGCAGAGTCAAGACGGCAAGTGGAAAGGCAACAACTTAGAGCTGAGCCAGAAACTGTGGATGTAAATGTAAATAACCATGTGTATACTGTAAAATGTTTTAATTGTGGGGAAAAGGGCCATATAGCTAAGTTTTGTAAAAGAGATAAACCACAAAACATGGTTAGAGAGAGAAAACACGAATGTAATGTAACTACCTCTAGTAAGGCATTAGTGAACCACGATTTGTGGATTATTGACAGTGGAGCTTCACTATGTATCACTAGAGATAGAGGGAATTTTAGAAAAATGCATTCAACAAGTAACAAGGTTTCTTTAGCCAATGGATGGATGTTAAAAGCAGTTGGGGAAGGAATGGCTAAATGTAAATATGTACAGGAGGAATTGCATATGCTGTATGTTCCTAAGCTAAAGTTTAATTTGCTATCAGTTAGAGTGCTGGTTAAGCTAGGATATACAGTAACATTCAAGGAGAGTGAGTGTTTAATAGAGAAGGGTGGAACCAAGGTTACTGGAAAATTGAAAGATGGTTTATATGTGTTAACTGATAATCATGTAGCAAATGTTGTATGCTCAAACGTAAGGCCACATGATGAGTGTGTTCACCTTCTACACAGACGTATGGGGCACATTAGTTTTCAAAAGTTGAAACAGACATCAAAACTGGTTAATGGGTTGAAATTGAAACCATGTGACAAATATCTGAATTGTAATGTGTGTAACAAGGAGAAGAGCAAACAAACCCCTGCAAACAAGTTAGATGGGTTCAAAACGAAAAAGCCACTGGAAGTAGCGTTTGCTGATCTTATAGGCCCAATGAAGGCTAGTTTATGTGGAGCGTGCTATGTACTTGGTATAGTTGATCATTATTCCAGGTACGGGTTTTGCTATCTGCTTAAAAACAAGACTGAAACATTTGAGAAGTTTAGGAACTGGAATAGGTTTGCCGAGAGAAAAACAAAGGGAAAAATTGTAACCGTAGTCACTGATAATTTATTTATTTATTTATTTATTTAAATTTATATCCCGCCCTTCTCCACGAAGGACCCAGGGCGGCGCACAGGAAAATTTAAAAACATACAAAATACAATAAATATAATTTAAAAAACTATTAAATAACCTATCCTGCGCTAAAACCAAATTTTAAAAACCCAATTTAAAACTACCTAAAAGTCCCCATGGGAGGTTAGGCTAGGCCGGCTTGTTGAAACAAATATGTCTTAAGACATTGGCGGAAGAGGCGGAGGTCGGTGATGGTACGTAATTCAGGGGGTAGGTCATTCCAAAGGGCTGGGCCCGCCACAGAGAAGGCTCTTCCCCTGGGTGTCGCCAGTCGGCATTGTCCGGCCGACGGCACCCTGAGAAGGCCCTCTCTGTGGGAGCGTATCGGTCTAAGGGATGTATGGGGCAGGAGGCGGTCTCGCATATAACTAGGCCCCGAGCCATGGAGCGCTTTAAAGATAGTTGTCAGAACCTTGAAGCGCACTCGAAAAACCACAGGAAGCCAATGCAGCTCGCGCAGGATCGGTGTTATGTGGGAGCATCTAGTGGCTCCCATAATCACCCGCGCGGCTGCGTTTTGGACTAGCTGTAGCTTTCGAGTGCACCTCAAGGGAAGCCCCATGTAGAGAGCATTACAGTAGTCGAGTCGGGACGTCACGAGAGCTTGAGTGACTGTGCGAAGGGCAGCCCGGTCCAGTAAGGGGCGCAATTGGCGCATAAGGCGTACCTGATGAAACGCCCCCCTGGCCACGGCCGCCACATGGTCCTCCATGGACAGCCGGGAATCCAGGAGGACACCCAAATTGCGCGCCCTCTCCACGGGGGCCAGTGTTTCGCCCCCAATGTCCAGAGTTGGTGTAATCTGGCTGAACCGGGGTGCCGGAAACCACAGCCACTCAGTCTTGGCAGGGTTGAGCCTGAGTTTGTTACCACCCATCCAGATCCGTACGGCCTCCAAACACCGGGACAGCACTTCGGCGGCATAATGGTACAGAGTTTGTGAATAACAAGTTTAAAACCATGTTAGATACAATGGGTATCACACATAAGTGTTCTGCTCCATATCGGCCAACTCACAACGCACACGTGGAAAGAAGAGGTCAAACTTTGCAAGCCATGGTAAGAACCATGTTGACTGATGCAGGTTTACCAATAGCTTTGTAGGGGGAGGCAATGTTATGTGCAAATAGTCTTCTAAACAACGTTGTGAATTCTACTACAGGAAAAATTCCATACACATTATGGCATGGGAGAAAACCTGATCTGAGTTATATTCACACGTTTGGGTCACCTGCATGGGTGCATATACCATCACAGTTAAGACAAAAGGGGCAAAGTAGAGCACAACAGTTAATCTTTGTCGGTTACAATGCAAACCATAAGTCATACAGGTTTTGGCAGAAAGGCACAACGAGGGTGGTTCACAGTGCTAACGCAAAGTTCATGGAACATTTAAACTGGGATAAACTGGAGAATGGAAAAGAAATAATTTTTGAGTCACAAACTGAAAATACACAGGTAGAGAGGGAAAGAGCAGTTGATACTACTCAAGAGGAGGGAAGAGAGCAGGAACAAATAAAGGTGGAGAGTCCATCCACAAGTCCTGAACGGCCGAGGAGGTCAAAAAGAGAAACCAGGCAACCTGATCGTTATCAGGCGACTATGGTCTATCAGACAACAAAGGTTCCTGCAACATACACTGAATTAACAACATACCCAAAGGCCTATCAGAAGGTGTGGAGAGCTGCATTGGAGAAGGAGGTGAAATCATTGAAGACTCTGGGAGTTCATGAGAAAGTTGCAATACCAAAGGGGAAAAACATAATAGGTTTCAAGTGGATATATAAAAGGAAGACAGGAATATCAGGAGAGGTAACATATAAAGCAAGATAGATTGCACAGGGATTTAATCAGTCTGTAATTGATTATGACGAAGCGTATGCACCATGTTTAAATGCAACTAATCTCAGAGCAACATAAGTGTGGGCAGCTAGACACAAGTATGTAATTAATCACTTGGACGGGGAGACGGCGTATCTGCATGCACCGTTAAAGGATACGATAGATACGCAGAGGCCAATGGGTTATGAAGAAGATAAACAATATCACTGTTAGTTGTAAAAGAAGAGTCTATATGTTTTGAGACAATCTGGTTTTGAAGTGTAAAGCTATTACTGCTAGAATTAGGTATTTGAATGTGAGAGATTGTATAAAGGATGAAATGGTAACGCTTGTTTACTGTATGTCAGAGAATAATGTAGCTGACCATTTTACGAAGGCTCAAGGAGCAATAAAGCGCAAGGAGTGTTTTGATGCTAATGGCTTAAGGATGTGAATATATATTGATCAACCCAAGGGGGATTATGTTAGGATATTTATCCTTATGTTGGGTTGACAATATATATAAGCGAGTATTCTTAAAGAGTATATGTAGCTTTAAGAACTATGTTGAATTCTGATTGGCTGTGCTTCTCAGCTCTACCATAAAAGGAAGCTCAGAAACACAGTCCATTCACTTTTCGATTCCTTTGGATTCCTGTGTTTACTGTTTGCCGTTGAAGCTGAAGACTGAAGAAAAGAAGAAGTATTTGTTTTGCATCACTGTAAGATAACTCTGTGTTTTGGTGAAGGACTGTTATTGTTTGAGAAGTTAGTATCACTGGTCGGAAGAAGTAATTTAGTTGCTACAAAGTAAAGACTATTTATTTTCTTACTATCACTGTTTTAGAGTTTGTGTGTGGTTAAAGCAACGTATCTCTTTACTGTCCAGTGTATTACACTATTCCGCATTTATTTTCAAATGGGGGTGATTGTTACCCCTAACACTGGTTACGGGACCAGAGTTTGTTCCCTCTCTCTCTCTATCCCTCTACCTACCTAACTACCTACCTATTGTTGGCTGCGGCGGTGGCAGGCCGGGGGGAGCAGCAACAGCAGGGGGGCAGCAGCGGGTGAGCAGCGGCAGGAATGGCAGTGGCAGTGGGGGCGTCAGCGGCAGGTCTCTAACGGCGGCGGGAGACCAGTGGCGGTGGGGGCAGCAGTGGGTCAGCAGCGGCGGGGGGGGCAGTGATGGTGGGGGCGGCAGCAGCTGGTCAGCAGAGGTGGTCAGGGGAGTTGCAGGGGCCACCAGCGGTGGGGCCGGCAGCGGCGGATCAGCAGTGGGGGCGGGGGCAGCAGCAGCGGCGGCAGGCAGCAGTGGCAGCGGGGGTAGCAGCGGTGGGGGGGCAGCGGCGTTGGCGGGGGGCGGCAGCGGGTCACCAGCAGTGGTGGGGGGAGCAGCGGCAGCGGGGGGCAGCGGGGGCAGCGGCAGTGAAAGGAGCTGAGGTGGGGGGGCACGGGGGTCACCAGCGGTGGGGGGCAGCGGTGGGTCAGTAGCGGCGGAGGAGAGAGAGGCTGCTGAGGAGTCGATCATCATGGATATGACACAGACTGCACGTGCAAGTGACATGAGCTAAAATAAAATACTTCCCTTCGACTGATCCGCTCCCACAGAGAGGGCCTTCTCCGGGTGCCGTCGGCCGGACAATGCCGGTTAGCGACACCCAGGGGAAGAGCCTTCTCTGTGGCGGGTCCTGCCCTCTGCAACGACCTGACCCCCGAACTACGTAACATTTCGGACCTCCGCCTGTTCCGCCAGTGCCTCAAAACGCTTCTGTTCCAACAAGCCGGCCTAGTATAACCCCCGATACTGAGTTTTAACATTGTAAATTTTAATTAGAGATTTTATTGTTGGTTTTAGCACGGGATTATTATTTAATAGCTTTTTAATATGGGTATTTATATGTATGTTTTGGTTTTAAATTGCCTGTGCGCCGCACTCGGTCCTTTTAGGAGAAGGGCGGGGTATAAATTGGATTAATAAATAAAAAAATAAAAATGCAGCCGGGTGGGAGGGGCCGTGAAGGGGAGAGGGGTGAGTGAGCGAATAAGAAGAGCTGCAGTTGTACATTTGTGTGGCGTGCACCTGGCACAGGTGCCATATCCACACAATCTGTACGTATAATTGGTGCTGCACTTGTAAGGAATGTTGTGTGAAAATTTGGTGGCAATTGGTACAGTAGTTTCTAAGATTAGCGGTTTTGAACAAACTCATAGTTAACTTTTTATTTATATAGAAGATATAAACGTATAGAGAGGGAGAAGCAAGGGAATGGCTAGCAGCCCTCCACAAGAGGAGAGCCCCCAACTGCAAGACATAGATGACTTCCTGTGACTGCTAGAGGCCATGTTTGAGGAGGGGGAGGAGGAGGACCCATATGCGGAAGAGGAACTCAGCAACCTAAAGCAGAGGGGCCGCCCCATTAAAGAGCACATCCGCGAATTTAGGAGGGTCATAGGAAAGTTACCCCTTTTACCAGAGCGGCTGCTCATGCACTTTTTGAGAACAAGCCTGGACAAGCAAATTGCCCAGGTAACTGATGGACTGGACTTCGGACGTGTTTTCCGACGTGTCTGCCGCTTGTTTTCTCTGGTGAACCCCTTCGGGGGTTTTGAGGGTCCTGGAGAGACTCTCTTTACCATAGGGACGGCTGCGGGGGGTCCCCCCCCAGACGGCGGTCGGGGGGGAGCCCTTCCCGCTTCGACCTAGGAGCTGGAGAACGGATAGCGGGGGGAGCTTCCTCTTGCCAACGGATGCCGGAATGATTAGAAAATTCCTATTTGGATGGAAATGCCGGGGACGGAGGATTGCACCGGGTCTCCTGTATTAAGAATGTGACTGTGAGTTTTTGTTTAATTCATTCGATCTTTTTGCAAAGAAGAGATAGAGGGGGGAGTTTTGTTTGCAGAAACCCCCCCTCGTAAAAGGCGGCGTTTTAAAATGCTCTCCGGAAAGGAGAAGGAAAAGAATTACTGGCATCCAAATTAACATTACTTTAAAGTGGAAACTTTGTTACTTAAGTAGTTAATTGTGGCAACATTCTAACAAGTCTTAGCAGCAATGGAACTTTTGTTTGCACTTTCTTCTCAACAATGAGGCGGAAGATGGCTTCCTTTGTTCTCAATTGAAAACTCCCTGACCCAGTGAAAGCAGTCTCACAGTGTTTTTGGAACATCTAAATGGACAATTTACTTTCTACCGCTCCCAAGAAGCCCTCGGCGACTCTCCCAAAGTGGATTATTCTTTTTTATATAGAGGATTAATTTTCTTCTCTGGTCTTTATTGCGGCTTTGGATTTGAATTTTGAACTGAACTTTTCTCCTGCACCTTGGACGTTTCTGACTGCTCACTTCTCTGGCGCCATTTTTATTGTACAATTATAAAGAACAATGGCACATAGAAAACCTCCAGCTGGAAAGTCCCTTTCTGCCCCATCATCTGCCAGATCCAGTCCGATCTCACAACAAGGGAAAATCACTGAGATGTTCCAAAAAGAATCAACTGGAGAGACTTCCCAAGAACCTACCACCAAAGAGATGCTGCAGGAGATAATGACAGAAATACGAGAAATTAGAAAGGACTTGACAGATTTAAAATTAGAAATGCGAGAGACAAAAGGAAATACAATAGAAAACAAACAAAAAATTGAGGTGTTAGAGAAAGGGGCAGAGGAGACGAAGGAGGAGTTAGGAGAAATACGAAAAGAAACGGGAGAAATGACTATGCAGATGTCAAAAATTGAGTTTGAGAGAATGTCTTTTTTCCTCAGATTTCAGAATGTTCCTGAAGAGCAAGGGGAGGACCTTAGGGACTTAATGAGCACAATTTTAGCAGATTTTATAAAAAAAAGCAAAGAATATATTTGGGGGGATATAGACATGATCTATAGAATTAATTCTACATATGCCAGGATAAATGATGTACCAAGAGAAATTCACATTAAATTTTTAAGAAGATTTACAAGGGATGAGATACTGAGGGCACAACGGGGTGGGTCATTAAAATATCAAGATAAGGAGATCACTATATTAAAGCAGATTCCAAAAAAAATTCGAGAGATTAGAAGGAAATATTCCTTCTTATCTAAAAAGCTTTTCAAAAAAGGAATCTGGTTTAAATGGTTGATGCCTGGGATTGCTGGCATACTGGGAAGGGGGTAGAGTCAGAATCAAAACAGTAGGAGAGGCGGAGGCTTTTCTTAGAAAGCACTCCCCACTCCTAGAAGAAAGAGACGGAACAGGGGGAGCCGCGGCTCCACCTATTGAAGAGAAGGAGCAAGAAGACACTATTGCTAAGAGACTTAGATCTCAAAATTAAGTATGTTTTGAAATTCACTATAACTAAGATGGATGCTTAAAAAAATAATGATCGAATGTATGAAATGTAATATGTAATATATATATAATTCTCACCACTATATAATTTTTTTTAAAAAAATGTATTTTTATGAACTCCCGGAGGCGACCACCGACCCCGACACGGAAATCCTAAAATGTTAACATTAAACCCTACCATTTCCCCTTTTTCTATATAATTGTAAAAACCAACAAAATTGTTTGAAACACAAATTGCCCAGGTAACTGCATACTGCGACATCCCAAATCAACTCTCTGAGTGGTACCAAGTAGCAACGAGAGTCGACAGCGGGCTGCGCACCAACGACATGAGAAAGCAACTAGGGACAAAAGAGACAGGTCAACCTGACCTGAGACCACCCAGCCGGCAGGGAACCACAGCACCACAGCGGGCCCTGAGACCAGCCCTCCCTCAAGGTCCGCTGAAATGCTACAGATGCAGGGGGATGGGCCACATGGCAGCTGCATGCCCTACCCCAGCCCCAAAACCAAGGTCAGACCCACTGCCCAGGACACAATCAGAACAATGCCCTAAACTAACCGTCAACACGTCCTGGAAAGCCCTCCAAGCTGCAGAGGCCCCTTCCTCCTCAAGCAAAAGTGGTGGAACCTCAAGCAATAACAACCAGTCACCCGAATTATATGACAGCGAAGACGAGGGAGAAAATGACCCAATGGTGAGTGAATCAATTTACCCTTTCCTTTTTCCAATACGCCTCACAGCCCCAAAAACAGGAAACCAGGGGGATTTTCAGGCTCTAGTAGACTCAGGCTGCACTAAGTGCTTAATCAACTTAACCACAGCCCTGAAACTGTGCAAAAAGAGCAAAAAGACTGGCCCACCTGATCCGGTTCGAGCAGGTCGACAGATCCCTAATGGGAGGAGCCTATGTCACACACCTAACTGAACCAGTGAGACTATAATTAGCGGATCACTGGGACTTCCTGTTCCTGTTCCCGGCGGCGACGGACGAACCTTGGGGTTCGTCCGCCGTTTTGTTCTTTTTTCTGCCCCAAACGGGGCGGGGTACCGCTTTTTTTTGGGGTCCCTCCGTAGGACTGGCTCGCCTGGACTGGTTCTTCCTGGCGGCAGCTGGGGAACGGTCCTTGTCCTCGGTCTAGGTGGAAGGAGACATGCTGCGGGGGGTTTTCCCTTCGCCAATGGAGGACGGCAACGCACGATGAATTTGGAGAGAGCTGAGTGTTCGGGTCGGAAGGCTTTCCGGGGCTTTGGCGGCGAGGTGAAGAGTGAGTGATTTTAAACTTATTTGTGCTGGCAGCCTGGACTGAAAGAACGCGGAGGGGGGTGTTTGTTTGTTAAACCCCCCCTCGGATTTAAAGTGGCGCTTAGAAATGGCTCCTCGTTGTGAGGAAGCGGACATTTCGCATCCGGATTGCCTTGAAGCAAGTGAAAGTGTTTTGCGGCTTGTTTCTTTACAATGTATCTAAGTCCAGCTGGCTTGAAACAATTTTTCCTTTGCTACTTTCTCCTGCTGGCTCTCAGACTGGGCGGTGGAAGATGGCTGCCCTTTGTTCCTGAATGACTATTTTTACTTATGGAAAATTACCAACATCTCTTTGTGATTTGGACTCCCTCTCTCTATTAATGAAGAAATTTCTGGATTAATTGATTCCTTCCCTGGAGTGCTTTCTCTGCTATAATTATTGACTGTGAAAAGTGTTTCTCTTCTGGGTCTTGAACTTTTTACAACCCTGATTTGAACTGTTTTCTCCTGACCTGCTTCAACGGCCCCACCCAAAAAACGCCATCTTAGTGGCACTGACTTTAACAGCTTACCATGGCATCAAAATCAGAATTGGCAGGTTTGGAACAAAGAATGACATCAATGGAATCAGTGTTACAAGCTTTGGTGCAGGAAATTAAAGCTTTGAGAGAAGATAATAGCAGCTTCAAGAAGGATCTTTTGGAAACACGGAAACAAGTGCTGGAGAACACACAGAAGACTGAGGAGCTGGAAAGGGGGCTGGCTGGGGCAAAGGGAGAGCTTAAAAATGTTAACAGTGAGGTTGGAGAACTGACTGGGCATATGTCTAGGATGGATTTTGAAAGGATGTCATATTTTTTAAGATTTCAGAACATTTCTGAAGAACCTGGTGAATGTCTTCCTGAACTCATGAGTACAATTTTAGCAGACTATTTACATAAACCTAAAGATGAGATCAGGGGGGACATTGACCTAGTCTACAGAATAAACTCGACATATGCCAGGATAAATGAAGTACCCAGAGAGATACATATTAAATTTGTTAGAAGGTCAACCAGAGAGGGAATATTGAGGGCGCAGAGAGAGGGTCCGTTAATGTACCAACAGAAGGAAGTCGCCATCTTGAAGCAGATCCCAAAAAAGATTAGAGAGATGAGAAGGAGGTATTCCTTCTTATCCAAAAAATTGTTTGACCACGGGACTTGGTTTAAGTGGGCGAAGCCGGAAGGGATGTTGGTGTTCTGGGAAGGAGGGAGAGTTAGGATTAAAACAGTTGTTGAGGCGGAAGCCTTTCTTAAAAAACATTCCTCTGTCCTGGGGGAAGATTCAGGGGGGGCAGGGGGGGCCACGGCTCCGCCTGCTGGGGGCCAGGAAGGAGAAAAAGAAGATACAATTGCCAAGAGACTTAGATCGAAAAAATAACTTTGCTTTTTTATTAACATTGTATAACCTTTATATCTGGATGTTTGCACATGACTGCCAGCATAGAATTGAGAATTTAGGAAACATGCACTTATTTTCACCTTGTAGTATTTTTGAAAAATGTTTTTTTAATGTTTTATTATGAAACCATGGAAGGGCCAATGATTCCGACGCGAAAGTTCTCAAAATGTTTCTGTATCCCTTACCCTACCCTTTTGGAAAATTGTAAAAACCAATAAAACTTTTTCAATATAAAAAAAAAATTAGCGGATCACTGGGAAGTAATTCGATTCCTTTTTTTTTTTAAAGATATTTTTATTTTATTTTCGATTTTCAAAGTAAATAACAACATATATACTGTTACATAGCCAACATCATATTATATTATTAAATGTTTACATCATTCCATTTTACCATCATTTCATTTTACCATCAACTCCCAGAAAACTCCCAGAGGGCTCTTCTGCTCTCCACACACCATATTTGTGCCTTATACATCATTTTCTTTCCCCTCTTCCCTCCTCCTCCCTACCTCTTTCTTCCCTCTAACGCCCTCCCCTTCTCTACTTCCCCTTCCTCTCTCCTTCTCCTCTCTCCCCTTTCCACTCCTCCTTTCTCTCCTCCTCTTCCCCCTCTTTGCCCTCTCTCCTTTCTCTCTCTTCTTCCCTTACCTCTCTCCTCTACTCCACACTCTTCATCTCATTTACTTGGTGTATTTCGGCCTCTGAGCCAGCTCTATTTTGTGTTGATGATATTTATAATTTCAGATTCAAGGTTTATCGCTTAATTTTCATATCGATTATTACAATTCTTACATCTCAATCCCGAATCTTGCTAGTTGTTTTAATACCCTTTTAAGTGAAGCCTAATTGTATTACGACGTTCTATTTATAAAACCAAACAAAAAAGAACCAAAAACAGTATAGATAAATTTAAATAAATTTAAATATAAGAAGACCTAATCGGGTATCCATAAATTCTGTGCCTTCCAAGAGTGGTTATTATTCATGGGTAATCTCATTTTATTAATTTTAAATCTAACAATTTATCCTGTGATTCAATATCAATATCCACAAGTCTTATCAAGTATTCTAGCCTCAATCTATTTTTTCTTTAATAATATCTTTAAATCCTATTTACTATTAATATCCCTTATTTAATCCCCTCATATCTCTATAGATTCCATATAATTATCTAAAATTTTATGTAACTGCTAATTGATTGTTCATTTACCAAGAGTGATAGTATTCTATAACCATCTTAATCGCATAATTCCCCATCTATAGATAAGCAAATATATATCATTCACTAACACATAGTCTTTCTATAACCATCTAAATAGCATAGTTCCCCATCGATAGATAAACAAATATATATCATTAACAAAAACATTTACCAAGAGTATTCTATAACCATCTTAGTAACATAATTCCCCATCTATAGATAAGCAGATATATATCATTCATTAACACATCATCTTTCTATAACCATCTAAGTAACCCAATTCCCCAGCTATAGATAAACTAATATATATCATTATCAAACATAATCTTATTATAAGCATCTATAGTTATTGCTAACAATCAATTAATTAATAATCCTTGATAGTAATTTAAACCCAGCCTAATTATTACTCATCAAGGGATAAAAGTTCCTCTTTTCAGCCGTTGTCTCTCCAAGGATGAATTAAATTTGTCTCTTTTAAAGTCCACATTCTCCATCGGCTTTTTTTCCTCTTCCCAAGTTCTTTATAAACTTCCATTGGCACATTGTGATCCTGTATAGCTGTACAATCATAGTGCTGACCAATTCTTTTCCTCAAATTTGATTTATTTTCAGATATCAAGTCTATCTCTGATGTGATTTCCTCTGTCTTCTGTTCTCTTTGTCCTTCCTTTTGCCAGTCAGGTTGAAATTCAAATTTCTGATGGGGTCTTGATCTTATCTCCTCTCCTGGATCTTCTCCCTCGTCTTCAGTTAAATCCAGTCCACAAACAGCCTCGTTTCCCTTTTCTTCTTTAATTTCTCTAATCTGTTTAATTTCTTCACTTGGTGTAATGTCGAGTATTACATGAAATTTTTTCAATTCCCTCAAGATTTCAGCCAAAAGCTCCTGATTTTCTGCAGTGTATATATCTATGTGCATAGACATTTTGGCGAATCCGCAAACTAGGAAAAAGTAACTCCAATTACCTTGTTAACAGTTAGCTTATCTCTGTTAGTTTGTTTCTACACAATATTTCCAGTAAATCTGTTCATATATGTCAGCCCACTGTTTTTCCAAGAGCGATACGATGTAGGAAATAGTTTAAATAGTTTCAAAGTGTTTCAGTCCTTTTGTTGGGAGGAGAACAGAGACAAAAAAAGATAAGATATGGTCCTTATTTAAGTTTAAAAATGCGCAATAGAGTGTCCAAATAATTATAGGATTGTGGAAGTGCTCCAAGTTTCAAAGTTTTGAGTGAAATAAATCAAAAAGACAGAAAAAAAAGAATCAGAAAAGTCAGTCATAATCCAATCCCTTTCAGCGCAAACGTAAGTGGCTATTTCTTTGTTATCAGTTCAGTCGGCCATTTCAAAACATTCTGTGAACCAGAGGAATCTCACACTTCAATTTAAGTTCGCAGCTTATCTTTAAATTCAAAGAATTGATTATATTTTTGTTTCTAAAGATTTGCTGAGTAATATAGATAAAATAGATGTGGGAATTTTCAAGGATTCTGATCATGCAAAAGTTACGATGGAAATAGATTTTAACTTTGAAAAAAAAGGAAGAGGTTGGAGATATGATGAGAAATTGTATAAAATGAGGAGGATAAAATATGGATACTTAAAAAATGGGAAGAAAGTTGGAGATTGAATGATAATGGAGAGGTTAAATTTGAAATTGTTTGGGATGCGATGAAAGCAGTATTTAGGGGAGAAAGTATTAAGTTATCAAGCAGGAAATATAGAAATTATAGGAGCAAAATTGAACGGGATATAAGGCAGATAAAGGTATTGGAGAATCAATTTTTACTTACGAAGGATAAAGAATGTTTGGAGGAGCTAAATTTATTAAAAAATAAATTGCTAGAAGAGGATATAGAATTGGTTAAAAAAATATAAGATATTTAAACAGGGATTTTTTTGAATATAGTAATAAAAACTCTAAGTTATTAGCAAGGATGGCGAAAAATAAAAGTGAGAAGAGAGAAATTGGTTCTTTGATAGATGACAAAGGTATAAGATGTTATAAGAAATTAGAGAAATGTGAAGTGGTCAGGACTTTTTTTCAAAAATTATATTCAAAAAAATCAATTGATTTGGAAAAATTGAAAAGTTATCTTGAAAAATATGTTGTGAAAATTGATCAAATATATAAGGATGTAATGGAAGAAGATATAACACAAGATGAGATTAGTGAAACAATACAAGAGATAAAATTAGGGAAGGCCCCAGGAGAAGATGGATTGCCTGCTGAGTTTTATAAAGACTTTAAGGAAATAATAATACCAAAATTGCAAAAATTATTTAATGGAATTTTACATGGTGGAGAAGTTCCGATGTCATGGAATAGAACGGTAATATCCATAATTCCTAAACCAGATAAAGACTTGGAGAGGATTGAGTCCTATCGACCCATCTCTTTAATCAATCAGGACGCAAAGATATTTACTGCTATTATAAGTAATAGATTAAGTAGATTTATAGATAAATATATAAGTTATAATCAAGTAGGTTTTGTTAAAGGTAGATATATGAGTGATATTATTAGAAGAGTGTTAAACATTATAGATGTAGCTGAACATAATGATGACAAAATAGGTATAGTATCACTAGATATTTTTAAAGCCTTTGATTCTGTACAATGGGAAACTATTAAAGTAATTATTGAGGTATTAGGTTTTGGTAATAGATTTATACATGTTATTTCGAAATTGTATCAAAAAAGTAGTGCAAGAGTGAAGGTGAATGGAATAATGACGGAAGAGATTAAATTGGAAGCAGGTACGAGACAAGGATGTCCCTTGTCTCCAATATTATTTTTATTGGTTATGGAAGTATTGACTAAAATGATAGAAAAAGATGAAGAATTGGAAGGGTATAAGGGATATAAGATAAATTTGTACGCGGATGATACCTTGATTATTTTGAAAGATATAGAGAAAGATTTGAAAAAGATAAATAAACATTTGAAGGAATTTGAGGAAATGACAGGTTTGAAAGTAAATTGGTCAAAATCTGAATTATTAATGGATAAAAATGGTAAGGAGTGGGAGAATATGCAAGAACAATTTGGGATAAGAATTAAAAATACATTGAAATATTTGGGAATAACACTTTCACTTAAAGTTAGGGAATTGAAAAAACTTAATTATGATGTGATGATGAATGAAGTGGAGAAGAAGATAGATAAATATAAAAAGATAAAGTTGTCTTGGTTTGGTAGAATTGCAATGTGTAAGATGATGTTACCAAAGTTTAATTTTTTATTTGAGATGTTACCATTAAATTTGACAGAGAAAGATATGGAAGGATATCAGAAGAAATTGGATAAATTTTGTAATGGTGGGAAAAGACCTAGATTATTGAAGAAAATGTGGTATCAAAATCAAAAGGAAGGTGGATTGGGAATTCCCAATCTACTTAATTATTATCGGGCCTATGGTATTCGAACTGTGGTAAAAATACTTAAAGGCGGAGATGGTCATTGGGGAGATTTAGAGTTAAAAGATATTAAGAGATTTGGCCCTACATGGTTTTTAGATAAAGCAAAAACAAAAAAGGTAATTAACAGTTATTGGTTAAAGGGATTGAGTAAAATTTGGAATAAATTTGTTAAAACTTTAATTCCGGATATAATCTTTTTGGGGAAGACAACTGGAAATTGGCCGATCAAAACCAACATAAGTCGTGATAAAGTAATCGAAGATGAAAACATAGAAATTATAATAGATTGGTTAAAAGCTTTAGGAAATGAAAGAAGGAAAAATGAAATAATTGTAAAATTGGGGCTAAACTGGTTTGAAAAAATACAGATAGAAAAATGGACCATGAAGGTAAGGGGAAATTGTAAGACAAGTAGAAACAAAACTGAATTTGAAAACCTAGTATCTCAAATTATCAAAGACGAAATTGGGTTAAAGGGACTCGTTAGTAAGATATATAAGATTATAAATTTTGATGGAAAACCACAAATGACGATGAAGATGAATTGGGAGGAAGAATTCAATATTAAAATATCAGATTTGGACTGGAATGTGAATTGGAAGAGTCGAATTATGAGGATCTTATCAACAAGGATCAAAGAACATAATTTTAAGGTTGTTTGGAAATGGTATTTGACTCCATTAAGATTATCGTTGATGGATAAAAAAATCAGTAATAAATGTTGGAGATGTAACATGGAATTGGGGACTTATGAACATATGTGGTATAAATGTGGAAAAGTCAAAAAGTTTTGGCAGCAATTGGAGAAAACGATATTTGAAATGATGAAAAAAATAATAATATTGAGATCAGAAACTATATTATTGTTGTTAATTAAGGAATCAGAATTAACAAAATATGAGAAAGAATTGATTAGAATTATGATTATAATGGGAAGAATTATAATAGCTAGATATTGGAAATTAGAGGTGAATTTTAGAATAGAAGAGTGGTACTGTGAAATGTGGAAACTAGCTTTAAATGATAAAATGACATGTGATATTAAATTTAGGAAGGGTGTTTATAAAAGAGACACTTTTTGGAAAACTTGGGAGCCATTTGTGGACTATGCGCTTGGAAATTTGGATGCTTCGACACCTGTACCCAGAGAACGTGGATTTTGGAGATCGTGAAGATATATCCGAAGAACCAAATCTTCCTTTCCTATGTATAGCACAGGGTGAAATATTGTATTGTAAGGTGTATGTAGTTTTTGTTGTAGTGTTTCAAAATTTAAATTAAAAAAAAATTATTAAAAAAAAAAATTCAAAGTTTTGGTAAAAAAAAAGGTTTCTTAGCAGAGTGTTTCAGAGACAAAACAAAGTACCTTCCCGATATTTTCCAGCAGAAAGGGTTCTTATTTCAAAGTTTCTCCTTTGCCTTTGGTCCACCCTCCAGAAAGGGGGGGGGGGATGCGATTCGTCTCCCTTCAGAGATTTTGCTTCGTGTCGGGCAGGGATCTTGCGTGGTCCCTGCACCCAGCGAAGATTTATCTCCTAATCACCACCTCTCCGGGGCGGCTTAGATTCCTTATGGAATCACGGGGGAGGCGAATTCCAGCCGGGTCCCTGCAGTTTAGGGAGCCCAGTTGTGTCGGCTCGGGAGGCTCCGCCTTCTTCCGGAAGTAATTCGATTCCTTAATAGCCCCCAAAATGACAGACGCTGTCATACTGGGACTTTCCTGGCTAGACAAGTGGGGACCGACCATTTGGTGGCAAGGGGGTACCCGCAGACTTAGGATATCAAGGGGCCCTCAACCCCTCCCGCACCAGCAACCAGAAACGCCGCCCATGTTGGGAACCTCCCAAGAGAGCCCAGGAGAACAACTGGCAACCACATCTGACAAAACCCCAGATGCTGAACTGATTCCGATGGAATATGAGGACCTCGCAGAAGTATTCAGCGAGACTGCGTGCGATGTCCTGCCTCCCTACCGGGAGACAGACTGTGCCATCGAAATCATCCCCGGGGCAAAATTACCCAAGCCCAAATTGTACGCTATGACGCCCCGGGAAATGCAAGAGATGCGCGAATAAATAGACAAAAAACTAGCAAGAGGGTTCATTGAGCCAGCCAAGCCACGGGTCGCTGCACCAGCCCTTTTCAAGGAGAAAAAAGACGGAACTATGAGATTGTGTGTGGACTTTCGAGGGATAAACAGGGTGTGCATACACAACCTATACTCCCTCCCCCTCATGAAGGACATGCTATCTCACTTTGCCAAAGGAAAAGTCTTCACCAAACTAGACCTCAGAGAAGCATACTACCGAGTACGTATCAGAGAGGGAGATGAGTGGAAAACAGTGTTCAACTGCCCCCTAGGGAGTTTCCAATTTAAAGTGATGTCTTTCGGACTGCAGGGGGCCCCAGTGGTAGTCATGCAGTTAATAAACGAGGTGTTGCATGAGCACCTCTACAAGGGGGTCCTTGTCTACCTAGATGGCATCCTTATCTACACTGAGACTATTGATAACCATGTACCCCTGGTCTGCCAAGTACTGGAAAAACTTCTGGCAGCCAACCTATACGTCAAGGTATCAAAATGCGAATTCCACTGTTCACGGCTAGACTACATGGGTTGCCAAGTGTCAAATGAGGGAATAGAGATGGACCCAGCCAAAGTGCAAGCCGTCCTAAGCTGGCAACCCTCTCGCACCCGCAGACAGCTACAAAGCTTCCTAGGGTTCGCAAACTACTACAGGCAATTCATCCCAACCTTTGCGAAGATTGCCAAACCCCTGACAGACCTCCTGAAGACAGGGAGCCCAGGAACGAAACCTCATCCGGGACAACTCCTACAGTGGGAATTAACCTGCCAAGAGGCGTTCGAAATGCTAAAATAAATGTTTGCAAAGGAGCCGGTACTGAAGCATCCTGACCCCGAGCAACCTTTCATGATCCAGGCAGACGCCAGCGACATGGCAGTAGGAGTGGTGCTACTCCAAAGAAACAACCAAGGAAATTTACAACCCTGTGCCTATACCTCCTGCAAGCTCACAGACACGGAGAGATGATGGGCTGCATGGGAAAAGGAGGCTTTCACAGTGAGATGGGCACTGTTAACCTGGAGACACCTGTTGGAAGGGAGCCAGAAACCATTTGAAGTTTGCACCAACCACAAAAATCTGGAAGCTCTCAGGACCCCACGGAAACTATCACCCAAACAAGTCTCATGGGCTCAATATTTCAACCGTTTCGACTTCATACTAAAGCACATTCCAGGGCAGAGGAACTTTCTAGCTGACGCCCTCTTCTGCATGCCTCAGTACAAATGCGAACGGGAGCACGTAGTGGATGCCATTATTCCTTCTACTCAAACAGTTGCCCAAGTAACCACCAGGCGGCAACACCGTGACCAGCGGAACCAACCCGCAAGCGACCTAACCACAAGACTCAAAACTGAGCTGCTAGCAGACCCCTGGTTCCAAAACAACCAACACATCTTGACAAAGAGAGATGACCTCGCCTGGAAGGGGACGAAACTCTATGTTCCAGAATCCCTACGTATCCTAGTTCTCCAGAGGAGCCACGACGCCAAATTGACAGGCCATTTTGGGTTCCTAAAGACTTTACACTTAGCCCGGAGGCAATTCTGGTGGCCTGTCATGAAGAAAGATGTGGATAGTTACGTGAAAAGTTGCACCATCTGCGCCACAATGAAAAGACGACCAGGAAAACCCCCTAAACTGCTGCAAACAGTGGCAGAACCAACGAGGCCATGGGAGGAGATTGCAATGGACTTTATAGTAGAGTTGCCAAAAAGTGGGGGAAACACAGTGATTTGGACTGTAATAGACCTGTTTTCCAAGCAGGCACACTTCATACACTGTAGCGGACTACTCTTGTTTCACAAGCCGGCTAAACTGTGTAGCATATCTACCAACTGCATGGAGTACCTCAAAGAATCATCTCAGACAGAAGGGTCCAGTTCACGGCTAGGTTTTGGAGGGAGTTCCTGCGGTCCATTGGGTCATCTCAGGGTCTTAGTTCAGCTTTTCATCCAAGCACTAATGGGGCAGCAAAGAGACTGAACGCCATGATAGAGTAGTACCCGAGGTGGTACGTGAACTATCAGCAGTCTAATTGGGCAGACCTTTTACCTTTTGCTGACGTTGCATACAATAATGCTGTTCACAGTAGCACAGGACTCACACCGTTCAAAGTAGTGAGCGGCATGGACTTTGTCCCAATGCCTGAGTATCCAAGGGACCCTCCCTCCTCAGTCAGCTTGACTGACTGGATGTCGATGTTGAAAGCAACTTGGGAAAATGTCAAGAAAGCACTAGCCAAAGTGGCACAAACCTACAAGAAACAGGCAGATAAACACTGGGCTCCGCAATGGCCGTTCCGGGTAGGAGAGAAGGTTTACCTCTCCACAAAATACTTGAGACTAAGACTGCCTAGCAAAAAACTGGGGCCGAAATTTGTGGGGCCATTCCCCATAGTAAAGATCATCAACCCAGTCACAGTGATATTGAAACTACCTCGATTGCTGGATTTATTTATTTATTTTATTTATTTTATTAAATTTATACCCCGCCCTTCTCCTTGTTAGGACCCAGGGCGGCGCACAGGGATGTTAAAATACATACAAAATATATAAAATATATAAAATTTAAAATACTTATTCTAATAAATAAACCCTGCGCTAAAAAACGAATTAAAATCCCAAGTTTAAAAACTATCTAATAGTCAGTATGGAGGTTACGCTAGGCCGGCTAGATGAAATAGGTGTGTCTTCAGACACTTGCGGAAGAGGCGGAGGTCGGAGATGGTGCGGAGTTCAGGGGGTAAGTCGTTCCAGAGGGCTGGGCCCGCCACAGAGAAGGCTCTCCCCCTGGGTGTCGCCAGTCGGCATTGTCCAGCCGACGGCACCCTGAGGAGGCCCTCTCTGTGGGAGCATATTGGTCTGAGGGATGTATGGGGCAGGAGGCGGTCTCGCATATAACTAGGCCCCGAGCCATGGAGCGCTTTAAAGATGGTCGTTAAAACCTTGAAGCGCACCCGAAAGACCACAGGAAGCCAGTGCAGCTCGCGCAGGATAGGTGTTATGTGGGAGTGTCTAGGCACTCCCGTAATCACCCGCGCGGCTGCGTTCTGGACTAGCTGCAGCTTTCGGGTGCACCTCAAGGGGAGCCCCATGTAGAGAGCATTACAGTAGTCGAGTCGAGAGGTGACGAGTGCTTGAGTGACTGTGCGTAAGGCACCCCGGTCCAGTAAGGGGCGCAATTGGCGCATCAGGCATACCTGATGAAACGCCCCCCTGGCCACGGCTGCCACATGATCTTCCATAGACAGCCGGGAATCCAGGAGGACACCCAAATTGCGCGCCCTCTCCACGGGGGCCGGTGCTTCGCCCCCAATGTCCAGAGTTGGAATAATCTGGCTGAACCGGGGCGCCGGAAGCCACAGCCACTCAGTCTTGGACGGGTTGAGCTTGAGTTTGTTACCACCCATCCAGATCCGTACGGCTTCCAAGCACCGGGACATAACCTCGACGGCATCGTTGGGGTGGTCTGGGGTGGATATGTACAACTGAGTATCATCAGCGTACAGATGATATCCCACCCCAAAACCACGGATGATCTCACCCAGCGGCTTCATATATGTGTTGAATAGGAGGGGCGAGAGGACCGACCCCTGAGGAACCCCACATATGAGGGGTCTCGAGGCCGACCTCTGCCCCCCTGTCAACACATATTGCGACCGACCAGAGAGGTAGGACGAGAACCACCGCAAAACGGTGCCTCCCAGCCCCAACCCCCCCAGTCGGCGCAATAGGATACCATGGTCGATGGTATCAAAAGCTGCTGAGAGGTCTAATAGGACTAGGATAGAGGAATATCCTCTATCCCGCGCCCTCCAGAGATCATCAACCAACGCGACCAATGCCGTCTCGGTGCTGTGCCCGGGTCGGAAGCTGGACTGGCGCGGGTCTAGATAATCAACTTCCTCCAAGTGTCGCGGAAACTGTTGAGCCACCACACTCTCAACCTTCACTAGAAAGTGGAGGTTGGAGACGGGACGATAGTTCTCTAATAATGCTGGGTCCAGGGACGGCTTCTTGAGGAGGGGCCTTACTACCGCCTCTTTCAAGACGGCAGGCAAGGACCCCTCACTCAAAGATGCATTGACAATGCCCTGGAGCCAGCCTCGTGTCGTCTCCCAGGATGCCAGTACAAGCCAGGAGGGACACGGGTCCAATAAACATGTGGTAGCCCTAAGTCTCTTTGACAACTTGTCCATATCCTCGGTGGTAACAAAATCAAACTCCTCCCAAGATAGTGTCACAAGAACAGCCTCGGCCCGCTCGACTGGGCCACTGTCGATGGAGGGTAGCTCGTTCCGAATCCGAGTGATTTTCTCCTGCAGATAAATCCCAAATTCCTCTGCTCGACCCTGTAAAGGGGCTTCCCGCGGCCTCTGTTGAAGGAGGGAGCGGGTCACCCCAAACAGGGCGGCAGGGCGGTTATCTGCGGATGCAATAAGAGTGGCACAATACTCACGTTTGGCCACTCTTATCGCCACTAAGTAAGTCCTAATATGGTCTCTCACTAGTGTTCGGTCGGCTTCGGAGCGAGAAGATCTCCATCTGCTCTCTAGGCGTCTCTTGTGGCGCTTCATCCCCCTAAGCCCCTCGGTAAACCAAGGAGCCCAGGTGGTTCGTCGCCGCAAGAGAGGCCGCAAGGGTGCGACTCGGTCCAAGGCCCCCGTGGCCGCACTTAACCATGCGGCCACTAGGTCCTCAGTCGAGTCGCGGGGCAGAAGACACACCAATCATTTCATAGCAGCCTTTTGAAACCCATGATCGGTTCCACTCTGAGACCACTGCCCCGGGCGCCCCCAGGCCCTATGGTCATAGGGGGGCAAACCCATTATGAAGTTCAACGAATTCTTGATTCAAGGTGGCACAGAAGGCAACTCCAATACCTAATCAAGTGGAAGGGTTACCCCTTATTGGAGGCATTGTGGGTGAAACATAGAAACATCCAAGCTGATTGCCTTATAGCAAAATTCCATGCAGAAAATCCAAGCAAGCCTGGGGGGGAATGCCTCCCTAAGTTATACACCTGTGAGGGGAGCCGGATGTCAACATTCCAGCGTTGCCATGAGGATTATCAGACTGCCCTAACGAAGTGAAAATTCTTGACATTCCTTTGGTCGGAAAAAGGAATCTCAGGATGACCTGTGACTGTGCATGCATAGATTTACTTTTGATGCTAATTGGGGAACGTGATTTATGACAGGCAGAGGGGAGGGGACATAGGGGGGTAAAGTTCAGAAGCCATCAAATAACTTTCATTCTTGGCTACACAGAAGCTCAGGCAAGATGTTAATCCTAATAAATGGATGTGTTTTTGAACTTTATCTTGAGGCCGTGAATTAATTGGGGTTTTCTCTTGGGAGCTTCACAGATACAACTTTTGTACAAAAAGTTAAATATGAAATGGGACACGTATTTCAGGAAAACCGGACAGAAGGAATGCCTCTATGTATTGTTTGGGATGCGGCCAAAGCCTATTTGAGAGGTCTGATAATAAAACATAGTGCAGCAAAACGTAGAAAGGAGGAACAAGGTAGGAGGGAAATTGTGGAGCAGCTCGCTAGAACAGAAAAGTTATTGCAGATGAATCCACAGGAGGCTAAGGGAAAGGAACAGATGGACCTATGGAGGCACAAATTGAATCTTCTGGACCAGGATAAAATAGCACGACAAATTAGGATAGCGAGGCAAAACTTCTTTGAATATACTAATAAGCCAGGGAGTTGCCTTAGTTATAGATTAAAGAAAGAAAAGGAAAGTAAAAGGATTGGTCAATTAGAGGATGAGAGGGGAGCACTGATAGGAGATAAAGAAGGGAAAGAAAGGATCGTGACTGAATTCTTTACAGAACTCTATTGGAAAGAAAGTGTTCCCAAGGAGAAGATAAAAGAGTTTTGGAGGAAGTCAGACCTCCCAAAGATAACTTTCAGTGAGAAAGAGGCTCTAAATGCAGATACAGCATTGACGGACATTGAGAAGGCTGTAGGACAACAAAAATGCCAAAAACTCCAGGTACTGATGGACTCCCCGCAGAACTCTACAAGACACTAGTGGATGTATTTGGACAACATATGAGAGATTTATTTAATGAAGTTTTGGATAAAGCTACTGTCCCGCAAATGTGGACGGAGGCAAATATCAGTTTGATCCCTAAAGATGATCCCCCTTCGAAACACATTAAGAATTATGGGCCAATCTCCCTCCTTCATTCAAACTATAAAATATTCGCAGCAATAATCACAAATAGATTAAAAATATATTTAAATAAATTTATACATACTGATCAGAATGGTTTCCTCCCTAATCTATATAAATAAAAAGTTAACTATGAGTTTGTTCAAAACCGCTAATCTCAGAAACTACTGCACCAATCGCCACCAAATTTTCA
Source organism: Rhabdophis nuchalis (assembly GCA_039707465.1). Classification (NCBI taxonomy): domain Eukaryota; kingdom Metazoa; phylum Chordata; class Lepidosauria; order Squamata; family Natricidae; genus Rhabdophis; species Rhabdophis nuchalis. Next base: position 2,067,378 of record CM077650.1, read on the forward strand.
CACAACTTTCCTTAGAAGTGCAGCACCAATGATACGTACAGATTGTGTAGATATGGCACCTGTGCGAGGTGCACGACACACAAATGTACAAATGCAGCTTTTCTCACTTGCCCCCTCCCCTTCGCGGTCCCTCCCACCTGGCGGCATTTTAGCTCACGTCACTTGCACGCGCGGCCTGCGTCATATCCGCAATGGTCGCCTCCTCAGCAGCCTCTCTCTCCGCTGCCACTGCTCCCCCCACCGCTGCTGCTGACCCACTGCTGCCCCCCGCAGCCAATGCCATTGCTCCCCCCACCGCTGCTCCCCACCGCTGCTGCCCTCCCTCGCTGCCGCCCCGCCACTGCCGCCGCCCTGCCACTGCCGCCCCCATCCCTGCCCCCTTCACCAACAATAGGTAGGTAGTTAGGTAGGTAGAGGGAGAGAGAGAGGGAGAAATACAGGAGTTAGGTAGGTAGGTAGGTAGGTAGGGGGATAAAGAGAGAGAGGGAGAAATACAGAAGGTAGGTAGGTAGTTAGGTAGGTAGAGGGATAGAGAGAGGGAGAAATACAGGAGGCAAGTAGGTAGGTAGGTAGGTAGGTAGGTAGGTAGGTAGGTAGGTAGGTAGGTAGGTAAAGAGATAGAGAGAGGGAGAAATACAGGAGGTAGGTAGGTAGGTAGAGAGAGAGATAATGAGGGAGAGAGAAATACAGGAGTTAGGTAGGTAGGCAGAGGGATAGAGGGAGAGGGAGAAATATAGTAGGTAGGTAGGTAGGTAGGTAGGGTAAGAGAGGGAGGGGAGGGGAAACCGAGGCAGAGAAGGAAGGGGGTGGTTGAGAGGGTCTATGAGGGGAAACTTTTTCATTTAACCAAACTTGGCCACAGCTACGCGTGGCGGGTACAACTAGTAGACAAAAGACAACCTCAAGAGTTATACTAAATGTTCTGGAGTATTTTGAAAGTCGGCCAGACAAACAATTAGCCTTAATATTTGTCGATGCTCAAAAGGCATTTGATAGGGTAAATTGTGACTTTCTGATGTTGCCAATTAAAATATATGGAGTTTGGAGATAAATTTTGTAATATAATTAGAGCACTTTATACCAAGCAGACAGCGAGACTGTTGGCAAATGGAAACCTAACCAAAAAATTTGATATTTGTAAGGGTACAATACAGGGCTGTCCTCTTTCCCCTCTTTTATTTATCCTAACTTTGGAACCACTACTGAGATCTATAAGGAGCGATGAGAAGATTAATGGACTTCGGATAAGAGACCATATGCGGACGATATGGTCTTTATTCTGGAAAACCCTCTGGAATCCAGTGTGAATCTATTAAGAAGACTTGAGGAATTTGGAGAGGTGGCTGGTTTATATGTTAATAAGGATAAGACAAACATACTAACAAAAACATGTCAAATAGGAGTATACAAATACTAGGAGAAGTTATAAGATTTAAAATTGTAAAGAAGGTGAAATACCTAGGAATCTGGCTTACGGGTAGATGCTCAAGCATTAAGGAAGATAATTACTCTAAATTATTGACACAAACCAAAAAGGACTTGGAAATATGGCGTGGAATACAACTATCATTGCTAGGAAGGGTGGCCATGGTAAAATCCCATATCCTACCTAAATGGATGTTTCTCTTCCAGGCGGCACCTGTTAAATTGTCGGCGAAGTTCTTGAAAGAGTTAGAAGGGGCAGTTTCCAGATTCGTTTGGCAAGGGAAAAGGCCTAGGATCCGGAGGAAAATGATGCAGGAAAGTAAGGAAAGAGGAGGCTTTGGCCTACCAAACTGGGAACTATACTATCAGGCCACTATTCTAGTCTGGGGCGTAGAATGGATAACCCTGAGAAATAATCGATTACTAAACCTCGAAGGATTTGATTTACAGCAAGGATGGCATGATACTATTTGGAGGGAAGGAACTCCCCCAAGCAAACTATTCACTCGGCATTATGTAAGAGATATAGTGGTTCGAGTTTAGGAGAAGATAAGAGCCAAATACTATGTGTAGGTCCCATGCTGGTTATCAACTCTAGAAGCATCGACCTATCCAACTCTACTCAAGAAGGAGAAGAGACTAACATATTAAGAGCTCTTGAATAGCAGGGGTGAACTTAGAATACGACAAGAACTGGCGCTGCAGGGAACCCAGCTGGATTGGTGGGCCTACCTGCAGATCCAGTCAAGATATAAGAAAGATAAGGAAGGAAGAGGTATCTCTTTGAATCTTCAGGAGCTAGATAAGATCTTGTTAGGCCCGGACAGAGGGATGATATCAAAATGCTATAAACTTCTGACATCTAGGGTAGTAGGAGAAGAAGTGGTAAAAGACGTGATGATTGCCTGGGGGGAAAATTTGGGGTATGCACTCCCATTTGAGAAATGGGAAGAGATATGGTGGGGGAATATGAGGCTAGTAGTTTCTACATCATACAATGAAAATATTTATAAAATGCTTTATAGATGGCACCTACCTTGGCTAGGCTTGCCAAAATGTTTCCTGGAACCTCGCCCGAGTGTTGGAAATGTGAGAAAGGGATTGATACATATTATCACCTATGGTGGACATATCCGGAAGCAGTTACATATTGGAAAAAGATTCAAAAATGGGTAGAAGAAATTGTAGGATGTGTAATTTAATTAAAACCAGAAACATACCTGCTCGGCTCCAGGCCTGAAAAAAATTATTAAGAAAACATGGTACTTGGCCCTACATATTTTAACAGCAGCAAGGTTGGGTTATGCTCAATTCTGGAAGGCTAACCATACCCCGCCGGACGAAGTTATAATTAACAAGATATTAGATTGTGCAGAAGCGGATAAACTGACTAAGAAGCTGAAGGGCAAGGAAGAGACGTCAGCATTTCTATCTTGGAATAATTGGTATATTTGGATGGATAAAAGAATAAAGAAATGAATATGGTTTGGAGATTAGTCAGGGAAAATCTGTAACTTTTTCTGAATGCTTTTATATATGAATACGTTACAGAGTTCAACAGCTAAAAGAGACTAATAGAGTGGAGTATAATGTTAGACTATATCAGGGATGTCCAAACTTGGGAACTTTAAGACTTGTGGACTTCAACTCCCAGAATTCCCCAGCCAGCATAGCTGGCTGGGGAATTCTGGGAGTTGAAGTCCACAAGTCTTAAAGTTCCCAAGTTTGGACATCCCTGGACTATATTAATTGTTTTTCTCTTTTTTGGAAGTGTATGTGTTTTTGTATGTCATGTTTTGTTTTTCTTTTCTTTTGTATGTGAATAAAGATTATTAAAAAAAAAAAAAAGAAAGAGCACAGCGGACAAAGGTAGAGTAAAATTGCCTCCAGTTCATTTGAACTTTTCTTAGTCTGGTGGGAGGATCTGCTGGCTGTGAGGTGACAGTCAGAGAACAAAGGTAGAGTAAAAATGCCTGCATTTCATTTGACCTTTCCTGAGGCTAGTGTGAGGATCAGCTGGCTGTGAGGGGTGAGTCAGAGAGACTACAGATGACAATGGTAGAGTACAATTGCCCCCATTTCATTTCAAATTTCCTGAGGCTGGTGTGACGATCTGCTGGCTGTGAGCTGAGAGTACAGAATACAAAGGTAGAGTAAACTGGCCTCCATTTCATTTGACCTTTTCTTTCTTTTTTTTTATAAAAAGGTTTTTTAATTTTTAATTAAACAGAAATACAAAAAAAAATCATCCTTCATTACATCCTGTAGAAAGCGTGTCGATTGGTTACATATAGCTCTCGTGCGTTTCCTCCACCATCATTACACATAAATCGTATTAAATTACACACTTTAAATCAAAAATTCATTGTATATCTTAATATCATTATACTAAAATTCTCCTTTAGCCACAATTATTTAGACATGCTTTTTCCTCAGATAGTTCTCACTTATAGACATAACCACATAGGTAGAGTAAAAATGCCTCCATTTTATTTGAACTTTCCTGAGGCTGGTTGGAGGAAATGCTGGCTCTGAGGGAGGTGTCAGATAGATTACAGAGGACAAAGGTAGAGTAAAATTGCCTCAATTGTATATGAACTCTCCCGAGACTGGTAGGTCCGATCTGCTGGCTGTGAGAAGGAGTCAGAGACGGTGACGTCACTTTGCAGCAGGTCGGTGTCTGATAACGCTCCAGAGCCGACCAGCTTTTCTCTGGCCACGAACGGTTTGTTATCGTCAACGCTGACTGCGAGAGGGTCAGTGAAGGTGTGGTGAGCTGAGGCGCGTGAGGAACCGGCAACTCCTGTGTGCTGATAAGCAGACCCGTTGGTCCGAGTGGCTGGAGAGAGGGCGCCGTTAATGGCTGCCCCTGAACTGTGACTAAGCCTTTTTGGAAGGGGAGTCTATATATTGCAGCAAGCAGCAGAGTGCATTAGATTTATTGACTCCGAACTTGTCAACTCAGCGTGGCTTAACACACGTGAAGAGTAGCTGAAAAAGGGAAGGCTAACTTTTCTTTACTGAACTGATTGGAAACGAAGAAGTTAGGTTGGATTATAACTGCAAGAAATTTGAGACTGGCTGTTTCTCTTTCTCTGCCTCCTGTCATCCCCCTCAGCAGGAGAATCGTTCCTCCGGTGATTGACTATTTAACCCTTTGTTGACCTATTCCAGCTTCTTGGACTGCTCTTTTTCTCCCTTTGCCTCATAATTCTCCAGTTAGGTGTATCAGGGAATTTGATATTGTATGCCAAGCTGGGGGAAGTTTTGGCATTATATAGAACCATTAGTAAACATGTCTAGCACAACAATAAATACAACCACCAAGGCAGGGAAAAGGACTGTCCCGCTTTCAGCGCCCCCCACCCCAACCCCACCACCTCCAACAACAACAAAGACCATGGATGATCAGTCCTCTGTAGGAAAGGCCCCCTCCCTCTAAAGCCTGCAAGGGATGCTCCAAGCTATGCAGGAGGTCATGGTAAAAAATCAGGAAAATATATCAAAAAAGATTGAAGATCTCATGGTGGATATGAAAGAAGAGATGAGGGCGGTAAGGGGAGATATTAAAGAACTTAATGAAAGACTAGAGGAAGTTCAAGGTGGTGTGGCAAAGCATGAAGAAAGACTGCAAGTTATGGAGACTAGAATGGATAGATGTGAAGGAAGGTTGGATGGCCAGGAAAGGGAAAGATTACTTGTAAATAGAGCCATGGAAGAGGAAATCATATTTCTAGAGCTAGAAAGTTCCTCCTTCTTTTTAAGGGTGCAAGATGTGATAGAAGAAAGGGGAGAAGATTTGAAAGAAATAGTGGGAGATATTATTTCTGAAATCCTGGACAAAGAAAAGACTCTGGTTCTCGGTGATATCGATGAAGCATTCCGGGTTTTTACTAATTATGCAAAGAGGTACAATCACCCATGGGAAATCCATATCAGGTTTAGTAAGAAAGCAGTGCGGGAGGAGGTTTATAAAAAATCCCGGGACCGAACAGTAGTATTTAAGGGGAAACAGATTAGTATTTTGAGACAAGTTCCAAGACGGGTAAGGGAAATTCGAAGGAAATATCACCCCTTGACTTCACAACTGAGAAGGTATGGGATTTGGTACCGGTGGCTACTTCCGGAGGGTTTGTTGTTTACATGAAATGATAGAAAGGTGAAAATACAAAACTTATCAGATGCCCAGAAATTTTATGACCACCATCTCAAGACAATGGAAGTGGAATCAGAACAAGAGGATGAGGATAAGGGTGGAAGTCTAGAAGAATCGCAGGAAGAAGTAGGGTCGGGGGGCCAAGAGGAGATTAAAGAGAGGGAGAAGATTTTGGAGGAAATAGGGGGGGGCAAAGAATTGTCCCCGAGGAGAACTAGACAGGCCAAGAAGAAGGACTTAGGGGTATAAAATGGGAAAGAGACACAGGTGGTGATGGGAGAAGAGTTATATTTTATTTCATTAAATGTTAATGGTTTAAATATTCCCTCTAAAAGACGGAAAATACTGAATAGATTAAGGAAATTGGACTATGATGTAGTGTGTCTTCAAGAGACCCATATAAAAAGGAATAATGAGAAATTATTACTGTACCCAAGACTTGGGAAGTTGTATTGCTCGTCTGCTGATCAAAAAAGAAAGGGAATAGTGGTATATGTGAAGGATCATTTAAAATCTAAGGAGATTTTCAAAGATGAGGAGGGACGACTGTTAATAGAAATAGAGTTTGGACAATTGAAATGTGCATTAGTTGTTATATATGCCCCTAATGGGAATCAAAAGTCCTTTTATGGAAATATACATAAAAAACTGATTGAATTAAACTATGACCATATTTGCCTGCTCGGGGACTTTAACGCTATATCGGATAGAAATGTGGATTATACACCTGGGACACGATTGTCTGGGGGAGCGGAAAAGAAAAATAGGAGGGGGTTGCCAAATGAGTGGGCTAGAATGAAAGATGAGTTGGTACTTCAGAATATCTGGAGGGAGAGACACCCAGAAGAAAGACAATATACATTTTTCTCCCCTAGACATAATTCATTCTCACGTATAGACATGGTCTGGATGACACAGGAACTAGGAGAGCAAGTTTCTGGACTGGAGATAGGGGTTAATGATTGGGCGGATCATAGCCCTTTATTAATAACATGGAAGGGATTGAAGAAAAAGATAAGATGGAAGATGGATACGAGGGTCCTAAAAGATGAGTATTTCATGGATTGGATTAAGAGAGAAATTGATTTTTTTTTCAATTAATTAAAATTGATTAAAAAGATGATAAGGAAACGGAGATTGGAAAAGAAAGAACGCTTAAAACTATTCGATGACTTAGGGAAAGGGGAAAAAAGACTACAGGAAAATCTGAAGGATTTGACATTAGTAGAGGAAAAGAAGTTGATTAGACACAAGATTAACTTAGTGGCTCAAGAGGAGATTGCTGAAAAGATCAAGTGGGCAAAGCAAGGATTTTTCGAAAATGCTAATAAACCAGGAAGATGGTTAACTTATAGAATTAAGAAGTTAAAAGAAAGGAGCAAAATAGGTGGATTGAAAGATAGCAATGGAGGGTGGGTAATTGACAGGGAAGGTAAGAGGAAGATCGTACAAGATTTTTTCTCGGAATTATATAAGAGAGAAGATGGGGGGAGCAAGAAATTGAACAGTACATAGGAAGGTTGGGCCTCCCCAAACTATCGGAGGAGGTAAGGCAAATTTTTAATGAAGAAATCACAGAAAGTGAAGTTCGGATAGCAATCGAAAAGCAGAAAACCGGGAAAACCCCTGGCACAGATGGGCTACCCACGGAATTTTATAAAAAAAACCATAGACATGGTAACAAAATATATGACAGAGGTCTTTAATGGAGTCCTCCTTGACGGCCGGATTCCACCTTCTTGGACAGAGGCTTATATTTCCTTGATTCCTAAGGAAGGAACAGACTTATCACTGATTAGAAATTACAGCCCTATATCCCTCCTGAATACTGATTATAAGATCTTTACCTCGATTTTGGCAGGGAGAATGAAAGGGTTCCTGGACCACTACAGGGGTGCTTCAGGGGTCGGTCCTCTCGCCCCTCCTGTTCAACACCTATATGAAGCCGCTGGGTGAGATCATCCGTGGTTTTGGGGTAGAGTTCCATCAGTACGCTGATGATATGGTATCCTATTGCACCGACTGGGGGGGGGGTGTTGGGGCGGGGAGGCACCGTTTTATGGTGGTTCTCGTCCTACCTCTCTGGTCGGTCGCAATATGTGTTGACAGGAGGGCAGGGGGTCAACCTCGAGACCCCTCTTATGCGGGGTTCCTCAGGGGTCGGTCCTCTCGCCCCTCCTGTTTAACACATATATGAAGCCGCTGGGCGAGATCATCCGTGGTTGATACCATCTGTACGCTGATGACACCCAGTTGTACATATCCACCCCAGACCACCCCAACGATGCCGCCGAGGTGCTGTTTGGAGGCCGTACGGATCTGGATGGGTAGTAACAAACTCAAGCTCAACCCATCCAAGACTGAGTGGCTGTGGTTTCCGGCACCCCGGTTCAGCCAGATTACTCCAACTCTGGCCATTGGGGGCGAAACACTGGCCCCCATGGAGAGGGCGCGCAATTTGGGTATCCTCCTGGACTCCCGGCTGTCTATGGAGGACCATGTGGCAGCCGTGGCCAGGGGGCCGTTTCATCAGGTACGCCTGATGCGCCAATTGCGCCCCTTACTGGACCGGGCTGCCCTTCGCACAGTCACTCAAGCTCTCGTGACATCCCGACTCGACTACTGTAATGCTCTCTACATGGGGCTTCCCTTGAGGTGCACTCGAAAGCTACAGTTAGTCCAGAATGCAGCCGCGCGGGTGATTACGGGAGCCTCTAGATGCTCCCATATAACACTGATCCTGCGCGAGCTGCACTGGCTTCCTGTGGCCTTTCGGGTGCGCTTCAAGGTTCTGTTTGAAAAAGTTTTATTGGTTTTAACAATTTATAGCAGGAAAGGGGTAAATAAGGTATTAGATAAAATTTTGGAGCTTCCACATCGGGTTTGATGACTGCCTCTGAGTCTTCATACATATTCCATTAAAAAAAAAAAAAAAGGAAGGGGTACATACATTTTAAAATCATAAATTTTCATATTATTTTATACATTCAATTACTTTGTACTATTGACATCCGTACAGGAATTACCATCATAAAAAAAAAGAATATAACAAATTATTTTTGCGATCTGAGTCTCTTTGCTATAGTCTCTTCCTCCTCCCCCCCCAGCAGGCGGACCCGTGGCCCCTCCCGTTCCCATCTCATCATCATCCAGGATTGAGGCGTGTTTTTTAAGAAAGTTCTGCGCCTCTTCAACTGTTTTGATTCTAACTCTTCCTCCCTCCCAGAATACCAGCATCCCTTCCGGCATCAACCACTTGAACCACACCCCCTTTTTGAATAATTTTTTTGTTAAGAAGGAATAATTCCTTCTTATATCTCGTATTTTCTTTGGGATCTGCTTCAATATGGCCACCTCGTTTTGCTGATACATCAAAGGGCCCCCCCTTTGCACTCTCAGTATCTCATCCCTCATTGACCTTCTTATAAATTTAATATGTATCTCTCTGGGTACCTCATTTATTCTGGCAAATGCTGAATTAATTCTATAAATCAAATCAATGTCCCCCCAAATAAATTCCTTATCTTTCTTAATATAATCCGCTAACATAGTAGCCATCAACTCTTTTAAATTTTCATTAGGTAATTCTGGAACATTCTGAAATCTTAAAAAGAAAGACATGCGTTCAAAATCAATTTTAGACATATGACCAGTAATATCTGTAAGTTCTTTCTTAAAGTCTTTTATCTCTTCCTTCATCTCAACCGCCCCCCCTTCCAGCCCCACAATTTTTTGTTTATTATTTGTTATTTCTCTTTGCGCCTCCAATAGTTCCAATCTTGTACTTAAATTGTCTTTCCGGATTTGTTGCATTTCATTCATTATTTTTTGAAACATCTCCTCTACGTTTAATGGCTGAGGGCTTGGTGACTTAGGATCCTCTACTTCTGTTTCCTTCTGTAACAAAGCTGAAATCTTTGGTTGTGAGGATGGGCTGGGTCTTGTAGATGCTGGAGCAGAACTTGGTTTCCCAGATGGGGGTTTCCTCGATGCCATAATTAAAGTTTTAAGTGTTGGTGCGTAGAGAAGAAAGAAAGAAAAAAAAATGGCGCTGTTGGGCGGGCAGTCTGTGAAGCCCGAGACAAAAGCAACTGTAGTTCAAATTAAGTTTACAACGTCCAGAGAGAAAAAGGAAAAAAAGAAAAAAACTTTCCAAACAAAAGCAAAAGGTTTCACGAAGGGGGAGAGCACCGAAAGACACCAGAGCAGGTCCTTTTCTTATATATTTTGAAATTAGTCTAATTTTGTTGAAATAGAGGAATGCTTATTTCCAAAGAAGAAAAGTTCCGTCCTGGGACCAAAGAGAACGCCATCTTTCCGCCTTGCCGGCAGGGTGCAGAAAATAAAACTGGAAACAATCAATTTAAAATGTAGCAAGGCTCAGGATACATTGTTTAACAGCAATCCCTTAGTTAACAAGAAATTTCCTTTTTCAATAAATCCAACGGAAGTCACTTTCACTCTCTCCGCATCGCGGGACTCTTCCTCCAATGCCGCTTTAATTCCAGGGGGGTTGTTTCCAACTCCCCCCTATCTTCTCTTTTCATCAAATTGAATGCAAAAAAAGTCCAAATAAGGCACATACCATTTTTCTAATCCGGAGCCTCGGCGCAGCCATTCAGCCCCGGCGTTTCAGCTCCTTGTAAAATCCTCCATGTTCCAGCTCCTTCGGCGAAAGGGAAGCTCCCCCACGAAAGTTCCCCAGCCCCTAGGGCGAGGCGGGAGCAGCCCCCCCGACCACCGTCGAGATGGGGGCCCTCACCGCAAGCCGCCCGTGCAGAGGGGGGGATTATGCCCATCCCCCCCCGCACCCGAAGGCGCAGCTGAGGCAGCTGAGGGTGCGCTTCAAGGTTCTGACGACCATCTTTAAAGCGCTCCATGGCTCGGGGCCTAGTTATATGCGAGACCGCCTCCTGCCCCATACATCCCTTCGGCCGATCCGCTCCCACAGAGAGGGCCTTCTCAGGGTGCCATCGGCCGGTCAATGCCGTCTGGCGACACCCAGGGGAAGAGCCTTCTCTGTGGCGGGCCCTGCCCTTTGGAACGACCTACCCCCTGAATTGCGTACCATCTCGGACCTCCGCCTCTTCCGCCAGTGTCTAAAGACACATCTCTTTCAGCAAGCCGGCCTAGCCTAACCTCCCGTTGGGACTATTTTAGATAGTTTTAAATTGGGGATTTTAATTTGGATTTTAGCATAGGATTATAATTTAATATGTTTTTAAATTCTGTATTTATTGTTTTGTATGTTTTTAAATTCCTGTGCACCGCCCTGGGTCCTTTGTGGAGAACGGCGGGATATAAATGTGATTAAAATAAAATTAAAAAAATGATACTCAGCTGTACATCTCTACCCCTGACCACCCCAACGATGCCGTTGAAGTGATGTCCCGGTGTTTGGAGGCCGTGCGGGCCTGGATGGGGAGGAACAAGCTTCGACTCAACCCGTCCAAGACCGAGTAGCTGTGGTTTCCGGCGTCATGATACAGCCAGCTAGTTCCATCTCTGGCTATCGGGGGCGAGTCATTAGCCCCCGCGGAACGGGTTTGCAACTTGGGCGTCCTCCTGGATTCTCGGCTGTCCCTGGATGACCATGTGACGGCTGTGACCAGGGGGGCTTTTTATCAGGTTTCCCTGATACGCCAGTTGCGTCCCTTTCTAGATCGTGACGCCCTACGCACGGTCACTCAAGCCCTCGTCATCTCCCGCCTGGACTACTGTAACGCTCTCTACATGGGGCTCCCCTTGAGGTGCACCTGGAGGCTCCAGCTAGTATAGAATGCGGCCACGCGGGGGATTATGGGAGTTTCAAGATACTCCCATGTAACACCTCTCCTGCGCGAGCTGCACTGGCTGCCTGTGGCCTTCCGGGTGAGCTTCAAGGTGCTAGTAACCATCTTCAAAGCGCTCCATGGCACGGGACCTGGTTACTTGCGGGACTGCCTCCTACCACATACCTCCCTTCGACCTGTCTGCTCCCACAGACAGGGCCTCCTCAGGGTGCCGTCAGCTGGACAATGCCGGCTGGCGACCCCCAGGGGGAGAGCCTTCTCTGTAGCAGGTCTTGCCCTCTGCAACGACCTGCCCCCCGACCTTCGCATCATCACGGACCTACTCCTCTTCCGCTGGACTCTAAAAACACATCTATTCCATGTGGCTGGCCTGGCATAGTTTTTAATTGATATAGTCCCGATTATAATAATTTTAATTACTTTTAGTATAATTTTTAGCACAGACCCACTATATTTAAGCTATTTTTAACTTTTATATTGTCATTGTGTGTACTACCTTTTTTTTTTACTCTTTCTGTGCACCGCCCTGAGTCCCTCTAGGGAGCTAGGGCGGTATACAAATGCGAAATAAATAAATAAAAAATACATCCATAGCGATCAAAATGGGTTTCTCCCACATAGACAAATAAGAGATAACTTGAGGATGATTATCAATGCCCTGGAATACTATGAGGCCCACCCGGATAAGGAAGCAGCATTTATCTTTATTGATGCCCAAAAGGCGTTTGATAGAATCAACTGGAAATTTATGTTTGCCCTGTTGGAAAACATAGAATTTGGGGATAATTTTATGCGGGCAATAAGATCTATTTATAATTACTTTACTTTTACTTTATTTCGATTTATATACCGCGCCTTCTCCATCAAAATGGACCCAGGGTGGTGCACAGGAAATTAAAACCAACAATGATAAAAATACAATAAATAGATAAAAAGAATTAAATCGGAGCCTGTGCTAAAATTCCCCCTAAAAACCCAACGTCCATTTATGTATTTGGCAAAAGCTATATAACAAAAAAGTCTAAACGATTAAGCAAGACCAGCTTGCTGAAAAAAGTATGTTTTAAGTGAACGGCGAAAGAGGGGAAGGTCCGTGATAGTGCGAAGTTTGGGGGGTAGGTCGTTCCAGAGGGCCGGCCCTGCCACAGAGAAGGCCCTACCCCTGGGCACTGCTAGCCGGCATTGACCGGCGGTTGGTACCCTCAGTAGGCCCTCTCTGTGGGAGTGTATCGGATGCAGGGAGGTATGTGGCAGGAGACGGTCCCGCAAGTTGCTGGGCCCCAAGCCATGGAGCGATTTGAAGATGGTAACAAGCACCTTGAAGCGCACCCGGAAGGCTACCGGTAGCCAGTGCAGCTCGCACAGGAGAGGTGTTACGTGGGAGTAACAAGCTCCCAGAATCCCCCGCGCGGCCGCATTCTGAACCAACTGGAGCCTCCGTGTGCACCTCAAGGGGAGCCCCATGTAGAGAGGGTTACAATAGTCCAAGCGAGACGTCACGAGTGCTTGAGTGACAGTGCGGAGGGCGTCTCGGTCCAGAAAGGTAGAGTAAAATTGCCTCAATTGCATTTGATATTTCCTGAGGCTGGTGTGAGGATCTGCTGGCTCTGAGGGGGGAGTTAGAAAGAGCACAGAGGACAAATTTATCATGTGCCTTAATATCAATATCCCAAAGTTCTCATGTAATGTTTCAAATTCAATCTTTCTTCTTTAAGAGTGTCTTTAGAGCCTGACCACCTATTAGCATCCCTTATTCACTCCCAACATACCTATGTGAATTCACTGATAATATGAAACAATCTTCAGTTTTATGAATAATTATTAACTAATTAATAATTCTTCCATAACATTTTATAACCATCTAACTAATTAGTTAATTATTGATCATCTAGATATAACTATTTTCATTATCAACCAGTATTAACTATCATTTTTCCATTACTCTTAATGTGGCTCATAATTTCTATTCTTATGGTTCTTCAGTAATATCTAATACCGTCTTAAATTTATTTATATCCAATCTCATATTCACACGTTTTCACCTGTAGATAGGTAGATATACATCATTAACTATAACATTTATTATAGGTTAATCTTATTGTAAATATCTATAATTGTTAATAACTATTGGTTAACTAATAATCCTTCGATGATATTTTAAACACAATCTAACTAGTTATTAATCATCAAAGGATAACAATTTTCCTTATCAACCAGTGTCTTTCTAGTAACAAATTAAACTTGTCTCTTTTGCTATTTGTGGTCTCCATCTCTTTCTGTTTCTCTTCCCGGGTCTTTCATCGGCTTCTTTTTGCACATTATTGTCCAGTATAACTGTCAAATAATAATGCTGTCCAGTTCCAATCCTTGCGTATTGCTTGTTTTTAAATATCAGAAGTGTTCCTTGAGAGATTTCTCCTCTTTCTTCTTTTCCCTTTTCTTCTCCTTGACGGCCAAGCTGAGGTTCAAATTTCTCATATTCTTTTTGGGTTTTTCCCTTCTCTGTATTCTCTCCAGCATTTAATCGATTAACTTCTTCCTCATTTTCTTCACTTGAGATAAGTACCTCCTTGTCTTGATCTTTTTCCTCTTTCTCTTTAATTTCTTTAATTTCTGAAGCCTTCAATTGATCTTCGCTTGATACAGTAAATAGAATTTTATCCAATGTGTCATTTATTCTTTTATTACTTTGTTTTAGTAAATTCAAGATTTCAGCCAAAAACTTTTGATTCTCTATAGTGTTCTCTTCTATATATGTAGACATGTTTGCAAATCCAAAAAGTAATGAAAGTTAAATCTAACTGCCTTGCTGTTTGCTGGCTTATTCTTTCTTTAATGCTTCAGAGAACATAACTGTTCACAAGTATCCACCAGCAACCTCCAGAGGCAATACAATATAACAAAGTAGCCTAACAATGTTTCACTATTTTCTTTGTTGTCGAGAGGAAGAACAGAAACCAAAAAAAATAAAAAGCATAGTCCTTGTTTAAATTCAGGAATGCGCAGTAAAACTTAAAAAATAATTATTAAAGTTGTAAAAATAATCCCAAATTGCCTCAATTGTATATGAACTCTCCTGAGGCTGGTAGGTCCGATCTGCTGGCTGTGAGGAGTCAGAGAGATTAAAGTGGAGAAAACTAGAGTAAAATTGCCTCTAGTTCGTTTGAACTTTCCTGAGCCTGGTGAAAAAAACTGGTGGCTGTGAGGGGGGTGTCAGAGAGTACAGAGAACAAAGGTAGAGTAAAATTGCCTCAATTGCACGAGGGTGGACACACACCGGATCTCATTTTTGTCTCAGGCCAATGGAAGAGTGATCTGGGTATAGGGGACATAGTCATCACACCCTTGTCATGGTCAGACCACTCACTTCTCCGGCTCGACTTTCCGACCGCTACTCCCCTCCGCGAGGAGGCGGTGCCAGAACCACCTATCTGGTTCCGCCCCAGGCGCCTGATGGACCCGGATGGGTTCCAGATGGCGCTTGGGCCACTTCCTGTACCCCTGACCCGCGCCCCGATGGAGGACCTCGTGGCCGCATGGAATATTGCGACCGCGGGAGCCTTGGATCGGGTCGCGCCCTTGCGGCCTCTCTTGCGGCGCCGAGCCGCCCCGGCTCCTTGGTTTACTGAGGTGAGCTGAGGGCGATGAAACGCGATGAAACGCCGCAAGAGATGCCTAGAGGGAAGATGGAGGTCTACTCGCTCTGAATCTGACTGGACACAGGTAAGAGCCCATTTACGGACTTACATTGTGGCGCTGAGAGTGGCCAAACGCCATCATTGCGCTACTCTCATAGCATCCGCAGAAAACCGCCCTGCCGCCCTGTTTAGGGTGACCCGTTCCCTCCTTCAACAGAGGGTGCGGGAAGCCCCGCTACAGGGTAGAGCAGAGGAATTTGTGACTTTTCTGCAGGACAAAACCGCTCAGATACAGAACGAGTTAGCCCCCATTCTTGGTCCAGTGGGGTGCCACGAGGCTGATCTTGTTTGGGAGGAATTTGACTCCGTTGCTTCCGAGGATATGGACAGGCTACGTGGGCGACTGCGAGCCACCACATGTTTATTGGACCCGTGTCCCTCCTGGCTTGTACTGGCATCCTGGGAGGTGACACGAGGCTGGCTCCAAGAGGTTGTCAACGCTTCTTTAAGTGAGGGTTCCTTGCCTGCTTCCCTAAAAGAGGCTATGGTGAGGCCCCTCCTTAAGAAGCCCTCTTTGGATCCAGCTCTTTTAACCAACTATCGTCCCGTCTCCAACCTTCCCTTTTTGGCGAAGGTTGTTGAGAGTGTGGTGGCACAACAGTTTCCCCGTCACCTGGAGGAAGTTGATTATCTAGACCCGCGCCAGTCCGGCTTTCGGCCCGGGCATAGCACCGAGACGGCATTGGTCGCGTTGGTAGATGATCTCTGGAGGGCCAGAGATGGGGGTTGTTCCTCCATCCTGGTCCTATTAGACCTCTCGGCGGCTTTCGATACCATCGACCATGGTATCCTATTGCATCGGCTGGGGGGGTTGGGGGTGGGAGGCACCGTTTTACGGTGGTTCTCCTCCTACCTCTCTGGCCGATCGCAATTTGTGTTGGCAGGGGAGCAGAGGTCGACCCCGAGACCCCTCACATGTGGGGTGCCTCAGGGGTCGGTCCTCTCGCCTCTCCTGTTTAATGCATACATGAAGCCGCTGGGTGAGATCATCCGTGGTTTTGGGGTAGAGTACCATCTATACGCTGATGATACGCAGCTGTATATATCTACCCCAAACCACCCCAACGATGCCGTAGCGGTGATGTGCCAGTGCCTGGAAGCCGTGCGGATCTGGATGGGAAGCAACGGACTCAGGCTCAACCCGACCAAGACCGAGTGGCTGTGGTTTCCGGCTGCCCGATTCAACCAGCTCTCTCCAACGCTGGCCATAGGGGGCGAACATCTTGCCCCTGTGGATGGGGCGCGCAATTTGGGTGTCCTCCTGGATACCCGGCTGTCTATGGAAGAGCAAGTGACAGCCGTGGCCAGGAGGGCGTTTTACCAGGTTCGCCTGGTCCGCCAATTGCGCCCCCTATTGGATCGGGACGCCCTTCGCACAGTCACTCATGCCCTCGTGACATCCCGACTGGACTATTGTAACTCTCTCTACATGGGGCTCCCCTTGAGGTGCACCCGGAGGCTTCAGTTAGTTCAGAATGCAGCCGCGCGAGCAATCATGGGAACCACTAGGTTTACCCACATTACACCGCTCTTGCGCGAGCTGCACTGGCTGCCTGTCGTCTTCCGGGTGCGCTTCAAGGTGTTAATTATCATCTTTAAAGCGCTCCATGGCTCGGGACCTAGCTACCTGCGGGATCGGATCCTGCCTCACACATCCTCACGGCCGATTCGCTCCCACAGAGAGGGACTTCTCCGGGTGCCGTCCACTAGACTTTGTCAGCGGGCGACGCCCAGGGGAAGGGCTCTCTCTGTGGCGGGCCCGGCCCTCTGGAACGACCTTCCCCCCGATATTAGAACGACCACGGACCTCCGCTCCTTCCACTTGAAATTGAAGACTCATCTTTTCTGCCTGGCTGGCCTAGGGTAGTCTCTCTCTCTATGGGCTTTTAAATGTATATCAATATTTAGTGGGGATTTTTAGTTAATGGGATTTTAGCACAGGAATTAATTTAATCTGTTTTAATTTTGCTATGTATTTTGTATATTTATTGTTTTTATTCTCCCTGTGCACCGCCCCGAGTCCCTGTGGGGAGAGGGAGCGGTCAATAAATTTAGCTATTATTATTATTATTATTATTATTATTATTATTATTATTATTATTATTATTATTATTATTATTATTATTATTATTATTATTATTATTATTATTATTATTATTATTATTATTATTATTATTAATCTTTCCTGAGGCTGGTGGGAGTATCGTCTGGCTCTGAGGGGGGAGATAGAAAGAGCACAGAGGACAAAGGTAGAGTAAAATTGCCTCCATTTCATTTGAACATTCCTGAGGCTGGTGAAAGGAACGAGTTGCTGTGAGGGTGGTGTCAGAGAGTACAGAGGACAACTGTAGAGTAAAATGGACTCCATTTTATTTGAACTTTCCTGAGGCTTGTGGGAGGATCTACTGGCTGTCAGTGGGGAGTCAGAGAGAGTGCAGAGGACAAAAGTAGAGTAAAATGGCCTCAATTGCATTTGAACTTTCCATAGGCTGGTGGAAGGAACTGCTGGCTGTGAGGGGAGAGTCAGAGAAAGGACAGAAGACAAAGGCAGAGTAAATTGCCTCAATTGCATTTGAACTTTCCTGAGGCTGGTTGGAGGAAATGCTGGCTGTGAGGGAGGTGTCAGATAGATTAAAGAGGACAAAGGTAGAGTAAAATTGCCTCAATTGTATATGAACTCTCCTGAGACTGGTAGGTCCGATCTGCTGGCTGTGAGAAGGAGTCAGAGAGATTAAAGTGGAGAAAACTACAGTAACATTGCCTCTAGTTCGTTTGAAGTTTCCCAAGTCTGGTGGAAAGAACTGCTGGCTGTGAGGGGGGTGTCAGAGAGAGTACAGAGGAGAAAAGTAGAGTAAAATTGCCTCCATTTCATTTGAACTTTACTGAGGCTGGTGGGAGGATCTACTTGATTTGAGGGGGGATTAAAATAGAGATGATACAAGAAAAAGGTGGAGTAAAATTGCCTCAATTCGATTTGATCTTTACTGATGCTGTTGGGAGGATCTGCTGGCTGTGAGGTGACAGTCAGAGAGCAAAGGTAGAGTAAAAATGCCTCCATTTCATTTGACCTTTCCTGAGGCTGGTGTGACGATCAGCTGGCTGTGAGGGGTGAGTCAGAGAGGCTACAGAGCACAAAGGTAGAGTGAAATTGCCTCCATTTCTATTGAAAAAGTTTTATTGAGTTTTACAAATTTTTATACAAATAGGGCAAGGTAAATAAGGTTTAAAAAGACATTGTGAGAACCTCCATGTCAGAGTCAATGGCCCCATCCGAGGCTTCATAAAAGAATATATAATTAATACAGTAAATTTTCATTTGTGCTACAAAGTGGAAAGAAATACAAAGATATCATTGTAAAGTCTATGCTAGCAATCATGTATAAACATCCGAATAAAAGTTGTATAATACAAAAATAAAGTCACTTTTGAGATCTAAGTCTTTTGGCAATTGTGTCTTCCTCTCCCTGGCCCCCAGTGGGCGAGGCCGCGGCACCCTCTGCTCTCCCATTTTCATCCTCCAGGATTGAGGAATGTTTTTTAAGAAAGGCTTCCGCCTCTGCAATTGTTTTAATTCTCACCCTACCTCCCTCCCAGAACACCAACATCCCCTCTGGCATCACCCACTTGAACCAAATCCCCTTTTTAAATAATCTTTTAGACAAGAAGGAATACTTCCTTCTTATCTCTCTAATCTTTTTTGGGACCTGCTTCAAGATGGCAACCTCATTCTGCTGGTACATTAAAGGACTGTCTCTCTGCGCTCTCAGGATCCTTTCCCTTGTCGACCTCCTTACAAATTTAATATGGATCTCTCTGGGTACTTCATTTATCCTGGCATATGCTGAATTTATTCTATATATCAGATCAATGTCCCCCCTAATAACTTCTTTGCTCTTTTGTATATAATCTGCTAAAATTGTACACATTAAATCAGTCAGATCTTCATCAGGTGCCTCAGGGACGTTCTGAAATCTTAAAAAGTAAGACATCCTTTCAAAATCCATCCTAGACATATGACCAGTTAAATCCCCTATTTCATTATTAACACTTTTAAGCTCTTCCCTTGTCCCAGCCAACCCCAGCTCCAGACCATCAATCTTTTGTGTATTTTCCATTAATTTCTTCTGTGTTTCCAAAAGTTCTAATTTGGAACTGACATGGTCCTTCCGCATTTCTTTAATTTCTTTCATAATGTTCTGAAGAGTTTCGTCCATTGCTGCTAATTTAGCGTCCGTATCTGATTTTTCAGGTAACATCGAAGTGATTTTAGGTTGATGCGTCTGCTTTTTTGAAGCCATAATGAAAGATGTAAGTTTTAGTCAGTAAAATGGCGTCTGCTGGAGAGGAGTCTATGAGACAAGGTGGGAGCAGATTCCGGTGATCAAAGTCACAATTTCATTTAGTTATAATCTAGAGAGAAACCAAGTTCTTAAAAACAATCAGGTAAAAAGAAAAAAGGAAGGCACTTCAGGGAAAGGTCCAATTAATCCATTATATGCAATCGTTAATAAAAAGAGAAAGGCAGTCCCGAACAAAAGGGAATGTCAGTAGTTTTCCAAGAAGAGTGTGTCTGCAGAGAACAAAGGAACGCCATCTTCCCCCGCCCATCTGGAAGCCATCGGGAGTTAACAAGCAATAAATTGTCTCATTGTTGCCAGACTTCGATACTAAGTATCCAATGGTAATACAGGAAAGACTTTCACTTATAGTTTAAAAAAATCGGATGTTGATTTCTCCGCTTCCCCAAGCCTGGGGAGCATTTTTAAACGCCGCTTTTTTTCCATTCCGAGGGGGGATATTACAAACTCCCCCCTCCAACCTCTTTCAAGCTGAAAGTTGCAAGCATTAAAATAATATCACTCACAATCCACTTCGCAGCCAGAGCCTCGGTGGTGCCCCCAACTCCGGCGCTTCAGCTCTTCATAAAAACGGCTAGATATTTCCGCTCCTCCATCGGCAAAGGGGACGATGCCCCCCCCGCAGCCTGTTCTCCTACGCCTAGGTCGAAGCCAGGGACCCCCCCCCAACCGCCGTCGGGATGGGGGGATTTCCCGCAAGCCGCCCGTACAGCGGGAATCCTTTAGAAGAACTCCCTGCCCCTGAGGGGCCGTAGAAGCAACAAAGCGGCGGACGAGTCCCAAGACTCGACCGTCGCCTCCGGAAGACTGGAAGGAAGTCCCTAAATTGCCTCCATTTCATTTGACCTGTCCTGAGGCTGGTGTGACGATCTGCTGGATGTGAGGAAGAGAGTCAGAGAGAGTACAGAGCACAAAGGTAGAGTGAAATTGCCTCCATTTCATTTGACCTGTCCTGAGGCTGGTGGGAGGAACTGCTGGCTGTGAGGGGGGAGATAGAGAGAGTACAGAGGACAAAGGTAGAGTGAAATACTCTCCAGTTCATTTGAACTTTCCTGAGCGAGGTGGGAGGATCTGCTGGCTGTGAGGGGAGAGTACAGGATACAAAAGTAGAGCCAAATTGCTTCCATTTCATTTGAGTTTTCCTTTTTTTTTTTTTTTTTAAATGAAGTTTTTATAATTTTTTACAATATTTCACCCAGTGCTGTACAAAACAAAAGGAAGAGTTGGTTTCAAGTATCTTCTATTATCTTTAAGATCTCCAAAATCCACGTTCTCTAGGTACAGGCGTCGAGGCATCCAAAGTTCCAAGTGCATAGTCCACAAATGGCTTCCAAGTCTTCCAAAAGATATCTTTTTTATAAACCCCCTCTCTAAATTTAATATCACACGTCATTTTATCATTTAAGGCTAATTTCCACATTTCACAGTACCATTCTTCTATTTTAATATTTACCTCTATTTTCCAATATCTTGCTATTACAATCCTACCCATTATAATCATAATTCTGATCAATTCTTTCTCATGTTTTGTTAACTCAGGTTCATTAATTATCAATAACAATATAGTTTCTGATCTCAATATTATTATTCTTTTCATCATTTCACCCATCGTTCTTTCTAATTGCTGCCAAAACTTTTTAATTTTCACACATTTATACCACATATGTTCATAAGTTCCCACTTCCATAT
The DNA here is from genome assembly GCA_039707465.1 of Rhabdophis nuchalis. Classification (NCBI taxonomy): domain Eukaryota; kingdom Metazoa; phylum Chordata; class Lepidosauria; order Squamata; family Natricidae; genus Rhabdophis; species Rhabdophis nuchalis. The sequence goes on from CM077650.1 coordinate 2,088,496, forward strand.
TACATCTCCAACATTTATCACTCATTTTTTTATCTATCAATGATAATCTTAATGGGGTCCAATACCATTTCCAAACAACCTTAAAATTATGCTCTTTAATCCTTATAGACAAAGTCCTCATGATTCGACTCTTCCAGTTCTCATTCCAATCCAAATCCAATATTTTAATCTTAAGGTCTTCCTCCCAATTCCTTTTCATTACCATTTGTGGATTTCCATCGAAATTTATAATCTTATATATCTTACTAACGAGTCCTTTTAACCCAATTTCATCCTTAATAATTTGAGATACTAAACTTTCAAATTTAGTTTTACTTCTATCTATTTTACATATTCCCTTTACTTTCATGGTCCATTTTTCTACCTGTATTTTTTCGAACCAATTCAACTCCAATTTTTGAATTACTTTTTTTTGTCTACTCTCAATTCCTAGAGCTCTTAACCAATTTACTATATTTCCTATATTTTCATCCTCAATTACTTTATCCCGACTTATATTAGTTTTAATCGGCCAACTTTCAGTTGTCTTCCCCAAGAAAGCTATATCCGGGATCAATTTTTTAACAAATTTATTCCAAATTTTACTCAGCCCCTTTAACCAATAACTATTAATTGCCTTTGAGTTTTCCTGAGGCTAGTGTGAGGATCTGCTGGCTATGAGTGGGGAGACAGAGTACAGAGGACAAAGGTAGAGTCAAATTGCCTCCATTTCATTTGACCTTTCCTGAGGCTGCTGGGAGGATCTGCTGGCTGTGAGAGGGGAGATAATGAGAGTACAGAGGAGAAAGGTGGAGTAAAAGTGCCTACATTTCATTGCACAATTCTTGAGGCTGGTTTAAGACTCTGATGGCTGTGAAGGGAGAGTCAGAGACAGTACAGAGGACAAAGGTAGAGTAAAATTGCCTCCATTTCATTTGACCTTTTCTGAGGCAAGTGGTAGGATCTGCTGGATGTGAGGAAGGGAGTCAGAGACAGTACAGAGGACAATTGTAGAGTAAAATTGCCTCCATTTCATTTGTCCTATCATGAAGCTGGGGGGAGGGGGTTGGCTGTGAGGGGGGAGACAATGAGAGTACAGAGGACAAAAGTACAGTAAAATTATCTCCAGTTCATTTCAACTTTCCTGAGCCTGGTTGGAGGATCTGCTGGCTGTGAGGTGAGAGTACAGAAGACAAACGTAGAGTAAAAATGCCTCCATTTCATTTGACCTTTCCTAAGGCTAGTGGGATGATCAGCTGTCTGAGGGGCGAGTCAGAGAGACTGCCGAGGACAATGGTAGAGTACAATTGCGCCCATTTCATTTGTACTTTCCTGAGGCTGGTCAAAGGATCTGCTGGCTGTGATGGATTTATTGGACCCGTGTCCCTCCTGGCTTGTACTGGCCTCCTGGGAGGTTACACGAGGCTGGCTCCAGGAAATAGTGAACGTTTCTTTGAGTGAGGGGTTCTTGCCGGCCGCCTTGAAAGAGGAGTTGGTGAGAATGCCTCCTCAAGAAGCCTTCCCTGGACCCAGCGTTGTTAGTAAATTATCGTCCGTTCTCCAACCTTCACTTTCTTGTGAAGGTTGTTGAGAGTGTGGTGGCACAGCAGTTCCCCCGACACCTGGAGGAAACTGTCTATCTAGACCCGCACCAGTCCGGCTTCTGACCTGGGCATAGCACAGAGACGGCATTGGTCGCGTTGGTCGATGATCTCTGGAGGGCCCGAGATAGAGGTTGCTCCTCTATCCTGGTCCTATTAGACCTCTCAGCAGCTTTTGATACCATCGACCATGGTCTCCTATTGAACCGACTGGAGGGGCTGGGGTTGGGAGGCACCGTACTGCAGTGGTTCTCTTCCTACCTCTCTGACCGGTCGCAATTTGTGTTGGCAGGAGAGCAGAGATCGACGTCAAGGCCCCTCACATGTGGGGTGCCTCAGGGGTAGGTTCTCTCGCCTCTCCTGTTCAACACCTATATGAAGCCGCTGGGCGAGATCATCCGTGGTTTTGGGGTAGAGTACCATCAGTACGCTGATGATACTCAGCTGTACATATCTACCCCTAACCACCCCAACGATGCCGTTGAAGTGATGTCCTGGTGTCTGGAGGCCGTGCGGGTCTGGATGGGGAGTAACAAACTTCGACTCAACCCGTCCAAGACCGAGTGGCTGTGGTTTCCGACGTCCCGGTACAGCCAGTTGACTCCATCACTGGCCATCGGGGGCGAGTCATTAGCCCCCGTGGAAAGGGCTCGCAACTTAGGCGTCCTCCTGGACTCTTGGCTATCCATGGATGACCATGTGATGGCTGTGGCCAGGGGGGCTTTTTACCAGGTTCACCTGGTACGCCAGTTGCGCCCCTTTCTCGACCGGGATGCCCTCCGGACTGTCACTCAAGCACTCGTTACGTTCCGCCTAGACTACTGCAATGCTCTCTACATGGGGCTCCCCTTGAGGTGCACCCGGAGGCTCCAGTTGGTACAGAATGCGGCCGCGCGGGGGATTTTGGGAGCCTCACGGCATTCCCATGTAACACCTCTCCTGCGCGAGCTGCATTGGTTACCGGTGGCTTTCCGGGTGCGCTTCAAGGTGTTGGTAACCATCTTTAAAACGCTCCATGGCACGGGGCCTAGCTATTTGCGGGACCGCCTCCTACCACACACCTCCCTTCGGCCGATCCGCTCCCACAGGGAGGGCCTTCTCAGGGTGCCATCTACCGGGCAATGCCGGCTGGCGGCCCCCAGGGGAAGGGCCTTCTCTGTGGTGGGCCCAGCCCTCTGGAACGACCTACCCCCCGAACTTCGTACCACCACGGACCTTCGCCTCTTCTGCTGATTACTCAAGACCCACTTTTTTCATCTAGCCGGCCTAGCTTAGATCCTTAGGTAATTTCCTACAGACTTAGTTAGTGGTTTTAATTTTTATCGGTTTAAATTATATTTTTATTATAATTAGGGGGGCGTGGTTAATTATATTTTAGGGGGGCGTGGTTATGGCCGGATGAGGTGAGGACGTTTTCTCCACCTCGTAGGGCTTCTTTTTACCAACAAATGTGGATTAAAGTGATTAAAACGCGCCGCTGAGAGCTGGAAATGTTTATAGATGTTTTGGAAGGTCGGTGTGACTTGTAAATTGCTTTTTCAAAGTGATCGGACAACTCGAACTGCTTGAATTTCAAAGTTTTGTTTCTCCGTGGAGCAGAGAGTTGGCGAGCGGCCGAGGTAAGGGGGGTTACCCTTTGTCTCTGGCAAAGATCATTTGCATGCCTTTTGTCTTGCTACAAGGCGGTAAATACAAGCTGAAGTTTAAGAAAGAAGGAAGTTGGTGATGGCATGTGGATTATAACTCCTTTGAACTTTCTAATTCTTTTTAAGTGGACTGTGTGAGCTGAATGTAGCGGACAAGCTTTTTCGATTACACTTAAAATGGAGGCTTAAAAGTTAAATAAACTGGGGAAGCTCCCCTAGGCTTTTTTTTTTTTTGGCTCTTTGGTGCATTTTAAGCCGGCTTAGCCTTATCTGATTTGGAACACTGTTTGCCCTTAGTCTTTAAGAGACCCTCTTGGCAAAGAAGTATAAATATAAAGTCTGTTTTGAACTGAAATGTCGACTCAACAGCCTTCAGAGCTGGAAAGGATCTTCGGAGCTTTGAATACAATTGGCGAAAAGTTAACCGGATTAACGGATCATGTGGCTAATTTGACATTGGAAGTTCAAAAAGCTAAAGAACAGATAAGTGAATTGAATGTTAGTTTTGTAAAGCAAAACGCGGAGGTGAAATTTATTAAAGATGAAATTGAACAAATTCATGCACACGACGCACAAATTGATCGTAAGATGGAAGGAATTTTTTATAAAAACCAGCAGCAAGATAAGAGAATTAGTCTTTTGGAGGAAGAAGCTAGAAAATTCAATATTGTTATACGTAATATTCCAGAAAATAGACCGGACGATTTGAAGCAGAGGGTGCTAAAATGGTTGAATGATTTTGGATTTGAATATACAGCAGCAAATTTAGTAAGTGTTTTTAGAATTGGTTATAAGAGGCAAGGTGGAGCGGTTAGAAATGTTTTAGTAAGATTTGCAAACCTTGGAGATAAACTAGAGGTTATGGCAAAAATAAGAGATCTGGAAGGTGTTCCTAAGTTTGAGGAGAAAGAGATTCAAGTTTTTCCGGATATTTCCAGGGAAGACAGAGCTTGGAGATATCATTTGAAACCAGTTACAAAGCTCTTGAGAGACAATGATATTAAGTACAATTGGAGGCCACTACAGCAACTTAAGTTTTTTTATAAAGGAAGGATGCATACTATTACTTCAGAAACAGATGTATTAAGATTAATTCGGGGGCTTGGGCTGATTGAGAAAGAGGAAGATTTGGTAGAAATTAAAGATTATATGCTTAAGACGGGTGGAGTACAAGAGGAATCCCCAATTTTGGAAGAAAGAGGTGCAACTGGCGGCCAGGATCCCAAGAGTTTAAAGAGAAAAGAAATTTCCCCGGCAGTCTCTGAGTATAAGAAAATTCGTGAAGATACTGAACGAACGCCAGACAAGATGGAGGATCTTAGTAAAAAGCAGGAAGCTGAGTCCGGGGTGAAGCCAGCCTTGTCTTCTTTTTTTGAAAGTGGAATTTAAAGAACAGCCCGAAGAGGTGATCCGACCATCGGCACGTCCCACTCCCCCGCACTCTTTATATAGAGGCGATATCTGATTGAGGATGTGGGGGATGAAGATTGCTTGTTATTTGTTGTGGTTGTTGTGTTTGATATTTGAGTTTTTTGCTTATGTTGTTTGTTATATATTGTTTGTGGAGTTTTATGTTTTTGTATGTCTTTTTTGTTTGGTGTTTGGTGTGCACATAAAGGAAGAGGAGGGGTCAGGCTTAAAAAAGTTACCGCTTAAATGCGGTTTATAAAAATAATGACATGGAACGTGAAAGGTACAGGCAATCATATAAAAAGGAAAAGATTGGAACTTAAATTTAAAAGGGATTCTCCAGATATATTATTTTTGCAGGAAACTCATCAAAAATCTGAGGATTTTAATAGAATGAATATTAAAGGTATGCAAATTTATGAAAAATCTTTTGGGACTTCCAAAGCTAGAGGAGTTGCGATATTGATATCAAATAGGGTACACTTCGAGAAAAAACAAGTAATTAGAGATGAGGAAGGCAGATATTTAATAATTACAGGGAATATTAACGAGCAAAAAGTGACATTGGTTAATTTATATTTACCGAATGAAAAACAAAAGGGATTTTTGGATAAAATTACTAAGATTTTGGAAATAGAAAGTGAAGGGAAAGTAATTGTGGCGGGAGATTTCAACCTAATTAGGGATAAAATTGATAGTAATAATCCTACCCGCTTTAGACAAACAAATAAAGGGGAAATTTTAAATAATTGGATGTTTCAAAACAGTGTGGCAGATGTTTGGAGAGAGTTGAAAGGCCCTGAAAGGGTGTATACATTTTGTTCTAAGGTACATAATACTTATTCAAGGATTGATTATATTTTTGTTTCTAAAGATTTGCTGAATAAAGTAGATAGAATAGATGTGGGAATTTTTAAGGATTCTGACCATGCAGAAGTCATGATGGAAATAGATTTTAATTTTGAGAAAAAGGAAAGAGGTTGGAGATATGATGAAAAATTGTATAAAAGGGAGGAGGATAAAATATGGATATTCCAAAAATGGAAGGAAAGTTGGGAATTGAATGATAATGAAGAGGTCAAATTTGAAATTGTTTGGGATACCATGAAAGCCATATTTAGAGGAGAAAGTATTAAATTGTCAAGCAGGAAATATAGAGAATACAAAGCAAAAATTGATCAGGATACAAGACAAATTAAGATATTGGAGAACCAATTCTCACTTACGAAAGATAAAAAATGTTTGGAGGAATTGACCTTATTAAAAACTAAATTGATAGAAGAAGATATTGAATTGGTTAAAAAAAATTTAAGATATTTGAATAGGGATTTTTTTGAATTTAGTAATAAAAATTCTAGGTTATTGGCAAAGACGGCGAAAAATAAAACTCAAAAGAGAGAAATTGGTTCTCTGATAGATGATAAAGGTATAAGGTGTTATAAGAGATTGGAGAAATGTGAAGTAGCTAGGAATTTTTTTCAAAAATTATACTTAAAGAAATCAATTGATTTAGAAAAATTGAAGAATCATCTTGGAAAATATGGTATGAAGATAGATCAAACATACAAAGACTTGATGGAAAGAGATATTACACAGGAGGAAATTAATGAAATAATACAAGAGTTAAAATTAGGGAAGACCCCAGGAGAAGATGGATTACCTGCTGAATTTTATAAAGATTTCAAGGAACTAATAGTACCAAAACTACAAAAATTATTCAATGGAATTTTACATGGTGGAGAAGTCCCGATGTCATGGAATAAGACAGTAATATCTATAATTCCTAAACCGGATAAAGATCTTGAGAGGATCGAGTCCTATCGACCTATTTCTTTAATCAACCAAGATGCTAAAATATTTACAGCTATTATAAGTAATAGATTAAATAGTTTTATAGATAAATATATAAGTTATAACCAAGTAGGGTTTGTTAAAGGTAGATATATGAGTGATATAATTAGAAGAGTATTGAATATTATAGATGTAGCAGAGAATAATGGAGATGAATTAGGTATAATATCGTTAGATATTTTTAAAGCTTTTGATTCTGTACAATGGGATACTATAAAAGTAATTATCGAGGCATTAGGCTTTGGTAATAAATTTATACATGTTATTTCAAAACTGTATCAAAAAAGCAGTGCAAAGGTAAAGGTGAATGGAATAATGACGGAAGAGATTAAATTGGAAGCAGGCACGAGACAAGGATGTCCCTTGTCTCCAACATTATTTTTGTTAGTTATGGAAATTTTGATTAAATTGATAGAAGCAGATGAAGAGTTGGAAGGTTATAAGGGATATAAGATAAATTTGTATGCGGATGACACTTTGATTATTTTGAAAGATATAGAGAGAGATTTAAAGAGGATAAATAAACATTTGATAGAATTTGAAGAAATGACAGGTTTAAAGGTAAATTGGTCAAAATCTGAATTACTAATGAATAAAGATGGTAAGGAGTGGGAGAGTATGCAAGAACAATTTGGGATAAGAGCTAAGAATACATTGAAATACTTGGGGATAACACTTTCACTTAAAGTTAGAGATTTAAAAAAAATTAATTATGAGGTGATGCTGAAGGAAGTAGAAAAAAAGATAGATAAATATAAAGAGATAAAGTTGTCTTGGTTTGGTAGAATTGCAATGTGTAAAATGATGTTATTACCAAAGTTTAACTTTTTATTTGAGATGCTACCATTAAATTTGACAGAGAAAGATATAGAAGAATATCAGAAGAAATTAGATAAATTTTGTAATGGTGGGAAAAGACCAAGATTAATGAAGAAATTGTGGTATCAAAATCAAAAAGAGGGTGGATTGGGAATTCCCAATCTACTTAATTATTATCGGGCATATAATATTAGAACTGTGATAAAAATACTTAAAGGTGGAGATGGTCATTGGGGAGATCTGGAGTTAAAAGATATTAAGAGATTTGGGTCTATATGGTTTTTAGATAGAGCAAAAACAAAAAAGACAATTAATAGTTATTGGTTAAAAGGGTTGAGTAAAACTTGGAATAAATTTGTTAAAAAATTGATTCCGGATATAACGTTTTTGGGAAAGACAACTGAAAGTTGGCCGATTAAAACCAATATAAGTCGGAACAAAGTAATTGAAGATGAAAATATAGGAAATATAGTAGATTGGTTAAGAGCCTTAGGAACTGAAAGTAGGAAGAAAAAAGTAATTCAAAAATTGGAGTTAAATTGGTTTGAAAAAATACAGGTAGAAAAATGGAATATGAAAGTAAGGGGAATATGTAACATAGATAGAAGTAAAACTAAGTTTGAAAGTTTAGTATCTCAAATTATTAAAGATGAAACCGGGTTAAAAGGACTCGTCAGTAAGATATACAGGATTATAAACTTTGATGGAAATCCACAAATGGTAATGAAAAAGAATTGGGAGGAAGATCTAAAGATTAAAATATTGGATTTGGATTGGAATGAGAATTGGAAGAGTCGGATTATGAGGACTTTATCTATAAGGATTAAAGAACATAATTTTAAGGTTGTTTGGAAATGGTACTGGACCCCACTAAGATTATCACTGATAGATAAAAAAATGAATGATAAATGTTGGAGATGTAATACGGAATTGGGAACTTATGAGCATATGTGGTATAAATGTGTGAAAATTAAAAAGTTTTGGCAGCAATTAGAAGGAACAATGTGTGAAATGATGAAAAGAATAATAATATTGAGACCAGAAACTATATTGTTATTGATAATTAATGAACCAGAGTTAACAAAACACGAGAAAGAACTGATTAGAATTATGATTATAATGGGTAGAATTGTAATAGCAAGATATTGGAAAATAGAGGTAAATATTAAAATAGAAGAATGGTATTGTGAAATGTGGAAATTAGCCTTAAATGATAAAATGACGTGTGATATTAAATTTAGAGAGGGGGTTTATAAAAATGATATCTTTTGGAAGACTTGGAAGCCATTTGTGGACTATGCACTTGGAACTTTGGACGTCTCGACGCCTGTACCGAGGGAACGTGGATTTTGGAGATCCTAAAGATAATAGACGACACTTGAAACCAACTCTTCCTTTTGTTTTGTACAGCACTGGGTGATATATTGTAAAACAGTATAAAAATTTTAATAAAAAAAAATAAAATAAATAAATTATATTTTTAGCACAGGTTATATTTAATTTAATTCATATTTTAGCGTTGTGTCTGTATTTATTCAGTTTGTATGTTTGTACTATTTTAAACTTTCCTGTGCACTGCCCTGAGACACATTGGGGAGATAGGAGCGGTATAGAAATGGAATAAAATCTAAAATCTAAATCTAATGGAGGTGTCAGAGAGAGTACAGAGGACAAAGGTAGAGTAGACTAGCTTAGCCAATGAGTAAATGTATTTTAGAATTTCAATTGGGATGTTTTAGCACAGGATTTTTAGTTTAATCTATTTTTAGTTATTCTGTATTTATTGTTATTTATTGATTTTAACTCCCTGTGCACTGCCCTGGGTCCATTTCGATGGAGAAGGGCGGTTCTATAAATCGAAATAAATTAAATTAAATTAATTAATTAAAATTGCCTCCATTTAATTTAATCTTTCCTGAGCCTGGTGGGAGGATCTGCTGGCTGAGAGGGGAGAGTCAGAGAGAGTACAGAATACAAAGGTAGAGTAAAATTGCCTCCATTTCATTTGACCTGTTCTGAGGCTGCTGGGAAGAACTACTGGCTGTGAGGGGGGAGACAGAGAGAGCACAGAGGACAAAGCTAGAGTAAAATTGCCTCCAGTTCATTTGACCTTTTCTTAGTCTGGTGGGAGGATCTGCTGGCTGTGAGGTGACAGTCAGACAACAAAGGTAGAATAAAAATGCCTCCATTTCATTTGACCTTTCCTGAGGCTGGTCAAAGGATCTGCTGGCTGTGATGGAGGTCTCAGAGAGAGTACATAGGACAAAGGTAGAGTAAAATTGGCTCAATTGCATTTAATCTTTCCTGCGGCTGTTGGGAGCATCTGCTGGCTGTGAGGGGGGAGACAGAGAGAGTACAGAGGAAAAAGGTAGAGTGAAATAATTTCCAGCTCATTTGACCTTTCCTGGGACTAGTGGGAGGATCACCTGGCTGTGAGGGGCGAGTCAGAGAGAGTACAGAGGACAATCGTAGAGTAAAATTGCCTCCATTTCATTTCACCTGTCCCGAGGCTGCTGGGAGGAACTGCTGGCTGTGAGCGGGGAGACACAGAGTACAGAGTAAAAAGGTAGAGTGAAATTATCTCCAGTTCATTTGAACTTTCCTTTTTTTCCCCAGTAATTTTTTATTTATTTTCAAAAAACACAAATAAGGCAGGCATATTTAAAAAAAAGAACATAAGAAGCCATCTTCCATTACAAATTAGAAATCATAAAAATTATGTGTTAATCACAAAAATCCATACATTTCTTCCATATTAATTTTGCAATTATTATATCTCAACCTCAATTTAATTAATTGTCAGTACATCCTTTTATATATAAAACCAGAAATATAGAATGGCATTCCACCAGCAAAAAACCATTTTCCCTTACAAATTACAAATCATAAAAGTTGTATCAATTAATCACAAAAATCCATATATTTCTTCCATATCCATTTTTGCAATTATTATATCTCAACCTTAATTTAATTGATTATCTTTACATCCTTTTATATGTAGAACAAAAGTATAAAATGGCATTGCACCAGTAAGACAAACAAATAAAGATAAAAAGGAAAAATCGTCACTCTACAATATATCCTTTAGAAAGCATACCGACCAGTCTCACATAACTTCTGTGCGTCTCTAAAATGATTGTTGTTAATAAATAATCTCATTTTATAAATTTGTAAATCAGAAGTTTCATCATGTGCCTTAATATCAGCACTACGAGATTCTCATCTAATGTTCCAAATTTGATCTATCTTCTTCAAACCTATCTTTAAAACAGTGCCACCTAATAGCATCTATTTTCTATTCTCAACAAACATACACATATACATACAATAATATTCTAAACCCATCTAACTAATTATTAATCATCAATATATCAATTTCCATTATCAACCAGTATCAATTATAATTATTCCGCTACCCTAAAATAGCTCCTAATTTCTATGTTAATAGCTCTTCAATAATATCAAAAACAGTCTTAAATTTATTTATATCCAATCTCCTAAATTTCTACAAATACATAGAAAGATAAGTATATATCATTAAACTATAACATTATTGTTAATTAATCTTATTATAAATGACTATTAATTAACTAATAATCCTTCAATGATATTCTAAACACAATCTAACTAATGATTAATCATCAAAGGATAACAGTTTTCCTTGTTAGCCATTGTCTTTCCAGTTGCTGATTGGGATTATCTCTTTTGCCATTTGAAACCCCCATTTTTTTTTAGTCTTCTTTTTTCCAAATTTTTTATAAACTTTCTTCCGCATTCTATTGACCAATATAACTCTCCAATAATACCACCGTCCAGTTCCTATCTTTAAATCTTGGTTGTTTTTAAGTGTCAGATGTAATTCTGGAGAGGTTTCTGCTCTTTGGTTCATCTTCAAATCTTTCTTTATCCCCTCTTTTCCTTGGTAACCACGCTGAGACTCAGGTTCTTCAAATTCTCCTGTAAAAATTTCTTCCTCTTCTTTTTTTTTTTTTTGTATATAAATTTTTATTTTCAACATAAAAACAAGTAAAAACATTCAATCATTTTCGGCTTTGTACAACATGTCGTTCGGTCCTGAGTTTTTGTGCATCGGTCTTTACAATTACAAACATAATTATTAATTTTCCATCCAGTGTATGGATATAAAAGTCTTTTTCTATAATTATTCAACAAGTAAAAAAAGGAAAAAATTCTCCATGTATTCCTCTTTTATAGCATTATTCTCAATTGTCTTTAAAAATACATTACTCCTATAAAATAGATAAACACGCATGATATTTTCTCTATGTAGGACCAAGAGTTTATCCAAATTTTCCATTATATATGTATCTCATTAATAATCTAGTTAATATACAAAATATCTTTCTAGAATAACATAATCTCAGTTTATTACGATATCTACCAATCATAACAATTGACTTCTATATCTAGCAATTCTTTTATATATTATGTCTCCTGATTTCTTTTGTCTAACTATTGATAAAACAGATTCCATACTTTATAAAATTGTTCATCCTCTTGTTCTCTAATTTCAAATGTCAGTTTACTCATTTCTGCACAATCCATAATCTTACGGATAATTTCCTCTTGAGAAGGTAATTTCTCATTTCTCCAGTTTTTTGCAAATACAATTCTAGCTGCTGTTAAGACATTCACAATCAAATATTTCAGATTTTTATCAAATGTTTCTGGTGTGATTCCAAGTAAAAAAAGTTCAGGTTTAAAATCTACGTGCTTGTGCGTCATTTTCTCCAGCCATATGTGGATTATAGTCCAATAACTTTTAGCCTCAGGGCAAGTCCACCACATATGGTAATAAGAGCCAGGCGTCTGGTGACATTTCCAGCATTTTTCAGATTTGTTCTTAGACATTCTTGCAATTCTTGCTGGCGATAGGTGCCACCTGTAAAACATCTTATACAAGTTCTCTTTATAAGCAGTTGACATTGTCATTTTATAATTTTGCATCCATAATTTTTGCCACTTATCTAACTCAATCCCATGCCCCAAATTTTCCCCCCAAGTTATCATAGTTTCTTTTACTTGTTCTTCCTGAAGCTTAAACTCTAACAAATAAGCATAAAGCTTTTTAATTACTTTTTCATCAACGCCTGTTAGGATTTTATCTAGTTCCATCATTTTATCATAGACACCTTTCTTTTTTTGGTCTTCCTTATGTCTAGAATGTATTTGCATATAGATATAGCAATTCATATCTATTCCTTCCTGTTTTAAATCCTGAATAGATTTGAGATCACCCTCTGTATTTAATAACTCAGCATATCTAATTGTTTGTTCCTTTTTGTATATTATTTCATATGAAAACACGTCAATAGTTGAAATCCAGACTGGAATTTTAAGGTAGTGTAACCTCTTCACCTTTTCCCAGTTTAAAAACAAGGACTCTCTTATATGTCTTCTAAAATAACCATGCTCTTTGGTTCCTTTGTACCACAAGAATGCGTGCCAGCCAAATAGCAGGTCATGTCCCTCTAAGTCTAAAAGCCTAGTGTTTCTTAACATTATCCAATCCTTGATCCACATCAGGTTTGCTGCCTGATAATATAATTCCCAATCAGGTAATCCCATACCACCTCTCATTTTGGCATCTTGTAAAACTTTGAGCTTTATTCTTGCTCTTTTCCCCTGCCATATAAATTTTGAAACCATTTTATTCAAATCTTCAAAGTAGTCCTTGCCCAATGTAATTGGGATTGTCTGAAACAGATATAGGACTTTTGGCAAAATATTCATTTTTATTGTAGCTATTCTCCCTATCAGTGATAATTGTAGATTCTCCCATTTCATTAAATCTGTTACTATTTGTTGTTTCAATCTAAGGTAACTATCCTCTTTAAGTGTAGTACATCTAGCTGTCAAATAAATCCCTAAATATTTAACCCTATTCGTGACTTGAATTTTCAAGATTTCTGCTAATTCCTCTTTCTGTCTTGCTAATATATTCTTTGTCAATATTTTAGTTTTATCTTTATTTATTTTCAAACCTGCTACTTTTCCATACTCCTCAATTCTTTCTAACAATTTGGGTGCGGTTTCAAATGGTTCCTCAAGAATGAAAACTAAATCATCTGCAAAGGCTTGCAATTTATATTGTTCTGTTTTGTTTGTCATTCCCTTTATTTCTTCATCGTCTCTAATCTTTCTGTTCAGAACTTCTAATGTTAACACAAAAAGTAAAGGTGATAGTGGGCAACCTTGTCTTGTGCCTCTTTTTATTTCAATATGATCAGTAAATTCTCCATTAATCATTATCTTGGCAGTTTGTTTGTGGTATATAGTATGTATAGCATGTATAAAGTTTTTGCCAAAATTCATTTGTTCCAATTGTTGAAACATAAATTACCAGTTCACATTATCAAATGCTTTCTGTGCGTCAAGAAACATCAAGGCCATTTGTTTTTCAGGATGTGCTTCATAATATTCCAGAGTATTCAAGATTATTCTTATATTATCTTTAATTTGTCTCTTTGGTAGAAAACCATTTTGATCAGGATGGATAAGACTATTTAGATATTTTTTAAGTCTTTCTGCAAGTGTTGATGCAAATAGCTTATAATCTGAGTTTAATAAAGAAATTGGTCTATAATTCTTAATTTGAGTAAGGTCAGTTTCTTCCTTTGGGATCAATGAAACATATGCTTCTGACCAGGAGTTTGGCATTTTACTTTTTTTTTTATTATTATTATTAAATTTATATCCCGCCCTTCTCCACGAAGGACCCAGGGTGGCGCACAGAAATTATTAAAAACATATGAAATAGCAAAAATACAAAATTCAAAATTTAAAAACATATTAAATTACAAATCCTATGCTAAAATCCAAATTAAAACCCCAATTTAAAACTAAAATAGCCCCAACGGGAGGTTACGCTAGGCCGGCTTGTTGAAAGAGATGTGTCTTTAGACACTGGCAGAAGAGGCGGAGGTCTGAGATGGTGCGGAGTTCAGGGGGTAGGTCGTTCCAAAGGGCAGGGTCGTTCCTGTGCGAGCTGCACTGGCTTCCTGTGGTCTTTCGGGTGCGCTTCAAGGTTTTGACGACCATCTTTAAAGCGCTCCATGGCTCGGGGCCTAGTTATATGCGAGACCGTCTCCTGCCCCATACATCCCCATACATCCCTTCGGCCGATCCGCTCCCACAGAGAAGGCTCTCCCCTAGGCGTTGCCAGTCGGCATTGCCTGGCTGACAGTACCCTGACAGTACCCTGAGAAGGCCCTCTCTGGGGGGGGAACGGCCAAAGGGATGTATGGGGCAGGAGACGGTCTCGCATATAACTAGGCCCCGAGCCATGGAGCGCTTTAAAGATGGTCGTCAAAACCTTGAAGCGCACCCAAAAGACCACAGGAAGCCAGTGCAGCTCGCGCAGGATCGGTGTTATATGGGAGCATCTAGAGGCTCCCGTAATCACCCGCGCGGCTGCATTCTGGACTAACTGTAGCTTTCGAGTGCACCTCAAGGGAAGCCCCATGTAGAGAGCATTACAGTAGTCGAGTCGGGAAGTCACGAGTGCTTGAGTGACTGTGCGGAGGGCAGCCCGGTCCAGTAAGGGGCGCAATTGGCGCATCAGGTGTACCTGATGAAACGCCCCCCTGGCCACGGCCGCCACATGGTCCTCCATGGACAACTGGGAATCCAGGAGGACACCCAAATTGCGCGCCCTCTCCACTTCCAGTCATAACTTCATTCATCACTTCAAGTAAAGGGAGGGATAGTATTTCTTCCAAGGTTTTATAAAACTCCAATGGTAGACCATCTGGGCCCGGGGCCTTCCTGTTATTTTGTCTTTTGATAGCTTCTGTTAATTCCATCATCGTTATCTTACCATCTAATGTCATTCTAATATCATCAGGTATAGTAGTGTCACGATCTGTTTCTCCTAATACTCAAGAAAGACCACACTTAGACATTGGTTGAAATGAATAAGGCTACTTTTACTAAGTACCGAAGAATAACAGACCAAGGAAAGCAGGAAGTAACTAGTTTAGGCGCGAACAGTGAGTATTAAAGCTTAAGCCCATCCCCATAGCCCTAACCCCCCCCCCCCAGCAGTGTCCAATATACTTTCTCCTTCGACATCAGGTGGGCAGGTCATCACCAGCATGGAATGTGAGACCGTTAGTCCAGAGATAACACCGGCCGGCAACATCTTCCACCAATCTTCCACCAGCATACACAATTGAATCCCAGCGCCCCACCCTCCCCGTTTCCATGGCAGCTAAGCAGCATAAGCGAAGGCTGACAAGTAGGAAGTTTGGCCTCCTGTAAATATTGTTTAACATCTTGCTCTAGTATATTTTCTTGTTCATACAACTTAGTATAATAATCTTGAATAATTTTCTTTTTTTCTTTATTTATGTAGTGTATTTGTCCTTGTTCATCTTTTAAGTGTTGAATCTTCGTCATTTCTCTCTCCTTCTTCAGTTTGTACGCCAACCATCTGCCTGGCTTATTTGCATTTTCAAAATAATTCTGTTTTGCGGCTCTAATCTTTCGTGCCAGTTCCTCCTTTTCCAATAAGTCCATTTTATGTTTAATTGTATCCATTTTCATTCTAATATCTTTTCTTTGTGGGAGTTTCTGTAACTCTTTTTCCAGTATCTTATATTCATTCTCTAGGCCTTTACCTATATATCGTTTCTCTATATTTCTTCTTCTTGTATAGTCTATTATCAAACCTCTGGCAACTGCCTTCATTGTGTCCCACAGGTTCTGGGTAGATGTATCTTCTTTTTTATTTTCTTTGAAAAAATAATCCAATTCTTTTTTCATTTTGGATGCAAAGTCCTTTTCTTTCAATATTGTGTTGTTTAGCGTCCATCTAGATCTAATTCTTTGCTCGCTCCACTTAATTGTCATTGGGTTGTGGTCTGCCCAGGTACTGGTTTCTATTTCCACTTCTTGTACTAGACCACTTAGGTCCGAGGAGAGCCAAATCATATCAAATCTTGAAAGTGATAGATGCCTATTGGAGTAATAGGTGTATTGTTTTTTACTGGAGTTTCTTTCTCTCCAGATATCTTTTAAGTTCACTTCCTCTATCATTCTAAAGAAGGACTTTGGCAGTGTTTTCCTGTTGATTTTTGCTGTCTTACATGTTTTATAGTCTATATTCTGGTTTGTAATTCCGTTAAAATCGCCCATCATGCAGATGTCAGCATATTCTAAGTCCACAATTTTCTCGTGGAGTTTTCTGTAGAATTCATCTTGTTTTTGATTAGGTGCATAGATTGCAATCAAAAGTATTTTTTGTTGTTCATAATTTCCACCATCAAAATTCTTTCATCTTCATCTGCAATATAAAAAACCACTCCGCTTTTCTTACAATCTGCCAATGAGGTAAAGATTTTCCCAAGTTTTGGTTGGGTTAACAAATGCGCATCTTTTCTTCGAATGTGTACTTCTTGTAGAAAAAATTACATGTGATCTTAACTTTTCCAATTTATGAAATATTTTCCTTCTTTTAATTGGGGAATTAAGTCCATTTATATTAACTGTAAACATTGTGTTTTCTTCCATGTTTATGTTTTATATAAAGGGTTTATAGCTCTGGTTGATCTTATTTCTCTCTGTTCTCTAGCTTTTGCCCCTCCTAGGGCCTCTTCTTCTATGACCATTCAACCTACGGCGCCCTCTAGTGTCTCCTCTAACATTGATAACAGTGGATCTTCTTTGTCGGTCTTCTCCACTGTCCCTTTGAAGTGGTCTTTATAAAAAGCTTCTGTTTTTTCTAAAGTGTCAATTTTGTATCTCTGTCTTTCCCAAGTGAATATTAAACCTTCCGGTATGAGCCATCTATACTGGATGCCTTTTCTAATCAGAATTGTAGTCAAGAATTGGTATCCTCTTCTCTCTCACCTTTCTTGGGATTTCTTTTAAAACAATAATTTCCTTTCCTCTGTATTCGAGTTTTCTATCTCTTATTTTCTGCAGTATTCGAAATCTCAGTACTTTTTTGGTAAACCTTACATGTACTTCTCTTGGGAGTGCATTTCTAGTCGCATATCTTGTATTTACACGAAAGGCATCGTCTATACCATCTCTCATCAGGTCTTGGGGCATCTCCAAAGTCTCAGCCAAAATTTCAGGTATTATTGAAAGCATATTCTCTCCCTTTTCTTCTATTATATTTTGAAATCTTAGGAAGTATTCAGCTCGATCCATCTCCCATCCTATTACAGTGCTTTCTTTTTCCACATCACTCAATCTGGAATCAAAATCTTCATCTTTTTTATCTCTTTCTTCAAATCTTCCTTTCATCTCACGCATGGCTTCCTCCTGTTTTTTCATAGATTCCTCCTGTTTCATCATCCACTGCTGCATCATTTCCATTTTTCCTTCTGTCAAGACCGTTTTGTTTTCTATATTCTCTATTTTTTTCCCATTTCTTCAGATTTCTTTACCAGTGTATCTAATTTTCGTTCTGTGCTTTCTAGTTTTCGATCCGTGCTTTCCCTCCCCATCCATAATTCTTGCAGGAGCATCTCAAGTGTTATACCTTTCTCCTTTTCTTGTTTTTCTTGGTGGAGCATCGCCTGTATTGTCCTTTGCCCTCCTGCCAGTGAGGGTGTTGAAGTCGTTGTTGCTGAGCCAGCCGGTGTCGTCTTCATACTCATGTTCCAAATTTTATTCTTTCTCTTTTAAGCTGTATTTTAGTCTAGTAGAAAATTGGCTATTATAGAGGAGGTGGGGGGGGGGTAAATATGGATGGGGAGTAACAAACTCAACCCGTCCAAGACCGAGTGGCTGTGGTTTCCGGCATCCCGGTTCAGCCAGTTGACTCCAACACTGGCCATTGGGGGCGAATCATTAGCCCCCGTGGAGAGGGCATGCAATCTAGGCATCCTCCTGGACTCCCAGCTGACCATGGATGACCATGTGACAGCTGTGGTCAGGGGGGCGTTCTACCAGGTGCGCCTGGTCCGTCAGTTGCGCCCCTTACTCGACCGGGACGCCCTCCGCACAGTCACTCAAGCACTGGTGACATCCCGTCTAGACTACTGCAATGCTCTCTACATGGGGCTTCCCTTGAGGTGCACCCGAAGGTTGCAGCTAGTACAGAATGCGGCCGCGCGGGGGATTATGGGAGCCTCACGGCATTCCCATGTAACACCTCTCCTGCGCGAGCTGCATTGGCTGCCTGTGGCCTTTCAGGTGCACTTCAAGGTGTTGATAACCATCTTTAAAGCGCTCCATGGCACGGGGCCTAGCTATATGTGAGACCGTCTCTTACCTCACACATCCCTTTGACCGATTCGCTCCCATAGAGAGGGTCTTCTCCAGGTGCCATTGGCCAGGCAATGCCGGTTGATGACTCCCAGGGGAAGGGCCTTCTCTGTGGCGGGCCCAGCCCTCTGGAACGACCTTCCCCCCGAACTCTGGACCATCACGGACCTCCACCTCTTTCGCCAGCGTCTGAAGACACACTTTTTCCATCAAGCCGGCTTAGCCTAGGCCCCTGAGATCATCTAATCAGACTGGGTTTTAAATTAACATGATGTTTTTAATTAGGGGGATTTTATTGAATTTTAGCACGGCATTCTAAATTTAATCAGTTTTTTTTGCTGTGGTTTTTATGGTGTTTTTATGTATTTATATGTTTATATTTATTTTAATTGCCTGTGTGCCGCCCTGAGTCCCTTCGGGGAAATAGGTGTTGGATACAAGTCTAATAAATTGAAATTGAAATTGAATTGACTAAGAAAGAAAGCAATGAAGGAAAGGGAAAGTAAGAAGAGAAAAGGGAAGAGAGAGAGAAAAAAAAGGGAAGCAAAAGAAAGAGGAGGGCAGAACCTAAAAAAGAAGAAAAGGGAAAAAAGGAATGAAAAACTTTTTTTTTTAAGATCCAGGTAATTCCACAGTGCAAGATCCAAAGAAAAATTAAAATTAAAATTAAAAGGACAAAAAACAACTGTACGTATAGTTCAAAGGTTACAATCTTTGGCCAAAAATGGTAAAGCTGGTAAAAAAAGGAAAAAAGAACAAAAGAAAAGAAGAAGAAAAACAATAGAAGACTAAAAGTTATCTCCTTTTAACCATGGTAGTCCCAGGCCAGAGCCAAATCAAATAGTCCAAAATATCCCCCAAAAAAGCTTCGAAAGAAAAAAGCTTTCTTTCTGCCTTGATGTAAAAGCCTCCCAAGGTCACTCCAACTCCCGTTTGATAATTCCTCTCATTCACTCTCCTTGCTAAGTTGCCAGAGTCTGATATTTCCACAAGGAGTATTTGAGTGAGCAGCTATGTTTGATAATCCAGCCTTGCAGCCTTGAACAGTAAAATTTCCCTAAACAAACCCAGCTGTCAAGGTTTGAAAAATTAAAAGAAGAACTTAAGTTAAAAAAAAAAGACAGTCTAAGAATTAAAAGCAAAATAGCAAAATATTAAAAAGAGATAGTAACTTAAAAAAATAGTCTCTAATACTTAAGCAAATAAATTCATTCCGTTCTTTCTAGTCAGAGTAGAAAAAAGGCTCCCAGCCGACAATCCACATTCACTTTTAGCAAAAGTCCAGACCGGCTTCTGATTTTAAAAAAAAGGAAACACAGAAACCAGGATGTTTACAATTAACAATTTCGCCGCTTCACTTCAGGTTACTTCTATTTTAACTTAAATTTCCATCTCAGGGTGTTATCTTATAACTTTAAAGAAAAAGATTCTCTCACCGAATGACATGTTGATTAGCTGCTTTGTTCTCTTACGGCAGTCAGCTGCATTTCATTGTACCTTTCCTGAGACTCATCGAAGGATCTGCTGGCTGTGAAGGGAGAGTACAGAGGGCAAAGGTAGAGTAAAATTGCATCCATTTCATTTGACCTTTGCTGACACTGGTGGGAGGAACTGCTGGCTGTGAGGGGGGAGTCAGAGAGAGTACAGAATACAATGGTAGAGGTACAATTGTGCCCATTTTATTTGAACTTTCCTGATGCTGGTCGAAGGGTATGCTGGCTTTGAAGAGAATGTCAGAGAGAGTACAGAGGACAATGGTAGAGTAAAATTGCCTCCAGTTCATTTGAACTTTCCTGAGGCTGGTGTGAGGCTCTGCTGGCTGTGAGAGGGGAGATAGAGAGAGTATAGAGGACAAAGCTAGAGTAAAATTGCCTCCATTTCATTTGACCTTTTCTGAGGCTAGTGTGAGGATCTGCTGGCTGTGAGCTGAGAGTACAGAATACAAAGGTAGAGTGAAATTGCCTCCAGTTCATTTGAACTTTCCTGAGGCTGGTGGGAGTATCTGCTGGCTGTGAGGTGAGATTACAGAGGGCAAAGGCAGAGTAAAATTGCATCCCTTTCATATGACCTTTTCTGAGGCTGGTCGAAGGATCAGCTGGCTGTGAGTGGCTAGTCAGAGAGAGTAGAGTGGACAATTGTAGAGTACAATTGCACCCATTTCATTTGAACTTTTCTGAGGCTGGTTGAAGGATCTGCTGGCTGTGAGTGGGGGAGAATGAGAGAGATTAGAGAGGACAACAGTACAGTGAACCTGCCTCAATTGAATTTCAATTTCCCAAAGGCATGTGTGAAGAGCTGCTGGCTTTGATTGGGGGAGACTGAGAGGTTGTAAAGAGGACAATGGTAGATTGAACCCGCCTCAACTGCAGTTGAACCTCCCAGCGGCTGGTGGGAGCAACTGCTGGCTGTGATTGGGAAGAGTGAGAGGGAGTACAGGGGACAATTGTAGATTGAACACGCCTCCATTGAATTTTAACTTTTCAGAGGCTGCTGTGAGGAGCTGCTGGCTGTGAGTGTGGGAGAATGAGAGAGATTAACAAGGACAATGCTAAAGTGAGCCCGCCTCCATTGCATTTTAACTTCTCAGAGGCTGGTGAGTGGAGCTGCTGGCTATGAGTCAAGAAGACTGACAGGACTGAGCCTGCATCCATTGCATTTTAACTTTCCAGAGACTGGTGGGAGCAGCTGGTGGCTATGAGTCGAAAAGACTGAGAGGGAGTACAGAGGACAAAGGTAGATTGAGCCTGCCTCTATTGAATTTTTACTTCCCAGAGGCTGGTGGGAGGAGATGCTGGCTGTGATTTGGGGCCACAGAGAAAGTGTACAGATGTAAATTGTAGAGTGCAACTGCGTGCATTGCCTTTTAACTTCCCAGAGGCTGGTGCTAGGAGCTTCTGGTTGTGAGTGGGGGAGAAAAAGTGCAGAGGTTAAAGGTAGAGATAAAATGTCTCCATTGCATTTTAAATTCCCAGAGGCTAGAGGGGGGAGCTTCTTGCTGAGAGTGGGGGCCACTGAGAGTGAGTACAGAGGTCAAAGGTAGAGTGAAACTGCCTCCATTGCATTTTAACTTCCCAGTAGCTGGAGGGAGGAGCTGCTGACTCTCAGTGGGAGAGACTGAGAGGACAAAATAAAGTGAAATTGCCTCCATTGCATTTTAACTTCCCAGATGTTGGCTGGAGGAGTTGCTGGGTGTGAGTTATGGAGACCTTTGAAGGACTACAGAGGACAAAGGAAAAGTGAAAGTGCCTCCATTGCATTTTAACTTTCCAACAGCTGGTGGGAGGAGCTGTTGGCTGTGAGTGTGGGAGTCTGAAAGTGAGTACAGAGGACAACGGTAGATTGAACCTGCCTCCATTAAAGTTTAACTTCCCAGAGACTGGTGGGAGGAGCTTCTGGTTGTGAGTAAGGGAGAATAGAGGCATTATAGAGGGCAACGGTAAAGTGAGCCAGCCTCCATTTCCTTTCAACTTATCAGAGGCTTCTGGGAGGAGCTGCTGGCTTTTAGTGGAGGAGACTGAGAATGTGTACAGAGGATAAAGTGAATCTGCTTCCATTGAATTTTAATTTCCAAAGGTGGGTGAGAGGAGCTGGTGGCTGTGATTGGGGAGACTGAGTGGGAGTAGAGAGGACAATGGTAGATTGAGGCTGCTGGGAGGGGCTGCTGGCTGTGAGCAGGATAGAATGAGAGGGATTAAAGAGCACAACAGTAAAGTCAGCCTTCCTCCATTGCATTTTAACTTATCAGAGGCTGCTGGAAGTAGCTCCTGGCTTTGAGTGGTAGAGACAGTGAGGGTGTACAGATGACAAAAGTAGAGTGAACCCATCTCCATTGCATGTTAACTTTTCAAAAGCTGCTGGGAAGAGCTACTGGCAGTGAGAAAAATATCCCAGATATTTTTTCTATAAATGCAAGAAAAACTAAACAAGGAGATTATAGGCAACAAAAAGCTTTATTCAGCGATAAGAGGGTCTTATCGATAACTACCATGTTTCCCCAAAAATAAGACAGGGTTTTATTTTCTTTTGACCCCCGAAATAAGTGCTTGGCCTTATTTTCACAGAGGTCTTATTATTTTTGAGGTGCAGAAGGCAGTGAGCATGGTCACCTCATGGCTGCTGCTGTGTTGCAATATTTTCAAGAAGGGCTTATTTTGGGGAGAGAGCTTATTTTACTGCATGCGCTCAAAAGCCTGATTGGACTTATTACCCAGGGAGGTCTTATTTTTGGGGAAACAGGGTACCATGCTCATGTTAGGATTCTCAGAGAGAATAACTACAAGGTACACAGGTGAGACCTTAAATACACAAAATGAAGTCTCATGAGTATTATCAAAGTGCATCATAATACAATTACAAAAATATATTTGTGTGATATTTGCATGATCAATAACAATACTTGGCAATAATTGACCCTAGTTGGCACAATTAAGTGAACACATACAAAAATAGAATTCCCCTAAACATTACTGGGAACTTTAGGTGGATTCCTGTAACATGCATGTCAAGTGTTATTCGACCGTTCAGAATGTCCCCCAAAAACCTTTACTTCCTGCTTTCCCAGAGTTAAACAATAGCAAGATAATTACCAGCTTCCTAAAAAACATCTCTGTTACAGAGGGAACTTCCAAGTGCCATTAAGCTATTTCTGGCTGTGTCACCATGACTTTTACCTTGTTCCAAGCAGTAATTTTCCAAGATCAGCAAGCAAGATAGATATGTGGTTTATTCACGCGGCGCCGATCCACCCTGGCCCCTTGGTTTTCTGAGGAGCTAAGGGTGATGAAGTGCCGCAAGAGATGCCTAGAGAGCAGATGGAGGTCCACTCGTTCCGAATCCGACCGAACACTAGTGAGGTCTTACACAAAGACCTACCTAGTGGCAATAAGAGTGGCAAAACGTAGTCATCTTGCCACTCTTATTGCGTCCGCAGATAACCACCCTGCCGCCCTGTTTAGAGTGACCCGCTCCCTTCTCCATCAGGGGTCGCGGGAAGCTCCTTTGCAGGGTAGAGCAGAGGAGTTCGGAAGTTATCTGCAGGACAAAATCGCTCGGATTCGGGACGACTTGGCCTCCATTTCGATAGATCTGGGCGGACCGTCCGAGGCAGGTCTTGAGACCGTTTTATGGGACGAGTTCGACTTTGTTACTTCCGAAGACATGGACAGGTTGCCGAGGCGACTGAATGCCACCACATGTTTATTGGACCCGTGTCCCTCCTGGCTGGTACTGGCCTCCTGGGAGGTGACACGAGGCT
Organism: Rhabdophis nuchalis; assembly: GCA_039707465.1. Taxonomy (NCBI): domain Eukaryota; kingdom Metazoa; phylum Chordata; class Lepidosauria; order Squamata; family Natricidae; genus Rhabdophis; species Rhabdophis nuchalis. Next base: position 2,112,297 of record CM077650.1, read on the forward strand.
GGCTCCAGGGAATTGTGAACGCTTCTCTTAGTAAGGGGTTCTTGCCGGCCTCCCTTAAAGAGGCGATGGTGAGACCCCTCCTCAAGAAGCCCTCCCTGGACCCAGCATTGCTAACTAACTATCGTCCAGTCTCCAACCTTCACTTTTTGGCGAAGGTTGTAGAGAGTGTGGTGGTACAGCAGTTCTCTCGGCACCTGGAGGAAACTGCTTATCTAGACCCGTGCCAGTCCGGCTTCCGACCTGGGCACAGCACCGAGACGGCATTGGTCGCGTTGGTGGATGATCTCTGGAGGGCCAGAGATAGGGGTTTTTCTTCTATCCTGGTCCTATTAGATCTCTCAGCGGCTTTCGATACCATCGACCATGGTATCCTATTGCACCGACTGGAGAAGTTGGGATTGGGGGGCACTGTTTTACAGTGGTTCTCCTCCTACCTCTCCGGTCGGTCGCAATTTGTATTGGCAGGAGGGCAGAGGTCGACCTCGAGACCACTCATTTATGGGGTGCCTCAGGGGTCGGTCCTCTCACCCCTCCTGTTTAACATCTACATGAAGCCGCTGGGTGAGATCATCCGTGGTTGTGGGGTAGAGTACCATCTGTACGCTGATGATACCCAGCTGTACATATCTACCCCCAACCACCCCAACGATGCCGTCAAAGTGATGTCCCGGTGTTTAGAAGCCGTGCGGCTCTGGATGGGAAGTAACAAACTTCGGCTCAACCCGTCCAAGACCGAGTGGCTGTGGTTTCCGGCGTCTCGGCATAGCCAGCTTACTCCATCGCTGGTTATCGGGGGCGAGTCATTGGCCCCCGCGGAAAGGGCTCACAACTTGGGCGTCCTCCTGGATTCCCAGCTGTCCCTAGACGACCATGTGACGGCCGTGACCAGGGGGGAATTCTACCAGGTCCGCCTGGTACGCCAGTTGCGTCCCTTTCTGGACCGAGATGCCCTCCGCACTGTCACTCAGGCACTCGTGACGTCTCGCTTAGACTATTGTAACGCTCTCTACATGGGGCTCCCCTTGAGGTGCACCCGGAGGCTCCAGTTGGTTCAGAATGCGGCCGCGCGGGGGATTCTGGGAGCTTCTCGTTACTCCCACATAACACCTCTCCTGCGCGAGCTGCACTGGCTACTGGTGGCCTTCTGGGTGCGCTTCAAGGTGCTTGTTACCATCTTCAAATCGCTCCATGGCTCGGGGCCTAGTTACTTGTGGGACCGTCTCCTGCCACATACCTCCCTGCGTCCAATACACTCCCACAGAGAGGGCCTACTGAGGGTACCAACCGCCGGTCAGTGCCGGCTAGCGGTGCCCAGGGGTAGGGCCTTCTTTGTGGCAGGGCCGGCCCTCTGGAACGACCTACCCCCCGAACTTCGCACTATCACGGACCTTCCCCTCTTTCGCCGCTCACTTAAAACCTATTTCTTTCAGCAAGCTGGTCTTGCGTAACAGTTTTGACTCTCTTAATATAACATCTGCCAAATACGTATATGGATATTAGACTTTAGGGAATTTTAGCATAGGTGGGTTGTATTTTAATGTTCTTAAATTTTAGTACAGGTTTAATTTAATTCGTTTTTAACTTTGTATATATTGTATGTTTTATATGGTGTTTTTTTATTTTTCCTGTACACCGCGCCGAGTCCCTTCGGGGAGAGGGGGCGGTTTATACATCTAATAAATTATTATTATTATTATTATTATTATTATTATTATTATTATTATTATTATTATTATTATTATTATTATTATTATTATTATTATTATTATTATTATTATTATTATTATTCAAAATGGATTCTATCAGGTCCATCTTTACCCAAAAATGTGGGGTCTTATCCTTATTCTCACAGTTGGGAAGACTGAGAGGGAGGACAGAGGACAGAGGTAGAGTGAGCCTGCCTCCATTGAATTTTTAATTCCCAGAGGCTGGTGGGAAGAGCTCCTGACTTTGAGTGGTAGAGACAGTGAGAGTGTATAGATGACAAAGGTAGAGTGAACCCATCTCCATTGCATTTTAACTCCCCATTGGCTGCTGGGAGGAACTTCTGGCTGTGAGGGGGGACACTGAGAGGATGTACACAGGAAAAAGATAAAGTTAGCCTAACTATTGCATTTTAACTTATCAGAGGCTGCTGGAAGGAGCTCCTAGGTTTAAGTGGGAGAGACTGTGCGGGTATACAAAAGTACAGTGAACCCACCTCCATTGCATTTTAACTACCCACTGGCTGCTGAGAGGAAATGCTGGCTGTGAGTTGGGAAGACTGAGAGGGAGTACAGAGGACAAAGGTAGATTGAGCCTGCCTCTATTGATTTTTTACTTCCCAGAGGCTGGTGGGAGGAGATGCTGGCTGTGATTTGGGACCACTGAGAAAGTGTACAGATGTAAATTGTAGAGTGCAACTGCATGCATTGCCTTTTAACTTCCCAAAGGCTGGTGCTAGGAGCTTCTGGTTGTGAGTGGGGGAGAAAAAGTACAGAGGTTAAAGGTAGAGATAAAATGTCTCCATTGCATTTTAAATTCCCAGAGGCTAGAGGGGGGAGCTTCTTGCTGAGAGTGGGGGCCACTGAGAGTGAGTACAGAGGTCAAAGGTAGAGTGAAACTGCCTCCATTGCATTTTAACTTCCCAGTAGTTGGAGGGAGGAGCTGCTGGCTCTCAGTGGGGGAGACTGAGAGGACAAAAGAGAGTGAAATTGCCTCCAACCTCTGGCTGTGAGAGGGCACACTGAGAGGATGTACACAGGAAAAAGATAAAGTTAGCCTAACTATTGCATTTTAACTTATCAGAGGCTGCTGAAAGGAGCTCCTAGGTTTGAGTGGGAGAGAAAGTCCGCAAAGCTTGGTTAATCCATGGTCCCTCCCCGCCAAGGCCTCACCTGGATGCCTGCCACTGTACCCACCTCTTTCAACAGAGGCACAATGGAATATATCATTTCATCATGACTGCCATTAAATTGTGGCTTTTGTGACAAAGCATCCTCCATAAAGTTCTGGCCCCCCAGAATGTACTTTAGGCGGAAAGGAAATTGAACTGACGAAAGTACAAAGCCCATCGCACCTGCTTAGGCGATAATTTGCGTGGTGACTGGAGGGCCTCCAAGTTTTTATGATTGGTCCATATTTCAAAAGGGACCACTGCCCCTTCCAGTAGGTGTTGCCAGGTCAAAAGAGCCTACCTGACCGCAAAGGCCTCCTTTTCCCAGATAGCCCAACGTCTCTCCATTTCACCTAATTTTTGTTACGTATATGCACACAGTTGTAAAAAACCCTTCTCATTGGTCTGCAGCAACACGGCTCCTACCGCTACCTCACTAGTGTCGGCCTGCACCACAAATGGTCTTGTAGGATCTGGATGGCATAACACTGGTTCCTGCACAAAAAATGCCTTTAAAGTTTCAAAAGCCTGTTGGCAGGCCAGATCCCACGGTAGTGCTTGACAAGGCTGAGGTTTCCCGGCTAAATGCCTGGTTTTTGATAAATCGATTAATGGTAGCGCTACTTTCACAAATGATGGAATAAATTGGCGATAGAAATTGGCAAACCCCAGGAAACTTTGTAACTGCTTCCGAGTCTTGGGTGCCTGCCAATCGAGTACCTCCTGTACTTCTGCTGGATCCATTTCTATTCCGGCCTGGGAAACCCTATATCCCAGATAATCAACTGGGTTTTATGAAATTCACACTTGGTCAATTTAACATATAGGTGAGCTTTTAATTTATTTATTTATTTTTTATTTTTTTTAATTAAATTTATACCCCGCCCTTCTCCAAACGGACCCAGGGCGGCGCACAGGGATGTTAAAACACATATAAAACATATAAAATTTTAAAAAACTTATTCTAATAGACCCTGCGCTAAAAACCGAATTTAAAAAACCCAAATTTAAAACTATCTAGGAGTCAGTAATGGGGGTTACGCTAGGCTGGCTAGATGGAATAGGTGTGTCTTCAGACACTTGCAGAAGAGGAGGAGGTCGGAGATGGTGCGGAGTTCAGGGGGTAGGTCGTTCCAAAGGGCAGGGCCCGCCACAGAGAAGGCTCTTCCCCTGGGTGTCGCCAGTCGGCATTGTCCAGCCGACGGCACCCTGAGGAGGCCCTCTCTGTGGGAGCGTATCGGTCTGAGGGATGTATGGGGCAGGAGGCGGTCTCGCATATAACTAGGCCCCGAGCCATGGAGCGCTTTAAAGATGGTCGTTAAAACCTTGAAGCGCACTTGAAAGACCACAGGGAGCCAGTCCAGCTCGTGCAGGATAGGTGTTATGTGGGAGTGTCTAGGCACTCCCGTAATCACCCGCGCGGCTGCATTCTGGACTAGCTGCAGCTTTCGGGTGCACCTCAAGGGGAGCCCCATGTAGAGAGCATTACAGTAGTCGAGTCGAGAGGTGACGAGTGCTTGAGTGACTGTGCGTAAGGCACCCCGGTCCAGTAAGGGGCGCAATTGGCGCATCAGGCGTACCTGATGGAACGCCCCCCTGGCCATGGCTGCCACATGATCTTCCATAGACAGCCGGGAATCCAGGAGGACACCCAAATTGCGCGCCCTCTCCACGGGGGCCGGTGTTTCGCCCCCAATGGCCAGAGTTGGAATAATCTGGCTGAACCGGGGCGCCGGAAGCCACAGCCACTCAGTCTTTGACGGGTTGAGCTTGAGTTTGTTACCACCCATCCAGATCCGTACGGCCTCCAAACACCGGGACATAACCTCGACGGCATCGTTGGGGTTGTCTGGGGTGGATATGTACAACTGAGTATCATCAGCGTACAGATGATATCCCACCCCAAAACCACGGATGATCTCAACCAGCGGCTTCATATATGTGTTGAACAGTAAGGGCGAGAGGACCAACCCCTGAGGAACCCCACATATGAGGGGCCTCGAGGCCGACCTCTGCCCCCCTGCCAACACATATTGCGACTGACCAGAGAGGTAGGACAAGAACCACCACAGAACGGTGCCTCCCAGCCCCAACCTCCCCAGTCGGCGCAATAGGATACCATGGTCGATGGTATCAAAAGCCGCTGAGAGGTCTAATAGGACTAGGATAGAGGAATATCCTCTATCCCGCGCCCTCCAGAGATCATCAACCAACGCGACCAATGCCGTCTCGGTGCTGTGCCCGGGTCGGAAGCCGGACTGGCGCGGGTCTAGATAATCAACTTCCTCCAAGTGTCGCGGAAACTGTTGAGCCACCACAATCTCAACAACCTTCACTAAAAAGTGAAGGTTGGAGACGGGACGATAGTTCTCTAATAATGCTGGATCCAGGGACGGCTTCTTGAGGAGGGGCCTTACTACCGCCTCTTTCAAGACGGCAGGCAAGGACCCCTCACTCAAAGATGCGTTGACAATGCCCTGGAGCCAGCCTCGTGTCGTCTCCCAGGATGCCAGTACAAGCCAGGAGGGACACGGGTCCAATAAACATGTGGTAGCCCTAAGTCTCTTTGACAACTTGTCCATATCCTCGGTGGTAACAAAATCAAACTCCTCCCAAGATGGTGTCACAAGAACAGCCTCGGTCTGCTCGACTGGACCACTGTCGATGGAGGGTAGCTCGTTCCGAATCCGAGTGATTTTCTCCTGCAGATAAATCCCAAATTCCTCTGCTCGACCCTGTAAAGGGGCTTCCCGCGGCCTCTGTTGAAGGAGGGAGCGGGTCACCCCAAACAGGGCGGCAGGGCGGTTATCTGCGGATGCAATAAGAGTGGCACAATACTCACGTTTGGCCACTCTTATCGCCACTAAGTAAGTCCTAATATGGTCTCTCACTAGTGTTCGGTCGGCTTCGGAGTGAGAAGATCTCCATCTGCTCTCTAGGCGTCTCTTGTGGCGCTTCATCCCCCTAAGCCCCTCGGTAAACCAAGGAGCCCAGGTGGTTCGTCGCCGCAAGAGAGGCCGCAAGGGCGCAACTCGGTCCAAGGCCCCCATGGCCGCACTTAACCATGCAGCCACTAGGTCCTCAGTCGAGTCGCGGGGCAAGTCCACAGGAATAACTTGGTGAGGACCTCACACACTAATCTGACATGCTTATCCATGGTTTTTTTACAGGTTAATATATCATCTAGATAAGCGAGTACACTGTTGTACAGGTGTTCATGCAGAACGTCGTTAATGAACTGCATGAACACCGCTGGTGCCCCTTGTAATCCAAAAGGCATTACTTGATATTGGTAGCTCCTGAGGGGACAATTGAAAGCTGTTTTCCACTCATCCCCCTCTTGTATCCTGACCCTGTAATGTACCTCACGGAGGTCCAGTTTGGTAAAAATCACCCCTTGTGACAAACAAGCCAGTATGTCTTTCATAAGCAGCAGTGGATACATGTGTTCTACACACACACCATTAATACCACAAAAATCCACACAAAGGTGTAACCCTCCGTCCTTCACCCTGAACAGTACAGGGGCTGCTATAGGGGACCTAGCTGCCTGTATGAACCCCCTGGCCAGGTTTTTCTTGATGTATTTGCTCATTTCATCTAATTCCTTAATAATAATAATAATAATAATAATAATAATAATAATAATAATAATAATAATAATAATAATAATAATAATAATAATTATTATTATTATTATTATTATTATTATTATTATTATTATTATTATTATTATTATTATTATTATTATTATTATTATTATTATTATTATTATTATTATTATTATTATTTTATTTATATCCCGCTCTCTCTCCCCGAGGGGACTCGAGGCGGGGCACAGGGTATTAAAAGCAACTAAGACCAAACAGATACAGAATTAAAACCTTAAATATAAATAAATAACTAACTAAATAACTAAGTTAAAAATAGATTAAACATATGTCCCTGCGCTAAAATCCCTCATAAAATCCCTTAATCTTAACAGAGACTATCCTATCCTAGGCCAGCCAAGCAAAAAAGATGTGTCTTTAGTTTCAGACGGAAGGAGCGGAGGTCCGTAGTTGTCCTAATATCGGGGGGAAGGTCGTTCCAGAGGGCTGGGCCCGCCACTGAACACATTTTCAATGGCGCAATCGATGGAACGGTGTGGTGGAAGTATGTCACAATCCCGTTCCCTAAATACTTCAGCTAGGTCCTGGTACACGTCCAAGAATGCTAGGTTATCCTTTAGGGACATGGCTTCTGTTAGCTTATGCTCCTGGCATATCCCAGTAACTGCATCCCTTAGCACTGGCATTTCATGCGGGTGTGTGTCCGGACCCCAATCTATAAATGCCGACAGCCACACACACACACACACACACACACACCCTACCAAATAGTTGGACCCCACTTGTCCAACCATGCCAGACCAAGAATCATGATTTCTGTCAGGTCTGCCTCTGACATTAACCAAGAAAGAAACCACTCAATTCCATTTTGAAGAATTAAGAGTAATTTTACTGGTTATGAAAAGAAAGCTGCTAAGTAAAGCAAGGTCTGAGATCCAAGCACGTGAAATCATACATATCAATATATGTCCAGCTCCCTCCCCCCCAACAATCCCCACCCTATTGTCCAATCCGCAAATCCCTTAGGTGTCATGTGGGTTGCATCTCCAGGAACATCATCAGGATGGTATGCAAGACGGTTGGCCTTGACCATCTCAAGGCAGCGGCCATTGGTATGCAAAGTAGATGGTGAGAACATACTCCCTTCTCCAAATCTCCCTCCTGCACCATAGTCCCATTCCCAAATACCATAGCCCCTCCCTCCCCATTTCAGTGGCAGCCGAAGCAAGCAGCAAAGCAGAGGCTGCCACAGAGTGCGCTTCAAGGTTTTGACAACTATCTTTAAAGCGCTCCATGGCTCGGGGCCTAGTTATATGCGAGACCGCCTCCTGCCCCATACATCCCTTAGACCGATACGCTCCCACAGAGAGGGCCTTCTCAGGGTGCCGTCGGCCGGACAATGCCGACTGGCGACACCCAGGGGAAGAGCCTTCTCTGTGGCGGGGCCAGCCCTCTGGAATGACCTACCCCCTGAATTACGTACCATCACCGACCTCCGCCTCTTCCGCCAATGTCTTAAGACATATTTGTTTCAACAAGCCGGCCTAGCCTAACCTCCCATGGGGACTTTTAGGTAGTTTTAAATTGGGTTTTTAAAATTTGGTTTTAGCGCAGGATAGGTTTATTTAATAGTTTTTTAAATTATATTTATTGTATTTTGTATGTTTTTAAATTTCCTGTGCGCCGCCCTGGGTCCTTTGTGGAGAAGGGCGGGATATAAATTTAAATAAATAAATAAATAAAGAGGCTGACATCCGGCCCTCCTCCAGAAAAGGGAAGCATCCCTGCAAAGAGAGAGGGAGACAACAACAAGAAAGACATAACAATCAAGACAGTTCAATTAATATCAAGGCTTATCAGGGTACTTGACGTAGAATTTCTTCAAAAGTCTAGGAGCCCTAACATGAGATTTGTCAACCCATTCAGTATGGGAAGGAGGAAATGCTTCCAAGAAACCAGGTATTGAACCTTATTTCGGTGTTTTCTGGAGTCCAAAATTTCCTTGACCTCAAAATGCTGTTCACCCTCAATCAAAAAGGGAGCAGGAGGCGCCAGTTGAAATGGACGAAAAGAAGAAGAGTGTTCAGGTTTCAACAAGTTCACATGAAATACAGGATAAATCCGTCTAAGAGTCTTTGGCAAGTCCAATTTGATGGAAACAGGACTGATGATTTTCACAATAGAGAATGGACTGACGTACTTTGGCCCCAGTTTCTTAGATTTCTGGGTAGTTTGTAAAAACTTAGTAGACAAAAAGACACGATCACCCACTTTGTAATCCTTAGGTTGAACTCTCTTCTTATCGGCCTGTTTTTTATGAGACCGAGGGACATCGTCCAGCACTTTGCATGCCATGGGCCAAAATTTTGCAAGTTGATTATTCCATTCAGAGAGAGACAACATTTTGGGTGCCTCCTGAGGCAATTCAGGAATTGGTACAAAGTCCTGACCATAGACAACTTTGAAAGGGGTTATTCTGGTGCTGCTGTGCACCGAGTTGTTGTAAGCCACTTCAACATGAGGCAACAGCTCAGCCAATTGTCCTGCTGGTAATTTATGAAACAACAAAGATACTGTTCCAAAACGGAATTTGTCCATTCACAAGCACCATTAGTTTGAGGGTGGTGGGCGAAGCTTAACCCCTGGGTGAAGCCAATCAACTTTAGAAACTCCTTCCAAAAGTGGGAGGTGAATTGAACTCCTCTATCTGAAATTATGTGCTTTGGTACTCCACGTAAACGATACACATGTGAAACAAACAATTTAGCCAAGTTATAGCATTTGTTGAGTGGGTAACTGTCCCCTTCCCCTCTGGGGGTGTCACGGAGCGAATACACAACCATCTCTTTGTCCAATTTATACATGGGTTCCATTTCCATAACCAAGGCAAACCTAATATGAGGGGACGATCCATTCCAGGTGCAACTATGAACCTTAAGGTTTCTTGGTGGCTGCCCATCCACATATCAATTGGTTCAGTCAAAAAATGAGCGTCGTCCCCCCCCCCCCGCCAACTGTAGACCCATCCAGTTGGCAAAAGGCAATGGGCACTTTTAAAGTTTTCAGCCTTAGGCCCATTTGTTCCACTACTTCCGGGCTAATAATGCAGCATGTGCATCCCGAGTCTAAAAGGGCCAGCAATTTTGATTGAGCACCAGTAGAGGGCACTTTAAGTTCTACTGGAATGGTCATGGGGCCCATATGGGAACTCACCAGATGGTCGTTGTCATTGGAGTCGGTTTCACTTTCATCCGACAGGGTGTAGGGCCCCCCCTCTTCCAGCCCTGGAGGGAAATCTTTCACTGGCTCCATTCCTTTCATAGCAGTGTCTCTCTGCTTCTCAGGATGTTTGTCTGGCTTCTTCCTTTCCCCAGTAGCCGGAGGTCTTGGGCTGAGCTTGACTTGACAATTCACAGCCCAGTGTCCCTGCTTCCCACAACGGAAACATGCACTGGACCGGGGCTTGCTTGCAGACCAGATTTTCCCTCCTTTGGAAATCCCTCGGGGGGGGGGGAAGTGGGGGATTTTTTTCTTGCTGTCCTCAAGGCATTTATCTCTAGCAAGATCAATTTCAACATCCGCTGCCAGATCGTACCAGCCTTGTAGGCTACGGGGGGCTGCCCTGTTCACACAATTCTGATATATCTCCCGGCTTAAACCATCCTTAAAACTGTCCATCAGGGCTACCTCTGACCACCCCCTCATATGAACTGATAGCTCACGGAACTCTTGAGTATACTCAGCCACTGGATTTTTCCCTTGCATAAGAGTTTTCATTCTAATTCTGGCTTTCCGCTCGATGAGCGGGTCATCAAAGCGTTTTCTCAGGGCAGCCATAAATCTATCAAAGTTTCTCAGTAAGGGGGAGTCATTGTTATGCAAAGTCACCATCCAAGCTGCTGCTTTTCCCTCTAATGCCAGGGTAATGACCCTTACCTTGCTCTCTTCATTTGGGAGGTCAATTTCAAATTGTCTCATAAAATTCCAGACTTGAACCAGGAAAAATCCCAGTTCCTTCGGTTCACCTCCCATATTTCACACCAAGGAGGGAGACTTTTGCCATCCGGCGTCTGCGGGGTGCCCCTCCTCCCCTTGGAATGGCTCTACCCACCGCTGCTGCTGCTGCTGCTGGCTGGGCTCCATCATCTTGATCAGTTCCGCCATCTGCCCCCAGGGCCCCCGCTGGATGGGTCTCATCCTCAGCAGGCTTCTCCTCTACTTCAGGGAATTCAGCTTCTCTTTCGGATCTGCTCTCACGGAAACGCCTTTTCTCCCAAGTTTCCTGGAAAAGTCTCATGGCCTGGTTCATCAGGAGATTTTCTTCTTCGGCTTCTTGCCAAGCAGCTGGCGGTTGCTGACATCTTCTGGTTGTAACCCCAGGTGGTATTTCCTCAAGATCGCACTTTTGCCCAACGCCCATCGACCACCGGGGATGGACAGATCTTTCTTCCAAATTCAATTCCGCCATCTGTTCCATTTCTGCCATCCATGATGATCCGGTGGCCCCCACGTCCTCCTCCTGATGGTTGCAGGGGTTAGACATCTCTTTGAAGTTTTGTATATATTGCACTCTGGGATGAGTGCGAAGGGAGACTTTGCTTATTGTCAGGTCTGCCTCTGACATTAACCAAGAAAGAAACCACTCAATTCCATTTTGAAGAATTAAGAGTACTTTTACTGGTTTTAAAAAGAAAGCAGCTAAGTAAAGCAAGGTCTGAGATCCAAGCGCGTGAAATCATACATATCAATATATGTCCAGCTCCCTCCCCCCCAACAATCCCCACCCTATTGTCCAATCCGCAAATCCCTTAGGTGTCATGTGGGTTGCATCTCCAGGAGCATCATCAGGATGGTATGCAAGACGGTTGGCCTTGACCATCTCAAGGCACCGGCCATCGGTATGCGAAGTAGATGGTGAGAACATACTCCCATCTCCAAATCTCCCTCCTGCACCATATAGTCCCATTCCCAAATACCATAGCCCCTCCCTCCCCGTTTCAATGGCAGCCGAAGCAAGCAGCAAAGCAGAGGCTGACAGTTTCTGTCATTCATGGTACAACAATAAACCTGATTAATTCCCAATGGTGGGCAAACTCTAGTAGTATCTGTTCCATAATATGGGCAGCAGGAGCCTCATCCACCTTTCTACCTGTTTGAACCACAAAGGCTGGGATAACTTCTGGGTTTTGACACCTTTACCGTATTCAGGCTTATCAAACATCAGGTACTACCCGAATTGATAAGCGCATCATAACCCTGCCGCCTATTACCTGTGAGAACCACTGGTAGCCAAAAGGGCTGTATCGGTTTGCTTACCATGGGGTCATTTTCGCCATCATTGTCACTGTCACCGCTTTCCCCTTGGGGTTCCACAGACGCTCGTGACTTGCCAACTGCCACTTTCAGAATTGCAGGCTCTCCCTGCAGAACACCCCAGGACCTTTCCGGGGTCTTCTTCGTAGATTTCTGAGCTGTACCAGTTGGACCCGGGCTCGGGAGACCAGGGGTGGGTCTTGGGGCCACTGTTGAAGTGGTACACTCAGCTGCCCGATGCCCCGGCTTACCACATTGGAAACACAGCATGGGTGCCCCAGTCTTATCAGCTGAAGCGGCTGAGGTTGGCAGAATCCCTGGGGCACGACCTCCAGTGCACTCTGGGAATCAACGTGGCCTCCCACCTTCTTCAGCCCCTTCTGACATCCCCCTTCTAAATTGGGCTGCACACAACAGCGAAAAGAGCAAGAAAGTATATTATGCTAGAGCTGATTTACTGTCAACATTCCGGCATTCACCAGGGACACATCAAGAGAAGCAGTTTGGTGGTTTAAGTGTTTTATCTCTTTCTTAGTGAAACTTGTGATAACCGGCAGCAAATGACGAATGATACAAAGAATACATGCAAAGTCAGCTCTAACCCAGTTAACCTTACACCCATATATATACACACAACCCCTCCCATAACTACCCATATGTCACAGCCCCACCCACCCCCTATACCAGGCCATGCCAGACTCCGCCCAGAGTCCACCCCCTCACCCTCGTGAAAGCAGTCTAAGCCAGTCCAGTGCAATCCAGCCAGGGAATATCCGCAGACCAGTCAGAAGGTGGCCTTGAACAAGCCTCCAGCATTTCTCTTAGGCAAACAGCCGCTCCCGGCAAAGCTACATTCTCGGATGATGATGTCATCGCTCAACCAGCTGCAACTCAGGGAGTGGGGAAGGAGTGCTGAGCCATGCTGCTGTTCTGAACGAGTAGAGGAGGAAACAGCCAGGATGAACAGGGTAGTCTGGATGGGTGCTGGGCCACACTGCTACTTCAGAAAGAGTGGAGGTGGAAGCAATGGAAGCCTAAGGGCTGACATACAGCTTCCCAATTTTAGGGTATTCTAATAGGTTGCCATGTTGTTTTTTGATGTGGACGTCTTGGAGACAGGCTATATCCAAATTCAATATCTGTAATTTTGTTAGGGTTTGTTTTCTTTTTGCAGGGGAGTTCAATCCATTTATATTAACCAATAGTGTCTTAATTTCTTCATCCATCTTTTGACTTATATATGGGTCTCACTTTTCTGGTTGTTCTTGTCTCTCTGTGTTTTTGTTCTTGTGCCTTCTCATTCCACCTGGACATTTTCCACCCTCATTCTTTCTTCTCGTTCTACAGCTTTTTCTTCTGGTCTGGTTGACCCTTGCAGGGTCGGGCAGAAGAATTTGTTCAGTATCTGCAGGATAAAATCACTCAGATTCGGACAGGCTTGGACTCCGACTGGGTAGATTCGGGCGAGTCGACGGGGATGAATCTTGTGGAGTCCATCTGGGATGAGTTTGATCCTGTGACCCCCGAGGGCATGGACAGGATTATGGGGAGACTTAGTGCTGCCACTTGTGTGCTGGACCCGTGTCCCTCTTGGTTAATTTCGGCTTCCCGGGAGGTGACACGAGGCTGGCTCCAGGCGATTACCAACGCTTCATTGAGAGAGGGGTTCTTTCCTACCGCCCTGAAGGAGGCGGTAGTGAGGGTCCTCCTCAAGAAGTCTTCCCTGGATCCAGCTTCTCTAGCCAACTATCGTCCGGTCTCCAACCTTCACTTTGTAGCGAAGGTTGTTGAGAGTGTGGTAGCACGTCAGCTTCCCCAGTACCTGGATAAAGCTGCCTATCTGGATCCGTTTCAATCGGGTTTCAGGCCCAGCTACAGCACAGAGACGGCATTGGTTGCGTTGGTTGATGATCTCCGGCGGGCCGGGGACAGGGGCTGTTCCTCTCTCCTGGTCCTATTAGGCCTCTTGGCGGCTTTCGATACCATCAACCATGGTATCCTACTGCCACGACTCGGGGTGTGGGGGGGGGGCACCGTTTTGCAGTGGTTCTCCTCCTACCTGTCGGATCGATCGCAGTTTGTGTTGACTGGAGGACAGGGATTGACCCCAAGGGCCCTCACTTGTGGGGTTCCCCAGGGGTCGGTTCTCTCATCTCTCCTGTTCAACATATATAAGAAACCGCTGGGCGAGATCATCCGTGGTTTTGTGGTACAGTATCATCAATACGCTGATGATACCTAACTTTTCATCTCTACCCCAAGCCACCCAAATGATGCCCTTGACGTGATGTCCCGATGCCTGGAGGCTGTCCGGATCTGGATGGGGATGAACAGGCTCAGGCTGAACCCCTCCAAGACTGAGTGGCTGTGGTTTCTGTCATCCTGATTTGTCCACCTTGTTCCATCTTTGGTGATAGGGGGAGATGTTTTAGCCCCCTCAGAGAGGGCTCACAATCTGGGAGTCCTCCTGGATATGTGGCTTAGTTTAGAAGAACACCTGACAGCTGTGACCAGGGGGGGCGTTTACCAGGTTCGCCTGGTACGTCAGTTGCCCCCCTTCCTGGATCGGGATGCCCTGTGCACAGTCACTCATGCCCTCTTCCTTTCTCGCCTGGACTACTGTAACACTCTCTACATAGGGCTGCCCTTGAAGAGCACCCGGAGACTTCAGCTGGTCCAGAATGCAGTTGCGCGGGTTATCATGAGGGTACCTAGGTGCTCCCATGTTACACCCCTTTTAGGCGGCCTACACTGGTTGCCGGTTGTTTTCTGGGTGCAATTCAAAGTATTAATTATGACCTTTTAGGTCATAATTAATACTTTAGGTAGCCTCCCATCGTCCAGTACGATCCCACAGAGTTGGCTTCCTCAGGGTGCCGTCAGCCAGACAGTGTCAGCTGGTGACCCCCAGGGGGAGAGCCTTCTCTGTGAGAGCGCCTTCCCTTTGGAATGAGCTGCCCCCGGAGCTTTGCATAATTCCCAACCTCCCGTCCTTCCGGCACGCCCTAAAAAGCTGGCTTTTCCAGCAAGCCAGCCTGGCCTGAATAAAATAAATTATTAATTTTAATTGTTAATTGTTAATTTATTTTAGATTTAACTGTCAATTGTTAATTTATTGTTATTGGATTCTCTATTTAATCTTTTTTAAACTTTTGTATTATGTCTTTTTATGTTGTACGCTGCCCTGAGTCCTTCGGGAGAAGGGCGGCATATAAGTACAATAAACAGTAAACAGTAAACAGTTGCTGTTCATCTTGACTTTTACTTTCTATTTCCTCTCAACTCATCTGAGCTTCATCCATCATAAAATGATGTTCAAAGAATTCATGTGCTTTATCTAATGTGACTATCCTGAATTTCTTATCTTGCCAGGATATCAGAATTCTTTCAGGTGTCAACGATCTGAACATCATTTGAACATTTGAACTTTCTTGAGGCTGGAGGGTGGAGCGTTTGGCTGCGAGAGGGGACTCAAAGAGACACAGAGGTCTAAGGCAGTCACATATCTATAAACCAAAAGTAGAAATAATACATTCTAGATTAGTGCGCTTGAGACTGTGATTTTATTTTATTTCAAAACTAGCTGTACCCGCCATGCGTTGCTGTGGCCAAGTTTGGTTAAATGAAAAAGTTTCCCCTTATAGACCCTCTCAGCGACCCCCTTCCTTCTCTGCCTCAGTTTCCCCTCCCTCTCTTACTCTACCTACAAACCTACCTACCTACCTACCTACCTACCTACCTACTGTATTTCTTCCTCTCTCTCTCTCTCTCTCCCTCTACCTACCTACCTACCTATTCTATTTCTCCCTCTCTATCCCTCTACCTACCTACTGTATTTCTCCCTCTCTCTCTCTCCCCCTACCTACCTACCTACCTACCTACCTACCTACCTACCTACCTAATGCATTCCTCCCTCTTTCTATGTCTTTGAATTCCTGTAATTACCTACCTACTATATTTCTATCTATCTATATCCCTCTACCTACCTAAATAACTACTCCCTTTGTATGTGTCCCTGTACCTAAGTACCTACCTATCTAATCAAATATTTATATCAGTATAAATACCTTTAAGTTAACAGTAGATCTTGGGGGGGGGGGGAGAGAGCTGCTGCAGCGGCGGGAGGGGGGAGGAATGTTGATCAGAAGGCAGTGGAAGCGGCAAGGTGGGAGGGCTGGAAGGAGCTGGAGGGCGAGGTGTCGGCGGCATGGGCATTGCCAGTGGTGAGGTGAGAGGGCTGGAAGGAGCCGGAGGGTGAGGCATTGGCAGTGTGGGCATTGCCAGTGGTGAGGTGGGAGAGGCGGAAGGAGCTGGAGGGCGTGGCGGTGCCAGCGTTGGCAGCAGTGAGGTGGGAGGGGTGGAAGGAGGCGGGGGGGTGAGTGAGCGAGTGAGGGAAACACAAGGCAGAGCTGCAGTTTTACATTTGTGTGGTGTTTACCTGGCACCGGTGTGCCATTCACACAATCTCTACGTATCATTGGTGCTGCACTTGTAAGGAACATTGTGTGAAAATTTGGTGGCGATTGGTGCAGTACTTTCTGAGATTAGCTGTTTTGAACAAACTCATAGTTAACTTTTTATTTATATAGGTGATTGGCTTACTTCAATGTAATAGTTGTTTTGCACGTGTTTTTCGCAGTACTCTTTTCAAATTTGGATACTGTCCCCTTTGTAAACAAATTACTAGACTACATAGACAGATTACCTATCTTGAATCTCTAATCTGTGCTCTCCAAGCAGAAAGTAGGTGCCCAATTCGGCCATTCCACTCTATGGAGATGCCACGCTACCAGCCCCCTTTACCGCAAAGATCCCACAGGAGAAGAGCAGTCTGGACAACTGTGGGATCTGGCAGGGTGAGAGCTGTGAACCATAAACACAAAGCTTTTGCTGTGTCCCAGCATAGCAGATATAGGGCCTTTGCTGACCTTAATTTAATTTTAATTTAATTTATTTCAATTTATATACCGCGCCTTCTCCACCGAAGTGGACCCAGGGCGGTGCACAGGAAATTTAAAACAACAATAATAAAATACAATAAATACAATAAATAGATAAAAAGAATTAAATCACAGCCTGTGCTAAAAGTTCCCCCTAAAAAATCTAATATCATTTACGTGTTAGGCAGAAGCTATATTATAAGAGTCTGAACTACTACGCGAGACCAGCTTGTTGAAAAAAATATATTTTAAGTGAACGGCGAAAGAGGGGAAGGTCCGTGATAGTGCGGAGTTCGGGGGGTAGGTCGTTCCAGAGGGCCGGCCCTGCCACAGAGAAGGCCCTACCCCTGGGCACTGCTAGCCGGCATTGACCGGCGGTTGGTACCCTCAGTAGGCCCTCTCTGTGGGAGCGTATGGGACGCAGGGAGGCGAGTTAGTCTCCATTGATGGTCCAGTGGGAGGCCACGAGGCGGATCTTGGTTGGGAGGAGTTTGACTCTGTTACTTCCGAGGATATGGACAGGTTACGTGGGCGACTGCGAGCCACCACATGTTTATTGGACCCGTGTCCCTCCTGGCTTGTACTGGCATCCTGGGAGGTGACACGAGGCTGGCTCCAAGAGGTTGTCAACGCTTCTCTAAGTGAGGGTTTCTTGCCTGCCTCCCTTAAAGAGGCCATGGTGAGGCCCCTCATGAAGAAGCCCACTTTGGACCCAGCTTTATTAGTCAACTATCGTCCCGTCTCCAACCTTCCCTTTTTGGCGAAGGTTGTTGAGAGTGTGGTGGCACAACAGTTTCCCCGTCACCTGGAGGAAGTTGATTATCTAGACCCGCGCCAGTCCGGCTTTCGGCCCGGGCATAGCACCGAGACGGCATTGGTCGCGTTGGTAGATGATCTCTGGAGGGCCAGAGATGGGGGTTGTTCCTCCATCCTGGTCCTATTAGACCTCTCAGTGGCTTTTGATACCATCGACCATGGTATCCTATTGCATCGGCTGGGGGGGTTGGGGGTGGGAGGCACCGTTTTACGGTGGTTCTCCTCCTACCTCTCCGGTCGATCGCAATTTGTGTTGGCAGGAGAGCAGAGGTCGACCTCGAGACCCCTCACATGTGGGGTGCCTCAGGGGTCGGTCCTCTCGCCTCTCCTGTTTAACACATATATGAAGCCGCTGGGTGAGATCATCCGTGGTTTTGGGGTAGAGTATCACCTCTACGCTGATGATACACAGCTGTATATATCTACCCCAAACCACCCCAACGATGCCGTAGCGGTGATGTGCCAGTGCCTGGAAGCCGTGCGGATCTGGATGGGAAGTAACAGACTCAGGCTCAACCGGGCCAAGACCGAGTGGCTGTGGTTTCCGGCCGCCCGATTCAACCAGTTGACTCCATCACTGGCCATAGGGGGCAAACACCTTGCCCTTGTGGATGGGGCGCGCAACTTGGGTGTCCTCCTGGATACCCGGCTGTCCATGGAAGATCAAGTGACAGCCGTGGCCAGGAGGGCGTTTTACCAGGTTCGCCTGGTACGCCAGTTGCGCCCCCTATTAAATCGGGATGCCCTTTGCACGGTCATTCATGCCCTCGTGACATCCCGACTGGACTATTGTAACTCTCTCTACATGGGGCTCCCCTTGAGGTGCACCCGAAGACTTCAGCTGGTCCAGAATGCAGCCGCGTGAGCAATAATGGGTACCGCAAGGTATACCCATGTAACACCGCTCTTGCGCGAGCTGCACTGGCTACCTGTCGTCTTTCGGGTGCGCTTCAAGGTGCTAGTTCTCATCTTTAAAGCGCTCCATGGCTCGGGACCTAGCTATCTGCGGGATTGGATCCTGCCACATACATCCTCCCTGCCGATTCGCTCCCACAGAGAGGGACTTCTCCGGGTGCCGTCCACTAGACTTTGTCAGCGGGCGACGCCCAGGGGAAGGGCCTTCTCTGTGGTGGGCCCAGCCCTCTGGAACGACCTTCCCCCCGACATTAGAACAACTACGGACCTCCGCTCCTTCCGTCAGAAATTAAAAACACACTTTTTCTGCTTGGCCGGCCTAGGTTAGTCTCTACCTCAGGGGTTAGGGAATGTTAATTTTAAAAATGGGGATTTTAGTGCAGGGACAATTACATTTAATCTGTTTTTACTGTATTTATTTATGTATATATTTTATGTTGTTTTAATTTTTCCCTGTGCACCGCTCCGAGTCCCCCTGGGGAGAGGACGCGGTATAGAAAAATAAAATAAAAAAAAATTAATAATAATAATAATAATAATAATAATAATAATAATAATAATAATAATAATAATAATAATAATAATAATAATAGTAATTGTAATTGTAATTGTTATTGTTATTGTTATTGTTATTGTTATTGTTATTGTTATTGTTATTGTTATTGTTATTGTTATTGTTATTGTTATTGTTATTGTTATTGTTATTGTTATTGTTGTTATTGTTATTATTATTATTATTATTATTATTATTATTATTATTATTATTATTATTATTATTATTATTATTATTATTATTATTATGTGGCAGGAGACGGTTCCGCAAGTAGCTAGGCCCCGAGCCATGGAGCGATTTGAAGATGGTAACAAGCACCTTGAAGCGCACCCGGAAGGCCACCGGTAGCCAGTGCAGCTCGCGCAGGAGAGGTGTTACGTGGGAGTAACGAGAGGCTCCCAGAATCCCCCGCGCGGCCGCATTCTGAACCAACTGGAGCCTCCGGGTGCACCTCAAGGGGAGCCCCATGTAGAGAGTGTTGCAATAGTCTAGGCGAGACGTCACAAGTGCCTGAGTGACAGTGCGGAGGGCGTCTCAGTCCAGAAAGGGACTGGCGTACCAGGCAATGACTCGCCTCCGATAACCAGCGATGGAATGAGCTGGCTATGCCGAGACGCCGGAAACCACAGCCACTCGGTCTTGGACGGGTTGAGCCGGAGTTTGTTACTTCCCATCCAGAGCCGCACGGCTTCCACATTACTTCAACGGCATCGTTGGGGTGGTTGGGGGTAGATATGTACAGCTGAGTATCATCAGCGTACAGATGGTACTCTACCCCACAACCACGGATGATCTCACCCAGCGGCTTCATGTAGATGTTAAACAGGAGGGGTGAGAGGACCGACCCCTGAGGCACCCCATAAATGAGTGGTCTCGAGGTCGACCTCTGCCCTCCTGTCAGTACAAATTGCGACCGACCGGAGAGGTAGGAGGAGAACCACTGCAAAACAGTGCCCCCCAATCCCAACCTCTCCAGTCGGTGCAATAGGATACCATGGTCGATGGTATCGAAAGCCGATAAGAGATCTAATAGGACCAGGATAGAGGAAAAACCCCTATCTCTGGCCCTCCAGAGATCATCCACCAACGCGACCAATGCCGTCTCGGTGCTGTGCCCAGGTCGGAAGCCGGACTGGCGCGGGTCTAGATAAGCAGTTTCCTCCAGGTGCCGAGAGAACTGCTGTGCCAGTTGGGGACTGGCACAGTCCCCAACTGGCACAACTAATGGGGACACTAAAGTGACAGGTCAAGGTAGTTGTGAAAATGATGACTCAAATAAGCAGGGGATCGTGGTCCAAAATGAAGAACTTACTTTGGAAAGAGGAAAGTGTGAAACAGGTATTACATATCAGTCGCACAAGAAGAGCAAGGTATCCAATATGAGAAGTCACCTTCTGGTTGGTGATTCAATCATACGGGATGTAAATTTAGGAAAGGATATATGGAGGTTTTGAAAGATGTCAGGTGTCTGGCAGGTGCTACTGCCAGCAGAGACAAGAGGCGTATTCTTACGATAGTCAAGAATGCAAGTAAGGACTGTGATGTTAATGCTATTATATATCTTGGCACAAATGATCTGTCCCAAAAAGATGTATAATTTCTGTGCAGAATGATTTCCAGAGCTTGGGGTACAAACGTAGTAGTACAGGTTGTAGGCTTATCTTTTCAGAGGTTTTACCAGTATATAAGGAACAAAAAGGAAAAGGCCAGCGTGTAGCAGAGTTTAATGTGTGGCTAAAGGAGTGGTGTAAAAGGGAATGCTTTGGTTTTATTAGTCATGATGTCTGCAGCTGGTCCAATGAAAAACTGTAGAAAAGAGATGGTTTGCACCCATCCAAGAAAGGGACTGAGTTACTTGGCATTAAATTCACAGATTTTCTGGATAAATATTTAAACTGAACAGCGGGGACAGAGAATTAATACATACAGAGCATTTCTGTCCCCAGCAATCTAAAATTCATAGGGTTATCAGTGCATGCAACATAGATGTTTGTGCGGGTAAGATTATCACTACTGCTGTCAAGCAAAACCAAACAATTAACAGTGAGTGCCATACCATGTGCATGAACCATACAAGTGGCAAAGAAATAGGGGCAAAGAGAACCATAGTCAGGCATAACACAGGTTACGTAGACAGTAAACAAAGGGTCAATCAAAATGGACTCAAATGTCTATACACCAATGCACAGAGTATGAGGAATAAACAGGGTGAATTAGAAATTCAAGTAAATGAGGGCAGATATGATATTGTTGCCATTACAGAAACTTGGTGGGATGAAACCCACAAATGGAACATACAGCTAGAAGGATTTAAATTATTTAAAAGAAATAGACCCAATAAAAGAGGAGGTGGACTTGCACTATATATAAGAAATAACTACATCTCTACAGAAATAGAGCACAACAATGATGAGAACTATCTTGAATGTATTTGGGTCAATATTAAAGGTTGGGGGGGGGGGGGAATGACATTGCCATAGGTCTATACTACAGGCCACCCAACCAAGCAGAGGAAGTGGATGAACTTTTTGCTAACCAGCTAACTAAGTTATGTAGGAAGCACACTACAATAGTAATGGGGGATTTTAACTACCCTGGCATCAACTGGGAAACAAACTCTGCACCAAGTGGAAGATTCAACAGGTTCCTAACAAACCAGCAGACAACTTTGTTTCCCAAAAGGTAGAGAAGGGAACAAGGGGATCAGCCATATTGGATTTAATTCGCACTAACAGAAAGTAAATGATAGGAGGTGTTGAAGTTACAGGAACTTTGGGGGCAAGCAATCATGCAATACTGGAATTCAACATTATACAAACAAAAGTAGTAGAAAAAAGTCAAACTAGAGTCTTGGACTTTAAGAGAGCTAATTTCAATAAACTTAGAGAGAGCTTGGGAAGGATTCCATGGATGAGAATCCTCAAGGGGAAAACAACTCAAGAAGCTTGGGAAATTTTTAAAAATGAGATTATAAAAGCTCAGTCTAGCACAATACCAATGAAGAAGAAAAATAACAGCTCCCAAAAGAAACCAGCATGGCTGCAAAAAGAACTCTCTGACAAATTGAAAGACAAAAAGGATAAATATAAAACGTGGAACTGCCAGAGGACTGGAAAAGAGCTAATGTGGTTCCCAGCTTCAAAAAAGAAAAAAAATAGATCCAGGAAATTATAGACCTATCAGCCTGACCTCAATACCAGGGAAGATTCTGGAAAAGATAATCAAGTAACGAATTAGCGAACACCTAGAAACAAAGTAATAGCCAAAAGCCAACATGAGTTTGTCAAAAACAGATCATGCCAGACTAATCTTATTGCATTCTTTGATAATGTGACAAAATTAGTGGACCAGAGGAATGCCGTCAATATAGTTTACTTGGACTTCAGTAAGGCATTTGACAAGGTAGACCATAACCGACTACTAGATAAAGTAGAAGAATGTAGGTTAGACAGCATCACCACCAGATGGATTCGTAACTGGCTGACCAACCGCACTCAACGTGTAGTCCTCAATGGAACTGCATCTACATGGAGGGAAGTATGCAGTGGAGTACCCCAAGGCTCTGTTTTAGGCCCAGTACTCTTCAACATCTTCATCAATTATTTGGATGAAGGAATAAATGGGGAACTCATCAAATTTGCAGATGACACCAACCTCGCAGGAATAGCCAACACTCCAGAAGATAGGCTTAAGATGCAGAAGGATCTTGACAAACTTGAACATTGGGCACTATTTAACAAAATGAAATTCAATGGTGAAAAGAGTAAGGTTCTACATTTAGGCAAGAAAAACAAAATGCACAGGTACAGTATAGGTGGTACCTTGCTCAATAGTAGCAACTGTGAGAGGGATCTTGGAATCCTAGTGGACAACCATTTAAATATGAGCCAGCAGTGTGCAGCAGCTGCGAAAAAAGCCAACACAGTTCTAGGCTGCATAAACAGAGGGATAGAATCTAGATCACGTGAAGTGTTAATGCCACTGTATAGTGCCTTGGTAAGGCCACACTTGGAATACTGCATACAGTTTTGGTCGCCACGATGTAGAAAAGACGTGGAGACTCTGGAAAGAGTGCAGAGAAGAGCAACCAAGATGATTAGGAGACTGGAGGCTAAAACATATGAAGAACGGTTGCAGAAACTGGTTATGTCTAGTTTGATGAAGAGAAGGACCAGGGGAGACATGATAGCAGTGTTCTGATATCTCAGAGGGAAATTGGGGAAAAGATCAAATGGGAGAAAAAGGAAGACACACAAGCATACTTTTTTTTAGCTCTCAGAAAATAGGCCATCAGAATTCTAGGCCATAAAAACATAATCCTTGTGTATTTCCTACAACCAGAAAAACCTTTTGAAGAATTTTGAATCTAGATACATTCTGTTAAAGGTTTAAGGGAATCAATGAGGGATTCAGGTGTTCAGACACTGTATTATCTATGTAGGGAACCTGCCAACTTATATAGAAATTAGGGCTATATAATAATAATAATAATAATAATAATAATAATAATAATAATAATAATAATAATAATAATAATAATAATAATAATAATAATAATAATAATAATAATAATAATAATAATAATAATTTATTAAACTTGTTGACCGCTCCCTCTCCCCAAAGGGACTCGGAGCGGTGCACAGGGCTAATAAAACAATAAATACATACATATAGTTAAAAAACAAATTAAATATTTCCCTGCGCTAAAAATCCAATTAAAAACTAAAATCCCCATCTAAAATTTCTAGCAGCCCCATCGAAAAGAGACTATCCTAGGCCGGCCAAGCAGAACAGATATGTTTTTAGTTTTAGACGGAAGGAGTGGAGGTCCGTGGTAGTTCTAATGTCGGGGGGAAGGTCGTTCCAGAGGGCTGGGCCCGCCACAGAGAGAGCCCTTCCCCTGGGCGTCGCCCGCTGACAAAGTCTAGTGGACGGCACCCGGAGAAGTCCCTCTCTGTGGGAGCGAATCGGCCGTGTGGATGTGTGCGGCAGGATCCGATCCTGCAAATAGCTAGGTCCCGAGCCATGGAGCGCTTTAAAGATGATAACTAGAACCTTGAAGTGCACCCGGAAGACGACAGGCAGCCAGTGCAGCTCGCGCAAGAGCGGTGTTACGTGGGTACACCTTGCGGTTCCCATAATATATTTTTCATTTCTTAGTATTAAGATACAGAAGGATCTTGACAAACTTGAACATTGGGCACTATCTAATAAAATGAAATTCAATGGCGAAAAGAGTAAGGTTCTACATTTAGGCAACAAAAATGAAATGCACAGGTACAGTATAGGTGGTACCTTGCTCAATAGCAGTAACTGTGAAAGGGATCTTGGTGTCCCAGTAGACAACCATTTAAATATGAGCCAGCAGTGTGCAGCAGCTGCCAAAAAAGCTAACACAGTTCTAGGCTGCATAAACAGAGGGATAGAATCAAGATCACGTGAAGTGTTAATACCACTTTATAATGCCTTGGTAAGGCCACACTTGGAATACTGCATACAGTTTTGGTCGCCACGATGTAGAAAAGATGTGGAGACTCTAGAAAGAGTGCAGAGAAGAGCAACAAAGATGATTAGGGGACTGGAGACTAAAACATATGAAGAACGGTTGCAGGAACTGGGTATGTCTAGTTTAATGAAGAGAAGGACCAGGGGAGACATGATAGCAGTGTTCCGATATCTCAGAGGGTGCCACAAAGAGGAGGAAGTCAAACTATTCTCCAAGGCACCTGGGGGCAGGACAAGAAGCAATGGGTGGAAACTAATCAAGGAGAGAAGCAACTTAGAACTAAGGAGAAATTTCCTGACAGTTAGAACAATTAACCTCTGGAACAGCTTGCCTCCAGAGGTTGTGAATGCCCCAACCCTGGAAGTCTTTAAGAAGATGTTAGATAGCCATTTGTCTGAAATGGTATAAGGTTCCTGCCCACGCAGGGGGTTGGACTAGAAGACCTCCAAGGTCCCTTCCAACTCTGCTATTGTATTGTATTGTATAACACATTGTGTGTAAGAATAGATACAAGCTTGATTCAGCAACAGTAACTGTTAGCAACTCTGGGTTCAGAACCAGTATTTGAACTCTGGTCCCATAACCAATGTTAGCTAATGAATGCGGAATAGTGTAATTCACTGGACAGTAAAGAGATACGTTGCTGTAAACCACAAACAAACTCTAAAACAGTGATAGTAAGAAAATAAATAGTCTTTACTTTGTAGCAACTAAAATGCTTCTTCGGACTAACTTCTCAAACAATGATAACAGTCCTACACCAAACAGAGTTTATCTCACAGTGATGCAAAACAATCCTCCTTCTTCACAGTTCAGCTTCTCCAACGGCAATCAGGTAAACCAGGAATCACAATGAATCGAACAGGGGATGAGCAGTGATTCTGAGCTTCCTTTATAGTAGAGCTGTATAATTACAGCCAATCAGATTATGTCAGTTCTTAAAGCTACACAATTCCTTAAGAACATAGGCTCATATATATTGTCAACCCAATATAAGGCTGAATATCCTAACAGTAACTTTATTCAGCTCATAGTATACACAGTGGCAAAAGATGCTGGCTGGCGTGCTCCTTTTAAAGGAGTCTGTCAGTCATTAACCAATCAGTTTGGCTAAAAATGTTTGGAAAAGGATCAAAAATTGGCTAGAAATGAGAGGGTGGAGTCGTGCCGTGCCGATACAATGTGGGGTCTCAGCGTTCTGAGACCTCCGTTGAACTTTTGTTGCCCCTTGGTCCGTAGGTGACCTAAACCGTCCTGGAGGGACGGCGATCAGGGAGACAAAGCCTTGCTGGTCACAGGGGTATCGCAAAACCCTTGTTTGACCCAAGGGAAGAGCTCCTGCAAGGCGACAAAAGGCAGCCCCCGGGGAACAAAGGCGTTGGCTAGCTCTGAAGAAAGGAAACAAGCTGAAAGGGAAAGTACTGATCAGGAAGGTATTCTATCTTTTTTTGAAACATTTTGCTTAAAGAGACTTTTTTTTCTTTTTCTTTAGTAAACTAAAGCTGTTAATTATGAAATAAGCAGCGGAATTAATCTAATATGCTCTGAATTGGGAAGTTTCCTTTTTTTTCTATTTCTCTGGAATTGTGAATTGAAACAAATGAGGTTTTTTTTTCCTCTCCTTTGAAAGTGATTGGACTACTTTTCCTTTTCCTTTCTTTTTTTTCTACTCTTTGTTAATTAAAATTTTGAAGTTGGGACTATTTTTATAATTGCTTCTGAAGGCTCATTGCTCACTTTTGAAATTAAGTAAGAATTATATTTTTTACTTCCATTTTAACAACAAAGAAAAAAGAAAATTTGTTGCATTGCCACTGGAGGTCGCTGATTGGTCTATATGAGACAATTTATTTATTTATTTATTTTATTTGAAGTAGTTGTGAAAGAGGCTGTGGTTACAAGGCATGGATTTTTTATAGCACGTGCCTTTTGATAACTGACTCCAATATTCTTTTTCTGAAAACACAAAAAGATAAGAATAGGCCTGAGACCAGGGTGGCAGTGAGAGCTAAACGTTATTATTTCTTGGATTTGTCAACATGGTTCCATATCCAGAAGAGGATACTTAGGAAAATCAGAATGCCTTGGTTGAAATCTTAAATTTCTTGAAACAAAGTACAAGAAGAATTGATAAAAAGCTGGACAAATTGTTGTTTGTCACATCAAGCTATGGGTTGGGGGCTCCAGAAGAGAGCTTTACCAATGGATCAAATCTTGGAGAGAATGGAAAGAAGAAAATTCTTAAAAGAGACTTTGAGGAATGTGAGCCCCACTTTAATGTTAAAGGAAAAGAAGAGGGGAAAAAAGAATTGAAGACGGATGAAAGAGAAGAAATCTCTCCAAAAACACATCTGACATTTAAAGACAAACAACGTGTAAAAATAGAAAATGGGCAGTGCTATTATTTGAGAGTTATAATGGACAATAGAGTGAAAAAAGATATTTATAAAAAACTTGGAAAGAATAATAAAAAGAGACGGGGGTCACAAATGGCAAGAGAGATAAGTTTAATTCGACTCTGGAAAGACACTGGTTAATAATGAAAATTGTTATCCTTTGATGATTAATAATTAGATAGATGGTTTTAGAATATCATTGAAAGATTACTAGTTAGTTAATAATTATTCATAAAAATTTAAGATTGTTTTAGATTATTATTGAAAAATTCATATAGGTGTATGTATATGTGTATGTATCTTGGGAATAGACAATGGATGCCATTATGTTGTTGTATTTTAAGTAAGACATGTTTGAAGAGGAAGATAGACCAAATTTGGAATATTAGATGAGAATTTTGGTGTAATGATATTAAGATATATGATGAATTATCTGATTTAAAATTTATAAAATGAGATTATTTATGAATAATAATTATTTTAGAGATGCACAGAAGTTATGTGTGACCAGTTGGTATGCTTTTTAAAGGATACAATGCAGAGTGATGACTTTTCCTTATTATTTCTATTCTTAATTTTATTCTTTCTTTGTTTGTGTTATTAACAGAATGCCATTATATACTTTTACTTTATATATAAAAGGATGTAAAAACAATCAGTTAAATTAAGATTGAGATATAATAATTGTAATGATTGACATGAAAAGCAAGTGATGACTATGGAAGAAATGCATAGATATTTGTGATTAACTGACAAATTATTTATAATTAGTAATTTGTAATGGAAGATGGCTTTTTATGTTTTTTCTATTATTTTTGTTTTATTTGTGTTTGCTCCAAAATAAATAAAAAATTACCCCCCCCCCAAAAAAAAAAATTTGGTTAGAGGCAATAACAGGTGTCAAAATAGAATGGAAACCTGAAGTTTTTTTATTAGGTATAATGACTGCGAAATACAAAAAAGAAATCCAGTATTTAATATTACATATAATTACGGCAGCGAGGATTGCCTTTGCCCAGAAATGGAAAAACAAATTAATTCCAAGCAAAGATGAAATAATGAGAAAGATTATGGACTGTGTGGAAATGGACAAATTAACAAAAGAAATTCAGGGAAAAGAAGAAACAGAATACTACCAGATGTGGGATAAATGGTATAGGTGGATGGAGGAAAGAAACAAGGATCAATGAAGGAAGACAACAAAGCCCAAAAATAGTAGTTAAGGAGAATTAACACATATATATGTATCCAAGAGGTTTAAATTTACTAGAGGTAATCAGCCAATATAGCAGACAGATGACTAAAATAAGAGGGTTAAGAATGGTGAAATGCAAATGAAATATACTAGAAGGGGAAATAATATAAGGAGAATGGTATTGATTGGTAATTGCTACTAGAAAGAACAGGAAGCTCCTGTTCATATTGTATTGTGTAAATGTGGTGTACGTCTAAGTTTTGTATGTGTGTATTTTACATGTTTGTAAATAAATAAAATAATAATAATTTTTTAAAAAACCAATCAGTTTAAAGTATTTTCCCACTTAAATCGCAGACCGGAGTGAAGACTCTCACTCTGTATTTGCATACTCAACACGTACATTTACATTTCTTTTCAATATCTGAAACTCAACAAAGAAATTTGTTGTTGCAATAATTTTGCAAAAAATGCATCTTTTCCCCCCCAAAAAGAGGGTGAAAATCTGGGTGCGTCTTATACACTGAATACAGCATTTTTTGTCTCCTGAAACCCTGCCCCGCACATCCTGTTTTGTGCAAAAATGGACACACAGAGGGTTTGGGAGGCCTGCAAAGTGCTCCTGGGGGCTGAGGAGGACAAAAATGAGGGCATTTTTACCAAAATGGGGCTGTTTTTGCCCTCCCAAGCCCCCAGGAGCACTCTGCAAGCCTTCCAAACTCTCTGCATGCCCTGTTTTTGCAAAAAGCAGGCTGTTGTTTGCTCATTTTTTGCCCTCCCCAACCCCCAGGAGCACTCTACAGGCCTCCCACACCCTCTGCACACCCTGTTTTTGTGAAAAATGGGCCCATTATTTGCCTCCCAACCCCCCCACGTGTCACATATTTGCCCTCCCCGGCCCCCAGGAGCACTTTGCAGCCCTCTCAAACTCTCTGAATGCCCCCTTTTCACAAAAAACAGGGAGTGCAGAGGGTTTAGGAGGCCTGCAGAGTGCTCCTGGGAGCTGGGGAGGGCAAAAACTTTTTTTTAAATTATCCTCTTCAAAATCTTGGTGCGTCTTATACTCCAGTGCGTCTTATAGTCTGAAAAATATAGTATGTTAGAATCTTCTGGTGAATTCTGGAGTTCCCTCTCCTTCAATTTAATTTCTAGTAATACATTTTGGATTTTTTTCATCCAACTTCCTCTTAATTATCATATTGTATTGTATAAAATGTCCTCATATCACAGCCTTACAAGCATTGCAAACTGTTGTCAAACTCTAACCCTTACCTAATTATTGAAATAGCCTTGAAGTACCTGTTTATATTCCTTAACAATCTGTGGCCTCTGCACAACAGACTCATTTAATCTCTATTTAAAAGACTGAGGACCAAATTTAAAATGTAAAGACACTGGATTATAGTCAAAGTTTTTGGAAGAATAATTTTAGTAATTTTTGTGAAGAAATCCAAATCATATTGATACTAGAAAAGGATTTGTATCTCACTGAAAAGAAGGTAGTTTGTTATACTTTTAAATATTTTTATTAGATTTTATTATATTTATATCCCACACCTATCTCCTACAAAAGGACCCAGGGCGGGTCCAAAAATTAGTCCATTTTTACACATCAATCCAAACATCAATCAAACCAAAAGTATTGCTCAGCTCAAAAAAAGTGTAGTGCAGTTTCCCCTGTGTTTCTTTAATTCCTTTATCAGCTGATCGGTCCAGTTGTGGGGTTACTACCCTGTTGTAGTCCCCAATTACATACCAATACTGAAAAGGAGAGTAAGTGTTCAGACAAATGTTTTAAAAACTTGGGTTTTTCTTGGTGAATTATTAGTAACAGAGTTAAAACATGCGAAACCAATTTTATTTCATTCTTTGACAAAGTGACTAAATTAGTAGACCAGTGAAATGCTGTGTACATAGTATACTTAGACTTCAGCAAGGCATTCAACAAAGTAGACCACAACCTACTTCTTGGTAAACTAGAAATGTGTGGGCTAGACAACATCACCACCAGATGGATTTGTAACTGGCTAACAAACTGTACTTAATGAGTAGTCCTTAATGGTACTACATCTACATGAAGGGAAGTAAGCAGTGGGGTACCAAGAGGTTCTGTCTTAGGTCCAGTACTCATCAATATCTTCATAAATGACTTAGATGAGGAAATAGAAGGGGAACTCATCAAATTTGCAGATGACACTAAGCTAGCAGGAAAAGCCAACATTCCAAAAGACAAGATTAGGATCCAAAAAGATCTTGACAGACTTGAACAATGAGCCCTATCCAACAAAATGAAATTTAATATGGTAAAGGTACAAGTACAGATTAGGCAAAATCTGGCTCAAGAACAGTAACTGTGAGAGGGACTTTGGAGTCCTAGTGGATGATCACTAGCATGAGCCAGCAGCGTGTGGCAGAAGCCAACAAAGCCAATACAATCCTTGGTTGTATAAACAGAGGCATAGGATTAAAATCAGGTGAACTATTAGTACAGCTTTAAAAATCCTTAATAAGACTACACCTGGAATACTGCATCCAGCTTTGGTCGCCACATTACAAAAAGATGTTGAGACATTGGAAAAAGTACAAAGAAAAGCAACTAAAATGATTAAATGCCTGGAGACTAAAACATATAAAGAATGGTTGCAGGATGGCTAGTCTAGAGAAAAGAAGGACTGGGGTGACATGATAGCAGCATTCCAGTATTTGTGGGGCTGCCACAAAGAAGTTGGTGGTAAGCAGCTGGGAGAGTTGGGGATGAGAGTAGCAGGAACAGGCAGTTGTGCCTGAGTGGGTGGAGCAGATGGTTGTGGTTGCAGAGGAATGCCTTCTTGAGTCAGTGTGGGAAACAAAAATATAGTCTATTTATCTATTGGATTTAATAAGGCCTAAGTGGATAGTAGCAGGTCCCAGACATGAACCAAAGTCTTTAGATAGGATGATTTCAAAATGTATCAGAACTATTTGTAATCCTGCTGAGCTGTTGCTAATTGTGAAATGTGGTTTTGCAAAGTATGTAGTTTTAAAAATATATTTGGACATAGAAGGACGAAACTGTGAGAAATAAAGAATTGAAAGTAGCCGATGGATAGAGGTTTGAGATGTACACGGGTATATGTGGGAACTGAACGTCAGAAAGAAAGAACAAGGAAGTAAGTTGTGAAATGCGTGCGGAAGAGTATAAGAGAGTCTTGGGATGATTTCAGGGCCGCTGGTCCA
Source organism: Rhabdophis nuchalis (assembly GCA_039707465.1). Classification (NCBI taxonomy): domain Eukaryota; kingdom Metazoa; phylum Chordata; class Lepidosauria; order Squamata; family Natricidae; genus Rhabdophis; species Rhabdophis nuchalis. Next base: position 2,143,633 of record CM077650.1, read on the forward strand.
TAGCTATCCTTGCTAGACCAGCTATGTCAGTGGACCTCATTGCAATGGGTTTATTAATGTAAGTTGTGTTATGATGGTTGTTTATGTTCCAAATTCTTAGTGAAATAAACCTCTGAATCTCAAAGTCAGAATTGTTGTTTTGTGTTGCTGCCTTTTGTTTCTTTCATTGGATTTTTCCACGACATCAGGATCTGCATTTGCTGCATCATTTGTTGAAAATTGGCAGCAAGGTTTCTGATTTTATCTTCAATGCCATCTTGGCATCTTCTGATAGAGTGGAAGTCTGGCTGATCTGCTATTGCTGCAACTCTGGGATCTGAGGTCATGGCTAAGGTATTCTGGAGCCCATGAAAATTTTTGGTGAAGGAGAGTATCCCAAAGGTCCTTTCTTTGAAGATGTTTCTCTTCTCATCCAAGAAGCTTCTTCAGCTTCATGAGAATCCAAACATCTTCAAAGAAAAAACAGAAAGTCCAGTTGCCTCTTGAAAAAGCACCTTTGGGACAACCATGACCTAGATGACTAATAATCTCCATAGACGTGAAGGAGAGTAGTTCCAATTAATGTCAAGTGCTGGGGAAATCACAGGATTCAGGCAGTTCAAATGAGTATAAGTCTACTAGGCCCAGATTTTCACCATACTGGACCTGCAGGGAGTCTACAATTTGGTCCGAACCAGAGTAAGGGATGAGTGGAAGACAGCCTTCAGGACACACTAAATTAAAGACATGCCCTTTGGCCTGACTAATGCCACCAGGGTCTTCATGCACTTCATGCATGATGTGCTCTGGGATCTATTAGACCTTTTCATGGTCATCTATCTGGATCACATCTTGATTTACTCTTCCTCCTCAAGAACTCCTTCCCCCCGAACTCTGCACTATCTCGGATCTCCGCCTTTTCCGCCAGCATCTTAAAACGCATCTATTTCAACAAGCCGGCCTAGCATAGTCACCCGATATGGACTTTTATTAGCTGTAAATTTTAATTCGAGGGATTTTATAATATTTTTAGCACAGGGTAATTAGTTTAATATGGGTTTTAGTAATTGATGTATTTGTATATATGTTTTCTTTTTTAATTGCCTGTGCGCCGCCCTGGGTCCTTATACAGGAGAAGGTGCGGGATAGAAATTTAATAAAATAAATAAATAAAATAAATGCAACAGCTCTTGAATTTCGCAAACTATTACCACACATTCATTCCCTGGTTTGCCATCTTGACCGTACCCCTATCCAACCTCTTACAGAAGGAGGTAAAGTTCAACTGGGGCAGGGCAGATCAGGATGCCTTCAATGCTATAAAAGCCACCTTCGCCTCAGAGCCCATCCTGAAATATCCCATTCTGGCCAGATACTATCATTACCTCTACTAGAAGTAATGAATGAAATTATGTCTGGCAGTAAAATGCCAAATTCTTGGTCAGAAGCATATATTTCACTGATACCCAAAGAGGAAACTGATCCCCTTCAGATAAGAAACTATCGACCAATTTCACTGTTGAATTCAGATTATAAGTTATTTGCATCAATACTAGCAGAAAGGCTTTAAACAGTTTTATACACTCAGACCAAAATGGATTTTTACCAAAGAGACAAATCAAAGATAATATAAGAATAATTCTGAATACGTTGGAATATTATGAAGCACATCCTGAAAAACAAATGGCCCTGATATTTTTGGATGCACAAAAAACTTTCGATAATGTGAGCTGGAAGTTTATGTTGCAGCAATTAGAACAAATGAAATTTGGTCAAAACTTTATACATGTTATAAGTACCATATACCACAACCAAACTGCTAAGATAATAATAAATGGAGAATTTACAGATAACATTGAGATAAAAAGAAGTACAAGACAAGGCTGTCCATTATCACCTTTACTTTTTGTATTGACATTAGAAGTGTTGAATAGAAAGATAAGAGAAGAGAAAAGAATAAAGGGAATGACAATTAGGAAAGAACAATATAGACATGTTTCCGGCTTCTGGACGCGACGGACAAGTTCCAGACACGTCCGCCGCTTGCTTTCTCTAGCGGCACCTTCGGGGGCACGGGGGCTCCTGTAGAGAGCCCCCACCATACGGGCGGCTTGCAGTGCAACCCCCACCCCGACGGCGGTCGGGGGGGGGCTGTTCCCGCTTCGCCCCAGGAGCCGGAGAACAAGATGCGGGGGGAAGACTTCCTCTCGCCGAAGGACCGCCGGAACAGCAGCAATTGAAATGCGGGCTGAAAAGCCGAAGTTGGAGGAGGCACCGAGGCTCCGTTGCAACTGAGTGGCTTGTGAGTTTATTTTCTGATTTTGATGCTTTCAACTTTTTAAAAAAGGAAGATTAGAGGGGGAAGTTTGTAAAAATCCCCCCTCGGAAAATAAGCGGCGTTTTAAAATGCTCCCCGGGCTCGGGGAGAGAGAGAAAGTAACATCCGATTCTTAACTAGTAGAAAACGAAAGTTTTACCATATATGGAATTGCGGTTGATACTTTGCATCTGAAGTCTTGTTATAGCAGAAATGGACTTTCATTAATTCTTCGCGACCGCCAAAGAGCGGAAAAAATGGTGCTTCTTTGTTCCCAGCAAGAAACTTTTTTCTTTGATGTTTGAGCATTCCTTCAACTTTACAAGAGTGTAAAATTTACATACAAGCCGGCTCAAGTGACTCTCGGGATTTCTCCCACTGTGTGCCTTCTTACTTTATTGGATTGATTGAAAAAATTTCTCTCTCTGGATTTTACGCAAATTACATTTTGAATTTGGATACAGACTTTTCCTTTTCTCCGATCTCACGGACTGCTTGCCCACCAGACGCCATCTTATTTACAAGAACTTAAAACTTTCACCATGGCAGCAAAGAAACCTCCATATGGGAAATCACTTTCCGCCCCTGCTTCTGGAAAAGCCAGCCCAACACAGCAGCAACCTAAAATTACTTCAATGATACAGAAAGAAGCAGCTGGAGAGGGCACTCACCAATCATCGATAGAGGAAACCCTCCAGAATATAATGAAAGAAATAAAAGAAATCCGGAAGGACATGATAAATTCAAGATTAGAACTTTTGGAAACACAGAGAACATTAATGGAAAATAAACAAAAAATTGATGGTTTGGAGGGTGAGGCAGTTGAGATGAGGGGGGGAGATAAAGGATTCTAAAAAAGAAATTGTGGATCTTGCTGGTCATATGTCTAGAATGGATTTTGAGAGAATGTCTTACTTTTTAAGGTTTCAAAATGTTCCTGAATCAGATTCAGAAAATTTAAAAGATTTAATGTGCACAATTTTAGCAGATTATACTAAAAAGAGTAAAGAATACATTTGGGGGGGAAATAGACCTGATTTACAGAGTTAATCCAGCATATGCCAGAATAAATGATGTACCCAGAGAGATACATATTAAATTTGTAAGAAGGTCAACAAGGGATGAGATTCTGAGAGCACAGTGAGATGGCCCTCTGATATACCAGCAGAAAGAAATTGCTATTTTGAAACAGATCCCGAAAAAGATTCGAGAGATAAGAAGGAAATATTCCTTCTTATCAAAAACATTGTTTAAAAAAGGGGTGTGGTTCAAGTGGTCAATGCCGGAAGGAATGTTGGTGTTCTGGGATGGGGGGAGAGTAAGAATTAAAACAATTGAAGAGGCGGAGGCCTTTCTTAAAAAACATTCCTCAATCCTGGAGGACGAAAATGGGGGAGCGGGAGGGGCCATGGCTACGCCCACTGGCGGGAAGGAAGAAGAAGACACAATAGCCAAAAGACTCAGATCACAAAAATGATTTTTCTTTTACCTTTATATACTGTAATTCCTAAACGGATGCTAACAGAAACAAATGATTGAATGCATGAAACTTATGATATGATATGTATGTATCTCTTTCCACCTTATATTGAAATTTTTTTTCTTTATGTAACTTCGGAGGCGACCACCACCTCCGACATGGAAGCCCTAAAATATTTCTTTTATATCCTATATACCCTTTTCCTTTTGAAAAAAATTGTAAAAACCAATAAAATTGTTGTTTAAAAAAAAAAGAGGAAAGAACAATATAAATTACAAGCATTTGCAGATGATCTAGCCTTTATTCTTGAGGAACCACTCGAAACTGCATCTAAATTAATAGAAAAAATTGAGGACTATGGAAAAGTAGCAGGCTTGAAAATAAACAAAGATAAGACGAAAATATTGACAAAGAATATGTTAGCAAGACAGAAAGAAGAACTAGCAGAAAGCTTGAAAATTCAAGTCACGAATAGGGTTAAATATTTAGGAATCTACTTGACACCAAGATGCAGCACGCTTAAAAAGGACAATTATTCCAAACTTATACAACAAATATAAGTAGATTTAACGAAATGGCAGAATTTACATTTATCATTGATAGGTAGAATAGCCACAATAAAAATGAATGTTTTACCTAAAGTATTATACTTATTTCAGACAATCCCAATCAGACTGGGTAAAGACTTTTTTGAAGAATTGAATAAAATAGTCTCAAAATTTATATGGCAGGGGGAAAAAGCAAGAATAAAACTAAAAATCTTACAAGATGCTAAAATGAGGGGAGGTATGGGATTACCTGATTGGGAACTATATTACCAAGCCGCAAACTTAATGTGGATAAAAGATTGGATAACGTTAAGGAACACTAGGCACTTAGAATTAGAAGGACATGATTTACTATCAGGCTGGCACGCATTTCTATGGTATAGAAATACCAGGGAACATGGTTATTTTAGAAGGCATTGCATAGGAGAATCTTTGATTCTAAATTCGGAAAAGATTAAGAGATTGCATTATAATAATTTAATAATAATAATAATTTATTAATTTATAGACCGCCCCCTCTCCCCCATGGGGACTCGGGGCGGTGCACAGGAAATTAAAAATCCAAAAATACAACAATATACAAATACAAAATGTTAAAACCAAATTAAATTAACCCCTGTGCTAAAATCACTATTAAAACCCTTAAAACCCTAACAATACCCCTAAATCTTTTTATACAATTTCATTCTGCGGCTAGGAATGTAACATTAGGCCAGGCCGGCCTGATGGAAGAAGTGAGTCTTTAACTTCTGCCGGAAGGAGCGGAGGTCCGTCGTGTTGCATTATGACACTGCATCACGTGCTCAGCATTTCTGTTAGTGTAGACTGGTTCTGGCCGGTTGGACACAAACAAGGAAGCTGGCATGGAAAGTTACCAGCACACCCTCTGACACTTAACACCTTGGAGAAAAGTTCCCACCTTCTTGCAACGTGCTAACTATCAACAAAGAGCATGTGACTCCTATTCTACTGTGTGAATTTCCTTATATGGTCATGATTTATGTATTGTTTACATATGACGATGTATGTTTAACCCTGCCTTCTGATAAAGTTAATAAAAGGCCTGCGGACCTTTGTCCGTTGCGCAGTCCCATTCCGTTCAGAGAAGATCTGGTGTCGTGTTCTTTTCTCCCTCATCCGTGGGCCTGGCCCGCCTGATAATGGCGTGAAAGTTATCGTTACAATTGGTGACCTCAAGACGTGATTTCATTCATCATTTTTATGGTGGCAGCTGTGTTCGGCGGCGTCACGTCCAGCCTGAAAGACTCCTCGTACTTACCCTCCGCCTCTGGGCATCTCGCGAACAGTTCTCTTCGTAAGTATGGGGAATGGTTTTTCTAAGAAACAGATCCGACACATCTGTGAATTAGGAGACCTTCTGAAGGCATCCAATATTATTCTTTCTGATAAGGGCACTCCATTGCCTCAAATTACAAAGGCTCAACTAATTGAACTCCTAAAATATGTTTGGCTTAAATGTCCGATCTATCCTGCAGATGGATCAACGAAAGTTACAATCTGGAATAGAATCTTAAAATATCTCAATGAGCCGCCAAAAGCTCCTCAAAATCTTATCGTAACTTGCCTACTTCTTTTACAATCCTTGCAAGTTTACGAGTTGGAGCAGGGGGTGGTTGCCACAGTAACATCGGCTAACCCTCCTTACAAGGCTGAATTTCCAACTGCACCGCCTTTCCCTGAAACAATAAAATCACAGGGGGAGTCGTTCACACCTCAGCCAATTTCACCTCCTCCAGCAACTTTAACTGCTGGAACTTTGGTACGTGCTGTAATGCAAGCTCGTGCTAAAGGGGAACTAGACTTGGAAGACCTTGAAACTTGTGCAGCATTTCCTGTTTCTTTTGTGCCCGACCCTGCAAACCCAAATAATCCTCCTGTTTCTGAATATATTCCTCTGTCTCTTAAAACTGTAAAAGAACTTAAACAAGCTGTTACTACCTATGGTATTCAATCTCACTATTCTTTAGGTCTTTTTCGATCTCTTGCTCATTCTGCTGATATGATCATTTCTGACTGGCAACTGCTTTTTCATATGCTTTTAACTCCTGCTCAATATGTTGTGTGGTGGTCTGAATATCAAAAACAAGTTGCTTCTTTAGTGGGAGCTGCTACTCTTCCACAAGGTGTGTTAGCTGACCATCTGTTGGGGGAAGGTAATTTTGCAACCCAACTTGCTCAAGTTCAGGCTCCTAGGGCCTCTCTTCCGCTTATCTCGCAGTCAGCAATTGCTGCGCTGCGTAGGGTTGACGACTCATCGTCAACTCCTCTCAAATCTTTTTCTAAAATAGTGCAAGGCTCTACTGAGAGCTATGCAGAATTCCTTAGTCGTCTTCAGTTGGCAATAGAGCGTCAGATTGACAATGAGCTTGCTCGCAATGAATTAGCATTAAAATTGGCCTTTGAAAATGCAAATGCTGACTGTCAAAAGGTTTTACAACCTCTTGCCGCTCGCCCAGAGAGTACTTTAGCTGATTTCTTGCGTGCTTGTCGAATTGTTGGAACAACTAGCCATAAAATGGAAGCTTTTGCTATTGCATTGCAAACAAACCAGTCACTTCCTTCTTCTTCACGCTTCACCGGAAATTGTTATAATTGTGGGAAACCTGGCCATTTTAGAAGTCAGTGTCCAGCCTTAGGTGGGCGTGGGGGAGGAGGTCCAAGGGTGCGTAAATTCCCTGACTATTCCCGCCCCACAACTCTTTGCCCACGTTGTAGGAGGGGTTTTGACTGGGCCAATCAGTGCAGAACCAACCCTCGCCCTGCTTCTCAGCAGGGAGTCAACCCCCCTCCTCCTGCTTTCCAGCAGGGAAACTGATAGCGGGGCGCCCAGCCAGCCCCGCCTCAAAGGCTGAACTTAATTTTCCTGAACTTTCTCATTCCCTTGAAGCCAGCCCCCCCTTGTGGGCTGAGCCTAGCAATGCTGCTTTTTCTACTTCTTATGAAATGGTAGCGAATGATACAATTACTTATACATTACCAGGTCATGTTTACCTTCTTTTCATCTCACCTAAGTCTGATCTCACTTTGCCTCCTGCTTTGCCTGTAATAATTTTTCCACATTTGGAACTTACTTCTAGAGGAGTCTTAGCCTCACCTTTCATGCGAAGTTCAGAATCTTTTTCTGACCTTGCTCTTGCTATGACAATCAATTCTCCCATTACAATAAAAAAGGGGAATTGGTTGCCACTATGATTTTGCTCCCGGAAGCTCCAACTGATGATTTATTGGCCTTAGAACAACCGTTACTCACTTCACGCCCCACAGCAGAATTTTACATCAATGGTCACCTTTTTTCTGGTATTTTAGATACTGGCGCTGATGTGTCCGTTATTCGATCAGCGGAATGGCCTTCTAATTGGCACACCGAGGTGGCTCCATATGTGAGAGGCGTGGGTGGAATTCAACCAGCAAGGGTCAGTTCTGATTGGCTTCCAGTTACCTCTGCTCAAACAACACATGTTGCTCACATTAAACCTGTAGTGTTACCTTTACATACTAATCTTTGGGGACGTGATCTTATGTCCCAATTTCAAGCAAAACTCATTTTGCAATAATGTCTTCTCTTTCTTCTTTTGTTCTTCGCTTAACTTTAAAATCTCAAACCCCTGTCTGGATTGATCAATGGCCATTGACATTGGAAAAATTAAATGCATTAAAACAACTGGTAAAGGAACAATTAGAGAAAGACCATATTGAGATTTCTGTAAGTCCTTATAATACGCCTGTCTTTGTCATTAAAAAGAAATCTGGCCATTGGAGATTTCTTTGTGATCTTCGGTCCATAAATTCCATTTTACAACCAATGGGGGCGCTACAATGTGGATTACCTAATCCAAATTTGATTCCTCAAAATTATGACATAATGATTATTGATTTAAAAGATTGTTTTTTCTCCATTCCTCTGCATCCAAAGGACAGATGTTTATTTGCTTTCACTGTTCCTGAACTTAATAATTCTATGCCCACTTCACGTTACCAATGGAAAGTTTTACCTCAAGGAATGCTCAATAGCCCTACCATGTGTCAATTTTTTTTAGCGCATGTCTTAAATCCTTATCGAATTCAGTATCCAAATTTTTTGATCTATCATTATATGGATGATATCCTAGTGGCTGCACCTGGCCCAAAGGGTACAGTTTTGAAAACTTTACCTCATCTTCAACAAATTTTACAACAGGGTGGTCTTTACATAGCTTCTGACAAAGTTCAAACTTTTCCTCCTTTTCAATATTTAGGTCACAAACTGCTTTCTTCTCATGCTGCTCCTGCATCTCCTCAGGTACAGTTACCTTCAACACCAACTTTGCTTCAATTGCAAAAATATTTAGGTTCCATTAATTGGATACGTCATTATTTAGGTCTTACTACTGTTCAACTTTCACCTCTTTTCAATGCCTTAACTAAAGGTAAGCAACCAGCAGACAAAATCCCATTGCAAAAAGAACATTTTGAAATGATGCAATTAGTGAACCAGGCTTTGAAAACAAAATGGGTAGACCGTTTGCTGGATGGCTTTCCTCTTGCACTTTTGATAATCAACACATTGCAATTACCTACAGCTGCAATTGTACAAGTTACACCTTCACTGTTAATTCTTGAATGGATACATCTTTCACACACACCTCGTTCTACTTTAACTACAAAGCCAGCTCAAATGGCACTCCTTATTACTAAGGGTCGCCATCGTGCTAAAGCACTTGCTGGACAGGAACCAACTACAATCTATGTTCCTTCTTCTCTTGCTACTTGGGAAACTCTTTTGGCCTCCAGCGAGGCATTGCAGTATGCTCTTGCTGACTGGCCTGGTTCTGTCTCTTGTCATCATCCTCCTGACCCAATATTACAACTTTTGAAAACCACACCTTTTGTGTGGGAAACTCCTTTTTCTTCATTTCCAATTCCAGATGCTGTTACAGTTTTTGCAGATGGAAGTAAAACATATGGTGCTTGTGCCTGGCAATCTGAAGGCCAATGGCACACAAAAATTACTCCACCACAGACTTCTGCCCAACGCGCAGAACTGTATGCTTCAATTTTGGCTTTTCAACAATTTTCTGATCAACCTTTTAACTTGATTTTGGATAGTCTGTACGTTACACAGATTATCTATTCTATCTATCAAGCCTACCTTTCACCTTCTATTGAATCCTCACTTTTGTCACTTTTTCTCACTCTTCAACACTTAATTTCTCAAAGAACAAATCTCTTTCATGTTTCTCATATAAGAAGCCATCAACCATTTACAGGTATTATTCAACAAGGAAATGATGTTGCAGATCAAGCTGCTTCGGCTGCTACATCTTCCTCAACTGTTTATTCTCTTTCTTCCCTTACACCTTGGGAAAGTCACTCTTATTTTCATCAAAACAAAAAGGCGCTGATAAAACAATTTGGTATAACAACAGCAGAAGCAACTGCTATATTGCAACAGTGTCCTACTTGTAGTAAACAAGCGCATTCTATCCCTATGGGAGTCAATCCCCGAGGAACAGAATGTTGTCAAATTTGGCAAATGGATGTTACCCAATATGCTTCCTTTGCTCCATGGAAGTACATTCATGTGTCCATTGACACATATTCAGGTTTCATCATGGCTATCCCTCAAAGGGGCGAAGCCACAAAACATGTAATTAATCATTGCATTCGTACCTTTGCATCGCTGGGACGCCCGAACGAACTCAAAACTGACAATGGGCCTGCTTATACAAGCACTGCATTTGCTGCCTTTTGTCAAAAATGGAGCATAATTCACAAATTTGGTATTCCATACAATAGCCAAGGACAAGCCTTGGTTGAAAGAGCAAATCAAACCTTAAAGCATGCTCTTGACCGTTACATTGGCTCACGGGGGAAAACAGCCCCTGGTCTCCCAGCTGTGCAAGACACTCTTAACTTGTGTCTTTATACTCTTAATTTTCTAAACCTGACTGGTCAACCTGCAATGTCTGCTGCTTGTCATCACTTTTCTTCTTCCCCCTCTGCTGAACATCAGCGACCGCTTGTCTACTATCGGTGCCTACCTGACCTGACCTGGCGAGGACCAGCAGAGCTCATCACTTGGGGTCATGGTTACGCCGCCGTCGCCCTACCTGAAAAGACTCTGTGGATTCCTGCTCGACACGTTCGTCCCTGTCATCTGCCACCAAAGACCAAAGATGCAAATACATCTTCTTCTGATCCTGTCACTTCTCCAGATGCCACTGCTGCTTGTGACGACCATCGTGATCAGTAAAGGACTTTCAACCAAAGACATCAACCAAAGAACAACAGGTACCAAAGCACTACACCAACATAATGACTTTACAACACCTCCAGTCCCATTGAGGCTGCGAGAGGACTTTGATAAACATTTTCACAAAGCCAAACACAATGTGTTGTCTGGAGATACCACATATTGTGCACCTTGTATCAAAATCACTAAACAAGAAGATAAGGTCATTCATACCTTGATATATAGTACTCAATTGAACTGTAAAAACAAAGCACTCCAAACATGTACACACAATGGCACTACTTATTCAATTTGTATTGACAATAACCAACAACAGTGTTATGACCCTACAGGTCCAACTCATAGATATACCATACAAATCACTGCTGGCAAAAAATTGATCATCAACAAGAACTTTTATAATTTGGCACTTCCTCAATCAGTCATCTTTGATGCATGTGAAGCCATGGACGAGGGCACCAACGAATGTGGCTCTCTCGCATGGCGTAGAACATACTCTGACAACGAAAAATACATTTGTGCTCGAGCCAGTAATCCTTACCACGCTTGCGGCTCTGGTACATCTTGTGGAGATTGGAGATGTGTGGACTTTATATCCAAAGGACTCACTGTTCCGCCAGACACCATCCCAAAACAAGAAAAAGATAGAAAATTGTACATAACAAGACTATTCTCACCATATGAATGTTACCAACACACTTGCAATCCCATTAACATCACCTTTCCTGTTCCGCAAAACTGGCTAATTCCACAAAAATGGAAAGGAATGCAAGATGAATATGCGCTGGGGATACATGGCACTGGAAAAGATCCCAGTGTAAAGCTTAAGATACAGATTCTTCAACATTACTTAGATCCACTAAGTCATTCATTGTTTCATTCATATTACCAAGAAATGCAAAAAGTACAACACTTGGTCATTTCAGCCCAAGCACAAAATACGTTCCTCAAATTAGCTGAAACCATTGCAAAAGAACTACACGTAACAAACTGTTTTGTGTGTGGAGGAACTAGTATGGGTGAACAATGGCCATGGGAAGCTCAAGAGGTTAATTATGATCACATTCTTGCTAGAGGTTCCGAGAACACCTTTAAAGAGAAAGGAGAGGAAATATGGGCCATCACTACTAACTTGGTGGGAAATGTATGTTACCAAAGAAATCAGACTCACAACAGAACATTTGATGCAGGTTCCTTGCGCTGTCTAGGAATCTGGAACAATGCCACCTGGTGGTCTGGGGAGAACATCACAGCCCCAAACAAATCTTTGGAAAAAATTGCTAACATGAAATTCTTGACATTGCCAGAAAACAATGACTTTCCTTGGTCCACCCCAGACGGACTGTATTGGGTTTGTGGACGTTTTGCTTACAACAAATTGCCAGCTAACTGGTATGGGTCTTGCGTCCTATCCACCATTCGCCCTGGTTTCTTCCTACTCCCACTACGACAACGACAAGATCTGGGAGTTCCAGTCTACGAAGAACTAGGTAATGTGCGAGACCGCAGAGACATTATAGACACTAAAGACATTCATAGAGGAGTTTGGACTGACGAGGATTGGCCTCCAGAATGCATAATTGCCGTCTACGGCCCAGCAACATGGGCAGAGGATGGCACATTTGGATATCGTACTCCCATATACATGATAAATAGAATAATTCGTCTTCAAGCTGTAATTGAGATTATTACAAATCAAACAGTATTAACTTTACAACATTTAGCCCAAGAAAGTGCAAAGTCTAGAACATATATTATGCAGAATCGTTTAGCTCTTGATTACTTATTGGCAAAAGAAGGGGGAGTATGTGGTAAATTTAATTTGACTAATTGCTGTATTGAAATTGATGATAGTGGAAAAGTCATTCAAGAAATATCAGACAAAATGGTAAAAATTGCTCATGTGCCTGTACAAACTTGGCATGGTTTAAATTTAAATGAAATGTTTGGTTCATGGTTTCCAAAATTACCCGGTTTGCAAGCTATTGTAGCTTTAATTGGTATGATTTCTTTAGGATGTATTGTTTTACCTTGTGTTTTGCCTATTTTTGCTCGTGCAATTTCTAATAGCTTATCTTTGTTTGCTGAGAAACGAGCTATAGCTCACATCAACGCTTTGTGGGAACAGAAGTATGCTCCTGAGCCCCAGGGAGACCCCCTAGAGAAGAAACCGTTAACCCTGGGCAGTGACGAGGAGGAAGAGGTAATTTCCAAACACTGAATCAAGCCTCCCCTCAGGCTGCTGTATGGTGACGAAGACCATCTTTTTTGAAAAAATAAAAACAGAGGAGATGTTGCTGTCAAGCTCCCAATGAAAAACTTCAAATGATTCATGGCCTCACGTAAAAGTTCAAAGCAATGTCCGTTTATTGAATATAACATCATGGCGAGCCTCGGTTGCTGCCAGGTCTGGCAATAATTGGATGGCTTCTGCACTTTACCCCCTTATGCCCCCTCCCCTCTTCTTGTCATAAATTACGTTCTCCAATTAGAATTGAAAATAATTGCATGCATGCGCAGTCACAGGCTGTCCTGAGATTCCTTTCCTGCCACAGGAATGTCAAGAACTTTCAGTTCGTTAAGGCAAAGAGATAAAATCCATGGCAACATCGGGATGTTGACACCCGGCTCCCCTTACTTCTCGAAAGCAACCTATGGGAAACAAAACAATCTGAATGCAGGTGTATGACTTAGGGATGCGTCCCCCTCCCCCCTGGCTTGCTTGGGTTTTCTGCATGGAATTTTGCTATAAGGCGGTCAGCTTGGATGTTTCTATGTTTCACCCACGATGCTTCCGATAGGGGATAACCCTTCCACTTGATTAGGTATTGGAGTTGCCTTCTGTGCCACCTCGAATCAAGAATTCGTTGGACTTCATAATGGGTTTGGCCCCCTATGACCACAGGGCCTGGGGGCGCACGGGGCAGTGGTCTCAGAGTGGAACCAATCACAGGTTTCAAAAGGCTACTATGAAACGATTGGTGTGTCTTCCCCAGCAATCGAGGCAGTTTCAATATCACTGTGACTGGGTTGATGATCTTTATTATGGGGAATGGCCCCACAAATTTTGGCCCCAGTTTTTTGCTGGGCAGTCTTAGTCTCAAGTATTTTGTGGAGAGGTAAACCTTCTCTCCTACCTGGAACGGCCGTTGCGGAGCCCGGTGTTTATCTGCCTGTTTCTTGTAGGTTTGTGTCGCTTTGTCTAGAGCTTTCTTGACATTTTCCCAAGCTGCTTTCAGCATCGACATCCAATCAGTCAAGCTGACTGAGGAGGGGGGGTCTCTTGGATACTCAGGCATTGGGACGAAATCCATGCCGCTCACTACTTTAAACGGCGTGAGTCCTGTGCTGCTGTGAACAGCATTATTATATGCAACCTCAGCGAAAGATAAAAGGTTTGCCCAATTAGACTGCTGATAGTTCACGTAGCACCTCAGGTACTGCTCTATCGTGGCGTTCAGTCTTTCTGCTGCCCCATTAGTGCTCGGATGAAAAGCTGAACTAAGACCCTGAGATGATCCAATGGACTGCAGGAACTCCCTCCAAAATTTAGCCGTGAACTGGACCCCTCTGTCTGAGATGATTCTTCGAGGTACTCCATGCAGTCGGTAGATATGCGTCACAAACAGTTTAGCCAGCTTGTGAGCTGAGGGTAGTCCGCTACAGGGAATGAAGTGTGCCTGCTTGGAGAACAGGTCTATTACAGTCCAAATCACTGTGTTTCCCCCACTTTTTGGCAACTCTACTATAAAGTCCATTGCAATCTCCTCCCATGGCCTCGTTGGTTCTGCCACTGTTTGCAGTAGTCCCGGGGGTTTTCCTGGTCGTATTTTCATTGTGGCACAGACTGTGCAACTTTTTACATAGCTATCCACATCTTTCTTCATTCCAGGCCACCAGAATTGCCTCCGGGCTAGGTGTAAAGTCTTTAGGAACCCAAAATGGCCTGCCAATTTGGCGTCGTGGCTCCTCTGGAGAACTAGGATACGTAGAGATTCTGGAACGTAGAGTTTCGTCCCCTTCCAGGCGAGGTCATCCCTCTTCGTCAAGATGTGTTGGTTGTTTTGGAACCAAGGGTCCGTTAGCAGCTCAGTTTTGAGTCTTGTGGTTAGACCGCTTGTGGTTTGACCCCGTCGGTCACGGTGTTGCCGCCTGGTGGTTACTTGGGCAGCTGGTTGAGCAGAAGGAATAATGGCATCCACTACGTGCTCCCGTTCGCATTTGTACTGAGGCATGCGGGAGAGGGCATCAGCTAGAAAGTTCCTCTGCCCTGGAATGTGCTTTAGTACGAAGTTGAAACGGTTGAAGTATTGAGCCCATCGGACTTGTTTGGGTGATAGTTTCCGTGGGGTTCTGAGAGCTTCCAGATTTTTGTGGTTGGTCCAAACTTCAAACGGTTTCTGGCTCCCTTCTAGCAGGTGTCTCCAGGTTAGTAGTGCCCATGGCACTGCAAAAGCCTCCTTTTCCCATGCGGCCCATCGTCTCTCCGTGTCTGTGAGTTTGCGGGAGGTATAGGCACAGGGTTGTAAATTTCCTTGGTTGTTTCTTTGGGGTAGTACTGCTCCTACGGCCATGTTGCTGGTGTCTGCCTGGATCACGAAAGGTTGCTCAGGGTCAGGATGCTTCAGTACCGGCTCCTTTGCAAACATTTCTTTCAGTGTTTCGAATGCCTCCTGGCAGGTTAGGCTCCACTGTAGGGGTTGTCCCGGACGAGGTTTCATTCCTGGGCTCCCTGTCTTCAGAAGGTCTGTCAGGGGTTTGGCAATCTTCGCAAAGGAGGGAATGAACTGCCTGTAGAAGTTTGCGAACCCTAGGAAACTTTGTAGCTGTCTGCGAGTGCGAGGGGGTTGCCAGCTTAGGACGGCTTGCACTTTAGCTGGGTCCATCTCTATTCCCTCATTTGACACTCTGTAGCCTAGATAGTCTAGTCGCTCACGGTGGAATTCACATTTTGATAGTTTGACATACAGGTTGGCTGCCAGAAGTTTTTCCAGTACTTGGCGAACCAGGGGTATGTGGTCATCGACGGTCTCAGTGTAAATTAGGATGTCATCTAGAAAGACAAGGACCCCCTTTTAGAGGTGCTCATGCAGCACCTCGTTTATTAACTGCATGAACACTGCTGGGGCTCCCTGTAATCCAAAAGGCATCACTTTGAATTGGAAACTTCCTAAAGGGCAGTTGAATGCTGTTTTCCATTCATCTCCTTCCCTGATCCGTATTCGGTAGTATGCTTCTCTGAGGTCTAATTTGGTAAAGACTTTTCCCTTGGCCAAGTGAGACAGCATATCTTTCATGAGGGGCATCGGGTATAGGTTGTGTACGCACACCCCATTTATCCCTCGAAAGTCCACGACCAGGCGCATAGTTCCATCTTTTTTCTCTTTGAAAAGGACTGGTGCCGCAATCCGTGGCTTGGCTGGTTCGATGAACCCTCGTGCTAGGTTTTTGTCTATGTATTCACTCATTTCTTGCATCTCTCGAGGCGTCATGGCATACAGCTTGGGTTTGGGTAGTTTTGCCCCAAAGATGATTTCAATGGCACAATCTGTTTCGCGGTGGGGGGGCAGGATGTCGCATTCTGTCTCACTGAACACTTCTGCGAGGTCCTGGTATTCCACTGGAATCAGTTCAGCCTCTGGGGTTTTGTCAGATGTGGTTGCCAGTTGTTCTTGTGGTCTCTCTTGTGGGGCTCCCAATGTGAGTGGTATTTTTGCTTGCTCGTGAGGGAGGGGTTGAGGGCCAGGTGATATCCTAAGCCTGCGTGTGCCCCCTTGCCACAAGATGGTTGGTCCCCACTTGTCTAGCCAGGAAAGTCCAAGTATGACTGCCTCTGTCATTTTGGGGGCTATTATGAATCGAATTATTTCCCAGTGATCTGCCAATTCTAGTCTCACTGGTTCAGTTAGGTGAGTGGCATAGGCTCCTCCCATTAGGGAACCGTCAACCTGCTCGAACCAAATCGGGTGGTTCAGTCTTTTCGCTCTGATCCCCAGTTTCTGAACTGTGGTTAAGTTGATCAAGCACCTAGTGCAGCCTGAGTCTACAAGGGCTTGAAAATCCTCCTGTTTTCCTGTTTTCGGGGTTGTGAGGCGTATTGGAAAAAGGAAAGGGTAAATTGATTCGCTCACCATTGGGTCATTTTCTCCCTCGTCCTCGCTGTCATAGGGTTCAATTGACTGGTCATCATTGCCTGGGGTTTCACTGCTTTTGCCTGGGAGGGAGGAAACCCCTGCAGCTTGAAGAGCCCTCCTGGATGTGTTGATATGGACAGGTTACGTGGGCGACTGCGAGCCACCACATGTTTATTGGACCCGTGTCCCTCCTGGCTTGTACTGGCATCCTGGGAGGTGACACGAGGCTGGCTCCAAGAGGTTGTCAACGCATCCTTAAGTGAGGGTTCCTTGCCTGCTTCCCTAAAAGAGGCTATGGTGAGGCCCCTCCTTAAGAAGCCCTCTTTGGATCCAGCTCTATTAAACAACTATCGTCCAGTCTCCAACCTTCCCTTCTTGGCGAAGGTTGTTGAGAGTGTGGTGGCACAACAGTTTCCCCGTCACCTGGAGGAAGTTGATTATCTAGACCCGCGCCAGTCCGGCTTTCGGCCCGGGCATAGCACCGAGACGGCATTGGTCGCGTTGGTCGATGATCTCTGGAGGGCCAGAGATGGGGGTTGTTCCTCCATCCTGGTCCTATTAGACCTCTCGGCGGCTTTCGATACCATCGACCATGGTATCCTATTGCATCGGCTGGGGGGGTTGGGGGTGGGAGGCACCGTTTTACGGTGGTTCTCCTCCTACCTCTCTGGCCGATCGCAATTTGTGTTGGCAGGAGAGCAGAGATCGACCTCAAGATCCCTCACATGTGGGGTGCCTCAGGGGTCGGTTCTCTCGCCTCTCCTGTTCAACACATACATGAAGCCGCTGGGTGAGATCATCCGTGGTTTCGGGGTAGAGTACCATCTCTATGCTGATGACACTCAGCTGTATATATCTACCCCAAACCACCCCAACGATGCCGTAGCGGTGATGTGCCAGTGCCTGGAAGCCGTGCGGATCTGGATGGGAAGTAACGGACTCAGGCTCAACCCGACCAAGACCGAGTGGCTGTGGTTTCCGGCTGCCCGATTCAACCAGCTCACTCCATCGCTGGCCATAGGGGGCGAACATCTTGCCCCTGTGGATGGGGCGCGCAATTTGGGTGTCCTCCTGGATGCCCAGCTGTCCATGGAAGATCAAGTGACAGCCGTGGCCAGGAGGGCGTTTTACCAGGTTCGCCTGGTTCGCCAATTGCGCCCCCTATTGGATCGGGACGCCCTTCGCACAGTCACTCATGCGCTCGTGACATCCCGACTGGACTATTGTAACTCTCTCTACATGGGGCTCCCCTTGAGGTGCACCCGGAGACTTCAGCTAGTCCAGAATGCAGCCGCGTGAGCAATTATGGGAACCTCAAGGTTTACCCATGTAACACCGCTCTTGCGCAAGCTGCACTGGCTGCCTGTCATCTTCCGGGTGCGCTTCAAGGTGTTAGTCATCATCTTTAAAGCGCTCCATGGCTCGGGACCTAGCTATCTGCGGGATCGGATCCTGCCTCATACATCCTGACGGCCGATTCGCTCCCACAGAGAGGGACTTCTCCGGGTGCCGTCCACTAGGCTTTGTCAGCGGGCGACACCCAGGGGAAGGGCTCTCTCTGTGGCGGGCCCAGCCCTCTGGAACGACCTTCCCCCCGACATTAGAACGACCACGGACCTCCGCTCCTTCCGTCTAAAATTAAAAACACACTTTTTCTGTCTGGCCGGCCTAGGGTAGTCTCTCTGTCTATGGGGTTTTATTATATTTATTATTGGGAATGTCATTTTAGTTTAGTTTAGTTTTAATGGATTTTTAGCACAGGTACTAAGTTTAATTTTGTTTTAAATATGTTTGTATATTTGTGGTTTTTATTCTTCCTGTGCACCGCCCCGAGTCCCTGTGGGGAGAGGGAGCGGTCTACAAATTAAAATTGATTGATTGATTGATTGATGGCCCGTCGGGGCCCTCGTTCTTGTCGGGCCCTGGGTGGTAGGTCCAGCCTTGGTTTCGGGACTGGGGTTGGGCATGCAGCTACCATGTGGCCCATTCCCCCGCATCTGTAACACCTCACGGAACTTCGAGGGAGGGCTGGTCTCAGGTCTCGCTGTGGTGCCATTTCTTTCTTTTGGCGGGATGGTTTCAGATTAGGTTGACCCCTCTCCTTTGTGTCTGGTTCCTTCCTTGTGTCGTTGGCACGTAGCCCACTGTCGACTTTTGTTGCCACTCGGAACCACTCAGAGAGTTGGTTTGGGATGTCACGATATGCAGTTACTTGGGCAATACGTTTATCCAGGCTTATTCTGAAAAAATGCACCAGCAACCGTTCTGGTAGGGGGGGTAGTCTTCCAACTATCCTCCTGAATTCACGGATGTGCTCTTTGATGGGGCGGCCTCTTTGCTTTAGGTTGCTGAGTTCCTCCTCTGCATATGGGTCCTCCTCCCCCTCTTCAAACCTGGCCTCTAGTACTTGGAGGAAGTCATCTATGCCTTGCAATTGGGGCGCTCTTCGCTTATGGAGGGCTGCTAGCCATTCTTTTGCTTCCCCCTCGAAACCCTCTGCAATGGCATTCACCATGGTTCTGGGGGATGGGTAGAGGTGCCCATAGCGTTCTAAGTGGATATCAGCTGAATCAAGGAATAGAGCTAGTTGGTCTGAATTACCATCAAACTTTCCCCTGAATCGGGGTGGATCGTTTAGTTCCCTCCCTCCTCTGTTTTCCTCCTGGCCCCTGTATGCCCGTGCCTGATACGGCCGGTCATCTTCTTCAGCTCTAGGAGGGGGAGAGGGAGGGAGTTGCCTGCTCTTGGCAGCATGCTTGCTTCTGGGGCTGCGCTCCAGCATGCGTCTCCTCCCTTCAGCAGGATCAGATATGCCTCCTCTCTCTTTTGGATGGCAGGCTGGCCTCTCGTCATGAAGGGTGGCTTGATCAAAATCCTCCCTCAGTTTCTCTGCTGAACCCCCCAGGGATCCCATCTGGGGCCGGGGCCTTCTAGCTTGTTCCCAGTCCCACATCCAGTACTTATCTTTTCTTGCTTCTGTTGCTGGGAAAGGTTTTACAGGCTGGATGTCTGCAGCTCCGCTGTTCAGGGGGGTTGGCTGGCCTCCAGCTGAAATGAGGCTTTCTTCTGCCATGGCCTGATCTCCTCCCTCTTTATCAGGCATTGCCTGGGGGAGGCAGGACTCAGGTAGCCCGGAAATCTTGCTAGATTTCTTTTAAAAGACCTGGCAGTCTGTCAAGCTCCCAATGAGAAACTTCAAATGATTCATGGCCTCACGTAAAAGTTCAAAGCAATGTCCGTTTATTGAATATAACATCATGGCAAGCCTCGGTTGCTGCCAGGTCTGGCAATAATTGGATGGCTTCTGCACTTTACCCCCTTATGCCCCCTCCCCTCTTCTTGTCATAAATTACGTTCTCCAATTAGAATTGAAAATAATTGCATGCATGCGCAGTCACAGGCTGTCCTGAGATTCCTTTCCTGCCACAGGAATGTCAAGAACTTTCAGTTCGTTAAGGCAAAGAGATAAAATCCATGGCAACATTGGGATGTTGACAGTTGCATTATGACACTGCTCAGCATTTCTGTTAGTGTAGACTGGTTCTGGCCGGTTGGACACAAACAAGGAAGCTGGCATGGAAAGTTACCAGCACACCCTCTGACACTTAACACCTTGGAGAAAAGTTCCCACCTTCTTGCAACGTGCTAACTATCAACAAAGAGCATGTGACTCCTATTCTACTGTGTGAATTTCCTCATATGGTCATGATTTATGTATTGTTTACATATGACGATGTATGTTTAACCCTGCCTTCTGATAAAGTTAATAAAAGGCCTGCGGACCTTTGTCCGTTGCGCAGTCCCATTCCGTTCAGAGAAGATCTGGTGTCGTGTTCTTTTCTCCCTCATCCGTGGGCCTGGCCCGCCTGATAACGTCGTGAAAGTTATCGTTACACCGTCGTTGTTCTAATTTCGGCGGGTAGGTCGTTCCAGAGGGTTGGGCCCACCACAGAGAAGGCCCTTCCCCTGGGTGTCGCCCGCTGGCATTGCCTGGTGGACGGCACCCAAAGAAGTCCCTCTATGTGGGAGCGAATTGGTCGAAGGGATGTATGGGGCAGGATGCGATCCCGCAGATAACTAGGTCCCGTGCCATGGAGCGCTTTAAAGGTGGTAACCAATACCTTGAAGTGCACCCGAAAGGCCACAGGCAGCCAGTGCAACTCACGCAGGAGCGGTGTTACATGGGAAAACCTAGAGGTTCCCCAAACTACCTGCGCGGCTGCATTCTGGACTAGCTGTAGTCTTCGGGTGCACCTCAAGGGGAGCCCCATGTAGAGAGCATTGCAGTAGTCCAGACGGGATGTCACGAGTGCATGAGTGACTGTGCGCAGGGCGTCCTGGTCCAATAAGGGCCGCAACTGACGTACCAGGTGAACCTGGTAGAACGCCCCCCCTGGCCATGGCTGTCACTTGCTCTTTATCTTAAAATACCAGTCTGGGTTTCAACTATTGAAGCATTTTCATATGCAATAATATATAAAAAGGAACGAACAATTAGATACTCTGAGTTATTAAATTCAGGGGGCGATCTCAAAACCATCCAGGAATTAAAACAAGAAGGAATGGATATGAATTGGTATACATATATGCAAATACATTCTAGATATAAGGAGGACCAAAAAAAAAGGAGGGGTCTATGATAAAATAACGGAACTAGATAAAATCTTAACAGGCGTTGATGAAAAAGTAATTAAAAAACTTTATGCCTACTTATTAGAGTTTAAACTTCAGGAAGAGCAAGTGAAAGAAACTATGATAACCTGGGGGGAAAATTTTGGGCATGGGATTGATCTAGATAAGTGGCAAAAATTGTGGACGCAAAACTATAAAATGACAATGTCAACTGCTTATAAAGAGAACTTGTATAAGATGTTTTACAGGTGGCACTTATCACCAGCGAGAATTGCAAGAATGAACAAGAATAAATCCGAAAAATGTTGGAAATGTCACCAGACGCCTGGCTCTTATTACCATATGTGGTGGACTTGTTCGGAGGCTAAAAGCTATTGGACTATGATTCACATATGGTTGGAGAAAATGACACACAAGCACATAGACTTTAAACCTGAACTTTTCTTACTTGGAATTACATCAGAAGTACTTGATAAAAACATGAAATATTTGATTGTGAATGTTTTGACAGCAGCTAGAATTGTATTTGCAAAAAACTGGAGAAATGAGAAATTACCCTCACAAGAGAAAGTTATTCGTAAGATCATGGAATGCGCAGAAATGAGTAGATTAACATTTGAAATTAGAGAGCAGGAGAATGAACAATTTTATGAAATATGGAATATGTTTTACCAATGGTTGGAAAAAAGAAAAACTTAAGGATTATATATTGAATAATTATAGAAAAAGACTGATATGATAAATAATGCTACTATATGGAAAATAAGGTGATATATATGTAATGAAAGGATAATTGACAATTATGTTTGTAATCTTAAGTACTGATGCACAAAATGCTTGCCCGAACGACATGTTGTACAAAGCACAAGATGAATAATGTTTTTTATTTGTTTTTATGTTAAAAAATAAAAAGTTTTTGCAAAAAAAAAAAAAAGAAGGAGGTAAAGTTCAACTGGGGCAGGGCAGATCAGGATGCCTTCAATACTAGAAAAGCCACCTTCGCCTCAGAGCCCATCCTGAAATATCCCATTCTGGCCAGGCCTTTCATGCTGGAGACAGATGTGTCAGATATTGCTGTCATGGCCATTCTTCTGCAAGCTTATGCTTCTTTGGGTACCCTGTTCCCTTGCACCTACTACTCCAGGAAGTTGTCCTCAGCAGAAAGGAACTATACAATATGGGACACGTAACTGCTGGCTGTGAAGGTGGCCTTTGAGACCTGGCAGCACCATTTGTAGGGTGCTGGGCATCAAACTGAGGTTTGGACTAACCATCACAATCTGGAACATCTGCGGACAGCCTGGACTCTGAACCAGCAACAGGTGTATCATTGTTCTTTGCACACTTTGACTTTTGGGTGACGTATGTGCCAAGTAGGCACATCTGGCACAAAAATTCATTGTCTTGCAAACCCAGTACACCCAAAAGGAGGACAAGGTAGAACCTAATAGTCATTCTGTTGGAGCACTTTGCTGCCACCAAGGAACCAATGAATTTGAGACCACAGATCCGGGATGCTTAGCAGCAGGATCTGTTTGTGGTGGGATGCTGGCATGACTTGGCCCGAGGTGCAGAGAATGAGGTAAACCCCTGGTCCTACACAGAAGACGTGTTCTGTTTCTGGGACCACCTATATGTACCAGCAAGGCCCCTCCGGGGTCTCATCTTGTGGCAGTGCCATGTCAGCCCAGTGACAGGCCACTTTGGGTTGTTCAAGACCCTTCATCTGGTTTCTTGGATTTTTTGGTGGCCGCGTCTTTGGCATGACATTACTAGGTACGTGGCCTCAGGTGTGCAGTCTAGGCAGCCAAAAATGCCACTGATGTTCCTCCCACACTGCAGAGATGGTAGTGGTGGTGGTGGGGGTCATCTTTACGGATTTTATCACTGAGCTGCCACCATCTGAGGGAGCCATCACTATTGGTTCTGATGGCTATGTTCACTAAAATGGCCCATTTTATCCCATATTTGGGACTACCCACAGCTTGGTCCACAGCCCAGTTATTCATTCGCCATGTGTTCCAGCTGCACATTCTGCCATACCGGGTCATGTCAGATTGAGGAGAGCAATTCACAGCACGGTTCTAGCAGGCTCTACTGAAAGAACTCCAGATCCAGGTGTGTCTCTCCTCAGCCCATCATCTGGAGACTGATGGAAGTACTAAAATAACGAATGCCATCCTCAAGCAATATCTCTGGTGTTTCGTGAATCAGAGACCGGTGGAGAAGCCTCCTCAATTGGGGGTGCAGGAGGGTGCTGCTGGGTACCAGAGTAAGCAGCAAGGTCTGGGTGCCGTAGGTAGATGGTGACTAGGTCCCCTGGGCCCTGGAGGTTTTGAGGGTACGCAGGGTTCTCCTACCCTCATGCCCACTGGAGGACATTTTTCGCAATGGAGAGAAAGAAGGATTTCGGAAGACGAATTGAATTATTCAACTGCA
This sequence comes from Rhabdophis nuchalis, assembly GCA_039707465.1. Classification (NCBI taxonomy): domain Eukaryota; kingdom Metazoa; phylum Chordata; class Lepidosauria; order Squamata; family Natricidae; genus Rhabdophis; species Rhabdophis nuchalis. The sequence continues at coordinate 2,167,415 of CM077650.1, forward strand.
TTAGGTAATTAAACTTCTGGAAGTTATAAGAGAAATGTTTGGGCCCCCCGAGTTTAAGGAGCTGGTTCTTGGTGGTGGTTGGCGTAGAGAGCAGGAGCCACCACATCTGTCCCGGGAGACACATGCCTCAGATGAAGGGTCCTGGCAGTATAGGGACCACCCTGGAGTGATACCACACTATGGATTGGTCCAGGGGGTTACTGAGGAACAGAGACCAGCAGCGCAAGCTACAGCATGGACAGGCACATCCTATGACAGTTGAGGTGTGGCCACAGGGGAGAGGGGATATGAGGGCTCCTCAGCAAGGCCTCCTTGGCCTAGGCTGCTGGGCTACGGACTGGTTTTTTCCCCCACCCATTTGAACTTCTTGAGGCTAGAAGGAGGGGCCTTTGGCCGTGAGAAGGGAGGCAAGGAGAACCATAGAACTACAATACCTGGCTCCTCGCTATGTAGCAGCAGCCCTGCCCGAGCTCCTGGAGGTGATCGCTACGGTGGCAGTGGAGACCCGATGTCAGCCTTCGCTATCTGCTTTGCTGCCATAGAAACGGGGAGGGTGGGGTGCTGGGATTCAAATGTTGTGCTGGTGGAAAACGGTGATGGACGGTGTTATCTCTTCGCCTAACGGTCTCACATTCCAGGCTGGTGATGACCTGCCCACCTGATGTCGGAGATGAATGCATATTGGACACTGCTTTGGGGGGAGTTGGGAATTGGGTTGGGCTTAAAGGTTAATACGCTATGTTGGCGCTTAAAGTATTCATTCTCTGCTTCAATTGATCTGTTCACTTACGATCCTTAGTAAAAGTAACCTTATTCATTTTCAAACAATGTCTAAGTGTGGTCTTTCTTAAGCAATCGAAGAAACAGGTCTTGACATTAAGCAGAGAATCACAAATAAATCCTACACCATGTCAGACCCCACGAAACAAGAAATTCCCTTGGTGGAAGTCCGGCCCGAAACGGAACTGGGAGCTCAAGCACCAACAGAAGATACGAGGTCAGTGTTGGAATGTTTAGCCGCCCTAGATTTAAGCCAGCCAGCCGAAGATTCTTCCAAATCTCGCCGCTGGTCAGAGGGCGTGGGAATGACTGGAAGCAAAGCCTCAGGAGTTACTGTAACCAGGCGTCGCCTTTCCCCTAAGCAACTCATCCCTGAACTCTTAAAAGAGGAAAGGGAATTTAAGGAATGGGGCCAGCATTACCTTCAACAGGCAGCTGAGAAGCGGGCGGCCCTGGATGAACTTTTGGGGAGGGGACAACAGCAGGAAAGCAAACAGTTAAATATGCAGGGAGCTGCAGCTGTTAAGGATATCAGAGATTCAACACCATCCCCCCCTGCCCGAGCCAGCAGAGGTATGCAGAGAGAAGCCCGCCCAGCCTCTCCCCGCCGGCTTGCAAAGCTTCCTCCCCTGGGTGTGAAATTCGACGGCAGTGCCGAGGGCCTGGCATTTTTTCTGATTCACGTCGATAACTTTGTGCAATTTTATGCAGCTGATCTTGAAGATGAATTCAAAATTAGAATTGTCTCTATGGCCTTGGAAAAAAAGGCTTCCCAATGGCTGGTATCACTGCATAATAGCCATTCACCCGTGTTGCGTGACTTTGAGCGTTTCATGACTGCCCTGAGAAGGCGCTTTGAGGACCCCCGTGTTGAAAGGAAAGCTAAGATGAGAATGAGAAACTTACGCCAGGGGGATAAATCAGTTCAGGAATTCACGCAGAACTTTCAGGAACTGGCCGTGTTCATGACCGGTTACAGTGACCGGGCATTAATGGACCTCTATACTGAGGGTCTTGATAAGGACATTTATCAAACGTGCATGAATAGATTTCGCCCCGAAACCTTAGAGGAATGGATAGATCTCGCGGGTGACGTTGAGCTGGATCAAGCCCAATTACAAGATCCAGTCCATCATGAGCGGAAACTGCAAAGAGAGGGTCCCAAACCTCATTCCCCTGAAAAGTTCTCACCCATCCAGAAAAGTGGGGGGGGCCGAAGACCTACTCAACCGCGCTCGACTGTTTGTTATCGATGTGGAAAGGAGGGGCATTGGGCTAACAAATGCAGATCAAGTCGTCCTTCACGCCCACATTCTTCTCCGGAGAGGGAAGGGGGGAGGGACAGAAGACCTCCGAAACCTCTAAGCGTGCGCAGTAAACCCGCGATGAGTGGGGTGGAGCCACTGGACCTCTCATCTGCCCAGCCCAATGCCTGCCCGGATGACTGGGAGGAGTCGGATGACGACAACTTGGTGAGTCATCGTTCCGGCCCCCTTTATATTAATTTAAAGCTTTTGGCTCCATCTACTGGCCGCACTTGCAATGTGCAGGCTCTAATTGACTCTGGTTGCTCACGGTGTCTTATTAATCAAGATGTTGTATATTCTATGGGTTTCCATCTAAAAAATCTAAAAACTCCCATAGCGTTTTGCCAAATGGATGGTTCTGTAGCTGGGGGAACTCCTGCCTCTCTCATTACTGAACCTATTCGTGTCTCCATTGGGCAGACCCATACAGAAACCATAAATTTCATTGTGACGACCATTTCCGAAAATGCTGTCATTCTGGGTGTTAATTGGCTTCGTAAATGGAATCCCCTCATTAACTGGAAAGAGGGTTGGGTTCGAATTCCTTTAGTAGTGCCTGATCACACCTCCCTACCTTCAGAGGATGAGCATATTTCACCCATTGACCTGGCCCCTGTTTCGGAACCAGCTGCTCAATTACTAGCTTTTCCTTCTCCTGAGGTCATCCCTGGAGAAGACAGAATTCCCAAAGAATATTGGGACCTCAAGGAAGCTTTCAGTGAGAAATCTTGTGATTCCCTTCCCCCTCATAGGGCCACTGATTGTTCAATTGATTTCCTCCCGGGAGTGCAGTTGCCGAAACCCCGCATTTATTCCATGACGCAGCGTGAGATGAATGAACTACGTAACTTCATTGACAAAAATCTTCAAAGGGGTTTTATTGAACCAGCTAGGCCACGTGTAGCGGCACCTGTTATGTTTAGAGAAAAGAAAGATGGCACTCTCAGATTAGTACAAAACTATTCTTATCTGAACACCATTTGCGAACATAATGTCTACCCACTCCCACTTATGAAAGACATGCTGGCTCACCTGGCTACTGGAAAGATTTTTACTAAGCTGGACTTGCGCGAGGCCTATTATAGGGTTAGAATCAAGGAAGGGGACGAATGGAAAACTGCTTTTAACTGCCCACTTGGATGTTTTCAATTTAAGGTTCTCCCTTTTGGTTTGCAAGGTGCCCCTTCGGTGTTTATGCAATTGATAAACGAAGTTCTCCACGAACACCTTTATAAAGGCGTTTTAGTCTACATTGATGACATCATCGTATATTCGCAGACACGTGATGAACATGTTAAGCTTGTGCGTTCCGTCCTTCGGAAACTTCGCTCCGCCGAGCTATACGCCAAATTGTCCAAATGCGAGTTTCACCAGGATAAAATTGACTATTTAGGTTATCGCATTTCTTCTGAAGGAATTGAAATGGATCCTGCAAAGGTTAAGGCGGTAACAGATTGGGCCCCGCCCCGTACTCGTAAACAGCTCCAAAGTTTTTTGGGCTTTGCAAACTTTTACCGCCAGTTTATTCCATCATTCGCTAGTATTGCTTTACCCATAACAAATCTTCTCAAAACGAATGGTGAGGGGAAACCTCGCCCAGGAACGCCCCTTAAATGGACCATGGAATGCCAAGCCGCTTTCGAGAAACTTAAGCGTTTATTTGCGGTTGAGCCGGTTCTCAAACACCCCGATGTCACGTCCCCTTTTGTGATTCAAGCAGATGCGAGTGATGTCGCCGTGGGTGCTGTCCTGTTGCAACTCAACAACCATGGCCAATTACAACCGTGTGCCTACACCTCTCGGAAGCTCTCCACGACCGAACGTGGATGGGCCATTTGGGAGAAAGAGGCTTTTGCTGTTCGTTGGGCCCTCATGACCTGGCGTCATTTTCTTGAAGGTGCTCCCCACCCGTTCGAGGTCTGGACCGACCATAAGAACCTGGAGGCTCTCACCTCTTCTCGTAAACTATCGCCAAGACAGCTGCGCTGGGCGCATTATTTCCATCGGTTCAACTTCCATCTTAAATTTATTCCCGGAGGAAAAAATTTCATGGCTGATGCTCTCTCCAGATTACCACAATATGATGCTTCTAAACTTACCGTTGTACAACCCCTCATGCCTCTTGCTTTACCGGCTTCTCCGGTCGCTACTCGGACTCGTTCTACTGTTCAAACTACCCCTCCGACTGAGCTGATTACTCGGATTAAAACTGAACTCCTTACTGATGAGTGGTATTCCGCCCACTCTGCTGATTGCACCATTAGAGACGATCTTCCTTGGATTGGTTCCAAGATTTATGTCCCTGCAACCATACGGCCTTTTGTACTCCAACGCGCTCACGACTCACGTCTGGCAGGTCATTTTGGCTTCGTTAAAACTGTACACCTTGTCAAACGTCAATTCTGGTGGCCGTCTCTTAAAAAGGATGTTGAATCTTATATTGCCAGTTGCCCTGTTTGTGCTGCTTCGAAACGTTCCCCTGGAAAGCCACAAGGCCTTCTCCAGTCTGTGGCGATGCCGGAAACACCTTGGAAAGAAATTTCGATGGACTTTATTGTGGATCTCCCACCCAGCCAGGGCTATACCGTTATTTGGGTGGTTACAGATCTTTTCTCCAAACAAGTTCATTTTGTGCCTTGTTCCAAAATTCCATCCTCCAAAACTTTGGCTAAGTTGTTTGTCAATCATATCTACCGTTTTCATGGTGTTCCCCAACGCATTATCTCTGACAGGGGCACTCAATTTACGTCTGTCTTTTGGAAGGAATTCTTGAAACTGATTGGCTCCGCCCAAGGCTTAAGCTCCGCCTACCACCCCCAGACGAACGGATCTTGTGAGAGGGTCAATTCTGTTTTGGAGCAATATCTACGCTGCTTCATTAATTTTCAGCAGGACGATTGGGCTGATCTCCTGGTGCATGCGGAAGTGGCTTATAATAATTCTGTTCACTCTAGTACGAATATGACCCCTTTCAGTATCGTCTATGGACAAGATTTTGTTCCCATTCCTGAATTACCTCATGTCTCACCTACTGTTCCTTCTTTGACCGATTGGTCTTCTAGACTATCTCCTGTTTGGCCTATCATACGTAAGACCTTGAACGATGCCCATCAATCACATAAAATGTATGCTGATAAGAAGAGGTCAGCTCCCCCGGCCTACAAAGTTGGTGATAGGGTATATGTCTCTACTAAACATTTGGATAGCCCACAGAAATGTAAGAAACTGGGACCCAGATTTGTCGGTCCATTTACTATCACTAAAATCATCAGCTCTGTCTCCGTGCGCTTGGATCTCCCTAAAACTTACCGTCGACTGTATCCGGTGTTCCATGTTCATCTGTTGAAGCCTGAACGCACTTCGCATCTTCGCAAGCCGTTTCCTGATGCTCCTACCCCTACCATGGTGGACGGTCACCAACATTATGAAGTTCGAGACATTTTGGACTCCAGAATCCATAGAAATAAGACTCAGTTTTTGGTCAGCTGGAAAGATTTTCCCCCTTCACATAATGAATGGGTGGATAAGGGCCATCTCAAAGCTCCTAAACTACTGCGGCAATTTTATGCCAAGTATCCTCACAAGCCTTGACCCTTTCCCTCTTTTCTCTCTCTTGTTTTGTCCTTTCTTGTCTGTTTTTCAGGTCTAGCGTCTCCTTTTCGGCGGATATCCGAGCTTTCTCGCTGTTCCTGGAGGAGGTCCGGATGTCAGCCTTCGCTATCTGCTTTGCTGCCATAGAAACGGGGAGGGTGGGGTGCTGGGATTCAAATGTTGTGCTGGTGGAAAACGGTGATGGACGGTGTTATCTCTTCGCCTAACGGTCTCACATTCCAGGCTGGTGATGACCTGCCCACCTGATGTCGGAGATGAATGCATATTGGACACTGCTTTGGGGGGAGTTGGGAATTGGGTTGGGCTTAAAGGTTAATACGCTATGTTGGCGCTTAAAGTATTCATTCTCTGCTTCAATTGATCTGTTCACTTACGATCCTTAGTAAAAGTAACCTTATTCATTTTCAAACAATGTCTAAGTGTGGTCTTTCTTAAGCAATCGAAGAAACAGGTCTTGACACCCCCAGACTTATAGTCATGGGGGACTTTAATCTGCCATCGTTGGGCGAATCATCCGAGGTAGCTCGGGAGTTCATGGCTTCCATGACGGCCATGGACCTGACCCAACTAATTCAAGGCCCCACCCACGAGGGTGGTCACACACCGGACCTCATCTTTGTCTCAGGCCAATGGAAGAGTGATCTGGGCTTAGGGGATATAGTCATCACACCCTTGTCATGGTCAGATCACTCACTTCTCCGGCTCGACTTTCCGACCGCTACCCCCCGCCGCGAGGAGGCGGCACCAGAACCACCTATCTGGTTCCGCCCCAGGCGCCTGATGGACCCAGATGGGTTCCAGATGGCGCTTGGGCCACTTCCTGTACCCCTGACTCGCGCCCCGATGGAGGATCTCGTGGCCGCATGGAATACTGCGACCACGGGAGCCTTGGATCGGGTCGCGCCCTTGCGGCCTCTCTTGCGGCGCCGAACCGCCCCGGCCCCTTGGTTCACCGAGGAGCTGAGGGCGATGAAACGCCACAAGAGATGCCTAGAGAGAAGATGGAGGGCTACTCGATCTGGATCTGACCGGACACAGGTAAGAGCCCATTTACGGACTTACATTGTGGCGTTGAGAGTGGCCAAACGCCATCATTGTGCCACTCTCATAGCATCCGCAGAAAACCGCCCTGCCGCCCTGTTTAGGGTGACCCGTTCCCTCCTTCAGCAGAGGGTGCGGGAAGCCCCGTTACAGGGTAGAGCAGAGGAATTTGTGACTTTTCTGCAGGACAAAATCGCTCAGATACAGAACGAGTTAGCCCCCATTCATGGCCCAGTGGGATGCCACGAGGCAGATCTTGTTTGGGAGGAGTTTGACTCCGTTGCTTCTGAGGATATGGACAGGTTACGTGGGCGACTGCGAGCCACCACATGTTTATTGGACCCGTGTCCCTCCTGGCTTGTACTGGCATCCTGGGAGGTGACACGAGGCTGGCTCCAAGAGGTTATCAACGCATCCTTGAGTGAGGGTTCCTTGCCTGCTTCCCTAAAAGAGGCTATGGTGAGGCCCCTCCTTAAGAAGCCCTCTTTGGACCCAGCTCTTTTAACAAACTATCGTCCCGTCTCCAACCTTCCCTTTTTGGCGAAGGTTGTCGAGAGTGTGGTGGCACAACAGTTTCCCCGTCACCTGGAGGAAGTTGATTATCTAGACCCGCGCCAGTCCGGCTTTCGGCCCGGGCATAGCACTGAGACGGCATTGGTCGCGTTGGTTGATGATCTCTGGAGGGCCAGAGATGGGGGTTGTTCCTCCATCCTGGTCCTATTAGATCTCTCGGCGGCTTTCGATACCATCGACCATGGTATCCTATTGCATCGGCTGGGGAGGTTGGGGGTGGGAGGCACCGTCCTACGGTGGTTCTCCTCCTACCTCTCTGGCCGATCGCAATTTGTGTTGGCAGGGGAGCAGAGGTCGACCCCGAGACCCCTCACATGTGGGGTGCCTCAGGGGTCGGTCCTTTCGCCTCTCCTGTTTAATGCATACATGAAGCCGCTGGGTGAGATCATCCGTGGTTTTGGGGTAGAGTATCATCTCTACGCTGATGATACTCAGCTGTATATATCTACCCCAAACCACCCCAACGATGCCGTAGCGGTGATGTGCCAGTGCCTGGAAGCCATGCGGATCTGGATGGGAAGTAACGGACTTAGGCTCAACCCGACCAAGACCGAGTGGCTGTGGTTTCCGGCTGCCCGATTCAACCACCTTTCTCCAACGTTGGCCATAGGGGGCGAACATCTTGCCCCTGTGGATGGGGCGCGCAATTTGGGTGTCCTCCTGGATACCCGGCTGTCTATGGAAGAGCAAGTGACAGCCGTGGCCAGGAGGGCGTTTTACCAGGTTCGCCTGGTTCGCCAATTGCGCCCCCTATTGGATCGGGACGCCCTTCACACAGTCACTCATGCCCTCGTGACATCTCGACTGGACTATTGTAACTCTCTCTACATGGGGCTCCCCTTGAGGTGCACCCGGAGGCTTCAGTTAGTTCAGAATGCAGCCGCGCGAGCAATTATGGGAACCACCAGGTTCACCCACGTTACACCGCTCTTGCGCGAGCTGCACTGGCTACCTGTCGTCTTCCGGGTGCGCTTCAAGGTATTAATCATCATCTTTAAAGCGCTCCATGGCTCGGGACCTAGCTACCTGCGGGATCGGATCCTGCCTCATACATCCTCACGGCCGATTCGCTCCCACAGAGAGGGACTGCTCCGGGTGCCGTCCACTAGACTCTGTCAGCGGGTGCCGTCCACTAGACTCTGTCAGCCCAGGGGAAGGGCTCTCTCTGTGGCGGGCCCGGCCCTCTGGAACGACCTTCCCCCCGATATTAGAACGACCACGGACCTCCGCTCCTTCCGCCTGAAATTGAAGACTCATCTTTTCCGCCTGGCTGGCCTAGGGTAGTCTCTCTGTCTATGGGTTTTTAAATGTATACTATATTTATTGGGTATTTTTAGTTAATGGGATTTTAGCACAGGATTGATTGAGTTTAATTCGTTTTAATTTGTATGTATTTTGTATATTTTTCGTTTTTTAATTTCCCTGTGCACCGCCCCGAGTCCCTGTGGGGAGAGGGTGCGGTCAATAAATTCACCTTATTATTATTATTATTATTATTATAATAGAGTAAGCTGCATTATTTCACCCATTTGAACTTCTTGAGGCTAGAGGGAGGGGCTTTTGGCCGTGAGAAGGGAGGCAAAGAGAACCATAGAACTACAAAAGAGTAAGCTGCATTATTTCACCCATTTGCACTTCTTGAGGCTAAAGGAAGCGGCCTTTGGCCGTGAGAGGGGAGGCAAAGAAACACAGAGGTCTAATATATCTATAAAGCAAAAATAGAAATAGAAATAGAAATAGAAAGATGCCACGCTACCAGCCTCTACCACAAAGATCCCACAGAAGAAAAGCAGTCTGGACAACTTTGGGATCTGGCAGGGTGAGAGCTGTGAACTATAAACACAAAGCTTTTACTGTGTCCCAGCATAACAGATATAGCGCCCTTGCTGACCTTAATGGGGACACTAAAGTGACAGGTCAAGGTAGTTGTGAAAATGATGACTCAAATAAGCAGGGGATTGTGGTCCAAAATGAAGAACTTACTTCAGAAATGCAAAAGTGTGAATCAGGTATCACGCATCAGTCACACAAGAAGAGCAAGGTATCCAAAAAGAGAAGTCACCTTCTGGTTGGTGACTCAGTCGTAAGGGATGTATATTTAGGAAAGGATATGGAGGTTTTGAAAGATGTCAGGTGTAGGCCGGGTGCTACAGCCAGCAGAGACAAGAGGCGTATTCTTAAGATAGTCAAGAATGCAAGTAAGGACTGTGAAGTTGACGCTATTATACATCTTGGCACAAATGATCTGTCCCAAAAAGATGTACTTTCTGTGCAGAATGATTTCCAGAGCTTGGGGTACGAACTTAGTAGTACCTGTAGCCAGTAGCCTGACCTCAATACCAGGGAAGATTCTGGAAAAGATAATTAAGCAACGAATTAGCGAACACCAAAAGCCAATATGAGTTTGTCAAAAACAGATCATGCCAGACTAATCTTATTGCATTATTTGACAAAGTGAGAAAATTAGTGGACCAGAGAAATGCTGTCGATATAATTTACTAGGACTTCAGCAAAGCCTTTGATAAAGTAGGCCATAACCTACTATTAGATAAAGTAGAAAAATGTGGGTTAGACAGCATCACCACCAGATGGATTCGCAACTGGCTGACCAACCGCACTCTACGTGTAGTCCTCAATGGAACTGCATCTACATGGAGGGAAGTGTGCAGTGAAGTACCCCAAGGCTCTGTTTTAAGCCCAGTACTCTTCAACATCTTCATCAATGATTTGGATGAGGGAATAAATGGGGAACTCATCAAATTTGCAGATGACACCAAGCTGGCAGGAATAGCCAACACTCCAAAAGATAGGCTTAAGATGCAGAAGGATCTTGACAAACTTGAACATCCAACAAAATGAAATTCAATTGTGAAAAAAGTAAGGTTCTACATTTAGGCAAGAAAAACGAAATGCACAGGTACAGTATACGTGGTACGTTGCTCAATAGTAGTAACTTTGACAGGGATCTTGGAGTCCTAGTGGACAACCATTTAAATATGAGTGAGCAGTGTGCAGCAGCTGCCAAAAAGCCAACACAGTTCTAGGCTGCATAAACAGAGGGATAGAATCAAGATCACGTGAAGTGTTAATACCACTTTATAATGCCTTGGTAAGGCCACATTTGGAATACTGCATACAGTTTTGGTCGCCACGATGTAGAAAAGACGTGGAGACTCTGTAAAGAGTGCAGAGAAGAGCAACCAAGATGATTAGGGGACTGGAGGCTAAAACATATGAGGAACGGTTGCAGGAACTGGGTATGTCTAGTTTAATGAAAAGAAGGACCAGGGGAGACATGATAGCAGTCTTCCGATATCTCAAGGGTTGCCACAAAGAAGAGGGAGTCAAACTATTCTCCAAAGCACCTGAGGGCAGAACAAGAAGCAATGGGTGGAAACTAATCAAGGAGAGAAGCAACTTAGAACTGAGGAGAAATTTCCTGACAGTTAGAACAATTAACCAGGAACTTCCTTCCGGCTTCGGGCGGCGACGGTCGAGTCCTGGGACTCGTCCGCCGTTTTGTTCTTTTCGTGGCCCCAAACGGGGCGGGGTGTCCCTTTTAAGCCCCCCCCCCCCGTAAGGTCGGCTTGCCTGGACTTTTCCTAGCCTGGCGGCGGCCGGGGGGGATCCTTGTCTTCGATCTAGGAGGGAGAAGACATGCTGCGGGGGGCTTGGTTCCCTTCGCCAACGGAGGACGGGAGCAATTAACTGATTTGGAGAGAGCTGGATCGTTCGAGTCGGATGGCTATGCCGGGACTCTGGCGGCAAGGTGGACTGTAAGTGACTGACAATTTTTGCTGGCAGCTTGACTATAAGAAACGATGGAGGGGGTGTGTTTGTTAAACCCCCCCTCGGATTTACAGCAGCGGCGTCTTGAAATGGCTCCTCGAGCTCGAGGAAGCGGATATTTCTCATCCGAACTTTGCTAAAGAAGTGAAAGTTTTTTGCGGTTTGTTTCTAGATACATGGTATCGAAGTCTTGCTACATTGAAACAATTTCTTTTGTTGCTTTCTCCTGCTAGCTTCCATATTGGGCGGGGGAAGATGGCTTCCCTTTGTTCTTAAATGACTATTCTTTATGGAAAATTTCCGACATTCCTCTGTGACCTGGACTGACTCTCTCTACTAGTGGATGATCTTTGATAAATGATTAATTGATTCCTTCCCTGGAATGCCCTCTCTGTCTTCATAATTGACTGGAAAATTTGTCTTTCTGGACTTTACAACTTTGACAACTTTGAACTGAACTTTGTCTCTGGACTTGCTCCACCGGCCGCACCCAAAAAACGCCATTTTTTGGCACTGATTTAAACGGGTCACCATGGCTTCCAAAAAGCAGCCAGAAAAATTAGACACAGACGCAAGATTAACAGCTATGGAAGAAGTGTTACACTCTTTGGTACTGGAAATTAAAGAGCTTAGAAAAGATCACTGCAGTTCCAAATTAGAGCTTTTGGAGACACAGAAGAAATTGATGCAGAATACACAGAAGACTGAAGAATTAGAACTGGGGCTGGCTGGGGCAAAGGGAGAGCTAAAAATGTTAATACTGAAATTGGAGATTTGACTGGTCATATGTCTAGGATGGATTTTGAAAGGATGTCATATTTTTTAAGATTTCAGAACATTTCTGAAGAATCTGGTGAATGCCTTCCTGATCTTATGAGCACAATTTTAGCAGACTATTTACACAAACCTAAGGAAGAGATCAGGGGGGACATTGACCTGGTTTACAGAATAAATTCAGCATATGCCAGGATAAATGAACTACCCAGAGAGATACATATTAAATTTGTTAGAAGGTCTACCAGGGAGGGAATATTGAGGGCGCAGAGAGAGGGTCCGTTAATTTACCAACAAAAGGAAGTTGCTATCTTGAAGCAGATCCCGAAAAAGATTAGAGAGGTGAGGAGGAAGTATTCCTTCTTATCTAAAAAATTGTTTAAACAGGGGATTTGGTTTAAGTGGGTGATGCCAGAAGGGATGTTGGTCTTCTGGGATGGAGGAAGAGTAAGGATTAAAACAGTTGCTGAGGCGGAAGCCTTTCTTAAAAAACATTCCTCAATCCTGGAGGATGAAAATGGAGGAGCAGAGGGGGCCACGGCCTCGCCCACTGGGGGCCAGGGAGGAGAACAAGAAGATACAATTGCTAAGAGACTTAGATCTAAAAAATGACTTTTTTAATACAGTATAACTTTTGTTTGGATGTTTGTACACGATTGCTAGCATAGAATTTATAACGATGCATGCACTTCTATTCACCTTGTGTATTATTGAAATATGTATTATCTATGTTTTGTCAAGAAGCCCCGGAGGGGGCCATCAATCTCAACGTGAAAGTTCTCAAAATATTTCCCTATTTCACCTTACCCTACCCTATTCGAAAAAATTGTAAAACTCAATAAAACTTTTTCAATATAAAAAAAAGAACAATTAACCAGTGGAACAGCTTGCCTCCAGAAGTTGTGAATGCCCCAACCCTGGAAGTCTTTAAGAAGATGTTGAATAGCCATTTGTCTGAAATGGTATAGGGTTTCCTGCCTAGGCAGGGGGTTGGACTAGAAGACCTCCAAGGTCCCTTCCAACTCTGCTATTGTATTATTGTATTGTATAGAGAGGGGAGGCCAAGAAACACAGAGGTCTAACATATCTATAAAGCAAAAATAGAAATAATACATTCTAGATTTGTGCGCTTAAGACTGTGATTGTATTTTATTTCAAAATGACTGGCTTAGTTCAATGTAATAACTGTTTTGCACCTGTCTTCCGCAGTACTCTTTTCAAATTTGGATACTGTCCCCTTTGCAGACAAATTAATAAATTACATAGACACATCACATATCTTGAATCTGTAATTTGTGCTCTCCAGGCAGAAATTAAGTGTCCAATTCGGCCATTCCACCCTGTGAAGATGCCACACTACCAGCTTCCTCTACCGCAAAGATCCCACAGAAGAAGAGCAGTCTGGACAACTGTGGGATCTGGCAGGGTGAGAGCTGTGAACCACAAACACAAAAACTTTGCTGTGTCCCAGCATAACAGATATAGCACCCTTGCTGATCTTAATGGGGACACTAAAGTGACAGGTCAAGGTAATAATGACGACTCAAATAAGCAGGGGATTGTGGTCCAAAGTGAAGAACTTACTTCAGAAATGCAAAAGTGTGAATCAGGGATCATGCATCAGTCACGCAACAAGAGCAAGGTACCCAAAAAGAGAAGTCACCTTCTGATTGGTGACTCAATCGTAAGGGATGTAAACTTAGGTAAGGATATGGAGGTTTTGAAAGAAGTCAGATGTTTGCCGGGTGCTACAGCCAGCAGAGTCAAGAGGCGTATTCTTTTTTTTATATTGAAAAAGTTTTATTGGTTTTTACAATTTTTCAATCGGGTAAGGTAAGGGATTCAAAAGAAATTTTGAGAACTTTCACGTTGGAGTCATTGGCCCTTCCAGGGCTTCATAATAAATCGTTAAAGAAAAACATTTTTCATAAATACTACGAGGTGAAAACAAGTACATACTTCTAAATTCTCAATTCCATGCTGTCATCCGTTTGCAAAAATCCAGATACAGATGTTATACAAAATTAATCAAAAGTCAAAGCAAAGTTATTTTTTTGATCTAAGTCTCTTGGCAATTGTGTCTTCTGTCTCTCCCTCCAGGCCCCCAGCGGGTGGGGCCGTGGCCCCCCCTGCCCCCCCTGGATCTTCCCCCAGGACAGAGGAATGTTTTTTAAGAAAGGCTTCCGCCTCAGCAATTGTTTTAATCCTTATTCTTCCTCCTTCCCAGAACACCAACATTCCTTCCGGCATCGCCCACTTGAACCAAATCCCGTGGTCATACAATTTTTTGGATAAGAAGGAAAATTTCCTTCTCATCTCTCTAATTTTTTTAGGGATCTGCTTCAAGATAGCGACTACTTTTTGCTGGTGAATTAACGGACCACCTCTCTGTGCCTTCAAAATTCCCTCCCTGGTTGACCTCCTAACAAATTTGATATGTATCTCTCTGGGTACCTCATTTATCCTGGCATATGCAGAATTTATTCTGTAGACTAGGTCAATGTCCCCCCTGATCTCATCTTTGGGTTTATTTAAATAATCTGCTAAAATTGTGCTCATGAGTTCAGGAAGACATTCACCAGGCTCTTCAGAAATGTTCTGAAATCTTAAAAAATATAACATCCTTTCAAAATCCATCCTAGACATATGCCCATTTAATTCTCCAATCTCACTATTAACATTTTTAAGCTCTCCCTTTGCCCCAGCCAGCCCCCCTTGCAGCTCTTCAGTCTTCTGTATGTTTTCCAGCACTTGTTTCCGTGTTTCCTGAATATCCTGTTTTAAGCTGGTACGATCTTCTCTCAAAGCCTTAATTTCTTGCACCAAAGCTTGTAACACATTCTCCATAGACGTCATTCTTTGTTCCAAACCTGCCAGTTCTGATTTTTGTGCCATGGTAAGCTGTTAAAGTCAGTGTCACTAAGATGGCGTTTTTTGGGTGGGGCTGGTGAAGCAGTTCAGGAGAGAGGAAAAAGTTCAAATCAGGATTGCAAAAAGAAAAAGAAAGTTCAAGACCCAAAGAGAAAACACGTTTCAAAGTCAATAGTTGTAGCAAAGAAAGCGCTCCAGGGAAGGAATCAATTAGTCCAAGAAAATCTTCATTAATAGCGAGAGGAAGTCCGTATCACAAAGGGATGTTGGTAACTTTCCATAAGTGAGATAGTCATTCAGGAACAACGGGAAGCCATCTTCCACCGCCCAAACTGAGAGCCGGCAGGAGAGAGTAATAAAAGAAACATTGTTTCCAGGCAGCCGGACTTAGATACATAAAAAAAAAAACAAGCCGCAAATCACTTTCCCTTGCTTCAAAGCAATGGACAGGTTACGTGGGCGACTGCGAGCCACCACATGTTTATTGGACCCGTGTCCCTCCTGGCTTGTACTGGCATCCTGGGAGGTGACACGAGGCTGGCTCCAAGAGGTTGTCAACGCATCCTTAAGTGAGGGTTCCTTGCCTGCTTCCCTAAAAGAGGCTATGGTGAGGCCCCTCCTTAAGAAGCCCTCTTTGGATCCAGCTCTATTAACCAACTATCGTCCAATCTCCAACCTTCCCTTTCTGGCGAAGGTTGTTGAGAGTGTGGTGGCACAACAGTTTCCCCGTCACCTGGAGGAAGTTGATTATCTAGACCTGCGCCAGTCCGGCTTTCGGTCCGGGCATAGCACCGAGACGGCATTGGTCGCGTTGGTCGATGATCTCTGGAGGGCCAGAGATGGGGGTTGTTCCTCCATCCTGGTCCTATTAGACCTCTCGGCGGCTTTTGATACCATCGACCATGGTATCCTATTGCATCGGCTGGGGGGGTTGGGGGTGGGAGGCACCGTTTTACGGTGGTTCTCCTCCTACCTCTCTGGCCGATCGCAATTTGTGTTGACAGGAGAGCAGAGGTCGACCCCGAGACCCCTCACATGTGGGGTGCCTCAGGGGTCGGTCCTCTCGCCTCTCCTGTTTAACACATATATGAAGCCGCTGGGTGAGATCATCCGTGGTTTTGGGGTAGAGTACCATCTCTATGCTGATGATACTCAGCTGTATATATCTACCCCAAACCACCCCAACGATGCCGTAGCGGTGATGTGCCAGTGCCTGGAAGCCGTACGGATCTGGATGGGAAGAAACGGACTCAGGCTCAACCCGACCAAGACCGAGTGGCTGTGGTTTCCGGCTGCCCGATTCAACCAGCTGATTCCATCGCTGGCCATTGGGGGCGAACATCTTGCCCCAGTGGATGGGGCGCGCAACTTTGGTGTCCTCCTGGATGCCCGGCTGTCCATGGAAGACCAAGTGACAGCCATGGCCAGGAGGGCGTTTTACCAGGTCCGCCTGGTTCGCCAGTTGCGCCCCCTATTGGATCGGGACGCCCTTCGCACAGTCACTCATGCTCTCGTGACATCCCGACTGGACTATTGTAACTCTCTCTACATGGGGCTCCCCTTGAGGTGCACCCGAAGACTTCAGCTGGTCCAGAATGCAGCCGCGCGAGCAATAATGGGTACCGCAAGGTATACCCATGTAACACCGCTCTTGCGCGAGCTGCACTGGCTACCTGTCGTCTTTCGGGTGCGCTTCAAGGTGCTAGTTCTCATCTTTAAAGCGCTCCATGGCTCGGGACCTAGCTATCTGCGGGATCGGATTCTGCCCCATACATCCTCCCGGCTGATTCGCTCCCACAGAGAGGGACTTCTCCGGGTGCCGTCCACTAGACTTTGTCAGTGGGCAACGCCCAGGGGAAGGGCCTTCTCTGTGGCGGGCCCAGCCCTCTGGAACGACCTTCCCCCCGACATTAGAACAACTACAGACCTCCGCTCCTTCCGTCAGAAATTAAAAACTCACTTTTTCTGCTTGGCCGGCCTAGGTTAGTCTCTACCTCAGGGGTTAGGAAATGTTAATTTTAAAATGGGAATTTTAGTGCAGGGATAGTTAGATTTAATTTGTTTTTATTGTATTTATGTATGTATATATTTTATGTTGTTTTAATTTCTCCCTGTGCACCGCTCCGAGTCCCCTCGGGGAGAGGACGCGGTTATATAAATAAATATTCTATTCTATTCTATTCTAATCCGGGTTTAGGATATCCGCTTCCTCGTAACGAGGAGCCATTTCCAAGCGCCGCTTTGAATCCGAGGGGGGGTTTGACAACAAACACCCCCCTCCAAGTTCTTTTCAGTCCAGGCTGACAGCAAAAATATATTTAAAACCACTCACTCCTCACCTCGCCGCCAAAGTCCCGGAGAGCCTTCCGACCCGAACATCCAGCTCTCTCCATATTCACGATGCGTTGCCGACCACCATTGGCGAAGGGGAAACCCCCCGCAGCATGTCCTTCTTCACCTAGGCCAAAGACAAGGGCCGTTTCCCCGCTGCCGCGGGGGGGAACCAACCCAGGCAAGCCAGCCCTACGGGAGACCCCCAAAAAGGGGCGTCTCGCCCCCGTGGGGGGGGCAGAAAAAAGAGCAAAGCGGTGGACAAGCCCAAAGACTCGTCCGTCGCCGCTGGAAGGCGGAACCGGAAGTCCTAGAGGCGTATTCTTAAGATAGTCAAGAATGCAAGTAAGGACTGTGAAGTTGATGCTATTATACATCTTGGCACAAATGATCTGTCCCAAAAAGATGTACTTTCTGTGCAGAATGATTTCCAGAGCTTGGGGTACAAACGTAGTAGTACAGGTTGTAGGCTTATCTTCTCAGAGGTTATACCAGTATATAAGGAACAAAAAGGGAAGGGCCAGCGCGTAGCAGAGTTTAATGTGTGGCTAAAGGAGTGGTGTAAAAAGGAAGGCTTTGGTTTTATTAGTCATGATGCCTGCAGCTGGTCCAATGATAAACTGTACAAAAGAGATGGTTTGCACCCATCCAAGAAAGGGACTGAGTTACTTGGCATTAAATTCACAGATTTCCTGGCTAAACATTTAAACTGAATAGTGGGGACAGAGAATCAATAGATAAAGAACATTTCTGTCCCCAGCAAACTAAAATTCATAGGGTTATCAGTGCATGTAACATAGATGTTTGTGCGGGTAATATTATCACCACTGCTGTCAAGCAAAACCAAACAATTAACAGTGAGTGCCATACCATGTGCATGAACCATACAAGTGGCAAAGAAATAGGGGCAAAGAGAACCATAGTCAGGCATAACACAGGTTACGTAGACAGTAAACAAAGGGTCAATCAAAATGGACTCAAATGTCTATACACCAGTGCTTCTCAAATAGTGGGGCGGGCCCCCCAGGGGGGGTGCGAGGCTCCGTAAAGGGGGGCGTGTTTGACCTCTGCAGAGGTGTACTTATAACAATTTTATAGACAAATGATACTATTTACAGTCGCGCGGGGGGCGCGAAATGTTTTCTTCTTCCTAGGGGGGCATGACAGAAAATAATTGAGAAGCACTGCTATACACCAATGCACAGAGTATGAGGAATAAACAGGGTGAATTAGAAATTCAAGTAAATGAGGGCAGATATGATATTGTTGCCATTACAGAAATTTGGTGGGATGAAACCCACAAATGGAACATAGAGCTAGAAGGATTTAAATTATTTAAAAGAAATAGACCAAATAAAAGAGGAGGTGGAGTTGCACTATATATAAGAAATAATTACATCTCTACAGAAATAGAGCACAACAATAATGAGAACTATCTTGAATGTATTTGGGTCAATATTAAAGGTTGGGGGGGGGGCGAATGACATTGCCATAGGTCTATACTACAGGCCACCCAACCAAGCAGAGGAAGTGGATGAACTTTTTGCTAACCAGATAACTAAGGTATGTAGGAAGCACACTACAATAGTAATGGGAGATTTTAACTACCCTGACATCAATTGGGAAACAAACTCTACACCAAGTGGAAGATCCAACAGGTTCCTAACAAACCTAGCAGACAACTTTGTTTCCCAAAAGGTAGAGAAGGGAACAAGGGGATCAGCAATATTGGACTTAATTCTCACTAACAGAGAGGAAATGATAGAAGGTGTAGAAGCTACAGGAACTTTGGGGGCAAGCGATCATGAAATACTGGAATTCAACATTATGCAAACAAAAGTAGTAGAACAAAGTCAAACTAGAGTCTTAGACTTTAAGAGAGCTAATTTCAATAAACTTAGAGAGAGCTTGGGAAGGATTCCATGGATGAGAATCCTCAAGGGGAAAACAACTCAAGAACCTTGGGAAATTTTGAAAAATGAGATTATAAAAGCTCAGTCCAGCGCAATACCAATGAAGAAGAAAAATAACAGTTCCCAAAAGAAACCAGCATGGCTGCATAAAGAACTCTCTGACAAATTGAAAGACAAAAAGGATAAATATAAAAAGTGGAAAGAGGGGGACATAACTAAGGCAAAATATCAGCAAATAGCCCGAGCCTGTAAAGATGAAGTGAGGAAAGCTAAGGCTCGCAATGAAGAAAGGCTTGCCAAAAAAGTAAAAATTAACCAAAAAAGCTTCTTCCAACATGTTAAAAACAAGAAAAAAGTTAAGGAAACAATTGGTCCACTGCTGGGAGAAAATGGCAAGAAGATGATAAGCAACAGGGAGAAAGCAGAACTATTTAACTCTTTTTTTGCATCTGTCTTTACACAAAGGGATAAAACAGTCCAACCAATCAAAAACAGCACCACAAAAATCAGACTAGGAACACAAGTTGAAATAGGGAAGAAAATGGTAAGTGAGCATCTGTCTGCCCTGGACGAGTTCAAATCACCAGGACCGGATGGATTACACCCCAGGGTTCTGAAGGAACTGGCAGACGAGATCTCAGAACCACTGAACTATATCTTTCAGAGATCCTGGAGCACCGGGGAACTGCCAGAAGACTGGAAAAGAGCTGATGTGGTTCCCATCTTCAAAAAAGGAAAAAAAATAGATCCAGGAAACTATAGACCCATCAGCCTGACCTCAATACCAGGAAAGATTCTGGAAAAGATAATTAAGCAACAAATAAGTGAACACCTAGAAGCAAACAAAGTAATAGCCAAAAGCCAACATGGGTTTGTCAAAAACAGATCATGCCAGACTAATCTAATTGCATTCTTTGACAAAATGACAAAATTAGTGGACCAGAGGAATGCTGTCGATATAATTTACTTGGACTTCAGTAAGGCATTTGATAAAGTAGACCATAACCTACTATTAGATAAAGTAGAAAAATGTGGGTTAGACAGCATCACCACCAAATGGATTCGCAACTGGCTGACCAACCGCACTCAACGTGTAGTCCTCAATGGAACTGCATCTACATGGAAGGAAGTATGCAGTGGAGTCCCCCAAGGCTCTGTTTTAGGCCCAGTACTCTTCAACATCTTCATCAATGATTTGGATGAGGGGATAAATGGGGAACTCATCAAATTTGCAGACGACACCAAGCTGGCAGGAAGAGCCAACACCCCAGAAGATAGGCTTAAGATACAGAAGGATCTTGACAAACTTGAACATTGGGCATTATCTAATAAAATGAAATTCAATTGTGAAAAAAGTAAGGTTCTACATTTAGGCAAGAAAAACAAAATGCACAGGTACAGTATAGGTGGTACCTTGCTCAATAGTAGCAACTGTGAGAGGGATCTTGGAATCCTAGTGGACAACCATTTAAATATGAGCCAGCAGTGTGCAGCAGCTGCCAAAAAAGCCAACACAGTTCTAGGCTGCATAAACAGAGGGATAGAATCTAGATCACGTGAAGTGTTAATGCCACAGTATAGTGCCTTGGTAAGGCCACACTTGGAATACTGCATACAGTTTTGGTCGCCACGATGTAGAAAAGATGTGGAGACTCTGGAAAGAGTGCAGAGAAGAGCAACCAAGATGATTAGGGGACTGGAGACTAAAACATATGAAGAATGGTTGCAGGAGCTGGGTATGTCTAGTTTGATGAAGAGAAGGACCAGGGGAGACATGATAGCAGTGTTCCGATATCTCAGAGGGTGCCACAAAGAAGAGGGAGTCAAACTATTTTCCAAGGCACCTGGGGGCAGGACAAGAAGCAATGGGTGGAAACTAATCAAGGAGAGAAGCAACTTAGAACTAAGGAGAAATTTCCTGACAGTTAGAACAATTAACCTCTGGAACAGTTGTGAATGCCCCAACCCTGGAAGTCTTTAAAAAGATGTTAGATAGCCATTTGTCTGAAATGGTATAAGGTTCCTGCCCACGCAGGGGGTTGGACTAGAAGACCTCCAAGGTCCCTTCCAACTCTGCTATTGTATTGTATTGTATTGTATTGTATTGTATTGTATTGTATTGTATTGTATTGTATTGTATTGTATTGTATTGTATTGTATTATTGTATTGGTTCCAATGGGTCCTTGTGATCGCCACCTGTCAGAGAATCTTTTGATGAAAACCCAGATAGGGTAGTCCTTTTCCTTGGACAAGTTATTAACCATCTGGATAAGTATGGACATTTACACATATCACAGTGCTCTATGGTTATGGCCGTAGTGGCAGTCATGGAGGGGGAGGCGGCAGAATGGGTCGCTGACCTGTATAGCGACCATGCCAGAGAGCTGGGAGTCATTGGCCTGTTCCTGGCAGCACTCCAGGAATGATATGAAGATAGTACTAGGGCACAATGGGCAGAGGGAGAGTTGCTGGCAATCAAACAGAGGGGCCGGCCAGTAATTGAATACATCAGAGAATTTCAACGACTTGGCGGGAAGATCAGGGGCTGGCCGGAGAGATTGGTCATATATCAGTTCAAGGTTGGTCTCGACCGTGGGTTAAGGAGAGCATGTGGATACCGGGGCCTGAGACCTCGCCTTATAGACTGGTTCCAGGCGGCGACTGAATTGGGCACTGAGTTGCGGGATGATTGATTGAAAACGGGTTGGACGCAACAAGGTCAAAGACCACCTGAAAAGCCAACTAAAAACAGCCCTGCCATGCCATCAGCACCACCAGTAAGAAGAAGTCCTTTGATTGCAATGTCAGTTGGAACTGGATTTCCTCATATGCCGATGTTGTGTTTCCGGTGTGGAAAACTAGGTCATAGGGCTGTAGAATGTCAGGAGGCGATTGTAAAGGCACTGTTAGGATAATCATCCTGATGTTGGGTTGACAATATATATAAGCCAGGATTCTTAAAGACCCTTTGCACAGTCACTCAGGCCCTCGTGACATCCCGGCTGGACTATTGCAACTCTCTCTACATGGGGCTCCCCTTGAGGTGCACCCGAAGGCTTCAGCTAGTCCAGAATGCAGCCGCGCGGGCAGTTATGGGAGCCTCTAGGTTCTCCCATGTAACACCGCTCCTGCGCGAGCTGCACTGGCTGCCTGTCGTCTTTCGGGTGCGCTTCAAGGTGTTAGTTACCATCTTTAAAGCGCTCCATGGCACGGGACCTAGCTATCTGCGGGATCGCATTCTGCCTCATACATCCCTGCGACCGATTCGGTCCCACAGAGAGGGACTTCTCCGGGTGCCGTCCACTAGGCTGTGCCAGCGGGCGACGTCCAGGGGAAGGGCCTTCTCTGTGGCGGGCCCGACCCTCTGGAACGACCTTCCCCCCGAAATCAGAACGACCACTGACCTTCGCTCCTTCCGACAGCTTTTAAAAACTCATTTCTTCCGTTTGGCTGGCCTAGGGTAATTTTAATTAGTTATGGTGTTAAGGGGTTTTAGGGACAGTTTTTAGTTTTTATAGATGTTTTTAGCGCAGGATATGTTTAATTGTGTTTTTTAAATTTTGTACTCTGTGTTTATTGTTTTTTAATTCTCCTGTGCCCCGCCTCGAGTCCCTCTGGGGAGAGAGAGCGGGTTAGAAATAAAAATTTATTATTATTTATTATTATTATTATATGTAACTTTAAGGACTATGTGGAATCTGATTGGCTGTGCTTCCCAGCTCAATCATAAAAAGGCAGCTGGGAACACAGTTCATTCCCTTTTGCTTTCCTTTGCTTCCTGATTGCCACTGAGGAGGAGCTAAAGACGGAAGAAGTATCATTGTTTGTTTTGACTGTAAGATAACTGTGTTTTGGTGAAGGCCTTTTAATGTTGGAAGAGTTAGTATCACTGTTTGGAAGAAGTATTTTAGTTACTACAAAAGTAAAGACTATTTATTTTTTCTACTATCAGTGTTTGATAGTTATTGTGTGCTAAAAACAATGTATCTCTTTGCTGTCCGGTATATTGCACTATTTCGCTATTTATTTTCCAACGCGAGTGTTTTTACCCCTAACACTGGTTATGGGCCCAGGCTACACAGTGTAAATACCGGTTACAGTATAGAGGAGTTGCTACACACAACAAACTACTCTGCTGAAGATGGCACAAGTCCAGGCTCCTAATTTGTCACCGATTACTCGGTTGGATGGCACCAACTACGTTTCCTGGTCCACCAAGTGTAGTCTGCTGTTACGAAGAGAGGGGCTATGGGACATTATGGTGAATCCACCGGATGTGACTACCTGGAGGGCAGACGATGATGAAGATGCCAGAAAATTAGCAGAGTTCAAGCAAAACAATGAAAGGGCATTATGCATCATAGGCTTAATGCTAAATGATACCCAGCTAGTTCATATTCGGGGTGAACTTTCTGCAGCAAGATGCTGGGAGAATTTGAAGAGACTGTATGTTCGTGACACTGTGGGGGCACACATACATTTAACCCGGAAACTGTTTAGAACAAAGCTCAGCAAGGGAGGAGACATGTTAGTCCATATTAACTGCATGAAGGACATGTTTCAAGAGTTGCAAGAAAAGGGACTAAATTTTACAGAACAGCACCAGGTTTACATACTACTCTCCTCATTGGATGAAAGCTACGACGCCATAGTAACATCATTTGAAGTGCTGCCTCAACAAGACCTTACATTAGCCAACGTCTCTTCACACCTGTTAGAAGAGTCAAGACGGCGAGTGGAAAGGCAACAACTTAGAGCTGAGCAAGATATTGTGAATGTAAATAACCATGTTTATACTGTAAAATGTTATAATTGTGGGAAAAGGGGCCATATAGCTAAGTTTTGTAAAAAAGGTAAACCACAAAACATGGTTAAAACTAGAAACCACAACTGTAATGTAACTACCTCTAGTAAGGCAGCAGTGGACTACGATTTGTGGGTTATTGATAGTGGAGCATCACTATGTATTACTAGAGATAGAAAGAATTTTAGAAAAATGTCTTCAACAAATCACAAGGTTTCTTTAGCCAATAGATGGAAGTTAAAAGCAGTTGGGGAAGGAATGGCTAAATGTAAATATGTACAGGAGGAATTGCATATGCTGTATGTTCCTATGCTAAAGTTTAATTTGCTATCAGTTAGAGTGCTGGTTAAGCTAGGATATACAGTAACATTCAAGGAGAATGAGTGTTTGATAGAGAAGGGTGGAACCAAGGTTACTGGAAAACTGAAAGATGGTTTATATGTGTTAACTGATAATCATGTAGCAAATGCTGTATGCTCAAACGTAAGACCACACGATGAGTGTGTTCATCTACTGCACAGAAGTATGGGGCGTATTAGTTTTCAAAAATTGCTACAGACTGTCAAACTAGTTAATGGGTTGAGACTGAAACCATGTAACAAATATTTGAATTGTAATGTCTGCAACAAGGAGAAGAGCAAACAAACCCCTGCAACCAGGTTAGATGGGTTCAAAACGAAGAAGCCACTGGAAGTGGTGTTTGCTGATCTAATAGGCCCAATGAAGGCTAGTTTAGGGGGAGCTTGCTATGTACTCAGCATAGTTGATCATTACTCCAGGTACGGGTTTTGCTATCTGCTTAAAAACAAGGCTGAAACATTTCAGCAATTCAGAAACTGGATAAGGTTTGCAGAGAGAAAAACAAAGGGAAAAATAGTAACCATTATAACTGATAATGGTACAGAGTTTGTCAATACCAAGTTTAGAACTATGTTAGAAACAATGGGTATCAAACACAAGTGTTCTGCTCCATATAGACCAACTCACAATGCACACGTTGAAAGAAGGGGTCAAACTCTGCAAGCTATGGTTAGGACCATGTTAGCTGATGCAGGTTTACCGATAGCTTTGTGGGGGGAGGTAATGTTATGTGCTAATAGTCTACTGAACAACGTTGTGAATACAACTACTAGAAAAATACCATACACGTTATGGCATGGTAAAAAAAACTGATCTTAGTTATATTAATACTTTTGGTTCACGAGCATGGGTGCATATTCCATTGCAGTTAAGACACAAGGGTCAAAGTAGAGCACAGCAGTTAATATTTGTTGGATATAATGCAAACCATAAATCATACAGGTTTTGGCAGAAAGGAACAACGAGGGTGATTCACAGTTCTAATGCAAAATTCCTGGAACATTTAAATTGGGATAAATTGGAGAATGGAAAAGAAATAAATTTTGAGACACAAACTGAACATACACATAAAAAGAAGGAAAAGACTTCCGGGGCGTGGCGTCGCCGCGACACAGGGATTTTCTGGAGCTCTGGAATATCCCTGATCCTTGGGCTTTGGATCGGTCTAAAAATAGACCCAGCCGCCCCGTAGAGGTGGCGAGTGGGAGGGGTAGCTCCTAGTGATCTCAAGGGTACCCGCAATATCATTGGGATCAAGGGAAAAACCCCTGCAGTCCATCGTTCAAGTGACTCCCTCCTCCCAGTGGGGGGGGAAACAAGCAGCCGACAGCCTTTAAAAACGGAGCAAGAATCAACATGCCGTTCGGTGAGAACGTTTACCTTTTTAAAGTTTACCATCTGCCAAAGAGATCACCCTGAGATGAATTAACAGTAAAATAATAAAATAACCTGAGTTTAGCAGCGAGCTTTTTTTCTATTGAAAACATTCAGGAACTTGTGTTTCCTTTTTCTCTGCTAAAAAAAAAAACCGGACTGGACTTTTATAATTGTGGATTGGCAACGTCAAGCCTTTTCTTACTGTTTAAAGGGAAAGAAGAGGCTGAAACTGAATGATTGAACATTGGTCTTGCCCTTTCTTTCCACTAGTTTTTGGGTTACTCCTTTTTGTCTATATCTTATTACTGGCTTAAAAAAAGCAAAACCTTTTAATTTATTCTCACTCCCTGTGACTGGATTTTCTCGGAGGAATTGTACTATTTAAAAGCACAAGATTGATTTGTTTCTATTCTACTCGAGCTCCCCCTAGTGGTTGGAAAAGTAACAGGGAGGGTGAAGAGAGAAATCACCAAGAATTACTAAGCAGAAGTTGGAGTGACCTTGAATTAAAGAAGAAGGGAAATCTTTATCTTTTTTTTCGTTTTGTTTTGCTGGCCTCTCTAAGACATTGTGGACTATTAAGAATTCCTTGCTTTACAGACGGTTATTTCAAAGAGACACTGTTGCTTCCATTTTTATTTTTCATTCTTTATTTTTTCCCGGGTCCTTGTTCTTTTTCTTTGGAATTTTTGAATTTTTAAATTTTTGAATTCAATTTAATACTTACTACTGTGGATTCATTTGTATTTTCATTTTTCAGGTTTCTCCTTTCTTTTTCTTTTTAAAAAAAAAAGAGAACAAGAGAATCCTTTCTTTTTTCTCCCCTGGTTTTTTGTGTGTGTATTGTTTATTTTATTTTTGATATTTAGTCTAGCTTATACCCCTCTTCTCTATAGGGGATCCTTCTCATTTTTTTTTTCTTGTCTTACTCATTTTTTCTCCCTTTACTGCTTCGTTCTTTATTCTTCCTTTGATACTCTTCTTTTCTATTATTTCTCCTTTTTCTTCTCCTCTGTTTTTCTTTTTTAATTTTATCTTCCACCCCTGTTAATTCTATTTTATTCTGTTCTTCTCTTGATATAAAGCACTACCAATATACTAACTTCTGATATCTTTTCTAAAATTTACTAAATTTACACCGCTAAATTAAAGAGTGTTCTAAAGAAGAAAGGAAAAGAGAAAGGATAGAATCTAAACATGAGTAAGAAGATAACCCCGGCTGGCTCATCAATAGGGACCCCGACATCCTTCTTAACAGGGGGACAAAAAACAATACAAACAATGCTCCACCAAGAAAAAGAAAAGCAAGAAAAGGAAAAGGGTGTAACACTTGATACACTTCTGCAAGAGATACGGATGTTAAGAGAGAGTATGGAGCGGAAAATTGAAAATATAGAACAAAGACTAGAGGCAAAAATGGAAAATACAGAGCGGAGGTTAGAGGCAAAACTAGAAGCACTCGATAAGAAAATAGAGAATATTGAAACTAAAACAGCCTTGACAGAAGGGAAAATGGAAAAGATACAGCAATGGATGATAAAACAGGAAGAAGCTATGGAAAAACAAGAAAAGTCCATAAACGAGATGAAAGGAAGATTGGACAAAAAAGATGAAAAAGAGGAAGAGTTGGACGCCAGGCTGAGCAATATGGAAAAAGAGAGTATGGGACTAGGATGGGAAACAGACAAGGCTGAATATTTTCTAAGGTTCCAAAATGTTATGGAGGAGAAAGGAGAGGACCTCCCTATAATAATATCAGAAATGTTAACAGAGATATTAGAAACTCCACAGGAATTAATACGGGATGGAATAGATGATGCGTTCAGAGTGAATACGAGGTATGCGACCAGAAATGCATTACCAAGAGAAATACATGTAAGGTTCACTAAAAAGATCCTGAGATTTCAAATACTACAGAAAACAAGAGACAAAAAACTGGAATATAGAGGAAAGGAAATCACAGTGTTAAAGCAAATCCCAAGAAAAGTGAGGGAAAAGAGAAGAGGATACCAGTTTCTATCTACATTTTTTTTTTGAAAAATAATCTTTATTAATATAAATATAAAATATAACATTTAACAAATATAAAAGGGAATCGACGTACATTTTTAGGGTGGAAAGGAAGGTAGGGGGAGAGAAGAGGGGGAAGATAGAAAAGAGAGAAGAAGAGGATGGACATACCGGGGATATAGCTATTCCCCTAATTCAAACGTTTTTGTTTGTCCCAGTCTGTTCTATTCATTATTATATACATTTTAACTTAATTATCTGCATATATATCTCTACAATTATCTTAAGTTCAATATCATCTCACTTGTTCCTTGTATTTATTTCACATTTATATTAATTGGTTGTTTACTTTGGTATCCTTTTGTTCTCTTGTCGTACCATATGTACCATTTTTCCCATGTTTGAGCATAAATTGACTCTGATTTGTCTTTTAAGGCATATGTTAACCTATCGGATTCAGCACAGTTAAAAATTTTAGATATGATTAGGTGGTCTGTTGGTATATTACTATCTTTCCATTGTTGGGCAATGGCCATCCTTGTTGCAGTTGTAATATGTATAAAAAGGTACCAGTCTTGGTTCTGAGTTTGGTTTGGTTTAATACCGATTAGGTAATATTCAGGCTTAAGAGGGAAGTTGATGCCTACTATTTCCAACAGCCAGGTCTGTATTTTCTTCCAGAGTTGATTAATTCTTGGACAAGTCCACCATTGGTGGAAAAACGTACCCCTGGCCGTTTTACATTTCCAACATCTATCGGAGGTATTCGGAAACATATGCGCTATTCGGGATGGTGGTAAATACCACCTGTACAGCATTTTGTATAGATTCTCCTTAAATGAGGAGGCCAGGGTCATTTTGATAGATTTGCCCCAAATTTTTTGCCATTCATCGAGTGTAATGTTCCTTCCTATGTTTCTCCCCCAGGCGATCATAGCACCTTTGATTATTTCCTCACCAATGTAACCTTGTAAAAGCAATTTGTATGCTTTAGAGATGAATTTCATCGGTGAATCCCATAGGATCTTATCAATATCCTGTTTTGATGGGTAAATTCCAAATTGTTTTTTATCCTTATTGAATTTAGATACTGCTTGCGTGTAGGACCACCAGTCAATTTTCCAACCCCTTAACTCTAAGTCTGCCCTTGTTCTAATATTGCCAATTTCGTCTATCAAATCTTCATAGGTTAAATTTATTTTTGAGTTATGAACCGTTGGATAAGTCACTGCTTCGATTGGTGCTAACCATCTTGGGATTTGGTTATATAGTTGTTTAATTTTCAACCATGACATAAAAAGGGTCGCCCTAATATGATGGTTTGTGAAACTTTTGGGTTGTTTGTTGTCTTTGGACCAAAGGTATGAATGCCAACCCTGGGGCAGATCATGGCCTTCAATTGCTAGTATTCGACTTCTTGTGAGAGTAACCCAATCTTTGACCCAAGTTAATGATGACGCGTGATAATAAAGCTCCCAATTTGGTAGTCCCAAGCCTCCTTTCAATTTGTGTTCTTGGAGCATTTTCTTTTTAATACGTGCTTTTTTTCCCTGCCAGACAAATTTAAGAGAAATCTGATCTAATTTTTGGAAAAATTCTTTGTTTAGTTTTACAGGTGCTGTTTGGAATAAGTATGTCCATTTTGGTAAAATATATGCCTTAATAGCAGCTATCCTTCCTAGTAAAGATATTGGGATTTTGCTCCAATTTTCGAGTTCCCCAGCCATTTCTCCTATTAATTTATTGTAATTTAACTCTTTAATTGCGGAACATCTATTGGTTAGCCAGATTCCCAGATATTTCACCTTTTTAACAATTTCAATTCCCATTAATTCTTGTATTTGCTCCTTTTGTTTCCCTGTAATATTTTTGGTTAACATTTTAGTTTTTTGTTTGTTGATTTTTAAACCGGCCACCTCACCATATTCTTCTATTGCTGTGATTAGTTTGGGTCCTGAAGTCAGAGGTTCCTCTATTATGAAGACCAAGTCATCCGCAAATGCTTGTATTTTATATTCTTCTCCTCTGACTTGCAGGCCTCTAATATTTTTTTCTTGTCTAATTATATTTAGTAGAGGTTCCAATATCAAGATAAACAAAAGGGGTGATAGCGGGCAGCCTTGTCTAGTACCCCTAAATATTGGAATCCGATCTGATAGCGCTTTGTTAAATAATACTCTTGCCGATTGTGTTTTGTATATAGCCTGGACTGCTTTAGTAAATTTAGGGCCGAAATCCATATTTTGCAATTGTTGAGTAATAAATGTCCAATTAACCCTATCGAATGCTTTTTGTGCGTCCAGGAAGATCATGCTCATTTGTTTTTCTGGGTGTGCCTCATAATACTCTAAACAATCAGTTATTATCCTTACATTATCCCTCAGATATCTTCCTGGTAAAAACCCATTTTGATCTTGATGTATGTAATTGGACAAAAATAATTTCAGTCTTCCAGCTAAAATTGTCGTGAATATTTTATAGTCAACGTTTAGCAATGAGATGGGTCTGTAATTTTGAATTTGAGTTAGATCTGCACCAGATTTGGGGATTAAGGAGATGTAGGCCTCAGTCCATGATTGGGGTATTTCCCCTTTTACTAAAACTTCGTTAAATAGGTCTTTCATTTGTGGGACTAAGATCTCCCCTAGCCCTTTGTACAATTCCCCTGGTAGACCATCTGGGCCTGGAGTTTTCCCACCTGGTTGTTTCTTAATTGCATTTTCTATCTCTTCAATTGTTATTTCTGCATTTAATGTGGTTTTATATGTATCTGGTACTATTCCAGTTTGGTATTTTGTGAGATAGGGGTGAATCTTATCCTTGTGTTGTGTCTCTTCTGCGTAAAGTGAGGTAAAAAAATCTTGTACTATTTTTAGCTTTTGTTCCATAATATTTGTTATTTCCCCTTTGTTATCTTGGAGGGCTTCTATTTTCCTCATTTCAGTTTCTTTTCTTAACCTATATGTCAACCATCTTCCAAGTTTGTTAGCATGTTCGAAATGGGATTGTCTGGCTTTCTTTATTTTATCCGACAGTGGTTTCTGGTCAAGTAATGAAATTTTGTGTCTGAGAAGGTTAATACTTTCCCTTACCCTTATATTTTGTGGATCTTTCTGGGCTTCCCTTTCCTGATTTTGTAATGTTGATACTAGTTCCATTTTTTTTCCTCTCCAATTTCCATTGTCTAGCTGTGTATTTTATTGCCGCCCCCCTTATCACTGCTTTTGCTGTATCCCATATATTTTGTAGTGAGGTGTCCTGTCTTTTATTTTCGATGAAAAAATATTGGAGCTCTTTTTGGGTCATCCTTACAAAATTATCTTCCTTCATAATATTGGCTCTCATGGACCATCTTGTCTTGGCCTGCATTACTGCCCATTTTATTAATAATGGCCCAATGTTTGGCCCAATTTCCAGGGATTCAATTTCCTCAGCCGCTGTTAGGGATGCCCAAACCATATCTAGTCTAGACCATGATCTGTGTCTAGGAGAATAATATGTAAATTGTCTCTCAGAGGGATGCAAGTCCCGCCATACATCTTTTAATCCTAGTTGGTCTTTCAGATCCCCCCATATTTTAGGGAGAATTTTTTTCCGTTTTAGTTTATGTTTTGGGGTCATGGGACCTGGTTTGTAGTCTTTTTCTATATCTACAATTGCATTGAAATCACCAATTACATAAGTGTGGTCATAATTTAATTGGTTTAATTTATCTAATAATTTTCCATAAAATTGCTTTTGGTTAACATTTGGAGCATAAATATTGGCTAGGAGGGCCATTTTTTGTCCAATTTTAATTTCCAATAGTAAGATTCTGCCCTCCTTGTCCGTATATATTTGTTTGGATACAAGATTCTTTTTATCATAGACAATCACCCCTCTCTTTTTTTGGTCGGCCAGGGATGCGTACAATTTCCCCAATTTTGGACAGGTCAAAACTTTGAAATGCCTTTTCCTTATGTGAACTTCTTGGAGACATATTATGTCGTAATTTTCTTTTTGTAAGTTTAGCCAAATTTTCTTCTTCTTAGACGGGTTGTTTAGTCCATTAATATTTATAGAGCAGAGCCGAATTTCTTCTTTTCCATTTTTATTTATTTGTAACTTTCTGCTTCTTTGATCTTGTTTCGATTTGGTGATGTATTGTCTTTCCATTAGTTGTTTTTTCCTCCTCAGCTGTCCTCGCCTCTCGTCCATTAGAATTCCGTGTCGATGTATCTTCCTCACTTCTAGATTCTTCCTCTTCTTCCTCCGTCTCCGGGTCATTTAAAGATTGTTGGAATTTTAGGAAATCGTGTGCTTCCTGAAAGGAAGCCAAACTGACGTTTTGGCCTTGCCAAGTAAATGTTAAGCCTTCTGGAAGACGCCATCTGTATCGTATTCCCTGCTTCCTTAGGCGAGTGGTGAGAAAATCATACTTCCTCCTGCTCTCTCTTACGTTTCTAGGTATTTGTGGTAAGATTGTAAGATCCTTCCCTTTGTATGTAAAAATTTGCTCTCTTGCTTTCTTGAGAATTTCTTCTCGTGTAGATTTTTTAGTTAGTTTTACATGTATCTCCCGAGGAAGCTTGTGGCGCCTAGCGTAAGATGTGTATATTCGGAATACTTCATCAATAAGTCTATTTGCTTCCAAGCGGTCAATTTTTAGAATATCTGCAATGATTTCTTCCATCACCTCTTCTAATTTTTCCTGGTTGTCATCTATCACGTTTTGAAACCTCAGAAAGTATCTGGAGCGGTCCATTTCCAAAAATAAAATCTCCTCTTGCATCTTTTTTTCCGTTCTCTGATGTTGATTTTCATTATGCTCTATTTTACGATCTGTCTTTGTCACTCTTTCCTCCACTGTTTGTATCCTTTCTTCATGGTTTATTAAATGTGCTTGAATTTCTTCGAATTTATTATATATCTGCCTCGTCTCTGTCGTTAATGTGTCCATCTTCTCCGTCAGTTTTTCTAATACTCTGGCTGTTGTCTCTTGATTTTTGGCCATGGTGTCTTGAATCCCTTGTAGGGTATCCTGCAGAGCTTGAGACATTGCTGGTATTTTACTTGCTGTCGGGAGATCTTCTATTGTCTTCTTAGATGTCGCTGGGGAAGAAGAGGTTGCCCAGGTAGCTATTGATGATATGGTCCTTTTTGTGGTGGTGGTGGTAACAGTGGACATTATCACAAATATTAATATAAACTTAATTCCTTTCTTGATTAAATTAACTTATTTCACTTATCAAATTTTCTATACAATTTCTATACAATTAAATCTTAATTAAACTTAAGTCAACCAATTTCAGCAAGTTGAAGTAGGTTAGTCTGTGAGATCTGAGAATCCAATTCTATAATATTTAATCTTAATCTTAATTAATCTTAATTTGATCTTCTACAACAATGATTAATAACTTATTTTAGGTAAATAATTAGTGACTTATTATGGCTAAATACCAATGATACAAAAATGCAGATATAAATATTTTGTAGTCGTAGTTCCTCTTTTGGCCACTAGATGGAGGACCAGTTTCTATCTACATTTTTGATAAGAAAAGGAACCCAGTTTAGATGGCTCATACCGGAAGGTTTGATATTTACATGGGAAGGACAGAGATATAGACTAGATACTATACAAAAGCAGAAGAGTTTTACAGAAGACATGTCAATGGAACGACTGAGAAAGAGCATTCATTGTTAATAAGATCAGAGGGACCATTAGAAGGCGCAGTAGATGGAGTGGTCACAGAAGAAGAGGCTATACCAGGACCGGAAACTAGAGAACAGAGAGAAATAAGAACAACTAGAGCTATAAATCCTCAATATAAAACATAAGATATGGAACAAAACTCAATTTTCTCAGTTAATATAAATGGACTTAACTCCCCAGTTAAAAGAAAAAAAGTATTCCAGAAACTAGAAAAAATAAAAACACAAATCATTTGTTTACAAGAGACACATATTCGAAAGAAAGATGCGTATTTATTAATACAACCCAAACTTGGGAAAAAATTTTCCTCATTGGCAGACTTTAAAAAAAGAGGTGTGGTTATTTACGTTAAAGATAGCATACCAACCAAGCAAATCTATGCAGATGAAGAGGGAATGATCTTGATGATTGAAATTACGGACAATAACAAAAAAATACTCTTAATAGCAATCTATGCACCTAATGAGAAACAGGATGAATTTTTTAAGAAACTATATGAAAAGATTTTGGAGTTAGAATATGCAGACATTTGCATGATAGGAGACTTTAATGGAATTCCAAACCAAAGTAGAGACTATAAAGCAACTAGGACGTCTAAAATAAAAAGAAAAATATTACCGAAGTCCTTTTTTAAGATGGCAGATGAAATGAATTTAAAAGACATATGGAGAGAAAGAAATCCAAATAAAGAACAATACACGTATTATTCTTATAGACACTTATCATTCTCAAGGATAGATATGATTTGGCTCTCTTCAGAGTTAAGTGACCTAGTTCAAGAAGTGGAAATAGAAGCCAGTACTTGGGCAGACCACAATCCAATGATAATTAAGTGGAAAGGGTCAAAGATTAGATCCAGATGGACATTAAATAATACAATATTGAAAGAGAAAAACTTCGTAAGTAAAATGGAAAAAGAACTGAGGTGTTATTTTAAAGAAAACAAAAAAGAAGATACATCTATTCAGAATACATGGGATGCAATGAAAGCAGTTACTAGAGGTTTAATAGATTATACAAGAAAAAGAAATAAAGAGAAAAGAGGGCTAGGGAAAAGATTAGAGAAGGAATATAAAACACTGGAAAAAGAACTACAGAAACTACCACAGAGAAAAGATATTAGAATGAAAATGGATCTAATTAAACATAAAATGGATATTCTAGAAAAAGAAGAATTGGCTCAGAAGATAAGATCTGCAAAACAGAATTATTTCGAAAATGCAAATAAACCTGGAAGATTGTTGGCGTACAAACTAAAGAAAGAGAGAGAGGCAAGGAAGATTCAACAATTAAAAAATGAACAAGGACAAATACATTATTTAAATAAGGAGAAAAAAAATTATTCAGGAATATTATACAAAACTATACGAAAAAGAAAACATACTAGAACAGGATGTTAAAAACTACTTACAAGAGGCAAACCTCCCGGTTATATCGGATGACAGTAGAAATATACTAAATGCAAAGATAACGATGATGGAACTAACTGAAGCTATTAAAAGACAAAAAAATGGGAAAGCCCCGGGACCGGATGGTCTCCCAGGAGAGTTTTATAAAACTTTGGAGGAAGTACTATCCCTTCCTTTATTAGAATTGATGAATGAAATTATGTCTGGTAGTAAAATGCCGAATTCTTGGTCAGAAGCCTATATTTCACTGATACCAAAGGGAACAGATCTCCTGCAGGTAAAGAATTATCGACCAATTTCATTGTTAAACTCGGATTATAAGTTATTTGCATCAATACTAGCAGAAAGGCTCAAAAAATACTTAAACAATTTTATACATCCAGATCAAAATGGATTTTTATCAAAGAGACAAATCAAAGATAACATGAGAATAATTTTGAATACGTTGGAATATTATGAAGCACATTCTGAAAAACAAATGGCTTTGATGTTTCTTGATGCACAAAAAGCCTTTGATAACGTGAATTGGAAGTTTATGTTGCAACAGCTAGAACAAATGAAATTTGGTCAAAACTTTATACATGTTATAAGTACTATATATCACAACCAAACAGCTAAGATAATAATAAATGGAGAGCTTTCAGATAACATCCAGATAAAAAGAGGTACAAGACAAGGTTGCCCACTATCACCTTTACTTTGTCATGACTGCTTCTACCGCCATTCAAGAAAGAACACACTTAAGCATATTCCAAATGATTAAGGTTACTTTTACTGAATAAGGAAAAGACAGCAGCAAAAGTTAAGCCAGAAGTGGCTACTTTAGGCGCGAAGCATACATATCAAAGCATAAGCCAAACCCCAATCACCCATGACCCCCACCCCAATGTCCAATACAGTGTCTTCCTCGTTGTCAGATGGGTAACACGTCCAGAGCGGTCATCAGAATGGAATGTGATACCGTTAAGCTTAGCGATATCACCACCTAGCCCCATCTTCCTCCAGCACACTTACTAACAACATCCCCCCACCCTCCCCGTTTCTATGGCAGCCAAGCATGCAGGAAAGCGAAGGCTGACATCCGGCCCTCCTCCAGAAAGAAAGCTTTCAACCCTGTAAAAGAGACAAAAAAGACAAGAACACATAATAAGACACACAAAGAAGACAAAATAGAGTTCAAGGCTTATTGGGATACTTGGCATAAAATTGTCTCAGTAACTTCGGGGCCTTAACGTGGCATTTATCAACCCATTCATTATGGGAGGTGGGGAAGTCTTTCCAAACTACTAGGTACTGTACTTTGTTCCTATGCATTCTGGAATCCAAAATGTCTCGAACCTCATAGTGTTGTTCCCCGTCAACCAACACAGACTTAGGAGAACCAGGGTATGGCTTGCGAAGATGTGAAAAGCGTTCAGGTTTCAATAGGTGGACATGGAAAATCGGGTAAAGGCGTCGATAGGATTTAGGGAGATCCAACTTAACGGAAACAGAACTTATTATCTTGGTGATCGTAAAAGGACCTACAAATTTAGGACCTAACTTCTTGCACTTCTGAGGACTATCCAAATATTTAGTAGAAACATAAACTCGATCACCAACTTTGTACGTCGGAGGTACTGCTCGTTTCTTATCTGCGTACAGCTTATGCGATTCATGAGCATCATCCAATGTTTTGCGGATAATAGGCCAAACAGCCGACAGCTTCCCACTCCACTCTGAGAGGGAAAGAATTGTAGGAAGTTCATGAGGAAGCTCAGGGATGGGTACAAAGTCCTGACCATAAATTACTTTGAATGGGGTCATACCAGTACTACTATGAACTGAATTGTTGTAAGCTACCTCAGCATGAATAAGGAGATCAGCCCAGTCATCCTGCTGAAAGTTTATAAAGCAGCGCAAATATTGCTCTAGAACCGAGTTAGCCCTCTCACAAGCCCCATTAGTCTGTGGGTGGTGGGAGGAGCTTAAGCCCTGGGCGGAGCCAATCAATGTCAAAAATTCCTTCCAAAATTTCGAAGTGAACTGAACGCCCCGATCAGAAATGATGCGCTTCGGGACACCATGCAAGCGATAAATATGAGTCAGAAATAGTTTTGCCAAAGTCTTAGCCGAAGGTATCTTTGAACATGGTACAAAGTGAACTTGCTTGGAGAATAAATCTGTAACAACCCATATAACCGTAAAACCTTGGCTATTTGGAAGGTCAACAATAAAGTCCATAGATATCTCCTTCCAAGGAGCCTCCGGCTGCGCTACGGATTGGAGGAGACCGTGAGGTTTGCCAGGAGGACGTTTCGAAGTGGCACATGTTGGGCAACTGGCGATATAAGATTCAATGTCCTTTTTCAGCGAGGGCCACCAGAACTGGCGTTTAACCAAATGCATAGTCTTCACAAAACCAAAATGACCAGCCAATCTGGAATCATGTGCCCTCTGTAAGACAAATGGCCGAAGCGTTGCAGGTACATAAATTTTTGATCCAATCCAAGGTAGATCATCCCTTAGAGTACAATCAGCCGAGTGGGCGGAGTACCATTCATCGGTGAGAAGTTCAGTCTTAATTCTAGAGACCAATTCAGGTGGTGGGTCGGTTTGCAGGATGGAATGACTCCTGGTCAACACCGGGGTAGGCATGCTATACAGGGGAAGAACCAGCTGAACCACTGAAAGCTTAGAAGTGTCATATTGAGGAAGTCTGGATAAGGCGTCAGCCATAAAGTTTTTTCCCCCGGGGATATATTTCAAAGTAAAGTTGAAACGATTGAAATATTGAGACCAGCGTACTTGCTTCGGAGATAGCTTACGAGAAGTTGTGAGGTACTCCAAATTCTTGTGATCAGTCCAGACCTCAAACGGGTGAGGGGCACCTTCCAGAAAATGTCGCCAAGACATGAGTGCCCAACGAACAGCAAACGCTTCCTTCTCCCAGATCGCCCATCTCCTCTCGGTATCGGATAACTTACGAGAGGTGTAAGCGCAGGGTTGTAGTAGACCTTGCTGGTTATATTGTAACAAGACAGCTCCAACAGCCACGTCGCTAGCATCTGCTTGGATGACAAAAGGAGCATTAACATCTGGGTGTTTAAGCACAGGTTCTGCTGCAAATAAGCGCTTCAATTTCTCAAAAGCGGCCTGGCACTCCATGGTCCAGTTGAGGGGAGAACTTGGCCGAGGCTTGGCTTCTCCATTGGTTTTGAGGAGGTTTGTGATAGGTAGAGCGATACTAGCAAAAGAAGGTATAAATTGGCGGTAAAAGTTAGCAAAACCCAAAAAACTTTGTAATTGTTTACGGGTACGAGGAGGGGCCCACTCTGTAACAGCTTTGACTTTTCCGGGGTCCATCTCAATACCCTCCGCTGAGATACGATATCCCAGGTAGTCTATTTTATCTTGATTAAATTCACACTTAGAAAGTTTAGCGTAAAGTTCTGCTGCTCTCAGTTTATTCAAAACAGAGCGGACCAGTTTTACGTGTTCCTCACGTGTTTCTGTGTATATGACGATATCATCAAGATAAACGATAACGCCCTTGTACAGGTGCTTATGCAATACTTCGTTGATTAGTTGCATAAAAAACGATGGCGCCCCCTGTAGGCCAAAGGGTAACACTTTAAATTGAAAGCACCCTAAAGGGCAGTTAAATGCAGTCTTCCACTCATCACCTTCCTTAATCCTTATCCTGTAATACGCCTCCCTGAGGTCAAGTTTAGTGAAGATTTTGCCCGTGGCCAAATGAGCCAACATGTCTTTCATGAGAGGTAAGGGGTAGACGTTGTGTTCGCATATAGTGTTCAAAAATCTGTAGTCCGTCACAAGACGAAGAGACCCATCTTTTTTCTCTCTAAACATCACTGGGGCTGCTACTCGTGGTCTAGCAGGTTCAATGAAACCCCTTTCCAAGTTTTTATCAATAAATTTGCGAAGTTCAACCATTTCACGAGGTGTCATAGAGTAAATACGTGGTTTGGGAAGTTGTACCCCAGGGAGAAAATCAATAGAACAGTCAGTGTCCCGGTGGGGGGGAAGTGTGTCAGAAGATTTTTCACTAAAAACGTCTTTCAGGTCCCAGTATTCCTTAGGAATTTTTTCTTCCCCCGCTATAACTTCCAATATGGGAGCAATTTGGATTATGTTGACAGGTTCCTGGATAGGTAGGGGTTTATCCAGAGAATGTATGGTGGGGCCTTGCGGAACTGGTTCCGCTTCCGGGTCAGGTGGCATAGGTGAAGGGATGCGAACCCAACCTTCTTTCCAGTCTATTTGTGGGTTCCACTTCCGTAACCAATTTAAGCCCAATATGACAGGGTTATCAGCAATTGGGGCAACAATAAAGTTAATGAATTCCTGATGGTGGTCACCAATAGACATCTGAATTGGTTCTGTTACAAACTGTGCTGGGTTACCACCCGCTACGGTAATATAATAATAATAATAATAAATTTGAATTTATTAACCGCTCCCTCTCCCCACAGGGACCCGGGGCGGTGCACAGGAGGAACTAAAAACAATATAAACAATAAATACAAAAATATATACTTTAAAACACAATTAAACAATATTATCCCGTGCTAAAAATAATTAAAAACCCATTAAAATACATTTAAAATCTATAGACAGAGAGACTATCCAAGGCCGGCCAGTCGAAAGAAATGGGTCTTTAATTTCGTACGGAAGGAGCGGAGGGCAGTGGTCGTTCTGATATCGGGGGGAAGGTCGTTCCAGAGGGCCGGGCCTGCCACAGAGAGAGCCCTTCCCCTGGGCGTCGCCTGCTGACAAAGTCTAGTGGACGGCACCCGGAGAAGTCCCTCTCTGTGGGAGCGAATCGGCCGTGAGGATGTATGGGGCAGGATCCGATCCCGCAGATAGCTAGGTCCCGAGCCATGGAGCGCCTTGAAGATGATGATTAGCACCTTGAAGCGCACCCGGAAGACGACAGGCAGCCAGTGCAGCTCGCGCAAGAGCGGTGTAACATGGGTGAACCTAGTGGTCCCCATAATTGCTCGCGCGGCTGCATTCTGAACTAACTGAAGCCTCCGGGTGCACCTCAAGGGAAGCCCCATGTAGAGAGAGTTACAATAGTCTAGTCGGGATGTCACGAGGGCATGAGTGACTGTGCGAAGGGCGTCCCGATCCAATAGGGGGCGCAATTGGCGAACCAGGCGAACCTGGTAAAACGCCCTCCTGGCCACGGCTGTCACTTGCTCTTCCTTTTTTTTTTTATTGAAAAAGTTTTATTCACACAAATTTTCCCCCTTTTTACCCCCCCCCCAACATGTAATATAAATCACATACAAATACTATACCCCCCCTCACCCCATCTTAAAATAAGTTTCTCATTCAGATATTATACCCCCTCGCCTCCCAGCAGACACAATATAAGTTTCTCTTAGTATATTAATATCCCATTAACACCATCTTCTAAGTTAATTAAAGATATAAAAAACATAATATAAATTTCTCTTTAAGAAAAAAAAAGGCATATCCCATTATTCCCCTCTCTAGATTAATCAT
The DNA here is from genome assembly GCA_039707465.1 of Rhabdophis nuchalis. Classification (NCBI taxonomy): domain Eukaryota; kingdom Metazoa; phylum Chordata; class Lepidosauria; order Squamata; family Natricidae; genus Rhabdophis; species Rhabdophis nuchalis. The sequence continues at coordinate 2,207,573 of CM077650.1, forward strand.
ACATATATATTACCCTGCCCTCCACCCTAGCCCTCCCCCACCTCCCATTCAAACCCACCCCCCTGACTTCCGCTATACACCACTCTAATAATTCCAAGCATCCCAAATATTATTTACTCTATTCACCTATCAATCAAAGCATTCTTACCTAAAAGCTACATAATACTTCCTAATCTGATATTTATTCTGTATATAATCAATCCATTAGAAACCTTATAACAAACTCAACATAAACACCCCCTTTTAGTTGAACATTAAAATACATCCCCTCAGTCTAATGGCGTTTTCCATTAACAAAAATTGTAACATAATAACCTGTTTGTCCAATTTGTGCATATTCCCCTCCATTTCCACCAATTTCAAATCCGTTTCCTTTGCTTTGACTTCCACCTCTGAAGACAGCTTTTCGATTTTCCCATCAATTTTAATGATAACTTCAGACAGACTCTTGGCCATTGCAAGCATTTTTTTTTCCAATTGTTCATATTTCTCCTGGATCATTCTTTTGAGGTCTCTGCTTTCATTAACTATAAAGTTCATCAAATCTTTAAAGTCCTGGGGAGTTACTACACGAGTTTGTTCCATTGCCTTGCTTTTAAGCTTTCCAAGTTTTCAGGAAGAGGAAAAAAAAAACCTCTTCAAAATATCAAAATAAGTCAGTAATAAGTAATACATTTAGCTTAACGCTCAATAAATCAGATAGTGCAATTGGCTTTATAGCTTGCTCCCCCTTTCCGCCTACAGCTGTCCGCTATCAGCCAGGGGTTAAGCAGAGACCAAAATCCACAAATCAATAATTAGACAAGGCAACTAAGTTTCATTTCATTCATCTGGTAGTTAACGCCATCTTGAATCCTTTGTTCTTTAAAACAGTTCACAAACTTTAATTACTTGCGTTTAGTTTCCTTTGAAGTACGAAGGCTTGAAATATAGTCCTTCTTGATGGATTGCATGTCAATCAGGATTGGGTACAAGCCAAAACAACTAACTTTCATTTCGTCTCATCTGGTAATTAACGCCATCTTGATTCCTTCGTTCTAAAGGCTGTGTCTAAGATCTACTATATTCTGGCAAAATCACAAACTTTAATTACTTGCGTTTACGATGAGTAGCCAAGAAGTTCCCTTTGAAGTATAAAGTTGCCTTGGAATGTAGATTAGAAGTTAAAAGCAGTTTGCTTTGCCGTGTTAATTAGCCAATTAACACGGTCTCCACACCCGTCCGGAGAAGATCGCGGCCTAAAGAGGGGAGGGTCTCTCCTTACTCGCTCCTCAGAGGAAAACTAACCCTCGGAGGGCTTCGCAAGGGGACTCCTCCCTGGCAGCAAAAACTCTCCCACAAGCTCATAATAGAGCTTGGGGTTTCCGAGGCATTTGATGTTATAAAAAACGCCTCTACAGACGAGTGGGATGGCAGGCTTGAAAAAAGCCTACCGACAGCAACTGCAACCGGAAGTCCACCGTCACTTGCTCTTCCATAGACAGCCGGGTATCCAGGAGGACACCCAAATTGCGCGCCCCATCCACAGGGGCAAGATGTTCGCCCCCTATGGCCAGTGTTGGAGAGAGCTGGTTGAATCGGGCAGCCGGAAACCACAGCCACTCGGTCTTGGTCGGGTTGAGCCTGAGTCCGTTACTTCCCATCCAGATCCGCACGGCTTCCAGGCACTGGCACATCACCGCTACGGCATCGTTGGGGTGGTTTGGGGTAGATATGTACAGCTGGGTGTCATCAGCGTACAGGTGGTACTCTACCCCAAAACCACGGATGATCTCACCCAGCGGCTTCATATATGCATTAAACAGGAGAGGCGAGAGGACCGACCCCTGAGGCACCCCGCATGTGAGGGGTCTCGGGGTCGACCTCTGCTCTCCTGCCCGCACAAATTGCGATCGGCCAGAGAGGTAGGAGGAGAACCACCGTAAAACGGTGCCTCCCACCCCCAACCCCCCCAGCCGATGCAATAGGATACCATGGTCGATGGTATCGAAAGCCGCCGAGAGGTCTAATAGGACCAGGATGGAGGAACATCCCCCATCTCTGGCCCTCCAGAGATCATCTACCAACGCGACCAATGCCGTCTCGGTGCTATGCCCGGGCCGAAAGCCGGACTGGCGCGGATCTAGATACTCAATTTCCTCCAGGTGACGGGGAAACTGTTGTGCCACCACACTCTCGACAACCTTCGCCAAAAAGGGAAGGTTGGAGACTGGACGATAGTTGTTTAAAAGAGCTGGGTCCAAAGAGGGCTTCTTGAGGAGGGGCCTCACCATGGCCTCTTTTAGGGAAGCAGGCAAGGAACCCTCACTCAAGGATGCGTTGACAACCTCTTGGAGCCAGCCTCGTGTCACCTCCCAGGATGCCAGTACAAGCCAGGAGGGGCACGGGTCCAATAAACATGTGGTGGCTCGCAGTCGCCCACGTAGCCTATCCATATCTTCGGAAGTAACGAAGTCAAACTCCTCCCAAACAAGATCTCTCTCGTGGCATCCCACTGGGCCATGAATGGGGGCTAGCTCACTCTGTATCTGAGCGGTTTTCTCCTGCAGAAAAGTCACAAATTCCTCTGCTCTACCCTGTAGCGGGGCTTCCCGCTCCCTCTGTTGGAGGAGGGAGCGGGTCACCCTAAACAGGGCGGCAGGGCGGTTTTCTGCGGATGCTATGAGAGTGGCACAATGGTGACGTTTGGCCACTCTCAGCGCCACAATGTAAGTCCGTAAATGGGCTCTTACCTGTGTCTGGTCAGATTCAGAACGGCTAGACCTCCATCTTCCCTCTAGGCATCTCTTGCAGCGTTTCATCACCCGCAGCTCCTCAGTAAACCAAGGGGCCAGGGTGGTTCGCCGCCGCAAGAGAGGCCGCAAGGGCGCGACCCGATCCAAGGCTCCCACGGCCGCAATGTTCCATGCGGCCGTGAGGTCCTCCATCGGGGCGCGGGTCAGGGATACAGGAAATGGCCCAAGCGCTGTCTGGAACCCATCCGGGTCCATCAGGCGCCTGGGGCGGTACCAGATTGGTGACTCTGGTTCCGCCTCCCCGCGGAGGGGAGCAGCGGTCGGAAAGCAATACGGTACCATCCATTTGGCAGAAAGCTATGGGAACTTTTAGATTCTTTAGATGAAAACCCATATGCTGTACTAAATCTTGGCTGATAAGGCATCGTGAACAACCAGAATCTAAAAGTGCAAGTACTTTACAATTGCGGCCACTAGATGGAGCCAAAAGATGCAAAGGAATATTAATCCGATCGGGATCGGATCCTGCCCCATACATCCTCACGGCCGATTCGCTCGCACAGAGAGGGACTTCTCCGGGTGCCGTCCACTAGACTTTGTCAGCGGGCGACGCCCAGGGGAAGGGCCTTCTCTGTGGCGGGCCCAGCCCTCTGGAACGACCTTCCCCCCGATATTAGAACAACCACGGACCTCCGCTCCTTCCGTCTGAAACTAAAAACACATCTTTTTCGCTTGGCCGGCCTAGGATAGTCTCTTCTGATTGTTTAGGGATTTTTAGTAAATATTTGGGAATTTTAGCACAGGGTTTTCTGTTTAATATGCCTTTTAGTCAGTATTTATGTATGTTTATTGTTCTATATTTTGTATTTTTTCTAACTTTTTAATTCCCTGTGCCCCGCCTCGAGTCCCTTCGGGGAGAGAGAGCGGGTTATAAATAAAAATTATTATTATTATTATTATTATTATTATTATTATTAAGGGGCCCTGAGAGGGGACTCACCCAATTCTCGTCATTTGAGTCCGTGTCCTTCTCCCAGTCGTCTGGCTCCCTCTGCTGGTGATGATCGGTGGTGAGATCCAGGGGTTCAGCTCCGCGCATCGCTTGCTTCATATGCATGCTCGGGGTTTTCGCGCGTTTTTTCACTTCCGCGGACGGCTGCAGTCGGGGTGTTTCTTTCACTTTGCAATCATTTGCCCAATGGCCCTCCCTTCCACAGCGGAAGCAAGCATTTGATCAGGGAGAAATCGGTTTCCCCTTTCTAATTCCCTTCTGGTAATCACGACCAAAACTGGGTGGGGGGGGAGTTCTTTCTTTCTTTCCCTTTCGATCTCAGGCAGTGGATTGTTACGCAGCAGATCTATCTCAACATCAGCGGCTAAATCAAACCAATCTTCTAGGGTTTTGGGCGAATTTCTGTTTATACAGCTTTGATACAAAGTGGGGTTCAGGCCTTCAGTGTATTCATCAATAAGGGCTTCAATGCTCCACCCCCTCATATAACATGCCAGCTGACGAAAACGTTGACTATATTCTTGAACTGGTCTGTTCCCCTGGCGTAAAGTTTTCATTTCAAGCCTTGCTTTTCTATGAAGGAGAGGGTCTTCGAACCGTCTTCTTAGAGCGGTCATAAATCTGTCGAAGTCTCTCATTAATGGTGAATGATCATTATGTAGGGAAACTACCCATTCCGCTGCCCTCCCTTCCAGAGCCAGAGTAATAATTCTTATCTTAGATTCATCACTTGGTAGGTCGCAAGCAAATTCTTTTACGAAGTTGCTAACTTGCAGTAGAAAAAATCCCAGCTCTTTAGAGTCCCCTCCAAACTTAATTCCCGGGGGGGGGAGTCTCTTTCTACGTGGTGCGGGACTTGGTTCTCTCTGTTGAACAGTTCCTAGGCCGCTTTCCCTTGGCGTTTCAACGCGTGGGGGTGGCTGTTCTCTCTCCTTGGGCTGGGGGGGTGTCTTCCACCCGGGGTCCTTCTGCTCCCAGTCTGAGGGGCTAGGGTCCCTCCCCCACTTTTGTCCTCTTAAACTCTTAATATCATCAGCTTGGCGGAGTAATGATCTAGCGGCCTCTCTCAAATGGTTCTCTTCCTCCCACTGATCCCATACGGAGGGGGAGTGGGCCCGTCTGCATCAGGTGGTGGTTACCCCAAGGGCAATTTCTTCAGGGGCGGCTCCCTTCATCCCCACTCCCTCGGACCAGCGATGGCGAACTGATGTATCTTCGGGTTTTGAGTCCAGAGTAACATCAGCCAATAATTCCATTACTGACCTTGTCTCCTCTGTCATGCACGTCTGGTCGAGCGCTGTTGCCCCCAGCAACTCCTCTTTCCTTGGCTCCGACATTTGTCTTCGGTTTTATTGTTTTATGACACTTACTGCTGAAGTTGTTAAGTCAGAGTTAAGTGTGAAGTGACTTCTGGCTTTCTGTCATGACTGCTTCTACCTCCATTCAAGAAAGAACACACTTAAGCATATTCCAAATGATTAAGGTTACTTTTACTGAATAAGGAAAAGACAGCAGCAAAAGTTAAGCCAGAAGTGGCTACTTTAGGCGCGAAGCATACATATCAAAGCATAAGCCAAACCCCAATCACCCATGACCCCCACCCCAATGTCCAATACAGTGTCTTCCTCGTTGTCAGATGGGTAACACGTCCAGAGCGGTCATCAGAATGGAATGTGATACCGTTAAGCTTAGCGATATCACCACCTAGCCCCATCTTCCTCCAGCACACTTACTAACAACATCCCCCCACCCTCCCCGTTTCTATGGCAGCCAAGCATGCAGGAAAGCGAAGGCTGACATACTTTTTGTATTAACGCTAGAAGTGTTAAATAGAAAGATAAGAGAAGACAAAGAAATAAAGGGAATGACAATTAGGAAAGAACAATATAAATTACAAGCTTTTGCAGACGACCTAGTTTTTATCCTCGAGGAACCACTTAAAACCGCGTCCAAACTGATAGGGAAAATTGAGGAATATGGAAAAATAACAGGTCTGAAAATAAATAAAGACAAAACACAAATCTTGACAAAGAATATGACAAGAAGACAGAAAGAAGAATTAACAGAAATCTTGAAAATTCAAATTACAAATAAGCTTAAATATTTAGGAATCTACTTGACGTCGAGATGCAGCACCCTTAAAAAGGAGAATTACTCTAAACTCACACAACAAATAGAAGCAGATCTTACGAGATGGCAGAATTTACAACTATCATTACTAGGGAGAATAGCCACGATAAAAATGAATATTTTGCCTAAAGTATTATACTTATTCCAGACAATCCCAATTAGATTGGGCAAGGACTTTTTTGAAAAATTAAGGAAAATGGTCTTAAAGTTTATATGGCAAGGGAAAAAAGCTAGAATAAAATTAAAAATTTTACAAGATACTAAAATAAGGGGAGGTATGGGATTGCCTGATTGGGAACTATACCATCAAGCTGCAAATTTAATGTGGATTAAAGATTGGATTACACTAAGAAACACTAGATTATTAGAATTAGAGGGACATGATTTGCCATCGGGATGGCACGCAGCTCTATGGTATAGAAACACCAGGAAACATGGTATTTTCAGAAGGCACTACATAAGAGAATTTTTGATTGTAAACTGGGAGAAGATCAAGAAATTGCACTATTTTAAAATACCAGTCTGGGTATCAATTACTGAAGCATTCACTTATGCAATAATACACAAAAAGGAACGAACAACCAGATATTCGGATCTATTAAACTCAAGGGGTGATCTTAAAACTATTCAGGAACTAAAACAAGAAGGAATGGATATTAATTGGTATACATACACACAAATACATTCAAGATATAAGGAAGATCAAAAAAAAGGAGGGGTTTATGACAAAATGACGGAATTAGACAAAATATTAACAGGCGTCGATGAAAAAATAATTAAAAAACTCTATGCCTACTTATTAGAGTTTAAACTCCAGGAAGAGCAAGTGAAAGAAACAATGATAACATGGGGGAAAAACTTCGGGCATGGGATCGACTTAGATAAGTGGCAAAAATTGTGGACACAAAATTATAAAATGACGATGTCAACAGCCTACGAAGAGAACTTATATAAGATGTTCTACAGGTGGCACTTATCACCCTCAAGAATTGCAAAAATGAATAAGAACAAATCCCAAAAATGCTGGAAATGCCATCAGACGCCTGGTACTTACTACCATATGTGGTGGACCTGTTCGGAGGCCAAAAATTATTGGAGTATGATCCACACATGGTTGGAGAAAATAACAGGAAAACATATAGATTTCAAACCCGAACTCTTCCTGCTTGGACTTACTTTAGAAATATTTGACAAAAATTTGAAATACCTAATTGTAAATATCTTGACAGCCGCTAGAATCGTCTTTGCAAAAAATTGGAGAAATGACAAATTACCATCACAGGAATAAATTATTTATAAAATTATGGAATGTGCAGAGATGAGTAAATTAACGTTTGAAATTAGAGAGCAAGACAGCGAACAATTCTATGAAATTTGGAATAAATTTTATCAATGGTTGGAAACAAGGGGGAACTAAGCAATATAACAATACACATTATATTATTATATAACTTGAAGAAATTTTTGTTTTTAGAAAGATAAAATAATTTATTTTAGTACGATAAAATTACCTCTAGAAAACAATGGTATAACATAATAATAATAATAATAAATTTTATTTGTTACCCGCGCTCTCTCCCCAGGGGACTCGAGGCGGGGCACAGGAAAATTAAAAAACAGTAAACACAACAGAATACATAATTTAAAATCCCAATTAAACAACAAATCCTGCGCTAAGAACATCTATAAAAAACTAAAAAACTGTCCCTAAAACCCCTAAGCACTAAAACCTAAAAACCCCAGGACAAGGAGGCTATCCCAAGCCGGCCAGACGGAAAAAGTAGGTTTTCAATTTAAGACGGAAGGAGCGGAGGTCCGTGGTCGTCCTAATATCGGGGGGAAGGTCGTTCCAGAGGGCCGGGCCCGCCACAGAGAGAGCCCTTCCCCTGGGTGTCGCCCGCTGACATAGTCTAGTGGACGGCACCCGGAGAAGCCCCGCTCTGTGGGAGCGAATCGGCCGTGAGGATGTATGGGGCAGGATCCGATCCTGCAGATAGCTAGGTCCCGAGCCATGGACCTAGCTATCTGCAGGATCGGATCCTGCCCCATACATCCTCACGGCCATAACATGTGAAGATTATCTGTTCTTATTCTGTTGGTCTTTTTTTTTCTATTTAATATCTTGTTTATATACTCAAGAGTTAGGGGATAAAGATTTATTTCATAAATGGAAATGTTAATATATGATGCAAAAGTGATATATATACAGATTAATATCTTTGTGAAATTAAGTACTGGCGTACAGAGCGTTTGTCTGAGCGACATGTTGTATAAAACACGAAATGAATGAAGTTTCTTTATTTATTTTCAAAAATAAAAAATAAAAAACTTTTTTTAAAAAAAAAGAGAAGGAAAAAGTGGCAGAGACTACTCAAGAGGAGGTAGGAGAGCAGGAACATATAAAGGTGGCGAGTCCATCCACATGTCCTGAACCGCCAAGGAGGTCGAAAAGAGAAACCAGGCCACCTGATAGATATCAGGAGACTATGGTCTATCAAACAACTAAGGTTCCTGCAATTTACACTGAGTTAACAACATACCCAACTGATGATCAAAAGGTGTGGAGAGCTGCAATGGATAAAGAGTTGAAGTCATTGCAGAATCTGGGAGTATATGAGACAGTTGCAATACCACAAGGGAAGAACATAATAGGAAGCAAGTGGATATATAAGATAAAGACTGGAATAGCTGGTGAGATTACATATAAAGCAAGATTGGTGGCACAGGGATTTAAACAGTCTGTAACTGATTATGATGAAGTGTATGCACCGAGTTTAAAAGCAACTACTCTCAGGGCAGCATTAGTGTGGGCAGCTAGTCACCAGTATGTCATCAATCATCTGGACGTAGAGACAGTGTACCTGCATGCACCGTTACAGCATACGATTTATATGCAGAGGCCAATGGGTTACGAGGAAGACAAACAACCTCACTGTTGGTTGTTGAAGAAAAGTCTATACGGGTTGAAGCAATCAGGATATGAATGGAACCAGTGTATTGTGAATGCGTTAAACTAAATAGGATTTAAGGCAGGATTGGCAGATCCATGTCTGTTCAAGATGGAGAGGGATGGTTTAACAGCATTACTATTACTGTTTACTGAGGACATAGCATTGATAACAAAAACAAATCAAGATGCAGGTAGAATAGTTGATCAATTAAAAACATATTTTAGAATGAAGAACCTAGGGGAAATACAGCAATACCTAGGGTTACGAATTGAGAAGACTGGTAAAGAATTCACAATATCACAAACAGAAAATATCAACACGTTATTAAAAAAGTATAATACGGAGCTATGTAAACCATCGAAAACACCAATGGGACAGGAGTTTAATAATAGCAATACACAGAGTCCATTATTTGACAAAGGGATATACCAATCTCTCATCGGTAGTCTAATTTATATTAGCAATTGGTCAAGGCCCGATATTGCCTTTAGCGTTAACCAACTGGCAAGGTATAGTGCAGAACCGACTGAACGGCACTGGCAGGCAATAAAAAGAATATTAAGATATCTAAAGAATAGTATGCATTACGCATTATATTTGGAACAGATGTCAACTCGAGAAAGTCTACCTCAGGAATTGCAATATTCCTGGGTAAATCATTAATCAGTTGGCGATCCATTAGGCAGAAGCATCTTAGCCTGTCAACAATGGAGGCAGAATTTTCGTGTCTGTCGCTGTTGTGTACTGACCTAATATGTGTAAAGCAGTTATTGCTGGATTTAGGCATTGACGTGAGTAGTCCAATAACTGTATATGAGGACAATCAAGCAGCCATACAAATGGCTACAAATATAGCAGTGAAAACGAGATCTAAACACACAGATATTTGAATGTGAGGGAATGTATAAGAAACATAATGGTAAAGCTTGTTTACTGTATGTCAGAGAATAATGTAGCTGACCATTTTACGATGGTCAGCTACATTACCATTTTACGAAAGCTCAAGGAGTGATAAAGCACAAAGAGTGTTGTGATGTTTATGTCTTAAGGATGTAAATATATATAAGGGGGAGTGTGTTAGGATTATCATCCTGATGTTAGGTTGACAATATATATAAGCCAGGATTCTTAAAGAGTATATGTAACTTTAAGGACTATGTTGAATCCGATTGGCTGTGCTTCCCAGCTCAATCATAAAAGGGAAGCTGGGAACACAGTTCATTCCCTTTTTGCTTTCCTTTGCTCACTGTTTGCCACTGAGGAAGAAGCTGAAGTCTGAAGAAGTATTGTTTTAAGTATTGAGCCGAGGGAGACCACAGTCCCTCAGACAACCGGGTGTGAATCTCTCTGCGTGAGATGTGGCCTAAGGAGGCAGTTGGGCGTGTTAGTTGTATACCTGGCTCCTCGCTATGCAACAGCAGCCCTGCCCGAGCTCCTAGAGGTGATAGCCGAGGCGGCAGTTGAGACCCCCAGACTGGTAGTCATGGGGGACTTCAACTTGCCGTCGGCGGGCGAAGCCTCTGGAGCAGCTCGGGAGTTCATGGCCTCCATGACGGCCATGGACCTGACCCAGGTAGTTTTAGGCCCCACTCACGAGGGGGGAAACACGCTGGATCTGATCTTTGTCTCGGGACAGTGGAGCTGTGATCTGGGAATAGGGGACCTAGCCATCACTCCCTTGTCATGGACAGATCACGCTCTCCTTCGGCTGGACTTTCCAATCGCTACACCTCACCGCGGGGAGGCGGAACCGGATACTCCTAGATGGTTCCGCCCCAGGCTCCTAATGGACCCGGAAAGGTTACAGAGGGAGCTTGGGCCAATGCCTGTGACCCTGCCTCGCGACTCGACTGAGGACCTAGTGGCCGCATGGTTAAGTGCAGCAGCGGGGGCCTTGGACCGAGTCGCGCCCTTGCGGCCTCTCTTGCGGTGACGAATCACCCAGGCTCCCTGGTTTACTGAGGAGCTTCGGGAGATGAAGCGCCACAAGAGACGCCTAGAGAGCAGATGGAGACCCTCTCGCTCCGAAGCCGACCGAACACTAGTGAGAGCCCATATTAGGGCTTACTTAGTGGCGATAAGGGTGGCCAAACGTGAGTATTGTGCCAGCCTTATTGCATCCGCAGATAACCGCCCTGCCGCCCTGTTTGGGGTGACCCGCTCCCTCCTTCATCAGAGGCCGCGGGAAGCCCCTCTGCAAGGGCGAGCAGAGGAATTTGGGATTTATCTGCAGGAGAAAATCACTCGGATTCGGAATGAGCTACCCTCCATCGACAGTGGCCCGGTGGGACTGTCCGAGACTAGTCTTGAGGTTCCTTCTTGGGAGGAGTTTGACTTTGTTACCACCGAGGATATGGACAGGTTGTCAAGGAAACTTAGGGCGACCACATGTTTATTGGACCCGTGTCCCTCCTGGCTTGTACTGGCATCCTGGGAGACGACACGAGGCTGGCTCCAGGGCATTGTCAACGCATCTTTGAGTGAGGGGTCCGTACCTGCCGTCTTGAAAGAGGCGGTAGTGAGGCCCCTCCTCAAGAAGCCGTCCCTGGACCCAGCTTTATTAGAGAACTATCGTCCGGTCTCCAACCTTCACTTTCTGGTGAAGGTTGTTGAGAGTGTGGTAGCCCAACAGTTCCCGCGACACCTGGAGGAAGTTGATTATCTAGACCCGCGCCAGTCCGGCTTCCGACCCGGTCACAGCACCGAGACGGCATTGGTCGCGTTGGTTGATGATCTCTGGAGGGCGCGGGATAGAGGATATTCCTCTATCCTAGTCCTATTAGACCTCTCGGCGGCTTTTGATACCATCGACCATGGTATCCTATTGCACCGATTGGGGGGGTTGGGGCTGGGAGGCACCGTTCTGCGGTGGTTCTCGTCCTACCTCTCTGGTCGGTCGCAATATGTGTTGATGGGAGGGCAGAGGTCGACCTCGAGGCCTCTCTTATGTGGGGTTCCTCAGGGGTCGGTCCTCTCGCCCCTCCTTTTCAACACATATATGAAGCCGCTGGGTGAGATCATCCGTGGTTTTGGGGTGGAGTACCACCTGTACGCTGATGACACTCAGCTGTACATATCCACCCCAAACCACCCCAACGATGCCGCCGAAGTGCTGTCCCGGTGTTTGGAAGCCGTACGGATCTGGATGGGTGGTAACAAACTCAAGCTCAACCCTGCCAAGACTGAGTGGCTGTGGTTTCCGGCACCCCGGTTCAGCCAGACTATTCCAACTCTGGCCATTGGGGGCGAAACACTGGCCCCCGTGGAGAGGGCGCGCAATTTGGGTGTCCTCCTGGATTCCCGGCTGTCCTTGGAGGACCATGTGGCGGCCGTGGCCAGGGGGGCGTTTCATCAGGTACGCCTGATGCGCCAATTGCGCCCCTTACTGGACCGGGCTGCCCTTCGCACAGTCACTCAAGCTCTCGTGACGTCCCGACTCGACTACTGTAATGCTCTCTACATGGGGCTTCCCTTGAGGTGCACCCGAAAGCTACAGCTAGTCCAAAACGCAGCCGTGCGGGTGATTATGGGGGCCACTAGATGCTCCCACATAACACCGATCCTGCGCGAGCTGCATTGGCTTCCTGTGGCCTTTCGGGTGCGCTTCAAGGTTTTGACGACCATCTTTAAAGCGCTCCATGGCTCGGGGCCTAGTTACATGCGAGACCGCCTCCTGCCCCATACATCCCTTAGACCGATACGCTCCCACAGAGAGGGCCTTCTCAGGGTGCCGTCGGCCGGACAATGCCGACTGGCGACACCCAGGGGAAGAGCCTTCTTTGTGGCGGGCCCAGCCCTTTGGAATGACCTACCCCCTGAATTACGTACCATCACCGACCTCCGCCTCTTCCGCCAATGTCTAAAGACATATTTGTGCCAACAAGCCGGCCTAGCCTAACCTCCCGTGGGGACTTTTAGGAAGTTTTTAAATTGGGTATTTTAAATTTGGTTTTAGTACAGGATGGGAATGTTTAATATTTATTTTAAATTATATATTTATCTTTGTATTTGTGTGTTTTTAAATTTCCTGTACGCCGCCCTGGGTCCTCTGTGGAGAAGGGCGGGATATAAATTTAAATTAAAAAAAAATTTTTTTTTGAATTACTGTAAGATAACTCTGTGTTTTGGTGAAGGACTGTTTATAGTTGGAGGAGTTAGTATCACTGTTTGGAAGAAGTATCTTAGTTACTACAAAAGTAAAGACTATTTATTTTTCCTACTATCAGTGTTTGATAGTTATTGTGTGCTAAAAGCAACGAATCTCTTACTGTCCGGTATATTGCACTATTCTGCTGTTTATTTTCCAACGGGGGTGTTTTTTACCCCTAACAGCCTCCATTTTATTTTAACTTCCCTGATGCTGGAGGGATGAGCTCTCTTATGAGCTGTGTATAATTGGAGTATTCTTTTGCTGCAACCCCAGACCTCCAACTCTAACTTATCAACTTATCAACAAAGGAACTAAAGAGGCTTTCCAACTCAAGCAGCCTCAAGCCGTATGCAATTCTGAAACTACCAACGAAGAGTCTGTGTGTGCCTCTGTGTGAGTTGGGAGTGGGAGGAATTTAAATTATTCGTTCCAGGCAAGGACACCAGCAACCCTTTTAAACTTCTTGAAAGCTGCTGAAAATCCAAACAAACAACGTCCTGGCTTCATCAAACCTGGATTCATGGCCTCTGATCCGGATGCAGCTGTCTCTCTCCTCCTGCCTGCTCTGCCAGCCTATTCCAGCAAACACTCTCCGACAGCTTTCCTGCCTGCTCTGCCGACCTGCTCCAGCAAACACTCCTTGCTGGCTCTCTGCAGGCTGCAGCAAACCTGGATTCATGGCCTCTGATACGGCTGAAACTGTCTCTCTCCTGACCCTCTTCCAGTGTGAGTTCATTACAGCACCTGATGCAAGACACCCAACTGTGCACCACCTCCCTCTACGTGGTTTGTGGCAACTCCGACTCTCGGACATTGACACCAAGCTCTTGGCATGCCCCAACATCCACCCACCATACTAGGAGGGTGAAGAGCCCCTGCAAGACGAATTACAACTCTGGCGTGGTGGGCCTTCATGAAGAAATAAATTACTTTTATAAGGACATGTCTTCTCGACCCGAAGAGGAAAGAATGTGGGTGGAGGTGGTGAACAGGATTGAATACGTAATAAAGGAACTCTTGCCCAATGCGGATGTGCAGATATTTGGAAGTTTTAAGACTGGTTTATATTTACCTACTAGTGATATTGACTTGGCGGTGTGTGGAAAATGGGAGACTTTGCCACTGTGGACCTTGGAAGAAGCACTTCGAAAGCACAACTGTATTCAGCGGCTGACCTCCGTGCCCTGCGGAAGTCCCCCCTCTCGCAGGTTTGGCCCTCAGCTTTAACGAGGATTAGGGTGGTGGGTGAGGGGGAAAACCCACCGGGGAATGTTTTTAGGCCGGCTAGGGGCCGTGATGGGGGGGGGGGTGTAGGGTCTAGAATTGAGGGGGGGGTGAAGGTCTGTCCAAAAGAGGGCTACTCCATCGGTACTGTGAGTGGGAGGGGCAGGTATGGCGGGAGCCGAGGACCATAAAAAGTAAGGGAAGGGCGTACCCGCTGTCTTCAAGCGGTGGCGCCCTCCGGTCTTTATGGCTCCCCTTGCAGGCCAGGGGGCTTAGGATCTCAGGGCCTGGGTCTCCGGCTGCTGTTGTGTAACGCCAGGTCCGTGGTCAATAAAGCTCCCCTCATCCACAATCTGGTTTTGGAGGGGGGGCAGACCTGGCGGGTATTACGGAGACCTGGTTGGGCCAAGAGAAGGGGGTGCCCCTCATTGAAATGTGCCCACCAGGTTATCGTGCATTCCACCAGCCAAGGAGAAGTAGGTTGGGGTGGGGGGGTGGCGGTTGTTTTAAAGGAGAGTCTGGACCCGAGGGAGACCACTATTTTGTTTTACTAACAGTGTCTGGTTTACTATTTGTGTGTTTCACTAGCAACGTTTCTCTAGCTGCATATTCCACTGCACAACTTTTCTGTCTCCCAACGGAGATGTACCCCCAACAAAGGGAATAATGAAAAATCTTACTAAAAAACAGGAAAGAGAATTGGAAGAAAGAATAGGCATACAAGTTACCAAAAAGGTAACATATCTGAGAATTTGGTTATCAGCGAAGAAGATAATTACACTAAATTAATGCAACAGATTAAAAAAGATTTGGAAATATGGAAAAAACTACAAGTGTCCCTTATAGGAAGGATAGCTGCCATCAAAATGAACATTTTACCAAAAATACTGTTCCTCTTTCAAGTAGCACCAATAAAATTACGTAAAAGCTCTTTTATTTTTATCTTTTATTTTTTTTATAAAGTTTTTATTTTTAAACAAACATAAAACAAACAAACATAAACACACACAAAATAAAAACCCTTCTCCAATTACTTACAGTGTGTCGATTGGTTTCTCACAATAGTCTTCACTTGCAGTTTACATAAAGTCTCATATCATCAGTCAAATATATATGTATACAATTGTTATGGTTATTAAACATTCATTTGACTATAGTTATTATTACATCCTTTTATGTAAAATATTCTAAATTTAAAATAAATTTAAATTATGGCAGTTCATTACATCATCCTGAAATCATCAATCAATTTTCTCCCTTTTCTTCTTCTTCCATGTTTTGAGGTTTGAGATAGAGTTCCAGTTCATTAATCTCTCCTTTCAACATTCCATTCCTGTCATTTCCAACCATGTTCGATTTGCTGTCAATATCAACAATTTTCTTATCACTTTGTTCATATTTACCTTCAATTTTTTGAACTCTATCCTCAAATTTCATCATTGTTTTTTAAATATTCTCAACTCTTCCCTCTATTTTTTTCTGGTTTTTGTTCTATTTTCTCCATTCTCTTTTCAATGTTTTCTGTACTTATTTGTACTTTTTGAATTTCTAACATAATCATTTGCAATGCTAGTTCTTTTTCTTCTTCATGTTGTGCCATTCTTCCAGGTTATAAATACTGCCACTAAAACATCCAAGGCTTTTTTGTTAAGTTTCAAACAAGTTCACTATAATCTTTCAAGTCAAGGCTTTCTCTTCACTCCAGTCCAGCTATTGATAGTACTCCAGAAGAGCACCTGCATAAACAATCTGTACTCTTCCCACTATCCCTTTCAATAAACAAAATCAGGAGCCTTTTTTTTAAATGGTAATTTTTATTTATTTTTGAACAAACACAAATAAAACAAAAATAGAAGAAAAAACATAAAAAGCCATCTTCCATTACAAATTATAAAAAATGTGTCCGTTAATTACAAATTTCTATGCATTTCTTCCGTGGTCATCACTTCCTTTTCATGTCAATTATTACAATTATTGTATCTCAATCTTAGTTTAACTGATTATTTTAACATCCTTTTATATGTAAAATAAAGGTATATAATGGCATTCTATTAATAAGACAGACAAAGAAAAAGAAAGAATAAAATTAAGAATAGAAATAATAAGGAAAAATCATCACTCTATATTGTATCTTTTAAAAAGCGTACCAACCGGTCACACATAATTTCTGTGCATCTCTAGAAGGATTATTATTCATAAATAATCTCATTTTATAAATTTTAAATCAGAAAGTTCATCATATATCTTAATATCATTACACCAAAATTCTCATCTAATATTCCAAATTTGGTCTATCTTCTTTTTCAAACATGTACTCAAAACACAACCACATAATGGCATCCATTGTCTGTTCCCAGGGTACACACACATATACATACACCTATATGAATTTTTCAATAATAATCTAAAACAATCTTAAACTTTTATGAATAATTATTAACTAGCTAGTAATACTTCAATGATATTCTAAAACCATCTAACTAATTATTAATCATGAAAGGATAACTATTTCCTTTATTAACCAGTGTCTTTCCAAAGTCGAGTTAAACTTATCTCTCTTGCCTTTTGTGGCCCTCGTCTCTTTTTATTATTCTTTCCAGGTTTTTTACAAATATCTTTTTGCACTCTATTGTCCATTATAACTCTCAAATAATAGCGCTGCCCATTTTCTATTTTAACACGTTGTTTGTCTTTAAATATCAGATGTATTTTTGGAGAGATTTCTTTTCTTTCATCCGTCTCCAATTATTTTTTCCCCTCTTTTTTTCATTTACCAGTAAAGTGGAGCTCGCATTCCTCAAAATCTCTTTTAAAATTTTTCTTCTTTCCATTCTCTCCAAGATTTAATCCATTGGTCTGAGGTGTTTTTGGGGAGATTTCTTCTCTTTCATCCATCTTCAATTCTGTTTTTCCCCCTTCTTTTCCTTGACCAGTAGAGTGAGGCTCATATTTCTCAAAGTCTCTTTTGAAAATTTCCTTCTTTTCATTCTCTCGCAGATTAAATCCATTGATAAAGTTATCTTGTGGGGCTTCCAATTCATAGCTTACTGTGACATGCAACAATTTGTCCAGTTTTTTATCAATCGGCCAGCCTGGCGTAGCTTTTAAATTTATTTTATCAACTGGGTTTTATTTTGGGACTTTTTAGAACAGGTTCTTATTTAATTTGTTTTTATTATATTTATTGTACCCGATGTTTTTATGCTTTATACTTGCCTGTTCACTGCCCTGAGTCCCGCAAGGGAGATAGGGCGGTATATAAATGTAAATAAAGTTAAAGTTAAGTTAAGTTAATCCTTCTTTGGCTTTGTTTCAAAATATTTTAAATTTCAACCAAAGCATTCTGATTTGCCAAAGCATCCTCTTCTGGACATGGAACCATGTTGACAAATCCAAGAAACCTTTTGGTATTTTCCAGAAGGGAATATAACAGTCAGTTATCAAAAAGTACTTGAAAACAGTCCATGCTTTAAAACTTTTGAAAAAAAAGGTAAGTTGTCTCATACAGACCAACAGTGACCTCCAGTGGCAATGCAACAAATTTCCCTTTTTCTTTGTTGTTAAAACGAAAGTAAAGGGCATAGTTCTTATTTAATTCAAAAATAAGCAATAAAGCTTCTAAAGTAATTGTAAAGATAGTCCCAACTTCAAAATTTTAAGTAGCAAAGAGTAAAATGAAAGAAATGAAGAGAAAAAAGAGGAAAAATAGGAGAAGAGGGAAAAAAGAAACCAGTCCAATTTAAAAAATAAGAGGCACTTGTAAAAATTCCATCCATAAAAAAAAAATTAAAAAAAGATAACACACTAAGTTTAATTCAGGCTTAATTCGCCACTCTTCTGTCTTCAATTTTAATTTTACTCTAAGTCTTTTTGGGTGTTCTCTTCTCTAATAGTAAAATTTATCTCACCATTTCGACACTCTCTCCTGCTTTCCTTCCGTTCAGGGGCTGTCCCAACCTCCTGCAGCTTCAATGGCTGCTTCTCAGTCGCTGGAAAAAAGACCTTCTCCTGGATCGATCAGAGACATTGCAATGTCTCTGAGATCAGCAGGATGTGCCCTTCTCTATCACCATCTCGGTTTAGGTCCAAAAGGACCATCCAGCAGCAGAGATATTGACTGCAATCCTGGAGCTCCAAGCAGTGATGGTAAAGTGAGTCAAACAAAGTCCTTAACAAATAGCAGTTTGCTTACAGTCAGTAATCCACAATACTTCCTTCTTCAAACACAGTCAGTCACAGCACACAAGCAGATAGCAAATCAGTAGAGATATCAGCAAAGAGAGCAATTAGCAGAGAGAGCTTACACTCTGCTTACTTCCTCTTATATTGGAGATAATTACATTCTCTAATTGCATTCTAACATTCCAACATCCTTAAAGCCACAATGACCATTTGTCATCATGGTGTTATATATTGCCTACACAACTCTAGGAGTCTACTCCTAACATCCTTAGTTTTATTTTTGTTAATTTTAAATCCTGCTACTCTACCGTATTCTTCTATGGGTTATACCCATTCGGGTCCTGTCTCTAGAGGTTGTTCCAATATAAATACTAAGTCATCTGCAAATGCTTGGACATTGTATTCTTCTTTCCTTATTTTCAAACCCTTTAGTTCCTGATTGTCAACTCATAAAGTTGCCATGGTGAGGAAAAGGGTGGAGCACATTCCAGGCATACTTTCGGCTACAGTCAGATATCAGATTACCGCAGAAGACTTGTGAGGGGTGCACCTCATTGGAGAATGTGATTTATGACACAGACAGAGGGGAGTGAAGGAACATGGGTAAAGTTCAACTATAATTCAAATAAGGCTCAGATCTGACTGCAAAAAGGTCTTGCCAAAATAAATGCTCCTAATAAATGACTACTTTTCTTTTGAAATTTGGCTCGAGACTCATGAATCAATTAGGGCATCTTTTGGAAATCTGACAGACAGTCAGATCTCCTTTTAAAATATATCAAGATTACCAGGTCTACTGAATCCTGGACCCTCCAATCGCTCCCTGATATCTGGGGCACCTGGAGGAAAACAACCATGGCAGAGGGCCAGCTATCCGAAGAGAGCTTGATTGCAGCCGGAGTGCAGCCTGACTTCAGACATCAAAGGCAAGATGCCTGCTGCAGTGGCCAAAGCAAGAGAAGACGAGTATTCAACCCCTAAAGCAGCTAAAGCTGAGCTTCCCCACCCCAATGCCCAGAAAAAGGGGAGAGCCCTGAGTGAGCTGGAACAAGTAGAGAAGACATGAGAAAGCCACCAAACATGAAAGAGAGGTCAACTCGACCTGAAACCACCCAGCTGATGGGGACCCACAGCAACACAGTGGGCCCCTAAACCAGCCTGCCCTCGAAGTTCAATGAAATGCTACAGATGCGGAGGGGTGGACCACATGGCATCTGCATGCATGACCTCAACCCCAATGCCAAGACCAGAGCCACCACCCAGGGTACGACTGGAGCAGGGCCACAAATGGGCCACCCATGCATCCCGGAAGGCCCTCCAGGTTGCAGAGGTCCCTCCCCATCCAGACGAAGTGGGGGGGGGGGACCCATGAAACAAAAACCAGCCACCAGAATCCTGAGAGTGATGATGAGGGCAAAAACTACCCAATGGTGAGAGGACCAGTTCACCCTTTCATTTTTCCAATACACCTCACAGACCCAAAAACAGGAAGCCAGGGGGCTTTTCACGCCCTAATAGACTCAGGCTACACTAGATGCTTGATCAACCTGAAGACAGTCCTGAAACTGGGGATCAGACAAAAAAGATTGGCCCACCCACTCAGGTTCAAACAGGTCGACGGGTCCCTAATGGGGGGGGGGTGGCTATGCCACCCACCTGACTGAACCAATGAGACTAGAGCTAGTGGATCACTTGGAAGTAATTTGATCATAATAGGCCCCAAAATAACAGATGCAGTCAGATGCTGGCTATACAAGTGGGGACCGACCATCTGTTGGCAAGGGTGTACCTGCAGACTTAGGATAGAAAAGGGGCCCCAACCCCTTCCACACCAGCAAGCAGAAACACCACCCAAGCAGCGAACCCCCCAAAAGAGCCCACCAGAACATCTGGCAGCCACATCTGACGAAACCCCAGAGACCAAACAGATCCCAGGAGACTATCAGGACCTCGCAGAAGTATTCAGCCAGACCAAGTGCAACATTCTGCACCCCCATCGTAAATCATCCCCAGGGCAAAACTACCCAAACCAAAACCGTACACCATGACGCCCCGGGAAATGCAAGAAATGTGCAAATACATAGACAAAAACCTAGCACGAGGGTTCATCGAGCCAGCTAAGCCACGGGTCGTGGCACCAGTCCTCTTCAAAGAAAAAAAGACGGAACTATGAGACTCTGTGTGGACTTTAGAGGAATCAATGCAGTGTGCGTATATAACCTATACCCCCTACCCCTCATGAAGGACATGCTATCTCACCTGGCCAAGGGAAAAGTCTTCACCAAACTAGACCTCAGAGAAGCATACTACCAAGTACGGATCAGGTAAGGAGATGAGTGGAAAACAGCATTCAACTGCCCCCTAGGCAGCTTCCAATTCAAAGTGATGCCTTTCGGACTGCAGGGAGTCCCAGCAGTGTTCATGCAGTTCATAAATGATGTGCTGCATGAGCACCTCTACAAGGGGGTCCTCATCTACCTGAACGACACAGAGACAATGAACAAGCACATACCCCAGGTCTGACAGGTACTGGAAAAACTTCTGGCAGCCAACCTGTACATCAAGCTATCAAAATGTGAATTCCACCATGAGCAACTAGACTACCTGGGCTACCGAGTGTCAAATGAGGGAATAGAGATGGACCCAGACAAATTGCAAGCTGTCCTAGGCTGGCAACCCCCTCACACCCGCAGACAGCTACAAAGCTTTCAACTGTTTTGACTTTGTACTAAAGCACATTCCAGGGGGCAGGAACTTTCTAGCTGATGCCCTCTCCCGTATGCCCCAGTACAAATGTGAGCGGGAGCAGGTGGTGGATGCCATCATTCCCTCTACCCAAATAGCTGACCAAGTGACCACCAGACGACGACGACGTGACTGGTAAGACCAACCAGCAAGTGACCTAACCACGAGACTCAAAACTGAACTGCTAGCAGACCCCTGGTTCCGAAACAACCAACACATCTTGACAAAAAGAGATGACCTCGCATGGAAGCGGACGAAACTCTACATCCTGGAATCCCTACACACCCTAATTCTCCAGATGAGCCATGATGCCACCAGGCAGGCCACTTTGGATTCCTAAAGACATTACACTTAGCCCAGAGGCCATTCTGGTGGCCCAGCATAAAGATGTGGACAGTTACGTGAAAAGTTGCACCATCTGTGCCACAATGAAGAGATGACCAGGAAAAACCCCTGGACTGCTGCAACCAGTAGCAGAGCCAATGAGGCCATGGGAGGAGATCACAATGGACTTTATAGTAGAGTTGCCAAAAAGTGGGGGAAACACGGTGATTTGGACTGTAATAGACCTGTTCTCCAAACAGGCACACTTCATACCCAGCAGCGGACTACCCTCGGCTCACCAGCTGGCCAAACTGTTCCTGAAGCACATCTACCACCTGCATGGAGTACCTCGAAGAATTACCCCAGACAGAGGAGTCCAGTTTACCCCTAGGTTTTGGAGGGAGTTCCTGTGGTCCATTGGGTCATCCCAGGGCCTTAGTTCGACTTTTCACCCAAGTACCAATTGGTGGGGGAGGGGAGCAGAGAGACTGAACATTAAGGTAGAGCAGTACCTGAGGTGTCATGTGAACTATCAGCAGTCCAATTGCACAGACCTTCTGTCTTTTGCTGAGAGTTGACAGTAGCCTCAAATTCAATACTTGTACTCAAATTGTTTTTGCTTCGCACAGGTTGCTTTTGGAAAGTGAGGGGAGCTGAATGTCAACTCTCAGTGTTGTCATGGGGACAGAATGAGGGGGAGTGCATTCCACGCATACTGTTGGCTGGAGTCAGATCTCAGATTATTGCAGCTGGTTTAGGATGGGTGCATCTTATAGGGTAATGTGATTTATGAGGCAGACTGAGGGGGAGGAAAGGAACAGGGGTAAAATTCAGAGATAAATCAAACAAAGCATAGGCTTGACTGCGAACAGATCTTGCCTAATGGTGCTACTAATAAATGACTGGTTTTGTATTGAAAACTTGACTCAATACTTATGAATCAATTAGGGCATTTTTAGGAAATCTGACATGACATACAGTTTCTTATAGCATTGTTTTGTAATAGCTTTTTTCTCCTCATTCTAATAATGACGAGTCCCTTCCTCATCAATTAGTCGCTGTATCAACTTTCTCTCTCTCTCTTTTTTCAGTTTATATGCCAGCCATCTTCCAGGCGTATTCACATTTTCAAAAAAGTTTTGTTTTACACTTTTAATTTTATATGCCAGTTCTTCTTTTTCCAATAAGTTCATTTTGTGTTTTATTATATCTATTTGATTTTTCAATTCCTTTTTTCTGGTTCTCTCTGTAGTTCTGATTCCAGTCTTTTATGTTTTTCTTCTAACTGTCAACTGTTACAGCGTTGCCATGACGATTATCAGGCTGCCATAGAAAAGTGAGAGTTCTTGACATTCCTGTGGTTGGAATGGAATCTCAGGATGACCTGTGACTGCGCATGCATATATTTACTTTCGATGCTAATTGGGTAACGTGATTTATGACAGGTAGAGGGGAGGGGGCATAGGGGAGTAACGTTCAGATGCCATCAAATAACTTTCAGTTCTGGCTCCACCGGACACTCAGCCAAGATGTTAATTCTAATAAATGGATGTTTTTTGAACTTTATCTTGAGGCCGTGAATTAATTGGGGTTTTCTCTTGGGAGCTTCACAGAGAGCCAGAACTACTCAAACTTTTTAAAAAAAGATTTCTGGGTTTCCTGAAGCCCGGCTCTCTGAGCACTTCCCTTCAATCTTTGGGCTGCACAGAGGGAAAAATCAGACAACAAGAGATTGATTGCAGCTGAAGGTATGCAGCAATGCCTTTCTCAGAAGCAGAATCAAGAGAAGATAAGTACTGCTGGAAAATCCCTTGCCCTAGCCCCCAGACACAGGGAAGGGTCTCAAGCAAGCTAGCAAGGGTGGACTGGTGGTGGGACTGGGCACAAGCCAGGCTCCCAAAACCCCAGATGGAACCCCTGGAGAGTGCAATGGACCAACAGAGGGAGGCTTTTAAACGGACCACCCTGACTGATGAGGGTCCATCATGCTGCCCAACAGAGAGGGGAGAGATATCTGATCCTGTTGAGGGGAGGAGATGCAGACGGGAGCACAGCCACCCCCCTCCACCCAACAAAAGGAGAAGGAGTCCGAAACTGCAACCAAGGCCCCTCCCACACAACAGGCAGGCAGCCCTGAGCAGGAAAACCCCTCCCTCCCTCCAAACTAGAGGAGAGGAAGACGGCCAGCCATATCAGGCACAAGCATACAGAGGCCAACAGGAAATCAAATTCAAATCAAATTAAGATTTATTAACCGCGCCCTCTCCCCACAGGGACCCGGGGCGGTGCACAGGCATAATTAAAAACAATATACAAAATACAAACATTACTTAAAATAAAATTAAATAAATCTACCCATGCTAAAAATATATAATTAAAACCCATTAAAATTTGTAATTAAAAGACAGAGAGACCTATTCAAGGCCGGCCAGTCGAAAGAGATGGGTCTTCAATTTTACCCGGAAGGAGCGGAGGTCGGTGGTCGTTCTAATATCAGGGGGGAGGTCGTTCCAGAGGGCCGGGCCCGCCACAGAGAGCGCCCTTCCCCTGGGCGTCGCCCGCTGACAAAGTCTAGTGGACGGCACCCGGAGAAGCCCCTCTCTGTGGGAGCGAATCGGTCGTGAGGATGTGTGGGGCAGGATCCGATCTCGCAGATAGCTAGGTCCCGAGCCATGGAGCGCTTTGAAGATGATAACTAACACCTTGAAGCGCACCCGGAAGACGACAGGTAGCCAGTGCAGCTCGCGCAGGAGCGGTGTTACATGGGCAAACCTGGAGGTGCCCATAATTGCTCGCGCGGCCGCATTCTGAACTAACTGAAGCCTCCGGGTGCACCTCAAGGGGAGCCCCATGTAGAGAGAGTTGCAATAGTCCAGTCGGGATGTCACGAGGGCATGGGTGACTGTGCGAAGGGCGTCCCGATCCAATAGGGGGCGCAATTGGCGAACCAGGCGAACCTGGTAAAACGCCCTCCTGGCCACGGCTGTCACTTGCTCTTCCATAGACAGCCGGGTATCCAGGAGGACACCCAAATTGCGCGCCCCATCCACAGGGGCAAGATGTTCGCCCCCTATGGCCAGCGTTGGAGAAAGCTGGTTGAATCGGGCAGCCGGAAACCACAGCCACTCGGTCTTGGTCGGGTTGAGCCTAAGTCCGTTACTTCCCATCCAGATCCGCACGGCTTCCAGGCACTGGCACATCACCGCTACGGCATCGTTGGGGTGGTCTGGGGTAGATATGTACAGCTGGGTGTCATCAGCGTACAGGTGGTACTCTACCCCAAAACCACGGATGATCTCACCCAGCGGCTTCATGTATGCGTTAAACAGGAGAGGCGAGAGGACCGACCCCTGAGGCACCCCGCATGTGAGGGGTCTCGGGGTCGACCTCTGCTCTCCTGCCCGCACAAATTGCGATCGGCCAGAGAGGTAGGAGGAGAACCACCGCAAAACGGTGCCTCCCACCCCCAACCCCCCCAGCCGATGCAATAGGATACCATGGTCGATGGTATCGAAAGCCGCCGAGAGGTCTAATAGGACCAGGATGGAGGAACATCCCCCATCTCTGGCCCTCCAGAGGAAGTTGGGGGAGTAGTGCTGAACGACCCACCCCAATTCAGGGGAAAGTTTAACGGAGACTCAGACCAGCTAGCCCTATTCCTTGATTCAGCAGATATCCACCTAGAATGCTATGGGCACCTCTACCCATCCCCCAGAGCCATGGTGAATACCATTGCAGAGGGTCTAGACTATAGATTATTAAGTTCTTGGATCAAAGATCACCGTGATAACTATGACAATATTTAAATACCATAAATAATGTAGAGATAGCAGAAGTATACAAAACTGGTTATAGATAAGTCCAATCCAAAATCCTACATTGGGAATACAACAGTTCTTTTCCTCGATCCTCTACTCCTTTGCAAATTTTTCTGTACTTTCAAGATGACTTCAAAATTGCAGTCATGGTCTTTAGTTTTTTCCTTCTGTCTTTATCTCATCTATTGCAAAAGGGAGGTGTTCTTTCCTTCATTCAAAATCTGTTCATCACCCACACAAAAATAGATCCAGTCTCAGAAATCAGTAGAAATTCCCCACTCAGAAACTACAATCCCTTGCAATCTCCACAGATTCTGTAATTCCTTTTAATTCTCCTGCTCCCCACAGTTCAATTCAGGCGCCGTTTGTTCCCTCTGTGGAGACTCACTTTATTGCTCTATCATAAATTCCACCAACTTGGAGAAGTGTCTAGGAGTATCAAATTTTTAACACTGTCCGCCGGTAGATTCTGCTGCTTCTCACTTTTTACTCCTTCCAACATTAATCAGGCTGTCACATCTCCAGACCAGGCCATGACCAAGCAGCTGGTCTCTTTCATGTCGGATTTCAGGGATTTCACCCTACGTAACGGGAGATCGCCTTTCTCTCTGTCACTGCTGGATATTCCCCTCTATAAAGCTGTCCTCTCCAAGGCTCAACTTCGCTGTTTAACAGCCTCCAGACACGAAAAATCAGACAGGGGAAGAACGGAGACTCATTCCCCTGTAGCTGCTCCAATGTGATGTCACCTCTGATTGTCCTATGTTTAAATCCTATCTCAGGAGAGGAGGTTGCTGTTTCTTGAGATGACCTCTTGAATTTGCTGTCTACAAACTGAAATCTAGTAATTGAATCCTGAGTGCAAGCTAATGTATGGGAAGAATGTAGTCTAGCCTGTGACTGGTCCTGCTAAATCCTGATGGCCTCTGACACTGCAGTGGGGACAAACAGATCACTGTGCAGATGTGCGATGAAGCAAGACATTATTATTATTATTATTATTTATTCAAATTTCTAAACCGCCCCCTCTCCCCGAACGTGTCCTCATCTTAAATTACTTGATTGCAACAAAGCATCACCAGAGACCATGAAATTACGTTGTGTAATTTTATTTTTTTTTAAATTACACAACGTAATTTCATGGTTCTCTGTCTAGATGGTCTCTGGTGATGAGCCGAAAGGCAGAGAGGGAAACAGTATGTCTCCTCCCTTAATGGGGCCCTAACAGGAAGTTGTGAAAACAATTATCTATACTAAATAATCCTGTCTTAGCTATATTAGTCCCATCTTCTATATTAGTTATACATATATATTTCCCCACCCTCCATCCTAACCCTCCCCCACCTCCCATCCCAAACCCACCCCCCTGACTTCCGCTATACACCACTCTAATAATTCCAAACGTCCCATATAATATTTGCTCTATTCACATTGTATCCCTTGCTTATCACCCTATCAATCTAAACATTCTTACCTACAGGCTACATAATACTTCCTAGTCTGGTATTTATTCTGTATATAATCAATCCATTTTGCCCATTCCTGTATATAATTCTCCTGTTTCTGATCTTTTAAGAAAGCTGAAATTTTTGCCATTTCCGCAAACCCCGCCACTTTCTGAATCCATTGGTCAATTGTCGGTAAACAAATCTTTTTTCCAGTGCTGAGCAATCAACAACCTAGCTGCTGTAACCATATACAAAACCAATTTTGTTTCCCCTTTTGTAAAATCCTTAATTATACCCAGTAAAAACATTTGCGGAATAAATTGTAATCTTTTCTTAAATACATTTTGCATAACCCACCATATTTTTATCCAAAAAGCTTTAACCTTATTGCAAGTCCACCATACATGAAAAAAAGTAGCATCTAAACACCCGCATCTCCAACATTTTGGTTGAACATTTGGGTACATGCATGATAATTTCTTAGGATCTAAATACCATCTGTAAAACATTTTATAAAAATTCTCCCTTAAATTCTGTGACTGCGTAAATTTAACATTCTGAACCCATATTTTTTCCCACGTATCCATCATAACCGGTTCGTCAAAGTTCTGAGCCCATTTAATCATACAATCCTTCACCAATTCGCTTTCTGAATCTCTTTCTAACAATACATTATATATTCTTTTAACATGTTTGGGGACAGTCTCTTTTATCTGCTTGATCAGTTCCACTTCTTTATCCATGAAGCCAACTGGTTATATACTCTAACCAATTTAGAATAATTCCTTCTTCCAACAGTTGTTCCAAAGTTTTCAACTGCCATTCGTCCCCATCAACAATAAGCACATCTTTATATAAACACCCCCCGAGTGACTTAGTATTTGTAATCCACATGGTGTCTGCAAGATCCAACCAAAGCGGTATTTTATAATCCCAATTAGGCCGGTGCTTCTTCCATATTCTCATCAAAGCACTTCGAAGAACATGATTGTTAAACGCTTTATCCACCTTATCTTCATAAAAAAGATATGCATGCCATCCCAGAACAAGATCATGACCTTCTATATTCAATAGTTCAGTTTTTGTTTTCCCAAACCAATCTGCTACATACGTCAATGCCGCAGCTTCATAATACAGTCGAAGGTTTGGGAGTCTAAGGCCACCTCTTTCACGAGTATCTTGCATAATCTTCATCTTTACTCTCGGTTTTTTCTCCTTCCAAACAAATTTATTTAATGTTGCTTGCCATTCTAACAAGATTTTATCTGATTTAAGCACCGGTATCATCTGGAATAAGAAAATGAATCTAGGTAGAATGTTCATTTTGATTGCTGAAATCCTTCCAAGCAAAGATAGTTGTAGCTTTTTCCATACTTGAAGATCTTTCTGCATCTTTTGCCACACTTCATAATTATTTGGAAAAAGTTTTATATTTGATTCTGCAATTTGTATTCCTAAATATTTGACCTTAGAAACTATTTTGAAACCTGCCAAACTTGCAAGTCTCTTTCTTTGAATCTCTGACATATTTTTAACCATCATTTTCGTTTTATTTTGGTTCAGTCTAAACCCAGACACCATACCAAATTCTGCTATGATATTTTTCATCTGGATTATTGAATTCAAAGGATGTGAAAGGGTAACAACCAGATCATCGGCAAATGCCCTAGTTCTGTATTCCTTTTGCCTAATAATTATGCCACTTAAGGAGTTTGAGTCCCGAATTGTATTCAACAAGACTTCCAAGGTTAAAATAAATAACAATGGAGATAACGGGCAACCTTGTCTTGTACCTTTTTGTATCTCGAAAGTTGTAGACAAATTTCCATTAATAATAAGTTGTGCATTTTGTTGCTGATAAATTGCTCCAATCGCCTGTCGAAATCGTGGTCCCATATCCATCTTTTCCAAAGTCTTGGTTAGAAAATTCCAGTTCACTCGATCAAAGGCCTTCTCCGCATCCAAGAAAACCAGCACTGCAGAGATCTGCTTATTCTTATCAAGATAGCCAATTAAATCTATGAGTTGCCTTACATTTTCCTTCATGTGTCTACCTTCAATAAATCCTGCTTGGTCATAGTGAATAACCTCTTGGATAACTGGAATCAATCTGTTGGCTAGTACTTTAGCAAATATTTTATAATCTGTGTTCAGAAGAGATATCGGTCTGTAATCCTCTGGTTTCTTAGGGCCATCTTTGTCTTTGGGTATCAATGATATAAAAGCCGCTTTCCATGAGAAAGATATTTTACCTCCTTGCTGTATATTGCAAAATAGTTCTGTAAGATATTCAATCATTTCCAATTGTAAAGTTTTATAGTACATTGCAGTCAAACCATCAGTCCCTGGAGCCTTGGCTAGTTTAAGTTGGTTTATAGCTAGAGTAATCTCATCTGCAGTTATCAAACGTTCCAAATTTGCCTTTTGAAGCACAGATATTTTGGTAACCCTTTTTCCTTCCAAAAAATCATCTACTGACTTATTCTGTATATTATCCTGTAAATATAACTTAGCGTAATAGTCCACGAATGATTTTTTAATCAAATCTTGTTGATATATCGTTTTTCCTCCATACTCAATTCTATCAATAATTCTATTATTTGTGTTCTTTCTCAAGGTGTAGGCCAACCACCTACCAGGTTTGTTAGCATTAGCAAAGGTGTTGTGTTTGGCAAATTGTAAGTTAGTTGCTGTTTGTTCTGATATAAGCATTTGAAATTGATCTTTCAACAGCTTTATCGCCATCTGAAGTGCCGCATCTTTTGGAGTTGCTATAAGTAACTGCTCCTTCTTTTTTATTTCATCTTCCAATTCCATTCTCTTTTTCTGTCTGCTTTGTTTATGTTTAAAATTCATATGTATCAGGACCCCGCGCATATAAGCTTTACTTGCATCCCAAACTGTTTCAATAGGAGTACCTTTATTCATATTAAAACTAAAAAATTCCTTCATGTGTTTTTTAAGTTCAACATTTTTTTCATATCTAAATAAATTTTCGTTTACTCTCCATGACCTTCTTGACCTCTTCCCTAGCTCAATCTCTAACCACACCGGGCTGTGATCAGTTAATGTCCTGGAAAATATCTTGGTTTTCTTAGCTTTAGGAAGTAAATCCGGTGTTAGCAAAAAAAAATCGATCCTTGAGAAAGATTTATGCCTATCTGAATAAAAAGAAAAGTCCATCTCGTTTGGATGTTGTATCCTCCAAACATCTTTTCGTTCCAAGTCATCTTGTAAATCAAAAAAAACCTGTGGTAATTTAGTAGTAAATTTAGTCATTGTTCTCTTATCTATCCTTGGGGAAATCACTCCATTCCAATCTTCCATAATTAAAATACTCTTAAAATTCCAATCCAAAATTTTTAAGTGAAGCATCTTATAAAAGCTTTCTTGTTGTTGATTAGGTGCATATATTCCTACCACCAAAATAGGACCAGAATCTGTATCAAGTTCAATTGCTATATATCTACCACTATCATCCGCCTCTATAATTTTAGCTGAAAATCTTTTATTTATATATATCACCACTCCATTTTTCTTTACCAAATTAGAGGCTGCATAAAATGTTCCCAATCTTGGATTCGCTAAATACTTCTGATCTTGCAGCCTAATGTGAGTTTCTTGAAGGCAAACAACATCATCATTAAATTGCTTCAAATAGTAAAATATTTTTTTCCTTTTTTGTGGAGAATTCTTATTTATTTATTTATTTATTTATTTTATTTTTTTATTTTATTCAATTTATATCCCGCCCTTCTCCAAAAGGACCCAGGGCGGCGCACAGGAATTTAAAAACAACATACAAAGATAATACAAAACATATAAATTTTAAAATCTATTAAATGGCAACCTGCGCTAAAACCAATTAAAATCCCCCAATTAAAACTATCTAAAATTAATCGCAGTAGAGGCTATCTTAGGCCGGCTTGGTGAAATAAGTGTGTTTTTAAACACTGGCGGAAGAGGCGGAGGTCGGTGATGGTGCGGAGTTCAGGGGGTAGGTCGTTCCACAGGGTAGGGCCTGCCACAGAGAAGGCCCTTCCCCTGGGTGTCGCCAGCCGGCATTGTCCGGCCGACGGCACCCTGAGAAGGCCCTCTCTGTGGGAGCGTATCGGTCTAAAGGATGTATGGGGCAGAAGACGGTCTCGCATATAACTAGGTCCCGAGCCATGGAGTGCTTTGAAGATGGTCATCAAGACCTTGAAGCGCACCCGAAATACCACAGGA
This sequence comes from Rhabdophis nuchalis, assembly GCA_039707465.1. Classification (NCBI taxonomy): domain Eukaryota; kingdom Metazoa; phylum Chordata; class Lepidosauria; order Squamata; family Natricidae; genus Rhabdophis; species Rhabdophis nuchalis. Next base: position 2,238,519 of record CM077650.1, read on the forward strand.
AGCCAGTGCAGCTCACGCAGGATTGGTGTTATGTGGGAGCATCTAGGGGCTCCCGTAATCACCTGCGCGGCTGCGTTCTGCACTAACTGTAGCTTTCGAGTGCACCTCAAGGGAAGCCCCATGTAGAGAGCATTGCAGTAGTCCAGTCGAGATGTCACGAGGGCCTGAGTGACTGTGTGAAGGGCAGCCCGGTCCAGTAAGGGGCGCAATTGGCGCGTCAGGCGTACCTGATGAAACACCCCCCTGGCCACGGCCGCCACATGATCCTCCATGGACAGCCGGGTATCCAGGAGGACACCCAAATTGCGCGCCCTCTCCACGGGGGCCGGTGTTTCGCCCCCAATGGCCAGAGTTGGAGTAATCTGGCTGAACCGGGGTGCCGGAAACCACAGCCACTCAGTCTTGGACGGGTTGAGCTTGAGTTTGTTACTACCCATCCAGATTCGTACGGCTTCCAAACACCGGGACATCACCTCAACGGCATCGTTGGGGTGGTCTGGGGTGGAGATGTACAACTGAGTATCATCAGCGTACAGATGATATCCCACCCCAAAACCACGGATGATCTCACCCAGCGGCTTCATATATGTGTTGAATAGGAGGGGCGAGAGGACCGACCCCTGAGGAACCCCGCATAAGAGGGGCTTCGAGGCCGACCTCTGCCCCCCTGCCAACACATATTGTGACCGACCAGAGAGGTAGGACGAGAACCACCGCAAAACGGTGCCTCCCAGCCCCAACCCCCCCCAGTCGGTGCAATAGGATACCATGGTCGATGGTATCAAAATCCGCTGAGAGGTCTAACAGGACTAGGATAGAGGAATGTCCTCTATCCCGCGCCCTCCAGAGATCATCCACCAACGCGACCAATGCCGTCTCGGTGCTGTGACCGGGTCGGAAGCCGGACTGGCGCGGGTCTAGATAATCAACTTCCTCCAGGTGTCGCGGAAACTGTTGGGCCACCACACTCTCAACAACCTTCGCTAGAAAGTGAAGGTTGGAGACGGGACGAAAGTTCTCTAATAATGCTGGGTCCAGGGACGGCTTCTTGAGGAGGGGCCTTACCACCGCCTCTTTCAAGACGGCAGGCAGGGACCCCTCACTCAAAGATGTGTTGACAATGCCCTGGAGCCAGCCTCGTGTCGTCTCCCAGGATGCCAGTACAAGCCAGGAGGGACACGGGTCCAATAAACATGTGGTGGCCTTAAGTCTCTTTGACAACCTGTCCATATCCTCGGTAGTGACAAAGTCAAACTCCTCCCAGAATGGAGCCTCAAGACCAACCTCGGACAATCTCGCTGGACCACTCTCGATGGAGGGTAACTCATTCCGAATCCGAGTGATTTTGTCCTGCAGATAAATCCCAAATTCCTCTGCTCGTCCCTGCAGAGGGGCTTCCCGCAGCCTCTGGTGAAGGAGGGAGCGGGTCACCCCAAACAGGGCGGCAGGGCGGTTATCTGCGGATGCAATAAGAGTGGCACAATACTCACGTTTGGCCACTCTTATCGCCACTAAGTAAGTCCTAATATGGATTCTCACTAGTGTTCGGTCGGCTTCGGAGCGAGAGGATCTCCATCTGCTCTCTAGGCGTCTCTTGTGGCGTTTCATCTCCCTCAGCTCCTCAGTAAACCAAGGAGCCTGGGTGACTCGTCGCCGCAAGAGAGGCCGCAAGGGCGTGACTCGGTCCAAGGCCCCCGTGGCCGCACTTAACCATGCGGCCACTAGGTCCTCAGTCGAGTCATGGGGCAAGTCCACAGGTATTGGAACCTTACCGGGTCCATCAGGAGCCTGGGGCGGAACCATATAGGAGTAGTCGGCTCCGCCTCCCCGCGGTGAGGTGCGGCGATTGGAAAGTCCAGCCGAAGGAGAGCATGATCTGTCCATGACAGGGGTGTGATGGCTAAATCCCCTATTCCCAGATCATGACTCCACTGTCCCGAGACGAAGATTAGATCCAGGGTGTGTCCACCCTCATGCGTAGGGCCTAAAACTACCTGGGTCAGGTCCATGGCTGTCATGGAAGCCATGAACTCCCGAGCTACACCAGAGGTTTCGCCTGCCGACGGCAGGTTGAAGTCCCCCATTACCAAAAGTCTGGGGGTCTCAACCGCCGCCTCGGCTATCACCTCTAGGAGCTCGGGCAGGGCTGTTGTTGTATAGCGAGGAGCCAGGTATACAACTAACACGCCCATCTGCCTCCCTAGGCCCCACTTCACGAGGAGGGACTCACATCCAGTCGTCTGAGGGACAGTGGTCTCCTTCGGCTGAAGACCTTCCCTAATCATAATCGCCACCCCCCCACCCCTCCCCAGGGCCCTAGGCTGATGGAAGGCTCGGTAGCCTGGTGGGCACATTTCTACGAGGGGTAAACCCCCCTCGAGGCCCAACCAGGTTTCCGTTATACCCACCAGGTCCAGGTCCCCCTCTGACACAAGGTCATGAATGAGGGGGGCTTTGTTCACCACGGACCTGGCGTTGCATAACATCAGCCTAAGGCCCCGGCTCTGTGGTCCTTGCCCACCTAGTCTGCGATGGGAGCACGGGGAGTCGGAGCGCGTGACCGCCTGTAACCAGCAGCCACGATCCTCCGACCCTATCCGTCTCCCACCGCCCCTGCCCCTCCCCAGAACTGAACTAATGGTTAAAACCTCAGTGGAAACGACCCCCCCTCCCCTTCCTCCGTTACCTCTCTTCCACCGGCCGGCCTGGTTGTATTCCGCCCTCTAGCTGGACTATCCCTCCCCTCCTCCCTGGAACCCCCTAAAAGCCGAATTAAAAATTTGGTTAAAAACCCCCTAAGACTACGCCTCGCCCACCTCTCTGGATTAATACATCCCTCATCGAGGTGGGCCCTCGTAAAAGCGGAGGGCCAAACCTGCGAGAGGGGGGACTCCCGCAGTAGGATTAGGTCTGCCCTTGAGTACATAATGGGTCACATTTATAGCAGGGCATCAATTGGTTTAGGGATGAACAGATGTTAAAAAGATATTCAATAAATATTAAACATTAAAGATGTTGAAATAGATATTCAATAAATATTAAATAGATGTTAAAAATTAATTAATTCCAGCAAGTATAAGTCCAGTACAAAAAGGTTTAAAAGTGGGGTCATAAAATAGTTGATAGTCAATAAATAGTTTATAAATACTTAATAGGTGCAATGTGCAATATGCAATAGGTGCAATGTCTCAGGCGTGGCTTTAAAGTCCAGTCCCGCTCTTCAAAAGCCTCAGGCCTCGGCCAAAGATGGTAAATGGTCGGGCCCATTCCTGGATCTCCCGGCCCCCTCATGGGTCTTGGCTTGGGTTGGTTGGATCAGGGCGGTAGGGAGCAGGCCTCGGCCTGGATCTCCTTAGGCCTAGGCCTTGCTCTTATAGGCCACCCGGCTGCCCAGGCCTCCGATGGTTCCACTCACCCGGGCGATCTCTGAAGGAATCTTCCAACTGAGGGGTCCAGTCTGGGTCCTCTCCAGCCGCGGCCCTGCTGTTATCGGGCCTAGATCATCCTAGCCCTGGGCCAGTTCTTCTTGGCCCTCCCGGCCTGGCGTCCCGACCTCCAACGCCCCGGCCTCCAGAGCCCCGGCCTCTCCTGGCCTTTTGTGCCTGGCGAACCTCCAGGCCGGCCTCCTGACTGACCTCCTGCCTGGTCTCTAGCGCCCGGCAGCCTCCTGTCTGGCCTCCAGCGCTCCGCCTGCCTGCCAGGCCTCCGAAGCTCCCCTTGCCTGCCAGGCCTCCGAAGCCCCGAAGCTCCGCCTGCTCCCCGCGATCTCCGTCCTCCTCAGGCCAACGCCCGGCACCCGGCACCTCCAGCTGGCCGGCTCCTTCCGGCCAGCAAAGCCCCCATTCTGGGCCGTCCGCCCACCCTGGAAGGCCGTTCCGGCCTCGATGGAGCCCCAGGGTGAGTACTTGCAGGCCCCGACCCTCAAAGATGGTAAAGAGGGTCGGGAAACATCCCCTTTTTGCCAAAGAGCCCCGCGGCCTGCGCGGAGCTCAACGGCAGACCGCCATCTCTTCGCGCATGCGCAGTCTTGTAAATTCAATCCATTCACATTCCAAGATAATAATTTATTTTATTTATTTTTATTTTATTCAATTTATATCCCGCCCTTCTCCAACAGGACCCAGGGCGGCGCACAGGAATTTAAAACAACATACAAAATGGTACCAAATATATAAATCTAAAAAACCTATTAAATGACAAAAAACCTGCGCTAAAACCAAATTAAAATCCCCCATTTAAAACTGTCTAATATTTGTCCCAGCGGAGGCTATGTTAGGCCGGCTTGGTGAAATAAGTGTGTTTTTAAACACCGGCGGAAGAGGCGGAGGTCGGTGATGGGCATCTTTTGGCCTAGTCTGAAGTGTTGAGAGCATTTGCTGAAGATCTCTCTCCACAAGACTAATCTTCGGCCTTGCTCCTCCCATAGCTTCAATTTGCTTCTTGCCTTTGTCACTCTTAACACATTGTACTTGGGGCTTCCCCTGCTTCTGAGATTCTTGCATTTGTCTAGTCGTAGATCTAGTAACACGTTGTTCCACTGGCTTAAGTAATGGCATTTCAATGAGGGTCTTGGACGGTTCCTCCAAGGAAGAACTTAAAAGAAATCCTGAAGAATCCACTTGGAATCCACCTGCAGCACCCTGGGCTTCCTTCTCTTTTTGTGTCTGCTTTATCTGTTCTTCTGTCTCTTTCTCAAACAGCCTCTGCTCTAAAACATCCAAATCTGCTGGTGTTGGTGTAGATGTACGTGGGGGCGTTGCACTTGCCTTCAGTATTTCATAATAGAAATCTCTTGCCTTGTCTATAGTATTCAAACGATACCTCACCCCTTCATATCTGAATATAACACCCATTGGAGCATCCCACCTATACTGTATCTCTCTTTTCTTCAGCTCCGCTACCAAAAATCCAAAATCCCTTCTAAACTTTAACATCGCTGGTGGTAGTTCCTTGAAAACACCAATCAAATTCCCATCTATATGAAGAGAAGAGTAAAAAGACTTCTGCAAAATATCATTTCTGAAGTTTCTCTCAGTAAAATATATCACAACATCTCTTGGTAATTGCCTTTGTAATGCTATGCGTGAATTTGCTCTGTAGATTTTATCAATTTTAGCAGAAATCACGTCAGGATCATCCACTTTTAATAACGTAGCCAAAGCATCGGCACAAACTTTTCTTAAATTCTCTCCAGGGTTTTCTCTTAAACCTCTCAGTCTAATGGCGTACTCCATAGCCCTAAATTGTATCATAATAATCTCATTATCCAACCTGTGCATATTCCCCTCCATTTCCACAAATTTCAGATCCGTTTCTTTCGTTTTGGTTTCCAAATTCAAAGCCAGTTGCTCAACCTTGCTATCCACCTTAAGAATAACTTCTGACAGCCCCGTGGCTATTACTTGCATATTTTTATCAAGCTGATCATGCTTTTTTATGGTATCCTGGACCATTTCTTTAACCTCATTAATTTATTTACCTAGAAAAGCAATTTCTTTACCAATAAAGTTCTTCAAATCCTGGAGGTTTATTGCAGCGTCTGGGGAAGCCCCCCTTTGTTCCGTTGCCATGCTTAACAAAAAAAACAAGAAACACTTCTTCCCAGCTTTCTCACAAAATACTCTTCCAAGTAGATCAGATTATATATTAGCTAACTTCAAAGTTGTTTCAGCCGTTTCAGCCATTCCACCTTAACTGTCAATCAGGATTGTATACAAGCCAAAATACACAAAACAACTAACTTTCGTTTCGTTTCATCTGGTAATTAACGCCATCTTGATTCCTTTGTTCTAAAAGCTATGTCTTAAATCTGCTGTTATCTAATAAGTTCACAGACTTTAATTACTTGCGTTTAAGATGATTAGCCAAGAAATTTGAAGTATGAAGTTCGTTTGGAATGTAGATTAAAAGTTGAGAACAGTTGCCTTGCTCCGCTAATTAGCTAATTAGCGAAGTCTCCTCACTCGTCCGGAGCGGATAGCAGCCTGAAGGGGGGGTCCCACCTTGCTCGCTCCTCAGAGGAAAACAAACCTTCTGAGGGCTTCGCAAGGGAACTCTACCCAGACAGCATAAACTCTCTCACAAGCTCGTTAGGAGCTTGGAGCTTCCGAGGCGTTTTGATGATATAAAAAACGCCTCAACAGGCGAGTGGGATGGCAGGCTTGAAAAAAAGCCTGCCGACAGCAACTGCAGCTCAGCCGGAAGTCCGAGGTTGCTGTTTCTTGAGATGACCTCTTGAATTTGCTGTCTACAAACTGAAATCTAGTAATTGAATCCTGAGTGCAAGCTAATGTATGGGAAGAATGTAGTCTAGCCTGTGACTGGTCCTGTTAAATCCTGATGGCCTCTGACACTGCAGTGGGGACAAACAGATCACTGTGCAGATGTGCGATGAAGCAAGACATTATTATTATTATTATTATTTATTCAAATTTCTAAACCGCCCCCTCTCCCCGAACGTGTCCTCATCTTAAATTACTTGATTGCAACAAAGCATCACCAGAGACCATGAAATTACGTTGTGTAATTTTTATTTTTATTTTTAAATTACACAACGTAATTTCATGGTTCTCTGTCTAGATGGTCTCTGGTGATGAGCCGAAAGGCAGAGAGGGAAACAGTATGTCTCCTCCCTTAATGGGGCCCTAACAGGAAGTTGTGAAAACAATTATCTATACTAAATACTCCTGTCTTAGCTGGTGCAATGGGTAGAGCCTGGTTAGGCTGTAGTGCTAGGCTTCTGCCTTGGATGCATTGCAGCCCCGGTTCGAATCCCAGTGGGGTGTGGCCAACTGATGAGAGCTAATAAGCTCGAAATAGATCTATCTTGGTCTCTCAAATTTAAATTTATTGATCAGCTCATAAAACTAACATATATATATATTTGAAGCATTGATGTGACATCGCTTCAGGATCAAGTATCTCTGCTACCCTCTGGCTTCATGAAAGCCCAGTGGCGGTTACAGAAGTGGTGACTGGGTCCTCATTACATTTCTGGCAGAGATGAAGTTGCAGCCAGTGTGGGAAGGCCTGTTTCAAGTACTATTGACAACTGAGTCAGCCGTGTGAACGAGAGGGTCCATTACTCCAGAGTGAAGGGACCTGTGAATCTTTATAGATGGACTGTGTCATCAAATGCATCTGAACCGTTGAAGCAAGCTTTTCGAAGACCAGCGTTAGCTTAGCTTATGGAACATTGGGTGTGGGAATTGCTTATTGGCTGGGGGTAATAAATTTTGTTATTGTGCTTTTGCTTTTGCTCAGAAAAGAATTGGCAAAGTGGTTGATATCTATGTTGTGTCCAATGAATGTACAGCCAGTACAGACCCTGGAAGGTTAAGGGTAAGCCCTTTTGTTTTACACATATATACCTTAAACAAAGGGGGGGGGGGCTAGTTCATTAGGACAATGAAATTCACAGTGATTGCCTTGTTGGATGTTTATCGGGTAGGGATGAAGCCTTTATGGGTGATACTTAGTTTTCCCCTTTTATGGCTGCAGTTATGCTTCCATTCTGAGCCTGATAATGTATATTCACAAGTGCAGGCACAGTTATCACATTTTTTTTAAAAAAAATTATTTTTATTATTGAAAATAAATAAAAAGAAACATCATTCATTTCGTGCTTTGTACAACATGTCATTCAGACAAACGCTCTGTGCGCCAGTGCTTAATCTCGCAAAGATATTAATCTATATATATCACTTTTGTATCATACAGTAACATTTCCATTTATGAAATCAATCTTTATCCCCTAAACCTTCAATATATAAAGATATTAAATAGAAAAAAACCAACAGAATAAGAACAGAAAATCTTCGCATGTTATACCATTGTTTTCTAGAGGTAACTTTATCACACTAAAATAAATTATTTTGTCATAAAATTAGTTATATAATAATATAATGTGTATTGTTATATCCCTTAGTTTCCCCTTTTTTCCAGCCATTGATAAAATTTATTCCATATTTCATAGAATTGTTCGCTGTCTTGTTCTCTAATTTCAAACGTTAATTTACTCATCTCTGCACATTCCATAATTTTATAAATAACTTCTTCCTGCGATGGTAATTTATCATTTCTCCAATTTTTTGCAAACACGATTCTAGCGGCTGTCAAAATATTTACAATTAGGTATTTCAAATTCTTGTCAAATATTTCTAACGTGATTCCAGCCATGTGTGGATCATACTCCAATAATTTTTAGCCTCCGGACAGGTCCACCACATATGGTAGTAAGTACCAGGCGTCTGATGGCATTTCCAGCATTTTTGGGATTTGTTCTTATTCATTTTTGCGATTCTCGATGGTCATAAGTGCCACCTGTAGAACATCTTTTTTTTTTTTTTTTATTGAAAAAGTTTTATTGGTTTTACATTTTTTAACAGGATAGGGTAATGGTTACAAAGAAATTTTGAGAGCATTCACGTCAGAGTCGTCGGACCTTCCGAGACCTCAAAATACACATTAAAAAAGTTAACATAGAAAACATTTTCCATACCACTACAAGATGGAAGCAAGTACATTTACCTAAATTCTCCCTTCCATGCTGTCAGACATTTACAAAAAGTCCGGATAGAAATATTATACAAAATTGTTCAAGAAAAATCAAGGCAAAGTTATTTTTTTGATCTAAGTCTTTTGGCTATTGTATCTTCTTTCTCTCCTCCCTGGCCCCTCGCGGGCGGGGCCGTGACCCCCTCCGTCCCCCCTGGATCTTCCCCCAGGGCAGAGGAATATTTTTTAAGAAAGGCTTCCGCCTCAGCAACTGTTTTAATCCTCACTCTTCCTCCTTCCCAGAACACCAGCATCCCTTCAGGTGTCATCCACTTGAACCAAATCCCGTGATCAAACAAGGTTTTAGACAAGAAAGAAAATTTCTTTCTTGAATCTCTAATTTTTCTAGGGATCTGCTTCAAGATAGTGACCGTTTCTCGTTGATAAATTAAAGGTTTCTCTCTCTGCGCTTTCAGGATTTCCTCTCTGGTTGACCTTCTAACAAATTTCACATGTATCTCTCTAGGCACTTCATTCATCTTGGCATATGCAGAATTAATTCTATAGGCTAGGTCAATGTCCCCCCTGATCTCATCTTTGGGTTTTTGTAAATAGTCTGCTAAAATTGTACTCATAAGATCAGGTAGGCATTCACCAGATTCCTCAAGAACATTCTGAAATCTCAAAAAATATGTCATTCTTTCCATATCTATCCTAGACACATGCCCATTTATTTCCCCCACCTCATTAGAAACATTTTTAATCTCTCCCTTAGCCCCCTCCAGCCCCCCCTCCAATTCCTCGGTCTTCTGTGTATTCTCCAACACTTGCTTCCGGGTATCCAATAGTTCCTTTTTAAAAGTACTATTTTCAGCCCTCTGGGCCTTTATTTCTGATATCAAAGTTTGCATAGAGGTTTCAAGAGAAGCCATCCTTTGTTCCAAATTTACAAGTGCTGCTTCTTGTGCCATGGTTAAAAGTTAGAGTCACTGCCACCAAGATGGCGTTTTCCGGGTGGGGCTGGTGGGGCAGATCAGGAGCTCAGTTCAATTCAGGGCTGTGAAGTTGCAAACAATTCAGAAACCAAAAGAGACACAATTTCCCAAATCAGCAAATAGTAATAACGAAGGTATTCCAGAGAAGAAGTCACAAATCCATCAAAAAAATTTTTTTTTTCAAAAATCCAGAGAGAGTCCTGCTTTCAAAGAGACGCTGGAAATTTTCCTTAGTTGAAATAGTCAAGCAGGGACAAAGAGAAGCCACTTCCACCGCCCATCTAGCCAGAGGAAGAGAGTAGCAAAAAAAAGAAATTTTTTAAGCTCAGCCAGACCTAGAAACAATGTTGCAGAAAGTCACAATCCACTTTCCCTTGTTAAAGACCGTCCGGAGTGAAAGTTTCCGCTTTCTCTTTGCAGAGAAGCCATCTTAGCGTGCCGCTTAAATCCGAGGGGTTTTTTTTTAAAATTAAACACCCCCCTCCCAGTCCGTTCAGCCTGGCTGGCAGCAAGGAAAAAAAGGTGTTCTTTTAAACTCACTCCCTCTCGCAGCTGAAGCCTCGGCGATCCGCCCGACCTCTCCGTTCAGCCCTCTCCATTAAAGCGAATGGCACCGACAGCCGTTGGAGAAGGAAAACCCCCCCGCTAGCATGTTCCTCTCCTCCTAGGTCGCAGAGAGGAGCGCCCTCCCCACCGCCGTGACGAGGGCCGCTCCCTCTGAGCCGACCCTACGGGAAACCTCCGGTAACCGGAGAGTTTCGCCCCCCTGGGGGGGCAGAAAAGGCAACAAAGCGGCGAGCGAGCCCTAGGCTCGCCCGTCTCCGCTGGAGCCGGATACCGGAAGTGGCCTGTAGAACATCTTATACAAGTTCTCTTTGTAGGCTGTTGACATCGTCATTTTATAGTTTTGTGTCCACAGCTTTTGCCACTTATCTAAGTCAATCCCATGCCCAAAGTTTTTCCCCCATGTTATCATTGTTTCTTTCACTTGCTCTTCCTGGAGTTTAAACTCTAATAAGTAGGCATAGAGTTTTTTAATTATTTTTTCGTCGACGCCTGTTAATATTTTGTCTAATTCCGTCATTTTGTCATAAACCCCTCCTTTTTTTTGATCTTCCTTATATCTTGAATGTATTTGTGTGTATGTATACCAATTAATATCCATTCCTTCTTGACTTCCGGTTCCGGCTCCAGCGGCGACGGGCGAGCCTAGGGCTCGCTCGCCGCTTTGTTTCTTTTCCTGCCCCCCCACGGGGGCGAGACGCCCCGTTTTTGGGGGTCTTCCGTAAAGCCGGCTTGCCTGGGTCGTCCTCCCCCAGCGGCAGCTGGGAAGCGACCCTTGTCTTCGGCTTAGGTGGAGGAGGACATGCTGCGGGGGGTTTCCCCTTCGCCAATGGCGGGCGGCATCGTTCTGAAAACATGGAGAGAGCTGGCCGTCTGAGTCGGAAGGCTTCCCGGGGATTCGGCTGCGAGGGTGAAAGTGAGTGGTTTTAAACATATATTTTTTTTGCTGTCAGCCTGGGCTGAAAGAACTTGGAGGGGGGTGTCTGCTTGTTAAACCCCCCCTCGGACTAAAGCGGCACTTAAGAATGGCTCCTCGCTGCGAGGAAGCGGATATCTTTAATCTGGACTGTTTGAAACAAGGGAAAGTGATCTGCGGTTTGTCTTTGAAACAAAGTATCTAGGTCTGGCTGATTTGAAACATTTTTTTTTTACCACTCTCTCCTTCTGGCTCTGAGTCTGGGCAGGGGAAAATGGCTTCTCTTTGTCCCTGAATGACTATTTTACTTATGGAAAATTCCCAGCGTCTCTTTGTGATTTGGACTCCCTCTGGTTATTAAAGAAGAATTTTTTTTTTGGATTTGTGATTTCTTTTCTGGAGTGCCTTCGTTATTATAATTATTGATCTGGAAAACTGTTTCTCTCTTGGTTCCTGAACTTTACAACCCTGAACTGAACTTTTGGCTCCTGACTTGCCTCAACAGCCCCACCCAAAAAATGCCATTTTAGTGGCACGGATCTTAACAGCTAATCATGGCACAAGAATCAGCACTGGCAAGCTTAGAACTAAGGATGGCCTCTCTTGAATCTGTTATACAAACTTTGGTACAAGAAATCAAGGCCCAGAGGGCAGAAAATATCAACTTTAAAAGGGAATTATTGGACACACGGAAACAAGTGGTGGAGAACACACAGAAGAATGAAGAACTGGAAGGGGGGCTGGCGGGGGCTAAGGGAGAGATTAAAAATGTTACTAATGAGGTTGTGGAAATAAATGGGCATGTGTCTAGGATTGATATGGAAAGGATGACATATTTTTTGAGATTTCAGAATGTTTCTGAGGAAACTGGTGAATGTCTCCCTGAACTCATGAGCACAATTATAGCAGACTATTTACATAAACCTAAGGATGAGATCAGGGGGGACATTGACCTAGCCTACAGAATAAACTCTGCATATGCCAGGATAAATGAAGTACCCAGAGAGATACATGTTAAATTTGTTAGAAGGTCAACCAGAGAGGAAATCTTGAAAGTGCAAAGAGGAGGTCCGTTAATTTACCAACAAAAGGAGGTTGCCATCCTGAAGCAGATCCCAAGAAAGATTAGAGAAGCAAGAAGGAAATTTTCCTTCTTGTCCAAAAAATTGTTTGACCACGGGTTCAGGTGGGTGACGCCCGAAGGGATGCTGGTGTTCTGGGAAGGAGGAATAGTGAGGATTAAAACAGTTGCTGAGGCGGAAGCCTTTCTTAAAATACATTCCTCTGTCCTGGGGGAAGATCCAGGGGGGGCAGGGGGGCCACGGCCCCGCCCACTGGGGGCCTGGAAGGAGTGATAGAAGATACAATTGCCAAGAGACTTAGATCTAAAAAATAACTTTGCCTTGATTTTTTGAATAATATTGTATAACATGTGCATCTGGATTTTTGTAAATGACTGACAGCATAGAACTGAGAACTTAGAAATATGTACTTGCTTTCACTTTGTAGTGTACGGAAAATGTTTTTTGTTAATGATCTATTTTGATGTCCCGGTAGGGCCGACGACTTTGACGTGAATGCTCTCAAAATTTCTTTGTATCCCTTACCCTACCCTATTGAAAAACTGTAAAACCAATAAAACTTTTTCAATATAAAAAATATCCATTCCTTCTTGTTTTAATTCTTGAATAGTTTTAAGATCACCCCTTGAGTTTAATAGATCCGAATATCTGGTTGTTCGTTCCTTTTTGTATATTATTGCGTAAGTGAATGCTTCAGTAATTGATACCCAGACTGGTATTTTAAAATAGTGCGATTTCTTGATCTTCTCCCAGTTTACAATCAAGGATTCTCTTATGTAGTGCCTTCTGAAAAGACCATGTTTCCTAGTGTTTCTATACCATAGAGCTGTGTGCCATCCCGATGGCAAATCATGTCCCTCTAATTCTAATAGTCTAGTGTTTCTCAATGTAATCCAATCTTTAATCCACATCAAATTTGCAGCTTGATAGTATAGTTCCCAATCAGGTAATCCCATACCTCCCCTTATTTTAGCATCTTGTAAAATTTTTAATCTTATCCTTGCTTTTTTCCCTTGCCATATAAACTTTAAGACCATTTTCCTTAATTTTTCAAAAAAGTCCTTGCCCAATCTAATTGGGATTGTCTGGAATAAATATAATACTTTAGGCAAAATATTCATTTTTATTGTGGCTATTCTCCCTAATAATGATAATTGTAAATTCTGCCATCTCGTAAGATCTGCTTCTGTTTGTTGTGTGAGTTTAGAATAATTCTCCTTTTTAAGCGTGCTGCATCTCGACGTCAAGTAGATTCCTAAATATTTGAGCCTATTTGTGATTTGAATTTTCAAGTTTCCTGTTAATTCTTCTTTCTGTCTTCTTGTCATATTCTTTGTCAAGATTTGTGTTTTATCTTTATTTATTTTCAGACCTGTTATTTTTCCATATTCCTCAACTTTTCCTATCAGTTTGGACGCGGTTTTAAGTGGTTCCTCGAGGATGAAAACTAGGTCGTCTGCAAAAGCTTGTAATTTATATTGTTCTTTCCTAATTGTCATTCCCTTTATTTCTTTGTCTTCTCTTATCTTTCTATTTAACACTTCTAGCGTTAATACAAAAAGTAAAGGTGATAGTGGGCAACCTTGTCTTGTACCTCTTTTTATCTTAATGTTATCTGAAAGTTCTCCATTTATTATTATCTTAGCTGTTTGGTTGCGATATATAGTATTTATAACATGTATAAAATTTTGGCCAAATTTCATTTGTTCTAGCTGTTGCAACATAAACTTCCAATTCACGTTATCAAAGGCTTTTTGTGCATCAAGAAACATCAAAGCCATTTGTTTTTCAGAATGTGCTTCATAATATTCCAACGTGTTCAAAATTATTCTCATGTTATCTTTAATTTGTCTCTTTGGTAAGAATCCATTTTGGTCTGGATGTATAAGATTATTTAAATATTTTTTGAGCCTTTCTGCTAGTATTGATGCAAATAACTTATAATCCGAGTTTAACAATGAAATTGGTCGATAATTCTTTACCTGCAGGAGATCTGTTGCTTCCTTTGGTATCAGTGAAATATAGGCTTCTGACCAAGAATTCGGCATTTTACTACCAGACATAATTTCATTCATCAATTCTAATAAAGGAAGCGATAGTACTTCCTCCAAAGTTTTGTAAAACTCTCCTGGGAGGCCGTCCGGTCCCGGGGCTTTCCCATTTTTTTGTCTTTTAATAGCTTCAGTTAGTTCCATCATCGTTATCTTTGCATTTAGTATATTTCTACTGTCGTCCGATATAACCGGGAGGTTTGCCTCTTGTAAGTAGTTTTTAACATCCTGTTCTAGTATGTTTTCTTTTTCGTATAGTTTTGTATAATATTCCTGAATAATTTTTTTTTCTCCTTATTTAAATAATGTATTTGTCCTTGTTCATTTTTTTTAATCTTCCTTGCCTCTCTTTCTTTCTTTAGAACACAATCACATTGAAACCACTGATGATGATGCCATTTTCATCAGATCGACCTTTGAGGAAGGTGTGCCAAGGTGCAACCTATGACATTGTTACAAGACATGCTGAGCTATCCTATAAGATGGAAACCATATATGAGCAATGCACACATCTGTATGGGAATTATACCCCTTCATATAGAAGATTTAGAATAATTGAGGAAGCCTTTTTTTTCTTATGATGTGTTAGGACTATAATCCTAGTGTTGGGTTGGCAATATATATATAAGCCATGATTACAAATGGTCTCTGTTACTTTAAATGTTACAGTTGAATGTAATTGGCTGCTGTAATTAACTCAGCAATAAGAGGAAGCCAGGAGCACTATTAGTTTGCTGCCTTTGAAGTGGAGATACTGTGGTGTCAGATTAGGTCAGCAGAAAAAGGAAGAATCATGGATTGCAACTGTAAGCTAACTGCTTTTGAGTTAAAGACTGTATTTGATTCAAGACTTACTATCACTGCTTGTGAAGCAGTAGTTTATTTTTCCATCACAAGTAAGCTACTTGTTTTTACTATCAGTGTCTGAGACTCTATTGGTGTGTCTTCTAGCAACGTTTCTCTAGCTGCAAATTCTGTGGCTTTCTGTCTTCTAAAGGAGATATCCCTAACATGATGAAATAAAAGCTCCCTCGAAGCTTATGTTTCTGTGTGGAGGTCTAGGCCTAACAGGTTTGCCTAATCTGTAGAAGGGGAGATGTGCAATTGGATATGTTAAAGGCCCTCCCCATATGAGACTGCTACAGATGAGGCAAAAGAGAAATGTGGCTGGACCCCTGGAACCTGGAAGTCTTACACCAATAGCGCCTGAACCGAACAAGAGAGAAGGAAATGTCTTTTTGTATTTAATGCAAATACCTTTGAATAGCTCATCTTTTTGGGTAAAAAGGAGAGACTACAGTCTCCGATAGAATGACAATATTTTGTGGGAGTACCAGTGCCTGGAAATTATCATAGAACCTAATAATTATACTCTCTCACACATAATCACTATTTTAGGGAGTCCACACAAGCCCAATAAGTAGACTCATAAGGAAAAAAAACTGGTGGTAGAGTGATGCTTATTGATGAGATGATAAATCAAAGTCCTTATCAAAAGAATAGAGAATCACCTAAAAAGGTAATGCCTCCGCCTACACATCATGCACATGATGTACACGAAACTCATCCTAAGCATGATACAGATGATATCACAGCAGGTACAGAACCTGTGGATGGAACTCATGCACATGTACATCTAGGTCATGCACCTGATGGTAGAAGGGAACATGAACATGTGGAACCATCTATAGGGGGATAAGAGGAACATGTTGTTATACATCCAGGTGCACATCCTGTAAGATGGTCTATAACACCAGTGGATATTACCAGAAATATGGTATAGGGGGAAGAGATGCATGCTTATGCTTGGTCATCTCGCTTGAGCCTCGGCTGAGAGTGCATCAATGAACCTTCATCAGCGATAGCTGCTTTAGCTGATGATATGGGTGTGTGACCAAACCGGAGTGACAATTGATTAGGACTTTGAGAACTTTGTTATGTCAAAGGTGGAGGTTGTTTCAATTCCTTGAAACAGCTAAATTCAGCTAAGCTGAATGCTTTGCACAATATAACTACACGTTGAACACATGTCACTGAAAGCTCTGCTTTTAGGAGTGTTTGGAATTTTTTGACTTCCTGGTTCCCAGACTTCTCTTGGCTGAAGGAAGCAGTGGTGGGAATCATAGTAATAATTGTGTTATGGTTAGTTACTTGTGCCTGCATAATACAATACAATAATACAATACAATACAATAGCAGAATTGGAATGGACCTTGGAGGTTATCTAGTCCAACTCCCTGCCTAGGCAGGAAACCCTATACCATTTCAGACAAATGGCTATCCAACATCTTCTTGAAGACTTGCAGTGTTGGGGCAGATGTGCTCCTTTACGCTTAAAGTGTATCAAATGTAGCCAGTGCTGCTTGAGTTGCTTTAGAGGTTCTAAGTGTTCAGAGAAGAAGGAATTAAGCGGAAGGGAGGCCAGAATTATGATGCAAGAGATTGAGAATTAATTCACCTGAAGTTACCCAAATAACAGTTCTAATTGGAGAGAGGGTGAATTGAGAGAATAATAATAATATCTCTGAATTATTTGGGTAAAATAGGTTCTTTGAGGAATCTGATAGACTCCATTTTGTATATCGGAAAAGCAAGCAATTTTTTCTGGAAAATCACAACTTGGAAGGTTACAGTGACCTGATCAGAAATAGCTTGGAAACTTCCTTTGTAACAGGGAGTAACAGGACATGTTTTGCAGGAAGCCAGTAATGATCTTGTTTAGTTCTGGGAAAGCGAGGTCCTTTGGGGCTTCTGAACATGTATGTTTTTGGAACATTTGGGGAATTTCCATGTACTTTTCATATTGTATTTCGTGCACGCAATTGTATTTTTGTATCCAAGATATGACACAGATGATATTTCATTTTGTGTATTTAAGGTGCGCCTATGCACCTGGTTCCCATTCTCATTTGTTTGGGAATCCACCTGCAGGTGAAATAAAATAGCTGTTTCCTGTTACCATAGTATCCACGACCATTTTTTGGTATGAAGAAATTATAGCTGGGATATTTTTTCTCACAGATGGGTGCAAACCATCTCTTTTGTACAGTTTTTCATTGGACCAGCTGCGGGCATCATGACTAATAAAACCAAAGCCTTCCCTTTTACACTACTCCTTTAGCCAAACATTGAACTCTGCTACACACTGGCCCTTCCCTTTTTGCTCCTTATATACTGGTATAACCTCTGAGAAGATAAGCCTACAACCTGTACTACTAAGTTCATACCCCAAGCTCTGGAAATCATTCTGCACAGAAAGTACATCTTTTTGGGACAGATCATTTGTGCCAAGATGTATAATAGCATCAACATCACAGTCCTTACTTGCTTTCTTGACTATCTTAAGAATATGTCTCTTGTCTATGCTGGCAGTAGCACCTGGCAGATACCTGACCTCTTTCAAAATTTCCATATCGTTTCCTAAATTTACATCCCTTATGATTGAGTCACCAACCAGAAGGTGACTTCTCTTTTTGGATACCTTGCTCTTCTTGTGCGACTGATGTGTGATGCCTGTTTCACACTTTCCCCTTTTCCCCTGCTTATTTGAGTCATCATTATCACAACTACCTTGACCTGTCACTTTAGTGTCCCCATTAAGGTCAGCAAGGGCGCTATATCTGTTATGCTGGGACACAGCAAAAGTTTTGTGTTATTGATTGGTTGTCTTTGTTTAATAATTATAATCATCTAAAATTTGGACTATTTGAACTATCTTATATTACCAAAATGACAAGCAGTATAAATTCAAGTAAATCAAGGAAGTAAACTCCATCATCCACAGCATCATTTGCAGTATCCTCCATGGCATCGAGCCCAGTCAACACTCCATGGACACCTTTTTGCAGAATGAAAGATTTAACACCTTTCAGTCAGAGATGAAAAATATGATTCAACTAATGCAGGAATCATTACAAGGAGCCATGGCAAAGAATCGTGAGGGCATGGCAGATAGGATGCAAAAGATGGAACAAAAAATGGAAGATAAAATAGACAATATCCACCAAATAATAACTAAAAATGAAAAACGGATCCAGAAAGTGGAAGAAAAAGCAGAGCAAACAGGTAAGAAAGTAGAAGAAATGGAGAATAAACTATTCAAGGTAGACAACGACCTGGAATGATCCATTATTATGCTGGAGATGGATAAGACAGAATATTTTTTAAGATTCCAAAATATTGAAGAAGAAAAGGGGGAAGATGTTGCAGAGAAAATGGCAGAACTATTGGCAGAAGCAATGGAGATGGACAAAACAGGAAGCTCACTATGGCATAAAAGAAACATTCAGAGTATACACAAGCTACGCGAGAAGAAATAAACTCCCTAGGGAGGTACATGTGAGATTCTCAAAGAGGGCAATGAGAGCAGGAATACTTCAAAAAGCAAGAGATGCACCATTGAAATATAAAGGAAGAGAAATAGTAGTTTTGAAGCAGATACCCAGAAGAGTAAAAGATACAAGGAGACAATACCAGTTTCTGACAAAACAATTGATCAAACATGAGGTAAATTTTAGATGGCTAATACCTGAGGGAATATTGGTGATTTGGAAGGAAAATAGACTTGATACAGTGGAGAGTGCACAACAACTCTATGAGTACTTCATAGAACATGAAGGAGAAGAGAAAAGGGAGCATGTACAGAAGTTGGAAGTGACAAAAGAAGGAAACACTCAACAAGAAGGAATTGGAACAGAGGAAAAAGAGAGAAGGGAAAGAGAAGGAGCAAGGCAGAAAGAACAGAGAGAAATAAGATCAACTAGAACAAAACCTATCTATAAGTAAACAATGGAAGAAGAAATAAAACTACTATCACTCAATATAAATGGACTAAACTCACCAATAAAAAGAAAAAGAATTTTTAATAAATTAGAGAAATTGAAATTAAATTTAATTTGCTTGCAAGAAATGCATATTGAAAAGCAAAATAGTAAGATATTAGAGTATCCCAAAATTGGGAAACTATATTCTTCATTAGCACAGCAAAAGAAAAGAGTGGCTCTATATATTAAAGAAACAATAAAGGCTAGAAAATTTTTTGCAGATGAAGAGGGGAGAATACTGATGGTGGAGATAATAAACCAAAAACAAATACTGTTGATTGGGATGTAGGCACCTAATAATAAGCAAGATGAGTTTTATGGAAAACTGCACAAGAAGATAATTGAATTGGAATATGAAAATATTTTTGTGGTAGATTTCAACGCAGTTGTGGATATAGAACTTGATTATAAGAGTAGATAAATAGGTAAAAAAGCTAGGAAAACACACCCCAAAAGCTTCTTCAAAATGAGAGAGGAATTAGGAATGCAACATATATGGAGAGAGACACACCCTAAGGAGAAGCAATACTCGTTTTATTCTAATATGCACAAATCTTGGTGCAGAATAGATATGGCGTGGATGACATCAGAATTGAAAGCATGCGCCAAGAGGTATGAATAGAACCCAATGTTTGGGCAGACCATAACCTAATGAAAATTGTGTGGAAAGGACAAAAAAGAAAATGGAGATGGACATTAAACCAAGCAATATTGCAAGAAAAAGAATTTACACAAAAAATGGAAAAAGAATAGGACTTTTTCTTTAGGGAGAACAGGAAGGAAGAGACTTCACTACAAACTGTATGGGATACTGTCAAAGCATATATGCGGGGATTAGCAATAACATATATGGGAAAGAAAAACAAAAGGAAGAAAAATATAAGTTAATGTTAGTGTGAAGCTCCCAAGAGAAAACCCCAATT
The DNA here is from genome assembly GCA_039707465.1 of Rhabdophis nuchalis. Lineage (NCBI taxonomy): Eukaryota > Metazoa > Chordata > Lepidosauria > Squamata > Natricidae > Rhabdophis > Rhabdophis nuchalis. Next base: position 2,258,369 of record CM077650.1, read on the forward strand.
AATTCATGGCCTCAAGATAAAGTTAAAAAAATATCCATTTATTAGGATTAACATCTTGGCCGAGAGTCCGGTGGAGCCAGAACTGAAAGTTATTTGATGGCGTCTGAACTTTACACCCCTATGCACCCTCCCCTCTACCTGTCATAAATCACGTTACCCAATTAGCATCGAAAGTAAATCTATGCATGCACAGTCACAGGTCATTCTGAGATTCCATTCTGACCACAAGAATGTCAATAATTCTCACTTCTCTATGGCAGCCTGATGTCAACGTTCCAGCGTTGCCATAATGATTATCAGACTGCCCTAACGAAGTGAAAATTCTTCACATTCCTGTGGTCGGAAAAGGAATCTCAGGATGACCTGTGACTGTGCATGCATAGATTTACTTTCGATGCTAATTGGGTAACATGATTTATGATAGGTAGAGGGGAGGGTGCATAGGGGGGTAAAGGATCTGCTGGCTGTGAGCTGTGTGTCAGAAACAGTAAAGAGGACAAAGTTAGAGTAAAACTGCCTCCATTTTATTTGAACTTTCCTCATGCTGATGGGAGGATCTTTTGGCTGTAGGGGGTACTCAGAAAGAGTAGAGAGGACAAAGGTAGAGTGAAATTATCTGCTGTTCATTTGAACTTTCCTGAGGCTGGTGTGAGGATCTGATGGCTGTGAGCTGTGTGTCAGAAACAGTAAAGAGGACAAAGTTAGAGTAAAATTGTCTCCATTTTTTTTAACTTTCCTGACGCTGATGGGAGGATCTACTGGCTGTGAGGGGAGAGTCAGAGAGAGGACAAAAGACAAAGGCAGAGTAAATTGCCTCAATTGCATTTGAACTTTCCTGAGGTTGGTGTGAGGATCTGCTGGCTGTGAGCTGTGTGTCAGAAACAGTAAAGAGGACAATGTTAGATTTTAGTTTAGTTTAGTTTATTTCGAATTTATATACCACCCTATTCTCCCAGATGGGACTCAGGGCGGTGCACAGAAAAGATAAAACCCAAAACAAATACAACAATATAAAATGGTATTAAATAAACTCTGTGCTAAAATAATTTAAAATTATTAAAATTCAATTAAAATTACTCGTTAATTTATCTATGTCAGGCCAGCCAGGTGGAAGAAATAGGTTTTGAGTGCCAGGCGGAAGAGGCACAGGTCTGTGATGGTTCGGATGTCGGGGGGGAGGTCGTTCCAGAGGGCTGGACCCACCACAGAGAAGGCCCGTCCCCTGGTGGTCGCCAGCCGGCATTGACCGGCAGACGGTACCCTGAGGAGGCCCTCTCTGTGGGAGCAGACAGGTCGAAGGGAGGTATGTGGCAGGATGCGGTCTCGCAGGTAGCCAGGACCCGTGCCATGGAGCGCTTTAAAGATGGTAACTAGCACCTTGAAGCGCACCCGAAAGACCACAGGCAGCCAATGCAGCTCGCGCAGGAGAGGTGTTATACGGGAGTACCGTGCGACTCCCAAAATCCCCTGCGCAGCCGCATCCTGCACTAACTGGAGTCTCTGGGTGCATCTCAAGGGGAGCCCCACGTAGAGAGCATTAGAGTAGTCCAGGCGGGAGGTAACGAGGGCGTAGGGCGTCCCGATCTAGAAAGGGGCGCAACTGGCACATCAGGTGAACCTGATAGAAAGTCCCCCTGGCCACGGCCATCACATGGTCATCCATGGACAGCCGAGAGTCCAGGAGGACACCCAAGTTGCGAGCCCTTTCTGCGGGGGCTAATGACTCGCCCCCGATAGCCAGAGATGGCACTAATTGGCTATATCGAGACGCCGGAAACCACAGCCACTCGGTCTTGGACGGGTTGAGTCGGAGCTTGTTCCTCCCCATCCAGACCCGCACGGCTTCCAAACACCGGGACATCACTTCAACGGCATCGTTGGGGTGGTTAGGGGTAGAGATGTACAGCTGAGTATCATCAGCGTACTGATGGTACTCTACCACAAAACCACAGATGATCTCACCCAGCGGCTTCACATAGGTGTTAAACAGGAGGGGCGAGAGGACCAACCCCTGCGGCACCCCACAAGTGAGGGGCCTCGAGGACGATCTCTGCCCCCCTGTCAACACAAATTGCGACCGGTCGGAGAGGTAGGAAGAGAACCACCATAATACGGTGCCTCCCATCCCCAACCCCTCCAGCCGATGCAATGAGATAACATGGTCGATGGTATCAAAGAGAGATCTAACAGGACCAGGATAGAGGAACATCCCCTATCCTGAGCCCTCCAGAGATCATCTACCAACGCGACCAATGCCGTCTCCGTGCTGTACCCGGGCCAGAAGCCGGACTGGCGTGGGTCTAGATAGACGGTTTCCTCCAGGTGACGGGGGAACTGTTGTGCTACCACACTCTCTACAACCTCAGCAAGAAAGCTGAGGTTGGAGACCGGATGGTAATTAACCAACAATGCTGGGTCCAGGGAAGACCTCTTGAGGAGGGGTCTCACCACCGCCTCTTTCAAGACGGTCGGTAGAAACCCCTCACTCAAGTAGGCGTTCGCTATTTCCTGGAGCCAGCCTCGTGTAACCTCCCGGGAGGCCAGTACCAGCCAGGAGGGACACGGGTCCAATAAACATGTGGTAGCATTCAGCCGCCCCAACAACCTGTCCATGTCATCCGGAGTCACAAGGTCAAACTCTTCCCACAAAACGGTCTCAAGGCCTGCCTCCATTTGCCCGCCCGGACTAACCTCATTGGAGGCCAATTCGCCCTGGATCTGAGCGATTTTGTCCTACAGATAAAATCCAAATTCCTCTGCGTGACCCTGAAAGGGAGCTTCCCATGGCCTCTGTTGGAGGAGGGAGCAGGTCACTCTAAACAGGGCGGCAGGGCGGTTATCTGCGGAGGCGATAAGGGCAGCAAGATAATTACATTTCGCCGCTCTTATCGCCACGAGGTATGTCTTCAAATGGGACCTAACACCTGTTCGGTCTGATTCGGCGCGAGTGGACCTCCAAATTCTCTCTAGGCATCTCTTGCGGCGCTTCATCACCCTCAGCTCCTCGGAAAACCAAGGGGCCAAGGTGGTTCAGCGCCGCGTGAGAGGCCGCAAGGGCGCGACCCGATCCAGAGCCCCAGTGGCTGCGTTATTCTAGGCTGCCACCAGGTCCTCGGTTGAGTCGCGGGTCAGGGTCCCCGGTATTAGCCCAAGCTCTGTCTGGAACCTCTCTGGGTCCATCAGGAGCCTGGGGCGGAAACATCTTGGTGTTTCCGGTTCCGCCTCCCCACAGTGGGGGGAAGCGGTTGTAAAGTCCAGTCGAAGGAGGGAGTGATCTGTCCATGACAGGGGTGTGATTGTTAAATCCCCTAATCCCCTAAGTAAAATTGCCTCCATTTTATTTGAACTTTCTTGATGCTGGTGGGAGGATCTTTCGGCTCCAGGGGGTACTCAGAAAGAGTAGAGAGGAGAAAGGTAGAGTAAATTTGCCTCAATTTCATTTGATATTTCCTGAGGCTGGTGGGAGGATCTGTGAGGATGGAGTCATTGACAGTACAAAAGGACAAATGTAGAGTGAAATTGCCTCCATTTCATTTGACCTGTACTGAGGCTGCTGGGAGGAACTGCTGGCTGTGATGGGGGAGACAGATAGAGTACAGAGGGAAAAGGTAGAGTGAAATTATCTGCAGTTCATTTGAACTTTCATGAAGCTGGTGGGAGGATCAACTGGCTGTGAGGGGAGAGTCAGAGAGAGGACAGAAGACAAAGGCAGAGTAAATTGCCCCAATTGCATTTGAACTTTCCTGAGGCTGGTGTGAGTATCTGCTGGCTGTGAACTGTGTGTCAGAAACAGGAAAGAGGACAAAGTTAGAGTAAAATTGCCTCTATTTTATTTGCACTTTCCTGATGCTGATGGGAGGATCTACAGGCTGTGAGGGGAGAGTCAGAGAGAGGACAGAAGACAAAGGCAGAGTAAATTGCCTCAATTGCATTTGAACTTTCCTGAGGCTGGTGTGAGGATCTGTTGGCTGTGAGCTGTGTGTCAGAAACAGTAAAGAGGACAAAGTTAGAGTAAAATTGCCTCCATTTTATTTGCACTTTCCTGACGCTGATGGATGGAGCTGCTGGATGTGAGGAATGGAGTCATTGACAGTACAAAAGGACAAATGTAGAGTGAAATTGCCTCCATTTCATTTGACCTGTACTGAGGCTGCTAGGAGGAACTGCTGGCTGTGAAGGGGGAGACAGATAGAGTACAGAGGGAAAAAGTAGAGTGAAATTATCTGCAGTTCATTTGAACTTTCATGAAGCTGGTGGGAGGATCAACTGGCTGTGAGGGGAGAGTCAGAGAGAGGACAGAAGACAAAGGCAGAGTAAATTGCCCCAATTGCATTTGAACTTTCCTGAGGCTGGTGTGAGTATCTGCTGGCTGTGAACTGTGTGTCAGAAACAGGAAAGAGGACAAAGTTAGAGTAAAATTGCCTCCATTTTATTTGCACTTTCCTGACGCTGATGGATGGATCTTTTGGCTCTAGGAGGGAACTCAAAAAGAGTAGAGAGGACAAAGGTAGAGTGAAATTATCTGCTGTTCATTTGAACTTTCCTGAGGCTGGTGTGAGGATCTGCTGGTGATCAACACCTTGAAGCGCACCCGAAAGGCCACAGGCAGCCAGTGCAGCTCGCGCAGGAGCCGTGTTACGTGGGAGTATCTAGGGGCTCCCAAAATTGCCTGCGCGCCCGCATTCTGGACTAGCTGTAGTCTTCGGGTGCACCTCAAGGGGAGCTCCATGTAGAGAGCGTTACAGTAGTCTAGATGGGATGTCACAAGCGCATGAGTGACTGTGCGAAGGGCATCCTGGTCCAATAGGGGACGCAACTGGTGTACCAGGCGAACCTGGTAGAATGCCCCCCTGGCCACGGCTGTCACATGGTCCTCCATAGACAGCCGGGTATCCAGGAGGACGCCTAAGTTGCATGCCCGATCCACGGGGGCTAGATGTTCGCCCCCTATGGCCAGTGATGGAGTCAACTGGTTGTACCGGGGCGCCGGGTAACCACAGCCACTCGGTCTTGGACGGGTTGAGTTTGAGTCTGTTCCTTCCCATCCAGATCCGCACGGCTTCCAGACACCGGGACATCACTTCGACGGCATCGTTGGGGTGGTTTGGGGTAGATACGTACAGCTGAGTATCATCAGCGTACAGATGGTACTCTACCCCAAAACCACAGATGATCTCACCCAGCGGCTTCATATATGCGTTGAACAGGAGCGGCGAGAGGACCGACCCCTGAGGTACCCCACATGTGAGGGGCCTCGAGGTCGACCTCTGCCCCCCTGCCAACACAAATTGCGATCGACCGGAGAGGTAGGAGGAGAACCACCGTAAGACGGTGCCCCTCACCCCCAACCCCTCCAGTCGATGCAATAGGATACCATGGTCGATGGTATCAAAAGCCACCGAGAGGTCTAATAGGACCAGGATGGAGGAACAACACCCATCTCTGGCCTGCCAGAGATCATCTACCAATGCGACCAATGCCGTCTCAGCGTTGTGTCCGGGCCGGAAACCGGACTGGCGCGGGTCCAGATATAAAAATTTCCTCCAGGTGATGTGGAAACTGTTGTGCCACCACACTCTCTACAACCTTCGCCAGAAAGTGAAGGTTGGAGACCGGACGATAATTTACTAACAATGCTTATTTGGCAGGGGAAAAAATCACGCATAAAAAAGAAAATGTTGCAAGAACATAAACTGAGAGGAGGCATGGGACTCCCAAACAGATGGTAGGCAAGAACCCCTCACTCAAGGAAGCGTTCACTACTTCCTGGAGCCAGCCTCGTGAGACCTCCCAGGATGCCAGTACAAGCCAGGAGGGACACGGGTCCAATAAACATGAGGTGGCTCTCAGTCGCTTACGTAACCTGTCCATATCTTCGGAAGTAACAGAGTCAAACCCCTCCCAAGAAAGTGTCTCAAGACCTGCCTCCGACATTCCCTCCAGACCACTTTTGGTGGAGGCCAACTCGCTCCGAATCTGAGCGATTTTATCCTGCAGATACTCCCCAAATTCCTCTGCTCTGCCCTGCAAAGGGGCGTCCCGCGGCCTCTGTTGAAGGAGGGAGCGGGTCACCCCAAACAGGGCGGCAGGGCGGTTATCTGGGGATGCGATAAGAGTGGCACAATGCTGACGTTTGGCCACTCTTATCGCCACAAGGTAAGTCCTCAAATGGGATCTTACCTGTGTTCGGTCCGATTCAGAGCGTGTGGTTCTCCATCTCATCTCTAGGCATCTCTTGCGGCGCTTCATCACCCTCAACTCCTCGGTGAACCAAGGAGCCTGGGTGGTTCGCCACCGCATGAGAGGCCGTAAAGGCGCGACCCGATCCAAGGCCCCCATGGCCGCAATATTCTATGCAGCCACTAGGTCCTCCGTCGGGGTGCGGGTCAGGGCCACAGGTAGTGGCCCAAGCTCCGTCTGGAACCTCTCAGGTTCCATCAGGCGCCTGGGGCGGAACCATCTTGGAAATTCCGGTTCCGCCTCCCCGTGGTGGGGTGTAGTGATGGGAAAGTCGAGCCGGAGAAGTGAGTGATCTGACCATGACAGGGGTATGATGGCTAAATCCCCTACTCCAAGATCACTCATCCACTGGCCAGAGACAAAAATGAGATCCAGTATGTGTCCTCCCTCGCGCGTGGGGCCCTGAATTACTTGGGTCAGGTCCATGGCCGTCATGGAGGCCATGAACTCCCGAGGTGCCTCGGATGCCTCGCCTACCGATGGCAGGTTAAAGTCCCCCATGACTAACAGTCTGGGGGTCTCAACCGCCATCTCGGCAATCACCTCGAGGAGCTCGGGCAGGGCTGCTGATATGTAGCGGGGAGCCAGGTACACAAGCTGCCTCCCTGGGCCCCACTTCACGCAGAGGGACTCACAACCGGTAGTCTGTGGCACAGTGGTCTCTCTCGGCTCAAGACCTTCCCTGACAATGACCGCCACCCCCCCACCCCTGCCTTGGGCCCGTGGCTGATGGAACGCGCGGTAACCTGGCGGGCACATTTCCACGGGAGGAAGTCCTCCCTCGTGGCCCAGCCAGGTCTCCGTAATTCCCACCAGGTCCGGCTCCCCCTCCGACACAAGGTCGTTAATGAGGGGGGCTTTGTTGGCAACGGACCTGGCGTTGCATAGCATCAGCCTGGGGCCCTGGCTCTGTGATCCCTGACCACCTAGATTGCGGGGGTTGGGGCATGTGACCGCTCGTACCCATCGGCCACGTTCTCCGAACCGGTGATGAGATGTTTGTCTACCATCGCACCTACCCCTACCCACGACCGTTCGGATGGAAAGACCCTCTATCGGAACAACCCATGTCCCCCCCCTTGTCGGACCCATCCGCTTCCTTATTAGCTCTGCCAGCCGGCTTGGCACTGGTCCCACCCTCAGCCTGACTAATCCCTCCCCCCTCCCTGGGACCCCCTAAAATACGAATAATAAATTTACCTAAAAAAACCCTGAGTCTACGCTTCGCCCACCTCTCTGGATTAATTAATCCCTCATTAAGGTGGGCCCTCGTAAGAGCGGAGGGCCAAACCTGCGAGAGGGGGGACTCCCGTAGTAGGATAAGTTCTGCCCTTGAGTACGTATCGGGTCATAAATTAATTGCAAGGGCATCGATTGGCTGCAAGGGATGATTAAAATAGATGTTATAGTTCCAGTAAGGATATAGTCCAGCTCTCAGAGTTTGTACAGTCTTGGGTGATAAAATAGTCCGTATAGGGTGCGTTGCCCCGGGTCCGGCCTTAGATGGTCAGTACAGCGTCTCTCGGGCCTCGGGCCTCGGGCCTCGGCCTGGGTGTTAACTGGCCGAGGCCCCACTCTCCTTCGCTCTCCTGGCCTCCCGTATCAGCCCCCAGTCTCCGACATCACCGGTACCTGCCCCCCCCCCCCGGTTTCCAGCACCCCGTTACCGGCTCCTCCTGGCTCCGGACTCGGGCACCCTCGGGTCTTGGCCTAGGTCGACTTAGGCCTCGGCCCAGCTGATTATCGGCCTCCATTTTATTTGAACTTTCCTGACGCTGGTGGGAGGATCTTTTGGCTTTAGGGGGTACTCAGAAAGAGTAGAGAGGAAAAAAGTAGAGTGAAATTATCTGCAGTTCATTTCAACTTTCCTGAGGCTGGTGTGAGGATCTGCTGACTGTGAGCTGTGTGTCAGAAACAGTAAAGAGGACAAAGTTAGAGTAAAATATCCTCCTTTTTTTCTGAACTTTCCTGACGCTGATGGGAGGATATTTTGGCTTTAGGGGGTACTCAGAAAGAGTAGAGAGGAGAAAGGTAGAGTAAAATTGCCTCAATTTCATTTGATATTTCCTGAGGCTGGTGGGAGTATCTGCTGGCTGTGAGAAGGAGTCAGAGAGAGTACAGAGGACAACTATAAAGTAAAATTGCGTCCATTTCATTTGACCTTTTCTGAGGCTGGTGTGACGATCTGCTGGCTGTGAGCTGTGTGTCAGAAACAGTAAAGAAGACAAAGTTAGAGTAAAATTGCCTCCATTTTATTTGAACTTTCCTGACGCTGGTGGGAGGATCTACTGGCTGTGAGGGGTTTGTCAGAAACAGTAAAGAAGACAAAGTTAGAGTAAAATTTCCTCCATTTCGTTTGAACTTTCCTGAGGCTGGTGAAAGGGACTGGTGGCTGTGAGGGGGGGTGTCAGAGAGAGTACAGAGGACAAAGGTAGAGTAAAATTACCTCAAGTACGTTTGATATTTCCTGAGGCTGGTGGGAGGATCGGCTGGCTGTGAGGGGGGACACAGAAATAGTAGAGGACAAAGGTAGAGTAAAATTATCTCCAGTTCATTTGAACTTTCCTGAGGTTGGTGTGAGGCTCTTCTGGCTGTGAGGGGGGTGATAGAAAGAGCACAGAGGACTTCTGGTACACTGAGCCAGGCGTTAGGGCGTAACAGGGAGAGCTCTCTGGCTTCGTGAATAGTTTCTTACCTCCTGCGGCCATTTTCCTTTGCCATTTCTAGCCATGGAGAGGCTGGAAGAAGCGGAGGGGGCATCTTTGGAGGCAAGGGGTAGATGCTGTCCCCCCCACTGCAATAAGATAAGCTGGGGCTGAGCAATTAACAAGTTATTGGTATCTCCGCTTTGAAGTTGTTCCTGTAACAAATCGATTGGTGGAACCTTTCTACCCTTGTTTTCTGAGGATCTGGTGAATTGGCTAAGCCGCAGACGTTCTGTGGACATTTAACTGTCTGATACCTCCCTGTGCTTGTAAACTGGATGCTTCCCGTGAAAGCTACAGTGTTTTGCTATTCCCTGTAGACTGTGACGGTGAGTGCTGGCTGGAGAACATTAAGGTGGCTCTTACTTTCTTCCCCCTTTTCCCCAGGCCCCCACCCGACTCTCTCCTTTATATGTGAAATAACCCTCTGGAAACAACGGAAATGCCTACTATAGCAACAACGACCAAGGCTTTAACGAAGACCCTTGCTCTGACTGCAGCGGCTTCTCTGTCCACGACGCCACCGGGGGTGAGGAAATCAATGGAAAGCCTACCCACACCAGAAAAATCTGTTACAATTCAAAAAGTCTTTACGATGTTGCAAAAAATGCAGGACTTGATGGAAAGGAATTTTGACAGTCTGAGGGCTGAGATGGGAGGCATGAAAGAAGAGATGAAGGAAATTAAAGAAAAGCTTAGTGTAGTCCAAACAACGTTGGACTCACATGAGGAGCAGATAAAAGAAGTAGAAAAGGGCTCTGAAAAAATGGTAGGCATCTATGCTCCTAATAGTAACCAGGGAGACTTCTTCCAGAAAGTTTACCAGAAAATTCTTGATCTGGAGTATGAGCAGATATGTCTTCTGGATGATTTTAATGCGGTAGTAGATAGGGTTAAAGATTATAAATCAGGGAAAATTGACTTGAAAAGGAAAAAGCTTACAGACAAGAGTGTCCTGCCTAAGTATGTGGGGAGATGTGGGAAGAATTTGGCTTAAGAGATGTTTGGCGTGAGTTCAACCCGATTTCCCAACAATACACCTACTACTACCCCAGGCATAATTCGTGGTCCAGACTAGACATGGTATGGATGACGGATGGGTTACTTTCTCACGGGAAAGAGGCAATGATTTTGACAAATGACTGGGCAGATCACAATCCAGTGGCTATTAGGTTGGGAGCAGAAAGGAGAGCGAGGAATAGATGGATAATGAATTTAGAGGTTTTAAAGGATACTATCAACATTCCAGTGTTGCCATGAGGATTATCAGACTGCCCTAATGAAGTGAAAATTCTTGACATTCCTGTGGTCGGAAAAGGAATCTCAGGATGACCTGTGACTGCCCATGCATAGATTTACTTTTGATGCTAATTGGGGAACGTGATTTATGACAGGCAGAGGGGAGGGGACATAGGGGGGTAAAATTCAGAAGCCATCAAATAACTTTCATTCTTGGCTACACAGAAGCTCAGGCAAGATGTCAATCCTAATAAATGGATGTTTTTTTGAACTTTATCTTGAGGCCGTGAATTAATTAGGGTTTTCTCTTGGGAGCTTCACAGATAGCCAAAAATGAATCCCCCCCCCCCCCGGGTTTCCTGAAGTCCCTTCCAATCTTGGGACCGCACGGAGAGAAAAATCAGGCAACAAGAGATTGATTACAGCTGAAGGTATCCCTGTCTCAGAAGCAGATGTAAGAAAAGTTAAGTACTGCTAGAAAATCCCTTGCCCTAGCCCCCAGACACAAGAAAGGGTCTCAAGCAAGCTAGCAAGGGTGGACTGAAGGTAGGACTGGACACAAGCCAGGCTCCCCAAACCCCAGATGGAACCCCTGGAGAGTGCAATAGACCAACAGAGGGAGGTTTTTAAACAGACCACCCTGGCTGATGAGGATCCATCATGCTGCCAAACAGAGAGGGGGGAGATATCTGATCCTGTTGAGGGGAGGAGATGCAGACGGGAGCACAGCCACCCCCCTCCACCCAACAAAAGGAGAAGGAGTCCGAGACTGAAACCAATGCCCCTCCCACACAACAGGCAACCAGCCCAGAGCAGGAAAACCCCTCCCTCCCTTGAAACTAGAGGAGAGGAAGACGGCCAGCCATATCAGGCACAAGCATACAGAGGCCAACAGGAGGAGGGAAGGGCACTGCTGATTGAACCACCGCAGTTCATAGGGAAATTTGATGAGGACTCAGACCAGTTAGCCCTATTCCTTGACTCATCTGAGGCCCACCTGGAATGCTATGGACACCTCTACTCATCCCCCAGAGCCATAGTGAATGCTATCGCAGAGGGACTGGTGGGAGAAGCAAGGGAATGGCTAGCAGCCCTTCACAAGAGGAGAGCCCCCCAACTGCAAGATGTAGAAGATTTCCTACAACTGCTAGAGGCCAGATTTGAGGGGGTGAGGAGGACCTGTATGCGAAAGATGAGCTCAGCGACCTAAAGCAGAGGGGCCGCCCCATTAAAGAGCACATCCGTGAATTTAGGAGAGTCATTGGAACGCTACCACCTTTACCAGAGTGTCTGTTAGTGTATTTTTTTCAGAACAAGTCTGGACCAGCAGATTGCCCAGGTAACTGCATACTGCGACGTCCCAAATCAACTCTCTGAGTGGTTCCGAGTAGCAACGAGAGTCGACAATGGGCTGCGCACCAACGACATGAGAAAGCAATCAGGGGCAAAAGAGAGAGGTCAACCTGACCTGAGATCGCCCCACTGGCAGGGAACCACAGCACCACTGCGGGCCCTGAGACCAGCCCTCCCTCAAGGTCCCCTGAAATGCTACAGATGCGGGGGGATGGGCCATATGGCAGCTGCATGCCCAACCCCAGACCCAAAACCAAGTAAAGACCCACCGTCCAGGACACAAATAGAATGAGGCCCTAAATGAACCACCAACACGAATGGGAAAGCCCTCCAAGCTGCAGAGGCCCCTTCCTCCTCAAGCCAAAGTGGTGGAACCTCAAGCAACAACAGCCAGTCACCTGAATTATATGACAGCGAAGACGAGGGAGAAAATGACCCAATGGTGAGTGAATCAATTTACCCTTTCCTTTTGCCAATACGCCTCACAGCCCCAAAAACAGGAAAAGAGGGGGCTTTTCAAGCCCTAGTAGACTCAGGCTGCACTAGGTGCTTGATGAACTTAACCACAGTTCAGAAACTAGGGATCAGAGCAAAAAGACTGGCCCACCCAATCCGGTTCGGTTGTAAGATGTACAATGAATTTTTGATTTAAAGTGTATAATTTAATACGATTTATGAGTAATGATGTTGGAGGAAACGCACGAGACCTGTATGGAACCAATCGACATGCTTTCTACAGGATGTAATGAAGGATCATTTTTTTGGTATTTCTGTTTAAATAAAAAGGAAAAAAACACTTTTACTTAAAAAATAAATAAAAAGTCAAATGAAATGGAGGCCAGCTCACTCTACTTTTGTTCTCTGACTGTCACCTCACAGCCAGCAGATCCTCCCACCAGCCTCAGGAAAGTTCAAATAAAATGGAGGCAATTTTACTCTACCTTTGTCCTCTCTACTCTTTCTGAGTACCCCCTACAGCCAAAAGATCCTCCCACCAGCGTCAGGAAAGGTCAAATAAAATGGAGGCAATTTACTCTGCCTTGTCTTCTATCCTCTCTCTGACTTTCCCCTCACAGCCAGTAGATCCTGCCAGCAGCGTCAGGAAAGGTCAAATAAAATGGAGGCAATTTTACTCTACCTTTTTCCTCTCTACTCTTTCTGAGTACCCCCTAGAGCCAAAAGATCGTCCCACCAGCGTCAGGAAAGTTCAAATAAAATGGAGGCAATTTTACTCTAATTTTGTCCTCTTTACTGTTTCTGACACACAGCTCACAGCCAGCAGATCCTCACACCAGCCTCAGGAAAGTTCAAATGCAATTGAGGCAATTTACTCCGCCTTTGTCTTCTGTCCTCTCTCTGACTCTCCCCTCACAGCCAGTAGATCCTCCCATCAGCGTCAGGAAAGTTCAAACAAAATGGAGGCAATTTTACTCTACCTTTGCTCTCTTTACTGTTTCTGAAACACAGCTCACAGCCAGCAGATCCTCACACCAGCCTCAGAAAAGTTCAAATGAACTGCAGATAATTTCACTCTACCTTTTTCCTCTCTACTCTTTCTGAGTACCCCCTACAGCCAAAAGATCCTCCCACCAGCCTCTTGATGGTTCAAATAAAATTGATGCAATTTTAGTCTATTTTGGCCTCTTTACTGTTTCTGACACACAGCTCACAGCCAGCAGATCTTCACACCAGCGTCAGGAAAGTTCAATTAAACATCAGATAATTTCACTCTAACTTTGTCCTCTCTACTCTTTCTGAGTACCCCCTACAGCCAAAAGATCCTCACACCAGCCCCAGGAAAGTTCAAATGCAATTGAGGCCATTTACTCTGCCTTTGTCTTCTGTCATAATTACCCATAATTACTGTGCATCCCTAAAATATTTATTTTTCATAAGTAATCTCATTTTATATATTTTAAATCAGAAAGTTCATCATATGTCTTGATGTCATTACACCCAAATTCTCATCTAATATTCCAAATTTGGTCTATCTTCTTCTTCAAACGTGTACTTAAAACACAATCACATAATGGCATCCATTTTGTGTTCCCAAGGCAGATACACATATACATACAGCTATATAAATTTTTTGAGTAGTAATCTAAAACAATCTTAAGTTTTTATGAGTAATTATTAGCTAGCTAGTAATCCTTCAATGATATTCTAAAACCATCTAACTAATTATTAATCATCAAAGAATAACAATTTCCATTATTAACCAGTGTCTTTCCAAAGTCGAGTTAAACTTATCTCTCTTGCCATTTGTGGCCCTCGCCTCTTTTTATTCTTCTTTCCAGGTTTTTTGTAAATATCTTTTTGCACACTATTGTCCATTGTAACTCTCAAATAGTAGCGCTGCCCATCTTCTATTTTGACACGTTGTTTGTCTTTATATATCAGATATGGTTTTGGAGAGATTTCTTTTCTTTCATCCGTTTCCAATTTTTTTCCCCTCTTCTGTTCCTTTACCAGTAAAGTGGAGCTCAGCCTCAAAGTCTCTTTTAAAAATTTTCTTCTTTCCATTCTCTCCAAGATTTGATCCATTGGTCTGAGGTGTTTTGGGGGAGATTTCTTCTCTTTCATCGGTCTTCAATTCTTTTCCCCCCCCTTCTTTCTCCCCCTTCTCCTGACCAGTAAAGTGAGACTCATATCTCTCAAAGTTTGCTGTAACATGCAACAGTCTGTCCAATTTTTCATCAATCCTTCTTTGACTGTGTTTCAAAATATTTAAGATTTCAGCCAGAGCATTCTGATTTACCAAAGCATCCTCTTCTAGCCATGGAACCATGTTGACAAGTCCAAGAAAAGATAATAAAGTTGGGCTTTCACTGCCACCTGGTCTCAAGGCTATCCTCCCTTTTGGTATCTTTCAGAAGGGAATATAGGGGTAAACAGTCCACGCTTTAAAGCTTTGAAAAAAAGGTAAGTTGTCTCATATAGACCAACCAGCGACCTCCAGTGGCAAAAACAACAAATTTCCCTTTTTCTTTGTTGTTAAAAAGAAAGTAAAGGATATAGCTCTTATTTAATTCAAAGGTAAGCGATAAATCTTCTAAAGTAATTGTAAAGATAGTCCCAACTTCAAAATTTTGAGAAGCAAAGAGTAAAATGACAGAAATGAAGAGAAAAAAGTAGTCCATTCAATTTCAAAGGGGGAGAAAAAAGAAGAAAAAAACCCCCTCATTCGCTTCAATCCACAATTCCAGCAACATGAGAAACCTCCCAGTTCCGAGTGTATTAGATTAATTCCTCCGCTTGTTCCATAATTAACAGCTTTGATTGCTTTAAGCAATTTTTTTCAAAAAAAGATAAAATACCGGTCTAGTACTTTCTCTCTCTGCTTACTTCCTTCCTACCGGAGCTTGCTTTACCTTTCTTCCCTGGGGGGGGGGGGGGCTGCCTTTTGCTGCCTTGCAGAAGCTCTTCCCTTGGGTCAAAACAGGGATCTGCGATACCCCTGTGACCAGCAAGGCTTCAGCTTCCTCATCACCATCCCTCCAGGACGGTTTAGGTCACCTAACGGACAATGGGGCAACAAAAGTTCAATGGAGGTCCCAGAGCACTGAGACCCGACGTTGTGTCGGCACGGCTGGCTCCTCTTTACTGTCTATGACACATCGCTCACAGCCAGGAGATAGTCCTAAAAGCCTCAGGAAAGATCAAATCCAATTGAGCGAATTTTACTCAACCTTTTTCCTGTATCATCTCTATGTTACTCCCCCCTCAAATCATTAGATCCTCCCATCAGCCTCAGTAAAGTTCAAATAAAATGGAGCCCCCATCACAGCCAGCAGTTCCTCCCACCAGCATCAGGAAAGTTCAAATGCAATTGAGGCAATTTACTCTACCTTTGTCTTCTGTGCTCTCTTTGACTCTCCCCTCACAGCCACTAGATCCTCCCACCAGCCTCAGTAAAGTTGAAATGAAATGGAGGCAATTTTACTCTCCCTTTGTCCTCTCTACTCTTTCGGAGTACCCCCTACAGCCAAAAGATCCCACCACCAGCGTTAGGAAAGTTCAACCAAAATGGAGGCAATTTTACTCTAACTTTGTCCTTTGTACTGTCAATGACTCCCTTCCTCACATCCAGCAGATCCTCCCACTAGCCTCAGGAAACGTCAAATGAAATGGAAGCAATTTTACTCTACAGTTGTCCTCTGTACTCTCTCTGACTCCTTTTCACAGTCAGCAGATCCTCCCACCAGCCTCAGGAAAGTTCAAATGCAATTGAGGCAATTTACTCTACCTTTTTCCTCTCTACTCTTTCTGAGTACCCATTAGAGCCAAAAGATCCTCTCACCAGCCTCAATAAAGTTGAAATGAAATGGAGGCAATTTTACTCTCCCTTTCTCCTCTAAACTCTCTCTGACTATCCCCTACAGCCAAAAAAATCTTCACACCAGCCTCAGGAAAGTTCAAATGAAATGGAGGCAATGTTACACCATTTTTTGTCTGTATCATCTCTATGTTACTCCCCCCTCAAATCATTAGTTCCTCCCACCAGCCTCAGTAAAGTTCAAATAAAATGGAGCCCCCATCACAGCCAGCAGTTCCTTCCACCAGCATCAGGAAAGTTCAAATGCAATTGAGGCAATTTACTCTACCTTTGTCTTCTGTGCTCTCTTTGACTCTCCCCTCACAGCCACTAGATCCTCCCACCAGCCTCAGTAAAGTTGAAATGAAAGGGAGGCAATTTTACTCTCCCTTTGTCCTCTCTACTCTTTCTGAGTACCCCCTACAGCCAAAAGATCCCCCCACCAGCGTTAGGAAAGTTCAACCAAAATGGAGGCAATTTTACTCTAACTTTGTCCTGTGTCCTTTCTCTGACTCTCCCCTCACAGCCAGTAGATTCTCCCACCAGCCTCATTAAAGTTCAAATAAAATGGAGGCAATTTTAATCTACAGGTGTCCTCTGCACTCTCTCTGACTCCTTTTCACAGCCAGCAGATCCTCCCACCAGCCTCAGGAAAGTTCAAATGAACTGCCGATAATTTCACTCTACCTTTTTCCTCTGTACTCTCTCTGTCTCCCCCTTCACAGCCAGCAGTTCCTCCCTGCAGCTTCAGGACAGGTCAAATGAAATGGAGGCAATTTCACTCTACCTTTGTCCTTTGTACTGTCAATGACTCCCTTCCTCACATCCAGCAGATCCTCCCACTAGCCTCAGGAAACGTCAAATGAAATGGAAGCAATTTTACTCTATAGTTGTCCTCTATAGTTTCTCTGACTCCTTCTCACAGCCAGCAGATCCTCCCACCAGCCTTAGGAAATATCAAATGCAATTGAGGCAATTTTACTCTACCTTTGTCCTCTCTACTCTTTTTGAGTAGGTCCCTAAAGCCAAAAGATCCTCTCACCAGCCTCAGTAAAGTTCAAAAAAAAATGGAGGCAATTTTACTCTAACTTTTGTGGGAACATGATCTTTCAGAATAAGGAACATTCTGAGGGGCCTCTTGTTAGGCAATCTGTGAAGCGTACAGGCTGGCGAAAGTCAGCTGAAACACGCAAGATTGCGATAGCAATTCTGAGAAAAGGCTTAATCACAAACAGAATTCCAATAGATAAGGTGTATTGCACATATGCTAATGTACTGGTCAGGCGATTTTGTGTGGGCTGAACTTGTATGGAATTTTGACAATAAAAGAGGGTTCTGGAAAATGATTCTGGGCTCTCATCCCGAGTAATACTTTGTGTCTGACTCTTTATCATGAGAGACCGCCACAAGTGGTGATCCGCGACGTGATAGGTGCTGCCTATACGTTATCTCTGCCTAAGAAGGTAATGAGATTTTTATTCGAGAAGCTCCCTACTTATCGTCTGGAATAGACTTTGTGCATGCAGTATCATTGCTGGTCAAAGATACTCCCTCGTAAGTATGGGAAACAGGATGTCGTCCGCGCAGAAACTCCACATGAAGGAGTTGTGCCAGCTTCTCAAAAACTTTTTCTTTAAAAGCAAGAGTGCAGGAGAAAGGAGTAGTAATTTGTTAAAAAGGGACATTAGAGATTTATTGAAAGCCGTGTGGCGTCAATGTCCTTGGTATCCAGAAAGGGGGACTTTAAATCTTCATACATTGAGCCGTATTGGCAAAGTACTCCATGATGAACCTAGGGCGGAGGCTCCGATATTAACAACATGGGAGGTGATTTTTTCAGCTTTAGAGGCTCACGAACAACCTTTGATTAAGTCTTTAATGGACCCTCCGCCATATCAAAAGGATTCAGTAAAATTGGCTAGAGATTCAGTAAAATTGGCTAGACCTCTGCCTGAGGAGACAATTAGCAGACCAAGCGCTCCTCCAACACAAATTAAAAAACAAATAGCTCCTGCAAAAAGGGGAGTTATTCAAGAGACCCTTGAATTAGCGTACCAACAAGGGAATTTGCAACCTGAAGAATTAGGGGATTTGCAATGCTTTCCTGTCGCATATGAACAAGTTGATGGAGGTGTGGAAGCTAGATGGGAACCAGTACCTTTGAACGTTTTAAGAGAAGTTAAAAGATCTGTTAAAGATTGGGGTCTTGCTTCCAATGGTATCTATACTCCAGAACAACTTTACAGCACTGGGGCATTTAGTACCATTGAAGCACAAATTCAAATCCAGCCACAAACTTATCCAGTTCCTCACGGAAAGGTTAATTCTTTTAAACAGTCAGAGGAACAATTAGCAAAAGAGGAGGGTGATAAGGATTTGTTTTCTATCTGTTCGCCTAAAGTGACTCCTTCTCTCACTTCCCTCCCCCCACCAACTCTGAACGAACGTGTGTTTGTTTCTAGCAGACCTCAGCAAGTCAGGCAAAAGGCAAAGGAGCTTTATCCTGACTTTGTTAACAATTTGCAGGATGTTTTAAAACAGCAGATAGACCATTCTGAAGCTCAGATGAAATTGTTGAAGAAATTAGCAAACGAAAATGCTACTTCGGAGTATCAAAGGGTAATTATGGGTCTTGGTAACGATCCTGATTTGGTAGATATTCTTAAAGCATGTCAAGATAAAGAAACAGCTTCTTTTGAATTTCCAACTCCAAAGGGGGTGATGGCTGTAGCCTGCCAGATGCAGATTCAAAGTCTTTGCTATGCAGATTCAAAATTAAAAGCAAAAAATCCGAAGTTATTCCGTTGGAGGAATTCTTCTGTGTATGTTGATTTAGGTTACGGACTTGAATTTTTTGTAAGTATGATCCATTAACTTTAGTAAATCATTACATGGATGATGTTTATTGGAACCCCAAAGGACAACACTTAATTGGGTTTTCAGAAATGCAAAATGATTTCTTGCTCAGGAAAATATATTTTATAATTTTTTTCCTTTACTTTTTTCTTTGTTTAAAACTCCACAAAAGTATTTTGCTAATTAATTTACAGCAGCTGCATGGGACCCTCGTGTGGGTTCATCTAATTGCCTGCAGATTTATTTGATTTAGTGACCAAAGGAAAACAGTCTGGTGATTTCATTGGGATGTTTTTTTCTCTTTTTTAAAGCCTTTGTCACAGTTGACAATATTAACTAGATTTTTAGCATTCCACTTGTAAATTATCAGCTAACTTTTTTGTTTTTTAGGAAGACAAAAGACCATGTTTTAAAAATGTGTTGCTTTTTAGGCTATTAGCTGAATCAGCTGAATCATGGCTTTGGGACAGAGAAATTGGATTGATTTGATTAATATTATTTTTTCTTTTCCAAAATCTAATTTTCAATTCTATTTTCAGCATAATTTTTCTCTTGTAGTTTGATTTCTTTATTTCTACAATTTGATATTTCTGTGTAAGAGTTTCTTCTACTGGCTTCTTACATGTGCCAGGCCTTGAAACCAAGAGTATAAGCTGGACACAGCAGGGAAATAACATTTCAAATATTGATTCGTATTGATTCATATTGTGGAAAGTTATCACCCATCTCTCTCCCAGAGAAATGAAATGCCCTAGGAAATATTGAAAAGGCAGAATATTATATTTCCCCAGATGTGAAAAGGAAGAAACATGTTTTGTCTCCTGCAGCCTCCGGCCCCCACCCCCTTTGTCAATGGGCCATTAAGCAGCCTGAGCTAGTCCACTTTACATAATAAAGAGTTTTCCCCTTCAGCTCCAGAGTCATGGGATTAAGGTAAGACTGGCCTTACCAAACCTGGACTCAGCCCATGGGAGCCTGGCAACCAATCAGAGTACACTTCTTACACAGGAACAAGAAACAGATAGGTGGGGCCAAACAGTTGATAAAAAGCCCTGCAAGCCCCTTGCTCACCCCTTCTCTTCCTGTCCACCAACATTGAAGCATGTGAGCACCTTTTCTGTTCAGGACTCCAGCCATGTGGTCCTGTCCACCATTAAACCATCTTTCCAAGCAGCCTCCATGTCTCCAGTGTCTTCTTCCCCACTTGGAGCCAAACCCAGAAGGACTTTTCCTTACTACAATTGGCGACCCAACAATGGGACCTGAACTAGCCTAACCAATGGATGTGGCCCAGGTGAAAAAGACACCCATGCCGGCACAGACCTCATTGAGTCTGTGGGTGGACTTTTACCTGGTCTTTAGCCATCTGGATCTAGGTTTTAAAGGGGTTTTGAGTTTGAGCTCAAAGGCTGCCTGGAAAGAAGGTGAGTACCTCTAAATTTTAATTCTCTAAAATTTAATTTAAAGCATGGAAAAGCATGAGAAATGTGTGTATGCATGTGTGTGAGTGAAATCTTTCTCCCAATCACAGCTGGATCTTAGTTCCTCTGTGTGTTTTACCAAGAGAGCCTGGAAAGTATTAGGGTCAGGCCAGAGCACAGGACCTTCTGTTAGGAAAAAGAGAGAGTGTGTGAAAATGGATGGAAAAGTGAGTGATTTTTTTTGTTGTTGTTGCTGCTTTTGTCCTGTGAAAGCAAAAAGGCAAAGACCCAGAAAGAGTAGAAAACAGTGAAAAGAGTAGAGGTGCCGGTACTACTGCAGAGGGGCAGAGGTCCTCACGGATTACCTTTTTGATCCGCAAAACCCAGGTGATTCCCAAGGAAGGGGCTGTTTACTTCGTGGGGAATCGAAGTCCTTCCCAGAATCTTTTTTTTTCTGAAACTTACGGCGGGTGGTCACCAGGCTAGGCCAAAGTGAGCCCTACATGTAAAGGGTCATGGGAAGCATTAGCTCGTGGGTGCCACAGATGCCCTCGGAGATTTCCTTAGATGCCAAGATTTTGGCTGAGAGCAAGGAAATTGTGTGAGAAACGGGCTTTGCTGAAAGATGATACAGGAAAACTAATTTGGCTACATAAGGGTACTTAAAAGAAAAGGGAAAAATGTTGGTTTCTGTTCTTTTCTGTTGTCTGTCTGTCTCTTTCTCTGTCTTCAATGTAACCACGTGGTTTATTTGTTAAGATTTGTGCCTTCCCTAATTTAAAAGATTTGTGCTGGGAATGACTAGAGTGTATAAACCTGAGAGTTCCTTTTCCCTTCTTATTTTCTCCTTATGTATATGTGTGCCTAAGTCTTTGTGCATCCTCGAGGTAATAGTAACTATAAAATGTCTCCAATCCAAAAGGACAGGAATTTTAAATTGTTGAAGGAAAGAAAAGAGTAAACTGGTAGAAATTGCCTTTGCTCAGTTTGTCGGGGCCCAGAAAACTGAGCGAAGGGGGAGGGGACTCTTTATTTTGCATCTGTATGGCCAAACAGAAACAGAATGAAGACATATTCTTCCTTCCTTGTATCTTTAAGTAACAACCCAGAAAATGTTTAAGTTTATTTACAAGAAAAGTTTTGTCCTTGAATTTATTGTGTGTTTAAATGTTTTTACTGAATCCAGGTCCTATTTCTTATCTGAGATCCTCATGTTACCAATTTATAATAATAATAATAATAATTTTAATTTCTTGACCGCTCCCTCTCCCCGTAGGGACTCGGAGCGGTGCACAGGGAGACTAAAAAACCATAAATATACAATCAATATACAACATCTTAAAAACAAATTAAACCATACCTGTGCTAAAATACCCATTTTAAACTAAAATTCCCCCTAAACAACTAAAATCCCATAGAGAGAGACTACCCTAGGCCGGCCAAGCAGAAAAGATATGTTTTTAATTTTAGACGGAAGGAGCAGAGGTCCGTGGTCGTTCTAATGTCGGGGGGAAGGTCATTCCAGAGGGCTGGGCCCGCCACAGAGAGAGCCCTTCCCCTGGGCGTCGCCCGCTGACAAAGTCTAGTGGACGGCACCCGGAGAAGTCCCTCTCTGTGGGAGCGGATCGGCCGTGAGGATGTATGAGGCAGGATCCGATCCCGCAGATAGCTAGGTCCCGAGCCATATCTATTTATTAACTGAAGGTTTTAATTTTCAAACTGTGCTTGCAAGCTATCTACCCCCCCTCTTAATCCTCCAACAATGCCTTTTCTGTGGGGGAGGGAACCTTGTTATCATGTCTTTCAGCCCTGGAAGAATGTATCCTGCGAGGTGAGTAGAGAAAATTTTTTTCCCTTTAAGGAGGAGTGTTGCCTTGTGTGTGAATCGCTACTAGAGGTTTGCCTTCAACCTGAGTAAAAACTCCGCACATCTATCTGGCCAACTATTCTATCCTAAGGTAGAACAGGTGCTCTCTTACCATTTTCTTCCCTATTTCAACTTGACTTCCTAATTTAAATTTTGTGATACTATTCTGGATAGGCTGGACTGTTTATCCCTTTGTGTAAAGACAGATACAAAAAAAGAAGTTAAATTGTTCTGCTTTCTCCCTGTTGCTTGTCACCTTCTTGCCTTCTCCCAGCAGTGGACAAATTCTTTCCTTAACTTTTTTCTTGTTCTTAACATGTTGGAAGAAGCTTTTTGTTGTTGTTAATTTTTACTTTTGTGGCAAAGTACTTTCTTCATTGTAAGCTTTAGCTCTCCTCACTTCCTCTTTGCAGGCTTGGGCTATTTGTTGATATTTTGCCTTAGTTATGCCCCCCTCTTTCCACTTTTTTTTTACCTTTTGTGTCTAAATTTGTCAGTGCTCTTTATGCAGCCATGCTGGTTTCTTTTGGGAACTGTTATTTTTCTTCTTCATTGGTATCATGCTATACTGAGCTTTTATAATTTTTCAAAATTTTCCAGACTTCCTGGGTGAGCTGATCCCTGACATATAGTAAATGTACATTTTAATACCATTTTCATCTTTGAGGTCCTTTTGTTTTCTTTGTGCTATTGTTTTATCACCTTTTGTGTGTGCCTTTGCTAATGGTTCTAATCCTGTCTTGTGCTTTCTTATTCTTCTGCCCTAAAGTACTTCCCCTGGGGCAGAGATGAGCCCTAGTGTCTTCTATTGTATTTCCTATTTTTGCATTTTTGCCCCAAGCTAATGAGTCTTTGTTGTCACTCCGACCTTTTGCTATTGAAGAGGTAACTTCTTCCTATGCTTCCTGGGTCTTTTGTATTATCTTGTACTCTGCAACTATTTCTAATGGCCCTGATATCCTGGTAATTATTCTCAGGAAGTTTCGTTTAGAATGTATGCTGGCTTTGTTATTCTAGTGACTTCAAGTTTGGTTATGGCCTGTATTGGCCTTCCTAATACAACACTGTCCTGGTGAAGTTCCCTTCCCACAGTTTTGTTTCCCAGTTGACGTCTAGGTAGTTAAAATCTCCCATTACTATTGTGGTGTGCTTCCTACATATCTTAGTTAGCTGGCTGAAAAAGAAAAAGTTCATCTATTTCCTCTGATTGGTTGGGTGGCCTGTAGTATATACCTATGGCAAGGTCATCCTCCACCAACCTTTAATATTGACCTAAATGCATTCAAGATAGTTCTCATCATTGTTATGCTCTATTTCTGTAGATATGTAGATATTTCTTATATATACTGCAACTCTTTCTCTTCGTTTATTTGGTCTATTTCTATTAAATAATTTAAATCCTTCTAGCTGTATATTCCATTTGTGGGTTTAATCCCACCAAGTTTCTGTAATGGCAACAATATCCTATCTGTCCTCATTCACTTGAATTTCTAGTTCACCCTGTTTACTCCTCATACTCTGTGCATTGGTGTATAGACATTTGAGTCCATTTTGATTGACCCTGTGTTTACTATCTGCATAAACTGTTATGCCTGACTGTCCCTATTTTCTTGCCACTTCTATGGTTCCTGCACATGGTTTGGCAATCTGTGAACTTAATGCTAAGTAACTTAGTCCCTTTCTTGGATGGGTGCAAACCATCTCTTTTGTACAGTTTTCATTGGACCAGCTGCGGACATCATGACTAAAACCAAAGCCTTCCCTTTACACCACTCCTTTAGCCACATTAAACTCTGCTACACATTGGCCCTTCCCTTTTTGTTCCTTATATACTGGTAAAACCTCTGAAAAGATAAGCCTACAACCTGTGCAACTAAGTTCATACCCTAAGCTCTGGAAATCATTCTGTACAGAAAGAGCCCACCTGGATACCTTAAAAAAAGGTGTTGCAGCAGTAATAGTTGCCTTTAAAAAGAAAAGTAAAGCTCAAGAGCCCCCACCCAGATGCAAATGATGTGTTAATGAAAGTCTCCATAAATCTTGGTCTTTAAAAATATGCCAGCGATTGCTGGGAGGCCGAAGAGTTTGGATCTTTAAAACTATGCCAGCCTTGCTGGGAGGTCCAATCAGAACCCTGGCTGAATGTAAACAATGTGTGGACAAACATCTCTATACATTGTCTCTATACATCTTGACCTTTAAAAATATGCCAGCGTGGGCTGGGAGTTCAAGATGGATATAGAAGAATTTGGGTCTTTAAAAATTAGCCCGCGTCTGCTGGCAGAGCCAAATTAGAAACACCACAGGGCGGGGACAGGTATTAGCAATCTAGTGCTTAAGGAGATAGAATAACGGGCATAACTTTGAGCAAAAGTAAGAAATTTTAGCAGGTAATAAAGAGGTAAAGCCCGTCTGAATGGAAGACCTAGGTAATTGGGCTTGATTAATTTGATATGTCTGATAAAATTCTTAGCTGTGCATGAAGAAAGAATGAAACAGAATTTTTGGTGTGTGAAAGTAATTTACACAAGCAGTCTGATTGCAGTGCAAATGTGAGTATGTTGATGGTAACAGTTGGTGTGAATGTACTTTGATTCCCTTTCATATAAAGAAACAGTAAGTTGCAAGGGTGTGGTTTTTTTTAATGGTATCTCTGTGTGTGTGTATGTGTGTTACCATTTGCAAACCTGAAGGGAGGGTGAGATCCTCTAATACAAAATGGAGCTCAGTGGCTTGTGTAAAAGCTCCCTGAAATACTTATAATATTGATGGGCATGAGCAAGCATGAAGGTATGAATACAGTATGAATGTGCATGAGTGTCCCCAATGCCCTGAGGGATTGATAAGTGAAGGGACCCAAAGACCTGCGATTGCCTGATACCTCCCCCCCTCTTCCTTCTGGGTCATCCTTTGAAGGGAAGCAGGAAAGGGGAGAAGTGTGATTGTCTGCTCATTTAACCATGAGTGCGTGTGTGAGATGCCCCAGTGATACCTGTGAATGCCTCTGTGCATCTGCCCCCCCCCTTTTTTTCTCTCCCTCCTTTCTTCTAGGTCATTAAAAGCGGCTGTGGGTTTTCTGCTCACTGTGACCATTTTGTTTTCTCTCTTCTGAGACATTTGGGGTAAATGAGTGACCTGCTCCTGCACCTTTACCTTTCACCATTGTGATCTTTTTGTCTGCATATAAAAGCTATGCAGTTACATTTCCTTTTCTGTTCTAAAGATAATTTTGATATTTTTTTTCTCTTCTAGAAATTTTTGAGGTTTAAAATGCTTAATTAAACCTACCAAAAGAAATGATTTTGAGATATTTTGCTAACATTTGTAAATGTTTTAACATACTGAATGAGAATTTGCTTCCATCTGAATGGAATTTGATATTTTGGAGTGTTGACTCAAAGTACCCTTTTTTAATGTTTGATAGTTTTATTTTTATTTTTTTAAAGTGGTTTGTCTCCCCCCTTTTACACCTGAGAGCATTTTTAAATGCTTATGAGTCAAGGTGCTCTACCCTATGATATTTTGGTTTTTTTGTTTACAACACAAGTTGTTTTCCTTTTGGAAATGTACTCATTTTACTGCAAGTGTTTCAATCATAGTCAGTGGAAATGTCATGTTCCATGAAATGTATATCATCTGCCTTCTAAAATAATGTTTGGATTTCCACGCTTGGACAGTATTGGGGAAAATTCCACAACATGAGACTAAACATCTTCCTGTAAAGAACTGTATACTTGGCCTCTCCTCTTCTTTACCTCAGAAACAAAGGACTGCTAGCTCAAACGATAACTCTCAGATTTGCTGCTGGTGATTGCCTCCTGATAAAACCTGACAGGAAAAACTTTGCCAAGCCTGGGACAGACTCTACCAAGTTTGATTGACCACTCTTACTAGCAAGCCAAGCTAATGCCATCCAGCAGACATAAAAAGTGACCCTGAGATGAAGAAGTCAAGACCAAAAGGCTTTTTCAGTACCTAGAAGACAGCTGTAAAGACTATGGGGGAGGGTGGCAAATTGATTGTAAGGTTTTCTTTCTCTGCTTCATTCACAGAAGTTTGTTGTAAAGTTTTCTTCCTTTGTCTCATTTATATTGTACTCAGTTTAATGTACACGTAAGAATTGTATTTGACAGTGGCTGGCACAGCAAGATCTGAATACCTTAGATTTCTTTTTTTTTTTATATTGAAAAAGTTTTATTGGTTTTACATTTTTTCTATAGGATGGGGTAAGGGATACAAAGAAATTTTGAGAACATTCACGTCGAAGTCGTCGGCTCTTCCGGGACCTCAAAATACATTAATAACAATTTAAAAAAAAACATTTTTCATCACACTACAAAGTGAAAGCGTGTACATATATCTAAATTCTCATTTCTATACTGTCAGTCCTTTACAAAAAATCCAAATACAAATATTATGCAAAGTTGTTCAAAAGAAAAGTCAAGGCAAAGTTATTTTTTTGATCTAAGTCTCTTGGCAATTGAATCTTCTTTTTCTCCTTCCAGGCCCCCAGTAGGCGGGGCCATGGCCCCCTCCGTCCCCCCTGGATCTTCCCCCAGGATAGAGGAATGTTTTTTAAGAAAGGCTTCCGCCTCAGCAACTGTTTTAATCCTCACTCTTCCTCCTTCCCAGAACACCAGCATCCCTTCGGGTGTCACCCACTTGAACCAAATCCCATGATCAAACAATGTTTTAGACAAGAAGGAAAATTTCCTTCTTGCATCTCTAATCTTTCTAGGGATCTGCTTCAAGATAGCAACCGTTTTTTGTTGATAGATTAATGGACTTTCTCTCTGCTGTTTCAGGATTTCCTCTCTGGTTGACCTTCTAACAAATTTCACATGTATCTCTCTAGGCACTTCATTTATCCTGGCATATGCTGAGTTAATTCTATAGGCTAGGTCAATGTCCCCCCTGATCTCATCCTTAGGTTTTTGTAAATAGTCTGCTAAAATCGTGCTCATAAGATCAGGGAGGCATTCACCAGATTCCTCAGGAACATTCTGAAATCTCAAAAAATATGTCATTCTTTCCATATCAATCCTAGACACATGCCCATTTGTTTCCCCAACCTCTTTAGTAACATTTTTAATCTCTCCCTTAACCCCCGCCAACCCCCCTTCCAATTCTTCATTCTTCTGTGTATTCTCCAGCACTTGCTTCCATGTGTCCAATAACTCCTTCTTGAAGTTGATGTTTTCTGCCCTCTGGGCCTGAATTTCTTGTACCAAAGTTTGTATAACAGTTTCAAGAGAAGCCATCCTTTGTTCTAAACTTGTCAGTGCTGTTTCCTGAGCCATGACTAACTGTTAAAGTCAGTGCCACTAAAATGGCGTTTTCAGGGTGGGGTTGGTGAGGCTGACCGGGAGCCAAAAGTTCTGATCAAGGTTGTAACGTTGTAAAATTCAGGAACCAAGAGAGAAACAATTTTCCAACTCAATAGGTGTGATAGCGAAGGTACTCCAGAAAAGAAATCACAAATCCAAAAGAAAAAAATTCTTCATTAGAAGCCAGAGATAGTCCAGATTGCAAAGAGACGCTGAAATTTTTCCATAAACAAAATAGTCAATCAGGAACAAAGAGAGGCCATTTTCCACCGCCCAGCTCAGAGCCCGCAGGAGAAAGTAGTGAGAGAAATTGTGTCAGCCAGACCTAGAAACATTGTTGCAAGCAAGCCGCAATCCACTTTCCCTTAACGCAAACAGTCAGGATTAAAGATTTCCGCTCCTCGCCGCGAGGAACCATTTCCAAGTGCCGCTTAAGTCCGAGGTTTTTTTTTAAAAAACAAACACCCCCCTCCCAGTCCTTTCAGCCCGGCTGACAGTAAGAAAAACAAGTTTTTGAACACTCACTCTCCCCTTGCAGCTGAAGCCTCGGAAAGCCTTCCGACATCGACGTTTAGCCCTCTACATGGATGTGAATGGCGCCGTCCTCCTTTGGCGAAGGGAGAACCCCCCGCAGCATGTTCTCCTTCACCTAAGCCGAAGACAAGGGTCGCTTCCCCCACCGCCGTGGGGGGGAACGTCCCAGGCAAGCCGGCTTTACGGGAGACCCCCAAAAAAGGGGCGTCTCGCCCCCGTGGGGGGGCAGAAAAAGCAACAAAACGGCGAGCGAGCGCTAGGCTCGCCCGTCGCCGCTGGAGCCGGAACCGGAAAGCCTTAGATTTCTGTCTGGTGAGAGGGAAATTCTTCCAAACTGTAGTTTTGTATTATAGAAGCAACTACACACATACACACACACACACACACAGAGAGAGAGAGAGAGAGAGAGAGATACTCAATTTAGAATTAGATTAAAACTATGTCTCAACACAAAGCTTCTCTAGGATGATTTTGCCCTGCCAAGAAAGCTTAAGCTTAGGGGGAGGGTCAATTCCCCTCAGGCAATTCCCCCACTTGAAGAAGAGCAGAAAGGATCTCCAAAACCCAAAACCTTGACTGATTGGCAAATGATGTTGCCCAGTAAAGCAGGATATGCGGCACTGGTGGTCCCATGAGTAGGAGTCCCAGGGCTCATTGGGTGTAATTAAAAGAAAATATATGGATTGGCTTGGATTGCACATTTGCTAAACTCAATTTGGCCTCACTAAAATAAGAGCTAGGACAGGTTCAAGAACCATCCCTTGGAATTGAGCAGCCTGTAGTCAGTTAAAGGCAAAACCATGGCTGTGAAGAATTTTGGGATTTCTGCTTGCTTAAAACCTGTCTGGAAGCTCACAGAAAGTCATATCTGATATTAATTGGCATGGAAAATTGGACACTGTAAATTTCTTTCCAGAACTTGTGCCCCGACTGCTAGACCTTCATGGTTGAAAGCTCCCTGGGGGTCACTGAAGGAATCCTTCTGTCTCTTTCAATGCCCTTCCATCAGAGAAAAATATAAGTCTCCCTGATCTGACCAATTTTAATCTTTTGTCAAAAACATGTGCGTTCCACTCACATGTTTTGAAAAAAAAAAGTAGGGATTGTGGAAAGTTATCACCCATCTCTCTCCCAGAGAAATGAAATGCCCTAGGAAATATTGAAAAGGCAGAATATTATATTTCCCCAGATGTGAAAAGGAAGAAACATGTTTTGTCTCCTGCAGCCTCCGGCCCCCACCCCCTTTGTCAATGGGCCATTAAGCAGCCTGAGCTAGTCCACTTTACATAATAAAGAGTTTTCCCCTTCAGCTCCAGAGTCATGGGATTAAGGTAAGACTGGCCTTACCAAACCTGGACTCAGCCCATGGGAGCCTGGCAACCAATCAGAGTACACTTCTTACACAGGAACAAGAAACAGATAGGTGGGGCCAAACAGTTGATAAAAAGCCCTGCAAGCCCCTTGCTCACCCCTTCTCTTCCTGTCCACCAACATTGAAGCATGTGAGCACCTTTTCTGTTCAGGACTCCAGCCATGTGGTCCTGTCCACCATTAAACCATCTTTCCAAGCAGCCTCCATGTCTCCAGTGTCTTCTTCCCCACTTGGAGCCAAACCCAGAAGGACTTTTCCTTACTACAATATACTCATTCATTAGTTAATTTTTTTTAAAGTAACAGGTATGCAGATCAGATGCTGCGGTTCATGTTTATGATTTTTTTAAAGATTTATTTTTTAAATCATTTTTAAATTTTAAATCAGAATGCCAGAGGGCTAGCACGAACTTGTCATATTCCAATCAACCTGGCCAAGGCAATTGTTTCATTTTGTGCCCAGTGTTCTGGGGCATTTCCCTCTGGGGACACAGAAGTTCATCCTCATTGTTTGGCATCTAATCAACTATGGAGAATGGATTTCACCTATGTCCCTCTCTGGTTTTTAAGAAGTATATTCATTTTTCTATTTTTACCTATTTACCATTGTTTTTTGGCTACACCTTAACAAAGATATACAGCTCAGCATGTAATTTTTTACTTTTTTCAGCCATTACTGCCTTGAGCAAATCTTTTTCTTTAAAGACTGATAATGGCCTAGCCTATTTTCATTGGGGTTTTTTTTTTGTAATTTTGTATGAATTGGAACATTGTTTTACTTTTTGAGGTTTTTTTACAATTCCTCAGGTCAAGTCATTGTGGCACATGCTACTTGGTCCTTTAAGGACTGTTTTCACAAATAAATAAAAAAGGCGGGACTCCTCCCAGCCTACCTAGCAAACAGGAATGGCTTAATAAAGTGTTATTTACACTTAACCATCTCAATATCATCTAAATATTTCTTCAAAAATTTATCAACTGCGGTTGATGGACACTCTGAACATCGTGATGCCTCCAGATCAAACAAAACAACCCCAATGAAGACTCAACAAACTTGGGAGCAAGTTAAAAAGTTATCCACTTAGTCAATGAAGCTATTAGGAGAACAAAAGAAGCCAAAAACTCTGGAGAACTTTCTGATG
This sequence comes from Rhabdophis nuchalis, assembly GCA_039707465.1. Lineage (NCBI taxonomy): Eukaryota > Metazoa > Chordata > Lepidosauria > Squamata > Natricidae > Rhabdophis > Rhabdophis nuchalis. The sequence goes on from CM077650.1 coordinate 2,288,739, forward strand.
GCAGCTTTTGCATGCTTAAATGCAAACTTTTGCATTTTCTTTCTGTGTGTTTGTCTTTTTGTTGTCTGTCCTGGGGTGGGAGGTTATGAATTACAACATGGTGTAGGGATACAGGAACAAGGGGCTTGGGATAAGACCATTATCATAACTGAACTTATGTCACGCCCGCTTGATTAAACATATAACCTTACTGAAGTTATTGAGACAGATGACCTCAACATAAGATCATATAGTAGATATCTATGTACATATCATTGTATGGATGTAGTGAGATATTATTTATGCCCAATGGCACCTGTGCTGATTTCTGTTCACTATTTGATTCTTGTTGTGGTGCTGCTCCTGTTTGTCTTTTAATGTGTCTTATTGTTAGGCAATTGAATGTAATGGACAATCATACCATTTCCTTCGGACAAAGCAATTTGTGGCTTCTATGTGGATGGAGAGCCTATCAACAAGTGCCTGCCTGGTGGTCTGGACGATGCACGCTGGAATTCATTGCACCATCTACTTTCATTGGAAAGACTTTAATGCCTGGACAATTGAGGAACAAACGAGGCATGGACTCTATTGGACAGTGGCCATGTTTAATGAGACTATAAAAACCATAAAAATGATTAATATAGAACTGTCTGAAGTAAGAGAAGTCACTTTACAAAATAGATATGCTTTGGACATTATTTTACCCGCTAAGGGTGGTGTTTGTGCATTAATTCACTCTCATTGTTGTATGTATATTCATAATTATCAACCTAACATAACCAAAACAGTTCAGCACATGGAAGAAATGGTAGCTAACAACCCATTACAAGCAGGAGAAGGACAAGACTTCTGGTCTTTACTTACGTCCTGGTTACCAAATGGAGCCTGGTTAAGAGGACTTATAATTACTGTCATTGCCATTGTTGCTTTGTTTTTGTGCTTTTGTTGCTGTATTCAATGTCTCCCTGGAATATTGCAAATGTGTAAACAACTTGTGCCAACAGGTCAATCAGACATCTTGTTGACTGAAAAAATCATACGTGGCATAAGGGACGCACCCGATGAAAAAACAAAAACAGGGGAGATGTGGGAACATGATCTTTCAGAATAAGGAACATTCTGAGGGGCCTCTTGTTAGGCAATCTGTGAAGCGTACAGGCTGGCAAAAGTCAGCTGAAACACGCAAGATTGCAATAGCAATTCTGAGAAAAGGCTTAACCACAAACAACAGAATTCCAATATATAAGGTGTATTGCACATATGCTAATGTACTGGTCAGGCGATTTTGTGTGGGCTGAACTTGTATGGAATTTTGACAATAAAAGAGGGTTCTGGAAAATGATTCTGGGCTCTCATCCCGAGTAAGACTTTGTGTCTGACTCTTTATCATGAGAGACCGCCACAAACTTTGTCCTCTTTACTGTTTATGACACACAGCTCACAGCCAGCAGATCCTCCCACCAGCCTCATGAAAGTTCAAATAAAATGGAGGCAATTTTAATCTACAGTTGTCCTCTGTACTCTCTCTGACTCCTTTTCACAGTCAGCAGATCCTCCCACCAGCCTCAGGAAAGTTCAAATGCAATTGAGGCAATTTGCTCTACCTTTTTCCTCTCTACTCTTTCTGAGTACCCACTAGAGCCAAAAGATCCTCTCACCAGCCTCAATAAAGTTGAAATGAAATGGAGGCAATTTTACTCTCCCTTTCTGCTCTAAACTCTCTCTGACTATCCCCTACAGCCAAAAATATCTTCACACCAGCCTCAGGAAAGTTCAAATGAAATGGAGGCAATGTTACACCATTTTTTGTCTGTATCATCTCTATGTTACTCCCCCCTCAAAACAAGTAGATCCTCATACCAACCTCAGGAAAGTTCAAATGAAATGGAGGCAATTTTACTTTACCTTTGCCCTCTGAACACTCTCTGACACCCCCATCATGGAGAGCAGTTCTTTCCACCAGCCTATGGAAAGTTCAAATACAATTGAGGCAATTTTACTCTAGCTTTGTCCTCTTTACTCTCTCTGACTCCTTCTCACAGCCAGCAGATTGGGCCTACCAGCCTCAGGAGAGTTCATATACAATTGAGGCAATTTTACTCCACCTTTTTCCTTTATCATCTCTATGTTACTCCCCCCTCAAGTCAAGTAGATCCTTCCACCAGCCTCAGGAAAGTTCAAATAAAATGGAGGCAATTTACTCTACCTTTTTCCTCTCTACTCTTTTTTTTTTTTAAAGTAAAAGTTTTATTGGTTTTACAATTTTTTAAGTGTAAGGGTATATAGGGTACAATAGAAACATTTTAGAGCTTTCATGTCGGAGATGGTGGTCTTTTCTGAGGTTTCATATAAAAACATTTCAATATAAGGTGGAAGGGTATACATACATATTATATCAGGAATTCATGCATTCAATCATTTGTTTTTGTTAACATCCATTAAGGAATTACAATATGTAAAAGAAAAAATCATTTTAGTTATCAGAGTCTCTTTACTTTAGTTTCTTCTTCTTCTTTCCCGCCGGCGGGCGGAGCCACGGTCCCTCCCGTTTCCATATCTTCGTCCTCCAGGGTTGGGGAGTATTTTATTTTTAAAAAGAAAAAAGGCTTTCGCCTCTCTTTATTATTTTAAATCTTGCTCTACCCCCCACCCGGAGCACCAGCATTCCTTCAAACATTATCCATCTGAGACAGATCCCTTTTTTTTTTCTACAATTTTTTTAAAAAGAAGAAATACTTCTAAAATTTTCTTTTCTGGGATCTGTTTCAAAATTGCCATTTTTTTTCTTGCTGATACATCAGATGCCCTTCTCCCTGCGCTTCCAGTATCCCGTCCCTTGTTGACCTTCTTACAGCTTTAATATCTATCTTTCTGGTTATATCATTCCTCCTGGCATATGCTAAACTTATATATTCTTTACTTTTTTTGGTGCATTCTGCTGAAATTGTATTTATTAAATCTTTTAAATTTTTTGAAGCATTTTGCAACCTTGAAAAGTAAAACATTCTTTCAAACTCAATTCTAAATAAAAAAATAAAAAAATAAATAATTTAATTTATAACCCGCTCTCTCTCCCCGAAGGGACTCGAGGCGGGGCACAGGGAAATTAAAAATGCATATAAAATTACAGACAATACAATGTTAAAAAGAATTAAACAGAATCCTGTGCTAAAATCCCAAAGCTAAAACAAACCCCTAAAAACCCCTAAAACAGTTAAGTCATCCCAAGCCGGCCAAGCAAAAGAAATGTGTTTTTAATTTTTGACGGAAGGAGCGGAGGTCCGTAGTTGTTCTAATATAGGGGGGAAGGTCGTTCCAGAGGGTCGGGCCCGCCACAGAGAAGGCCCTTCCCCTGGGCGTCGCCCGCTGGCACAGCCTAGTGGACGGCACCCGGAGAAGTCCCTCTCTGTGGGAGCGAATCGGCCGCAGGGATGTATGGGGCAGGATGCGATCCCGCAGATAGCTAGGTCCCGTGCCATGGAGCGCTTTAAAGATGATAACCAACACCTTGAAGCTCACCCGAAAGACGACAGGCAGCCAATGCAGCTCGCGCAGGAGCGGTGTTACATGGGAAAACCTAGAGGTTCCCATAATTGCCCGCGCGGCAGCATTCTGGACAAGCTGAAGTCTTCGGGTGCACCTCAAGGGGAGCCCCATGTAGAGAGCATTGCAGTAGTCCAGTCGGGATGTCACGAGAGCATGAGTGACTGTGCAAAGGGCACCCTGGTCCAGTAGGGGACGCAACTGGCGGACCAGGCGAACCTGGTAAAACGCCCTCCTGGCTACGGCTGTCACTTGATCTTCCATGGACAGCCATACATCAAGGAGGACGCCCAAGTTGCGTGCCCCATCCACAGGGGCTAGATGTTCGCCCCCTATGGCCAGTGATGGAGTCAACTGGCTGTACCGGGATGCCGGAAACCACAGCCACTCGGTCTTGGACGGGTTGAGCTTGAGTCTGTTCCTTCCCATCCAGGCCCGCACGGCTACCAGGCACTGGCACATCACCTCTACGGCATAGTTGGGGTGGTTTGGGGTAGATATATACAGCTGCGTATCATCAGCGTAGAAGTGGTACTCTACCCCAAAACCATGGATGATCTCGCCCAGCGGCTTCATATATGTGTTGAACAGGAGAGGCGAGAGGACCGACCCCTGAGGCACCCCACAAGTGAGTGGTCTCGAGGTCGACCTCTGCTCTCCTGCCAACACAAATTGCGATCGACCGGAGAGGTAGGAGGAGAACCACCGCAGCACGGTGCCCCTCACCCCCAACCCCTCCAGCCGATGCAATAGGATACCATGGTCGATGGTATCAAAAGCCGCTGAGAGGTCTAATAGGACCAGGATGGAGGAACAACCCACATCTCTGGCCCTCCAGAGATCATCCACCAACGTGACCAATGCCGTCTCGGTGCTGTGCCCGGGCCGGAAGCCGGACTGGCGCGGGTCCAGATAATCAATTTCCTCCAGATGACGGGGGAACTGTTGTGCCACCACACTCTCTACAACCTTCGCCAGAAAGTGAAGGTTGGAGACCGGACGGTAATTTACCAATAATGCTGGGTCCAGAGAGGGCTTCTTGAGGAGGGGTCTCACCATCGCCTCTTTAAGGGAGGCCGGCAAGAATCCCTCACTCAAAGAAGCGTTGACCACCTCCTGGAGCCAGCCTCGTGTGACCTCCCAGGATGCCAGTACAAGCCAGGAGGGACACGGGTCCAATAAACATGCGGTAGCTCGCAGTCGCCCACGTAACCTGTCCATATCTTCGGAAGTAACAGAGTCAAACTCTTCCCACAAAACTGTCTCAAGATCTGCCTCGGGGCATCCCACTGGGCCACTTTCGATGGAGGCCAACTCGCTCCGAATCTGAGCGATTTTATCCTGCAGATATTCCTCAAATTCCTCTGCTCTACCCTGCAAAGGGGCTTCCCGCGCCCTCTGTTGAAGGAGGGAGTGGGTCACCCTAAACAGGGCCGCAGGGCAGTTATCTGCGGATGCGATGAGAGTGGCACAATGATGACGTTTGGCCACTCTCAACGCCACAAGGTAAGTCCGTAAATGGGCTCTCACCTGTGTTCGGTCAGATTCAGACCGTGTGGATCTCCACCTCCTCTCTAGGCATCTCTTGTGGCGCTTCATCACCCTCAGCTCCTCGGAAAACCAAGGAGCCTGGGTGACTCGTCGCCGCAGGAGAGGCCGCAAGGGCGCGACCCGATCCAAGGCCCCCGTGGCCGCGATGTTCCACGCGGCCACTAGGTCCTCTGCTGGGGCGCGGGTCAAGGACACAGGTAATGGCCCAAGCACCGTCTGGAACCTATCCAGGTCCATCAGGCGCTTGGGGCGGAACCATATAGGTGAATCCGGTTCCGCCTCCCCGCGGTGGGGTGTAGCGATTGGAAAGTCGAGCCGGAGAAGTGAGTGGTCTGACCATGACAGGGGTATGATGGCTATGTCCCCTATACCCAGATCACTCTTCCACTGACCAGAGACAAAGATCAAATCCTGCGTGTGTCCTCCCTCGTGCGTGGGGCCCTGAATTACTTGGGTCAGGTTCATGGCCGTCATGGAGGCCATGAACTCCCGAGCTGCCTCTGATGATTCGCCAACCGATGGCAGATTGAAGTCCCCCATGACAATCAGTCTGGGGGTCTCAACTGCCATCACGGCGATCACCTCAAGGAGCTCGGGCAGGGCTGCTGTTACATAGCGGGGAGCCAGGTATACAATCAGCACGCCCAACTGCCTCCCTAGGCCCCACTTCACGCAGAGGGACTCACAGCCGGTAGTCTGTGGTACAGTGGTCTCTCTCGGCTCAAGACCTTCCCTAACAATAACCGCTACCCCTCCACCCCTGCCCCTTCTAGACATATAACCAGCCTTATCTATAAAATTCTTTTTGAGAATTCCTTATCCCTTCCCCCATCTCGACCATTCCACCCTCCAACCCATCATTTTTTTATTTATTATGAATTTTTAAATCTTATTGTTAAAGATGGCGTCTGGTGAGTGGACAGTCCGTGAGGTCCCGGTAAAGGCAAAGTCTGTGTCAAAATTCAAGATGATGATGTTGTATAAAATCCAGAGGAGCAGTTTTGAACTCCAATCCACCAAAGAAAGAAAGGCACGCAATGGGAGAAACACTGGGAGTCACTTGAGTTGGCTGTATATAAGGAAAAGGAACTTTAATCTTGTAGAGTTGAAGGAATGTTCCGATCTCAAAGGTTTTCTGCTGGAAGCAAGGAAGCGCCATTTATCCGCCACTTTGGCGGTCATGAAGACTTAGTAAAAACTCAATTTCCCCTCTAACGAGTCCCAGATACAAAGTCTCAAAAAGCAATTCCTTGTATGGTAATAGTAAACTTTCATTTTCAATTGGTTAAAAATTGGAAGTAACTTTCTCCTTCTCCCCGAACCCGGGGAGCATTTTAAAGCACCGCTTATTTCCGAGGAGGGTTTTTTACAAACTCCCCCCTCTATTCTTCTCTTTAGAAAAAGTTGAAGGCATCAAAATCACAAAAGCAACTCACACACCACTCAGCAGCAACAGAGCCTCGGGGCTTCCTCCAGCTCCGGCTTTCAGCCCGCTTCTTCCTCTCTACTCTTTCTGAGTACCCACTAGAGCCAAAAGATCCTCTCACCAGTGTCAGGAAAGTTCAAATAAAATGGAGGCAAAACACCCCTAGAGCCAAAACACCAGCCTCAAGAAAGATAAAATGCAAATGAGGCAATTTTACTCTACCTTTGTCCTCTGTACTCTCTCTGACACTTCCCTCGCAGCCAGCATTTCCTCCCACCAGCCTCATGAATGTTCAAATAAAATGGAGGCAATTTTACTCTACAGTTGTCCTCTGTACTTTCTTTCACACACCCCTCACAGCCAGCAGATCCTCCCACCAGCCTCAGGAAAGTTCAAATAAAATGGAAGCAATTTTACTCTAACTTTGTCCTCTGTACTGTATCTGACACCTCCCTCACAGTCAGCATTTCCTCCCAACCAGCCTCAGGAAAGTTCAAATGCAATTGAGGCAATTTTACTCCACCTTTTTCCAGTATCATCTCTTTCTAACTCCCCCCTCAAATCAAGTAGATCCTCCCACCAGCCTAAGTAAAGTTCAAATGAAATGGAGGCACTTTTACTCTAACTTTGTCCTCTATATTCTCTCTGACTCTCGCCTCACAGCCAGTAGATCCTCCCACCACCCTCAGGAAAGTTCAAATGAAATGGAGGCAATTTTAGTCTACCTTTGTCCTCTTTACTGACTCTAACAAACCCCTCGCAGCCAGCAGATACTCCAACCAGTCTCAGGAAAGATCAAATGCAATTGAGGCAATTTAATCTAGCTTTGTCCTCTGTACTCTCTCTGACACCTCCCTCACAACCAGCAGTTCCTTCCACCAGCCTCGGGAAACTTCAAACGAAATGGAGGCAATTTTACTTCAGCTTTCTCCTCTTTACTCTCTCTGACTCCTTCTCACAGCCAAAAGGTCCTCCCACCAGCTTCAGGAAAGTTCAAATGAAATTGAGGCAATTTACTCTGCCTTTGTCTTCTGTCCTCTCTCTGATTCCCCCCTCACAGCCAGTAGATCCTCCCACCAGCCTCATGAAAGTTCAAATAAAATGGAGGCAATTTTAATCTACAGTTGTCCTCTGTACTCTCTCTGATGCCTTTTCACAGCAAGCAGATCCTCCCACCAGCCTCAGGAAATATCAAATGCAATTGAGGCAATTTACTCTGCCTTTGTCTTTTGTCCTCTCTCTGACTCTCCCCTCACAGTCAGTAGATCCTCCCACCAGCGTCAGGAAAGTTCAAATAAAATGGAGGCAATTTTACTCTAACTTTGTCCTCTTTACTGTTTCTGACACACCCCTCACAGCCAGCAGATCCTCACACCAGCCTCTGGAAAGTTCAAATGCAATTGAGGCAATTTTACTCCGCCTTTTTCTGTATCATCTCTAGGTTACGCCCCCCTCAAATCAAGTAGATCCTCCCACCAGGCTAAGTTAAGTTCAAATGAAATGGAGGCAATATTACTCTAGCTTTGTCTTCTTTACTCTCTCTGACTCCTTCTCACAGCCAGCAGATCGGATTTACAAGCTTCACGAGAGTTCATATACAATTAAGGCAATTTTACTCGACCTTTTTCCTCTTTTATCTGTCTTTGACTCCAACCTCAAATCAAATAGATCCTCCCACCAGCCTCAGTAAAGTTCAAATACAATGGAAGCAATTTTACTCTACCTTTGTCCTTTTTACTCTCTCTGACTACTTCTCACAGCCAGCAGATCCTCCCACCAGGCTCAGGAAAGTTCAAATGAAATGGACGCAATTTTAAGAACATAAGAACATAAGAATAGCCTTGCTGGAACAGGCCACAGCCCATCTAGTCCAGTATTCTGTCTCACACAGTGGCTCACCATTTGCTTCAGGGTATTCCCAAGCAGATTTATTTATTTATTTATTTAATCAAATTTCTATACCGCCCTATCTTCCTAGTGGGACTCAGGGCTGTACACAGAAAGGATAAAAACACCAATAACATACAATCACAATATAAAATAGAATTAAATTTAGTAAATCTGTGCTAAAATATAATTAAAAACTATTAAAAACGTTATATTAAAATTAAATCATTAAATCTATGCCAGGCCAGCCAGATGGAAAAGGTGTGTTTTGTGCGCCCGGCGGAAGAGGCGTAGGCCCGTGATGGTGAAAAGGTCGGGGGGCAGGTCATTCCAGAGGGCCGGACCTGCCACAGAGAAGGCCCTCCCCCTGGGGGTTGCCAGCCGGCATTGACCGGTAGACAGCACCCTGAGGAGGCCCTCTCTGTGGGAGCGGACAGGACGCAGGGAGGTATGTGGTGAGAGGCGGTCTCGCAGGTAGCAAGGTCCCGTGCCATGGAGCGCTTTAAAGATGGTTACTAACACCTTGAAGCGCACCCGGAAGGCCACAGGCAGCCAGTGCAGCTCGCGCAGGAGAGGTGTTACATGGGAGTACCGTGAAACTCCCAGAATCCCCCGCGCGGCTGCATTCTGTACTAGCTGAAGTCTCCAGGTGCACATCAAGAGGAGCCCCATGTAGAGAGCATTGCAATAGTCCAGGCGGGAAGTGACGAGGGCTTGAGTGACCGTGTGTAGGGCGTCCCGATCTAGAAAGGGGCGCAACTGGCGTATCAGGTAAACCTGATAAAAAGCCCCCCTGGCCATGGCCGTCACATGGTCATCCAAGGACAGCTGAGAATCCAGGAGGATGCCCAAGTTGCGGGCCCTTTCCGCAGGGGCTAATGACTCGCCCCCGATAGCCAGAGATGGAACCAACTGGCTATATCGTGACGCCGGGAACCACAGCCACTCGGTCTTGGATGGGTTGAGTCGAAGCTTGTTCCTCCCCATCCAGACCCGCACGGCCTCCAGACACTTGGAGGCCATGAACTCCCGGGCCATCTTGGATGTTTCACCTACCAATGGCAGATTGAAGTCCCCCATGACTAATAGCCTGGGGGTATCAACTGCCACCTCGGCTATCACATCGAGGAGCTCAGGCAGGGCTGCTGAGGCGTAGCGGGGAGCCAGGTACACAATCAGGAAGCCCAACTGCCTCCCAGGGCCCCACTTCACACACAGGGATTCACAGCCGGCTATCTGCGGCACAGCGGTCTCCCTCGGATCTAGGCCCTCCTTTACGCTAACCGCCACCCTCCCACCCTGACCCCGGGCCCGTGACTGATGGAATGCCCGGTAACCTGGCGGGCACATTTCAACGAGGGGTACTCCCCCCTCGTGGCCCAGCCAGGTCTCCGTAATACCAACCAGGTCCGGCTCCCCCTCTAGTACCAAATCATGGATGAGGGGTGCCTTGTTGATTACGGACCTGGCGTTACACAACATCAGCCTAGGGCCCAGGCCCTGTGAACTCGGACCTCCTGGGTTGCGAGAAGAGCCATGGGGACCGGAGAGCGCAACCGCTTGTAAGCAGCGGGTGCGCACTCCCATAACATGATATGGTCCCCAGCTCTCGCCATGCCTACCCCTCCCATACACTGTCCTGATGATATGGCCCTCTGTTAAATTGACCTCTGTTCCCCCCCTAGTATCGGACCCTACGTCCTTCCCGTCAGGGCCGTGGGTTGGCCTGGACATGATACCCCGTGGGTCTTTCCCACTTCCATAATTTCAGTTAACCCTCCCTCTTCCCTGGAACCCCTTAAAAATCTAACTAAAAATCTCCCTAAAACCCCCCTAAGCTTTTTTTTCCTCCAGATGTCTTCACCTGCTTATGATTCCCTGCAAATGGCATTGAGAAATATCCTGCCTATCTCTCCATCCCGGAGGGTGTCCTTAGGCATCCATAATGATAGCCATGGATACCCTTGTTCTCCATGAACTTGTCTAATCCTTTCTTAAAGGTGTCGAGGCTGACAGCTGTCAACACTTTTTCTGGCAGGGAGTTCCATAGACCAGTGATCCTCTGGGTGAAAAAGTACTTCCTCTTATTTGTTTGAGGTCTAGCTATCAAAAGTTTCATGGAGTGCCCCCTAGTTTTAGTGTTGTGCGATAGGGAAAACAGTGTTTCCTTTTCTACTTTGTCCACACCATGCATGATTTTATAGACTTCAATCAGGTCACCTCTCAGGCGCCGTCGTTCTAGAGTGAAGAGGCCGAGCCGTTGCAACCTCAGATGGTAAGGAAGGTGTTCCAGCCCCCTAATCATTCTGGTTGCCCTCCTCTGCACCTTTTCCATTTCCATAATATCCTTCTGAAGGTATGGTGACCAGAACTGTACACAATACTCCAGATGGGGACTCACCATAGATTTATAAAGAGGCGAAATGACACTTGCTGACTTATTTTCTATACCCTTCCTAATGATCCCTAGCAATGAGTTTGCTTTTTTCACTGCTGCGGCACACTGGGTTGACACCTTCATTGAGCTGTCCACCAGGACACCAAGGTCCCTTTCCTGGTTAGTTGCAAGGAGTTCAGACCCCATCAGTTTATAGATATAGTTGGGGTTTTTTGTCCCAACGTGCATCACTCTGCACTTACTAATGTTGAAGCTCATTTGCCACTGGTTTGCCCACTCCCCCAGTGTCAAGAGATCCCTCTGGAGCTCCTCACACTCTCTCTCAGTTTTTACTACCCTGTATAATTTAGTGTCGTCGGCGAATTTGGCTACCTTGCTGTTTACTCCTACTTCTAGATCATTTATGAAAAGGTTGAAAAGCAGGGGTCCCAGTACTGAACCTTGGGGGACCCCACTCTTTACCTCCCTCCACCTGGAGAAGTGTCCATTTAATGCTACTCTCTGTTTCCTGTCCCTTAGCCAGTTGCTAATCCAGGACAAGACCTGTTCCTTTATTCCATGACTGGCAAGTTTATTTAAGAGCCTTTGGTGTGGGACCTTGTCAAAGGCCTTCTGAAAGTCCAGATAAACAATGTCAACTGGATCTCCCTTGTCCACGTGCTTGTTGACACTCTCAAAAAATTCCAGCAGATTAGTGAGGCATGATTTGCCCTTGCAAAAGCCATGTTGGCTCTCCTTCAGCAGCGCCTTCTCTTCTACGTGCCTATTAATTTTATCTGGTTTCCATCACTTTACCTGGGACACTTGTCAAGCTGACCGGTTGGTAATTTCCTGGATCATTTTACTGATACCTATGTCCTCTGTACTCTCTCTCACACACCCCCTCACAGCCAGAAGATACTCCGACCAGCCTCAGGAAAGTTCAAATGAAAAGGAGGCAATTTTACTCTTCCTTTGTCCTCAACACTCTCTCTGACTATCCCCCACAGTCAAAACATCTTCGCACCAGCCTCAGGAAAGTTGAAATGAAATGGAAGCAATTTTACTCTACCTTTGTATATCTCTACTCTCCCTGACACCCCCCTCAAACTTAGCAGATACTCCCAACAGCCTCAGGAAAGTTCAAATAAAATGGAGGCAATTTTACTCTACAGTTGTCCTCTGTACTCTCTGTGACACCACCACCCCTCACAGCCAGCAGTTCCTTCCACCAGCTTCAGGAAAATTCAAACGAAATGGAGGCAATTTTACTTTGCTTTCTCCTCTTTACTCTCTCTGACTCCTTCTCACAGCCAGCAGATACTCCCACCAGCCTCAGGAAAGTTCAAATGAAAAGGAGGAAATTTTACTCCCCCTTTGTCCTCTACACTGTCTCTGACTATCCCTACAGCCAAAACATCTTCGTACCAGCCTCAGGAAAGTTGAAATGAAATGGAAGCAATTTTACTCTAGCTTTGTCCTCTGTACTCTATGTGACACCTCACTCACAGCCAGCAGATCCTCCCACCAGACCCAGGAAATATCAAATGTAATTGAGGCAATTTTACTCTACCTTTGTCCTCAGTACTCTCTCTGACAACCCCTTCACAGCCAAGTGTGCCTTTCACCAGACTCAGGAAGTTCATATAAAATGGAGGCAATTTTATTTATTTTATTTTATTTATCAAATTTATATACCACACCTATCTCCCAAAGGGACTCTCACAGGGAGTCCCTTTCCCAAAGGGAAATATCAAATGTAGTTGAGGCAATTTTACTCTACAGTTGTCCTCTGTACTCTCTCTGACACCCCCCCTCACAGCCAGTAGTTCCTTCCACCAGCTTCGGGAAATCTCAAACGAAATGGATGCAATTTTAGTCTACCTTTGTCCCCTATACTCTCTCTGACTATCCCCTACAGCCAAAAGATCTTCAGGCCAGCCTCAGTAAAGTTCAAATGAAATGGAAGCAATTTTACTCTACCTTTGTCCTCTATACCAGGGGTCCCCAACCCCCGGGCCGCGGACCGGTGCCGGTCCGTGGCTTGGTAGGAACCGGGCCGCAGGGCGGAGGAGGAGGAGGAGGGAGGAGGGGGCAGCCCCCTGGGCAGAGCATGCGGGAGAACGCAGGCGCGGCTGTTCGCGCCATTGGAGTGCGCCTCTTCCTCCACCCTCGTCGACGGTGGGACTCCTGGGCGCCGCCGCCCCTCCCTACCAGCCACCGATTCCATTCCTCCCCCCCCCCCCACACACGGAGCCTTCTCAGCTCCTGGAAGGAGCCTGAGTGAGCAAACGAGCAACCAAGCGCGGCGCCCGGGCGGGCAAGGCAGGCTAAGGCGAGTGAGCACAGCGGCCCGGGCTGAGGAGGCTCAGGGGGGGGGGCGGGGACGACGACAGACAGACAGAGAGAGGCACAGACACAGAGAGAGACAGGGAGGGAGGGGGGAATCAGAGTGACAGACACACACACAGAGACAGGGAGAGAAAGAGAGACACAGAATGAGTGATTAAGTGCGTGGATGCGAGACAGACAGACGCATACACACACATAGAGTGACAGATGGGCGGACGAAGGAGAGAGAGACAGAGATAGAGAGAGAGAAAGAAAGAAAAAGAAAGTGGGAGAGAGAGAGAGAAAGAAAGAGAGAAAGAGAAAGAAAGACAGACAGAGAAAGAGAAAGAAAGACAGACAGAAAGGAAAGAGAGAGAAAAAAAGAGAGAAAGAGAGAAAGAGAGGAAGAAAGAGACAGAAAGAGAGAAAGAGAAAGAAAGAGAGAGAGAAAGGGAAAGAAAGAAAGAGAGAGAAAGAGAGAAAGAAAGAAAGAAAGAAAGAGAGAAAGAGGGAAAGAAAGAAAGAGAGAAAGAGAAAGAAATAAAGAGAGAAAGAGGGAAAGAAAGAGAACGAAAGAGAGAGAAAGAGAAAGAGAGAGAAAGAAATAAAGAGAGAGAGAAAGAAAGAGAAAGAAAGAGACAGAGAAAGAAAGAGAAAGAAAGAGAGAAAGAGAAAGAAAGAAAGAGGGAAAGAAAGAGAAAGAAAGAAAGAAAGAAAGAGAGAGAAAGAGAAAGAAAGAGAAAGAAATAAAGAGAGAGAAAGAAAGAGAAAGAAAGAGACAGAGAAAGAAAGAAAGAAAGAAAGAAAGAAAGAGAGAGAGAGAGAGAGAGAGAGAGAGAAAGAAAGAAAGAAAGAAAGAAAGAAAGAAAGAAAGAAAGAAAGAAAGAAAGAAAGAAAGAAAGAAAGAAAGAAAGAAAGAAAGAACTTATGACCACAATTGAGCACAAAAGTTTGGTTGTTAACCAAGACCATTGTTAAGTGAGTTTCACATTTTCCAAGTTGGCCACGCCCACCCAGTCACATGACTGCTGAGCCACACAGCTGGTCCGCAAAATTTTCTTTAAAATGAAACCGGTCCCTGGGGCAAAAAAGGTTGGGGACCCCTGCTCTATACTCTCTCTGACTACTTCTCACAGCCAGCAGATTCTCCCACCAGCCTCAGGAAATATCAAATGTAATTGAGGCAATTTTACTCTACCTTTGTCCTCATTACTCTCTCTGACAACCCTCTCACAGCCAGGCATGCCTTTCACCAGCCTCAGGAAAGTTCAAACGAAATGGAGGCACTTTTCCTCTAGCTTTGTCCTCTGTGCTCTCTCTGACACCCCCCTAACAGCCAGCAGATGCTCCCACCAGCCTCTGGAAAGCTCAAATGCAATTGAGGTAATTTTACTCTTCCTTTGTCTCTACACTCTCTCTTACACGCCCATCACAGCCAGCAGTTCCTTCCACCAGCCTATGGAAAGTTCAAACAAAATAGAGGCAATTTTCCTCTCCCTTTGCCTCTACACTCTCTCTGACTCTCCCCTCACAGCCAGCAGATCCTCCCACCAGCCTCAGAAAAGTTCAAATAAAATGGAGGCAATTTTCCTCTACCTTTGTCCTCTTTACTGACTCTAACAAACCCCTCGCAGCCAGCAGATACTCCAACCAGTCTCAGGAAAGATCAAATGCAATTGAGGCAATTTAATCTAGCTTTGTCCTCTGTACTCTCTCTGACACCTCCCTCACAACCAGCAGTTCCTTCCACCAGCCTCGGGAAACTTCAAACGAAATGGAGGCAATTTTACTTCAGCTTTCTCCTCTTTACTCTCTCTGACTCCTTCTCACAGCCAAAAGGTCCTCCCACCAGCTTCAGGAAAGTTCAAATGAAATTGAGGCAATTTACTCTGCCTTTGTCTTCTGTCCTCTCTCTGATTCCCCCCTCACAGCCAGTAGATCCTCCCACCAGCCTCATGAAAGTTCAAATAAAATGGAGGCAATTTTAATCTACAGTTGTCCTCTGTACTCTCTCTGATGCCTTTTCACAGCCAGCAAATACTCCTACCAGTCTCAGGAAAGATCAAATGCAATTGAGGCAATTTACTCTGCCTTTGTCTTCTGTACTCTCTCTGACTCTCCCCTCACAGGAGATCAGACCTACCAGCCTCAGGAGAGTTCATATACAATTGAGGCAATTTTACACTACGTTTTTCCTGTATTATCTGTCTTTGACTCATTCTCAAATCAAGTAGATCCTCCTACCAGCTGTCAAGTACCCTATTGATGCCTACTTCATAATAAGCTAATGATACTCTAATACAAAAAGCAGTGATTTATTAACAGCTTCATTAGGCAGTCCTCATTAGGCGTTTCTTCTTTGCAGCCATCTTTTTTCTTTTCCTGCTTCTGAACTTTGCCTGCATTACTGTCCTCCCTTCAGCCTTCGTCATAAATCACAGCCAATGAGAGTTGGCAGTTTAGACATGCGCATTCACAAACCAGCTTGAGATTCTTTTTTGATCACAGGTATGTGTGGAATTCCTCTCTCTCTCTATGGCAGTTTGATGGTATTCATAGAGATGCTTCACAAACTGACACCAGCCTCAGTAAAGTTCAAATGAAATGGAAGCAATTTTTATCTACCTTTGTCCTCTGTACTCTATGTGACACCTCCCTCACAGCCAGCATTTCCTCCCAACCAACCTCAGGAAAGTTCAAATGCAATTGAGGCAATTTTACTACACCTTTTTCCAGTATCATCTCTTTGTAACTCCCCCCTCAAATCAAGTAGAACCTCCCACCAGCCTAAGTAAAGTTCAAATGAAATGGAGGCACTTTTACTCTAACTTTGTCCTCTATATTCTCTCTAACTCTCGCCTCACAGCCAGTAGATCCTCCCACCAGCCTCAGGAAGGTTCAAATGAAATGGAGGCAATTTTAGTCTACCTTTGTCCTCTTTACTGATTCTAACACACCCCTCGCAGCCAGCAGATACTCCAACCAGTCTCAGGAAAGATCAAATGCAATTGAGGCAATTTACTCTAGCTTTCTCCTCTTTACTCTCTCTGACTCCTTCTCACAGCCAGCAGATTGGACCTACCAGCCTCAGGAGAGTTCATATACAATTGAGGCAATTTTACACTACCTTTTTCCTGTATTATCTGTCTTTGACTCCTACCTCAAATCAAGTAGATCCTCCTAGCAGCTTTCAAGTACCCTTATGATGCCTACTTCATAATAAGCAAACGATACTGTAATACAAAAAGCAGTGATTTATTAACAGCTTCATTAGGCATTCCTCATTAGGCGTTTCTTGTTTGCAGCCATCTTTTTTCCTTTCCTTTTTTTCCCCTCAAAATTTATTTATTCTTATAAAAAAAAATCATACAAACATAATTTTAAACACATTTGCCGTCACAACGTGAGAAAGCAGCAACATATAAGTAACCAAACTTAACAATAAAGTCCAAATAGTAGGCCTAATATTTAACACCAGCATTTACACTATATACAGCCCATCTAGTTAAACTACCTACTTTGTCAATTCTTATTCATCATTAAATTTCTTATTGGTATTATTCACCAATATCCAAATTAAACATATATTATTGCTTCAGTTGTTACTATTCGGTCGTTCCTGTATCCAATTATACCACCTCTTCCACGAGTTATAGAATTCTGAATCCTTTTTCCCTTTAATTAATTTTGTTAATCTATCCGACTCTGCGCACTCATTAATTTTATTTATTACTGCCCTATCCGTCGGTATTTGATCACTTTTCCATTCCTGGGCAAATGCCAATCTTGCCGCAATAATTATGTGCAATGCCAGAAACCATATATCCATATTGCTATCTGGGGGTTTAAGTCCTAAAAGGAAGGTTTCCGGTTTCAACTCAAATCGATGTTGGGTAATTTCTATTAGCCACTGCCTGATCTTTTTCCAGTATTTAATCACCATTGGGCAGGTCCACCACTGATGGAAATAGGTCCCCTCCCTGTGGCTACATTTCCAACAATTAGGCATGGTCCCAGGGAACATTCTGGCAAGTCTTGCCGGAGGTAGATGCCACCGATATATCATTTTATATATATTCTCCCTATACGAAGCTGCCATTGTCAATTTCATGTTTTTAAACCAAATTTCTTCCCAGCTGTGAAAATCTAGTGTACGTCCTATGTTCCATCCCCAAGCAATCATACAATCTTTGACCACTTCCTCCCCTACATCTAATAACGATAGATATGCGTAACACTTGGAGAGCATCCCTTTCTCTTTCCCAAAAACAACCATGTCCAATTCTTGTTTATAGGGATATATCCCTTCAGCCTTCTGATCTTTTTTGCATCTTGAGAGTATCTGGGAGTATGGCCACCAATCCATATTGTATCCTTGTGAGGCTAATATTTCCCTGGTCTTCAAATTCCCCTGGGCATCTAAGATCAAGGTTTTCTCCCCTCTATATAGTGTTGGGTAGACAAGGGCTTCCTGAATAGAGATCCAACACAGCACCTTCAAATATATCTTCCTCCTCAACTTCTCCCAAGTATAGCTCAAGGTCCTACGAACAAGATGGTCATAGAAGTGTTTGGGTCTCTCAGATCTGGGCCAAATATAATAATGCCAACCATACTGGAGGCCCCAGCCTTCGAGTGTCAGGAGCCGCGTTCTTCTCAGAGTCATCCACTCTTTTAACCAAATTAATAAATGAAGTGATAACATTCTCGCCGTTATCAGGAGGGCGCTCCATGGGTGAGGGAAAAGAAGAGACGACACCAAATTCTTCTTCGAGTGGGGTGGAACGGCGCACAGACAAAAGCCTGCAAGCCCTTTTATTAACTTTATCAGAAGGCAGAGTTAAGCATGCAACGTCATGTAAACATACACAAATCATGACCATAAAAGGAAATTCACACAGTAGAAAAGAGTCACATGCCCTTTGTTGATAGTTAGCATGTTGCAAGAAGGTGGGAACTTTTCTCCAAGGTGTTGAATGTCAGAGGGTGTCAGAGGGTGTGGCTAGTAACTTTCCATGCCAGCTTCCTTGTTTATGTCCGACCGGTCAAAACCAGTCTACACTAACAGAAATGCTTAGCACGTGATGCAGTGTCATAATGCAACAAATAAAGCCGCCTGGTAATAAAGCTGCCAATTCGGGAGGCCTAATCCTCCTCTGATTCTAGGTTCCTGCATCATTTTAAGTTTAATTCTAGGCTTTTTACCTTGTCAGATGAATTTTGAGACGGCTCTATTCATTTCATTGAAAAAAATTTTTATCCAATTTTACAGGGGCCGATTGAAATAAAAATAGCCATTTGGGGAGGATACACATTTTAATAACTGCTATTCTCCCCATAAGGGAAAGTTGCAGGCTCTTCCATCTGCCGAAATCTTTAACCATCTGCTTGTAAAGATGAACATAATTATCTTCCTTTATGGAACTACATCTCCCTGTCAACCATATTCCCAAATATTTGATCTTATTTACGATCTTCAAACCCACTAGTTCTTCAAGTTGGTGTTTCTGTCTTAGGGTCATATTTTTGACAAGCATTTTAGTCTTATCTTTGTTCAGAAGTAGACCGGCAATGCTCCCAAACTCCCTAGTTGATTCTAACAAATGCGGTCCTGATTCTCTTGGTTCCTCTAGAATGAAAGCCAGATCATCTGCATAGGCTTGCACCTTAACCTCCTACTGTCTAATCCTCAATCCCTTTATCTCATTATTCCATCTTACTTCTCTCAATAGAGGTTCCAAAGTCAAAACAAATAAGAGCGGGGATAAGGGGCAACCCTGTCTTGTGCCTGTATATATCTTGATCTTCTCTGTTTGGTCTCCCTCAATCAATACCCTTATTGTTTGCTTCTGGTATATGGCCTGAATTGCGCCTATGAATTTCATGCCAAAATCCATATAATACATCTGGGATATCATAAAGTCCCAGGAAACCCGATCAAATGCCTTTTGGGCATCAACAAAAACTACGGCCATCTGTTTATCAGGGCAGGCCTCAAAATATTCCAGGGTATTCATAATCATCCTCAGATTATCCCGTAGCTGTCGGTTGGGAGGAAGCCATTCTGATCTGAGTGTATAAAGGTATTAAAAAAGCAGGTAAGTCTTGCTGCTAACACTGCCGCAAAAAATTTATAGTCAGAGTTTAGCAGCGAGATTGGCCTATAATTTCTAATAAGTGACAAATCAGCCCCTTCCTTAGGAATAATGGAAATAAACGCTTCAGACCACGATGCTGGAATCTGGGTATCCCTCATCACTCTATTAAACAACACTGTCATATATTTACCCAATACCCCAAACATCGCCTTATATAGTTCAACCGGTAGCCCATCCGTACCCGGGGTCTTCTCATTGGCTTGTTTCATCATGGCCGCTTCTACTTCCCCTTCCGTTTTATCAGCGTTAAGAAGCTGCTTCATAGGCTTGGGGACTTGTGGTAGGTCAGATTTCCTCAAAAACTGTCTGATTCCTTGTGTCTCTTCTCCCCCTTTCTCGTACAATTTGGTAAAAAATTCTTGTGCCACTTTCTTTTTCCCTTCCTTAGTAGTATGGAAGTTTCCATCCAAATCCTTCAACCCCTCTATTCTACGTTGTTCA
This sequence comes from Rhabdophis nuchalis, assembly GCA_039707465.1. Classification (NCBI taxonomy): domain Eukaryota; kingdom Metazoa; phylum Chordata; class Lepidosauria; order Squamata; family Natricidae; genus Rhabdophis; species Rhabdophis nuchalis. Next base: position 2,308,435 of record CM077650.1, read on the forward strand.
CCTTCCTTCCTTAGGCGATATGAGAGCCATCTGCTTGGCTTATTGGCATTCTCAAAATAATGTTGTTTAGACCATTTAATTTTAGAGGCTAACTCTTCTTTATCTAGCAAGCTAATCTGGTGTTGCCAGAACGTCCTTTCCTCGACCAAGTGTTCCTGCTCTTGCCCTTCCTGCATTCTCTGCTCAATGCTACTCAGATTATTCAGAAGGTCTTTCCGTTGTATTCTTTTAATCTTGCGATAATTAGCACCGTATTTAATCAATAAACCCCTCATAACTGCCTTAGCCGTGTCCCAAGTATTATAAATTGATGTATCTTCGGTTTTATTCTCTTCCAGAGAGGTGGGCGAGGCGCAAACTAAGGGGGTTTTTATGCAAATTTTTAATTAGGCTTTTAAGGGGTTCTGGGATGGGGGGAGGGTTTACTCAGTCAGAGGGGGGTCAAGTTATGGGGCCGGCTGGCGGAAGTGTGATAAAGGAGGAGTCTATTAGGGAGGGGGGACCAGGGGTCGTCTCTGTTGAGGGCCGTCCCATTCGGTTGGTCTTAGGGAGGGGCAGGAGCGGTGGGAGACAGGATGTCCATCGTGGGTCTGGGGCTCGTGGTCGCTGGTTACGAGCGATCGCGTGCCCCAACCCCCTGTGCTCCACTCGTAGGCTAGGCGGTCAGGGATTACAGAGCCGGGGCCCTAGGTTGATGTTCTGCAACGCCAGGTCCGTGGTGAAAAAAGCTCCCCTCGTAAATGACCTTGTGTCAGAGGGGGACCCGGACCTGGTGGGAATTACGGAGACCTGGTTGGGCCCCGAGGGGGGTCTACCCCTCGTGGAAATGTGCCCACCAGGTTACCGCGCATTTCATCAACCTAGGGCCCTAGGCAGGGGTGGGGGGGTGGCGGTTATTGTTAAGGAAAGTCTGGAGCCGAAGGAGACCACTGTGCCTCAGACGACCGGCTGTGAGTCCCTCTTCGTGAAGTGGGGCCTAGGGAGGCAGTTGGGCTTGCTAGTTGTATACCTGGCTCCCCGCTATGTAACAGCAGCCCTGCCCGAGCTACTCAAGGTGATCGCCGCGATGGCGGTGGAGACCCCCAGACTTATGGTCATGGGGGACTTTAACCTGCCATCGGCGGGCGAAACATCCGAGGCGGCTCGGGAGTTCATGGCTTCCATGACGGCCATGGACCTGACCCAAGTAGTTCAGGGCCCCACTCACGAGGGAGGACACGCGCTGGATCTGATTTTTGTCTCTGGACACTGGATTAGTGATCTTGGAACAGGGGATTTAGTCATTTTACCCTTGTCATGGACAGATCACTCTCTCCTTCGGATAGACTTTCCAACCGTCACACCCCACCGCGGGGAGGCGGAACCGGAGACACCGAGTTGGTTCCGCCCCAGTCGCCTGATGGACCCGGAAAGGTTCCAGAGGGAGCTTGGGCCAGTACCTGTGTCCCTGTCCCATGGCTCGACTGAGGACCTAGTGGCCGCATGGTATAGTGCGGCCACGGGGGCCTTGGACCGAGTCGCGCCCTTGCGGCCTCTCATGCGGCGTCGAGTCACCCAGGCTCCTTGGTTCACCGAGGAGCTTCGGGAGATGAAACGCCGCAAGAGACGCCTAGAGAGTAGGTGGAGATCTTCTCGATCCGAATCTGAGCGAACACTAGTGAGAGACCATATTAGGACTTATTTAGTGGCGCTAAGAGTGGCCAAACGGGAGTATTGTGCCACCCTTATCGCGTCCGCGGAAAACCGCCCTGCCGCCCTGTTTGGGGTGACCCGCTCCCTCCTTCACCTGAGGCCGCGGGAAGCCCCTCTGCAGGGTCGAGCAGAGGAATTTGGAGTTTTCCTGCAGGACACAATCACTCAGATTCGGAACGAGTTGCCCTCCACTAGTGGTCTGGTCGTGGCGTCCGGTGCTGGTCTTGAGATTACACCTTGGGAGGAGTTCGACTTTGTTACTACCGAGGATATGGACAGGTTGCGGAGGAACCTTAGAGCCACCACATGTTTATTGGACCCGTGCCCCTCCTGGCTTGTACTGGCATCCTGGGAGGTGACACGAGGCTGGCTCCAGGGCATTGTGAATTCATCTCTGAGTGAGGGGTATTTGCCCACCGTCTTGAAAGAGGCGGTGGTGAGGCCCCTCCTCAAGAAGCCATCCCTGGACCCGGCTCTGTTAGAGAACTATCGTCCCGTCTCCAACCTTCACTTTTTAGTGAAGGTTGTCAAGAGTGTGGTGGCTCAACAGTTTCCCCGTCATCTGGAGGAAGTTGATTATCTAGACCCGCGCCAGTCCGGCTTCCGGCCCGGGCACAGCACTGAGACGGCATTGGTCGCGTTGGTGGATGATCTCTGGAGGGCACGGGATAGAGGCTGTTCCTCTATCCTTGTCCTATTAGATCTCTCAGCGGCTTTCGATACCATCGACCATGGTATCTTATTGCACCGATTGGGGGGGTTGGGGTTGAGAGGCACCGTTTTACGGTGGTTCTCATCCTACCTCTCTGGTCGGTCGCAATGGGTGTTGACAGGAGGGCAGAGGTCGTCCCCGAGGCCCCTCACATGTGGGGTTCCTCAGGGGTCGGTCCTCTCGCCACTGCTGTTCAACACCTACATGAAGCCGCTGGGCGAGATCATCCGTGGTTTTGGGGTGGAATACCATCTGTACGCTGATGACACTCAGTTGTACATATCCACCCCAAACCACCCCAACGATGCCGTCAAGGTGCTGTCCCGGTGTCTGGAGGCCGTACGGATCTGGATGGGTAGTAACAAACTCAAGCTCAACCCGTCCAAGACCGAGTGGCTGTGGTTTCCGGCACCCCGGTTCAGCCAGATAAGTCCAACTCTGGCCATTGGGGGCGAACAACTGGCCCCCGTGGAGAGGGCGCGCAACTTGGGCGTCCTCCTGGATTCCCGGTTGTCCATGGAGGACCATGTGGCAGCCGTGGCCAGGGGGGCGTTCTATCAGGTACGCCTGATACGCCAGTTGCGCCCCTTACTGGACCGGGGAGCCCTTCGCACAGTCACTCAAGCACTTGTGACGTCCCGGCTGGATTACTGTAACGCTCTCTACATGGGGCTTCCCTTGAGGTGCACTCGAAAGCTACAGTTAGTACAGAATGCGGCTGCGCGGGTGATTATGGGTGCCCCAAGGCAAACCCACGTAACACCTCTCCTGCGCGAGCTGCACTGGCTGCCTGTGGCCTTTCGAGTGCGCTTCAAGGTACTGATGACCATCTTTAAATCGCTACATGGCTCGGGGCCTAGCTATATACGAGACCGCCTCCTGCCCCATACATCCCTTCGCCCGATCCGCTCCCACAGAGAGGGTCTTCTTCGGGTGCCGTCGGCCGGGCAATGCCGGTTGGCGACACCCAGAGGAAGGGCCTTCTCTGTGGCGGGCCCGGCCCTCTGGAACGACCTACCCCCCGACCTTCGCACAATCTTGGACCTCCGCCTCTTCCGCCAACGCCTTAAGACGTACTTATTCCAACAAGCCGGCCTAGGATAGCCCCCCGTTTCTGACTTTTTAAGGAAATTTGTAATTTGGTAGGGTTTTTAATATTGGGTTTTTTAGCACGGGTTAATGAATTTAATTATATTTTAATTGACATTTATTGTATTTTGTGTTTTTAAGATGCCTGTGCGCTGCCCTGGGTCCTAACAAGGAGAAGGGCGGGGTATAAATTTAATAAAATAAAATAAAATAAATAAAGAAACTCATCTCTTTTTTAAATGACCCCATAAAGTCCTCATCTTGCAGAGCGCCCACCCACATTCTCCATCTAGTTTGCCTGTGTCCAGGGATCGTCCATGTCAGCCTTATAGGACTATGATCTGCCCATTCATTAGTACCAATTTCTATTCCGGATACCATTCTCCTCAATTCCAGTGACATCCAAACCATGTCTAAACATGTCCAAGAGTGGTGTCTGGGGGAGAAATAGGTGTATCACCTTTTTCCAGGGTTATGTAATCTCCAAACATCATGTAGACCAAATTCCTCCCTTATATTATGACATATTCTTGGTAGGTTTTTTTTAATCTCTTTCAAACCCCCTTGTTTTTTCCCCCCCGGATATAATCCTGAGTTTTATCCACCACCGCATTAAAATCCCCCAGTAGACAGATGTGATCATATTCCACTTCCCCCAGTCTCCCATACAGATCTTCATAAAAGGCCCTTTGATTGACATTGGGGGCGTATATACCAACCAAAAGACACTTCCACTGTCCAATCTCTATCTCTATCATTAAGATCCTTCCTTCCTGATCAGCAAATATTGGTTGGGCTTTCAAATGGTGTTGCACATAAAACACTAAACCTCTCTTTTTTTTGTTCTGCTAAGGCAGTAAACATATTACCCAATTTCCGATGTCTTAGTAGATACGCATGGTCCTTTTTTATATGAGTCTCTTGTAACCAGATCATATCATATTTGAGCTTAGTCAATTTATTCAGAATTCTATTTCGTTTAGAGGGGCCATTTAAGCCGTTAATATTTACCGACAATAAACATATACATTCCCCCATTATACCTGTCCTTCCTATTCTTTACTGCCCTTTGGTTGTAGCTTTCTTGGATTGTCTTGTTTCTCTCTGTGTTATTGCTAGTGTTGGTCCTCCTTCCCCTTCTCTTATCCCTTCAATTTCCTCTCCTCTCCCTATATTATCTGTCCCCATATCATCTTCTTCTTTCGATTCCTCCAGACTCCTGCTCTCAGCTTCTGCTTCTCCTTCTCTTTCCAAGTCTGTTGGATTAAATTGTTGCTGTACAAAGTCTCTTGCCTCCTGTAAATTTCTAATCCTAATTTTCCTATCCCTCCATGTCATTAGTAAACCCTCAGGTAGCATCCATCGATACAAGATTGCATTTCTTCTTAATAATAAGGTAAGGAATTGATACTCCCGTCTCCGTTCCCGGACACATCTCGGAACCTGCCTCAAAATCGTGATCTGTCGCCCTTTATATGTTAAAGTTTGGTTCCTAGTGTGTTTGAAGAATTCCTCACATAGCGCTTTCTTGTTGAAGTGCACATGGATTTCTCGAGGGAGATTGTTATGCTTCGCATACCCAGTAAACACCCTGAAAACCTGATCTATATCCTGTTGCACCTGACTCCTGGCTGTGTCCAGAGACTCTGCCACCATCCCTCCCACAATTTCCTCCAAGTTCTCATCCCTCTCTTCCACCACATTTTGAAGTCTGAGGAAAAAGGAGGCTCTAAAAAAAAGATCTCATCCATTAACCCTTTATTAACCGTTGATTGTTTCTGTTCCCATCGATCCATACGTCCCTCGCATCTTTCCATTCTTATCTCCACCTCCTGAGTCTTTTCCTCCTGCTTTACCAAAGTGTGGCGTCTTACGAAAGAAGGCAGCAGATTCAAATTTCGCCGGGTGAGACCCCAGATACAAATCCAAAGCTCTCTTTTATTATGCATCCAAGGAACAAGGAAATACACACACATTTGCTTATTGGCTGAATCCAACTCCTGCTCTGTTTGTGCCCGATCCCTTCTGCCTATCAGCGTTTTTCCTTTCTCTGTGTTATCTGCATGGTCAGTGCGTGATCAGAGCTAATTATCTGATGAGGAATGTCCTTTGTTATGCTAAAGTTGCCCATTAGCCATCTAGTACGTGACATTCTACCTAGCTTCAGCAGCCTGAATGGCTCCAGTTGATTATATGGCAACCTGCATAACAGGAATGATTCCTTCATCCCCTCCTTTTTTATTTTATGGCTTCATCTTCTTGTTTTAGTAACTTATAGGCATAAAGTACCTCTGTCCAACTTGGCATACGAGGAACAGCCTTCTTACACAAAGCACAGAGATTAGGCATACACTTAATACAGCAGTACAATAATAGTAATAACAATTGGGAGAATTTGTTGAATCCATCCGAAGTCTGGAAGCCATGACCACAACCACTTCCAGGGATCAAAATTTGTATTGTCAGTCAATAAGGGATTGTCTTTCATCATTTGTTCCATATGTTCAATCGTTTGAGATATGTTGGCAGAATAATCAGTCACAAAACTGCAGCAATGGCTGTGAATCAGTGCACAAACACCCCTTTTGCAGCTAACACAATGTCCAATGCATAACGATTTTGTAATGTCAGTTCTCAAACTTGTGAAAGTTCCTTGGTAATTAATTTCAAAAATAGTACAGTCTCATTAAGCATAACAATAGTCCAGCCATTTAAAACATGCAGATCTCGACAGTTCATGGCAACTCCCAGATTCAGTAAAATCTTTCAAGAAATTTGAGTACGCAGATTTCCTCCAGCTGGTAATGGAGGTTCCCCAATGGCTCTTCTGTTTCTAGTCTGAGAATCAGGTAAAGTTTTTAGTACATAAATACAAGGAGCAATCAATCCCAATGTGCAAACGCCATGCCATTTGAATGGTACCTGTCGATATGCCCTTCTTCCACATAAAAACCACATATTAGTGATAACAGCTTGTTTCTCTTATGACTTACTTGCACATGCAACAATGGTTTCCAAACATAAACATGCAAAATACAAATCCAACAATCAGTAACATCTAATAACTTTGATATTGTTTCCACTTCCTCCGTATATATGTTATCCTCCCAGACTCCCCCCTCTGGACTTCTCTGGCCTATAACCTGACCATCTGCAAATGTATTTAAAAAATTTAATGTATATAATGTAATATTTAATATATTTTGTAGGTCAGGGAGGGACGGAGCATTCCCTCCTTTTTTATTTTTATGTTTGTCCAAGGTGAATGTTAAGGTGCGATTAGCTCGCTCCACAATGGCCTGCCCAGTCGAATTATAGGGAATACCAAATTTATGAAGAATTTGCCATTGACTACAAAATTCTGCGAAAGCACTGCTAGTATAGGCAGACCCATTGTCGGTTTTAAATTCCAATGGCTTACCCATTACCGCAAAAGTTTTTAAACAGTGATTAATAACATGTTTGGTTGCTTCTCCCCACTGAGGAGAAGCAAAGATATAACCAGAAAAGGTGTCAATTGTAACATGAATGTATTTCCACGGAGCAAAGGTTGGATATTGAGTTACATTCATTTGATAAATTTGACCTGCTTTTATGCCCCAGGGGTAACCCCCCCCAGGTGGAAAGGTTTGCTGTTGAGCACAAGCAGCGCATTGTTGAATGATGGCAGTAGCTTCAGCCTAGGAAAGGTTAAATTGTTTCATTAAAGCCTTAGCATTTTGATGAAAATATGAGTGACTGTCCCAAGGTGATAATTGAGACAAACAGCATGAAGCAGCTGCATCAGCTTGTGCATTACCTTCAGACAATTGTCCTGGAAATGGTTGATGACTTCAAATGTGAGCAACATACAACCTGTGTCTCCGTTTCTGAAGAAATGATTGTAAAGTAAGAAATAAAGATAACAAATTAGGATCAGTTTGAGGAGAAATATAGGAAAAAGGTAAAGTATGGACCATTTGACAAACATACAAACTATCAACAATAATATTTAGTTCTTTATCAGAAAAGGACTGTAAAGCCAAAATAACTGCGGCCAGTTCGGCCCTTTGAGCAGATGTTTGAGGTGGGGTTATTTTGGTACGCCAAACACCTGATTCTTGCCAAGCAAGAGCTCCCCATGTTTTTCCTCCATCGGCATACACAGTCAGTGCAGCTTCAAGAGGTATGTTAGATAACAATGTTTTAGTAATGATGGGTACATTTGTAAGCATGGAGAGGTGAGGATCAGGTGGAAAATGGTAGTTAATAATGCCTGGCCAATCAGATAATGCAATCTGTAAGGGCATAGAAATTGATACCCAATTTTCCCATTCCTGAATAGGAAACGGTACTATGATAATAATTTATGCCTTAAATAAAGAAAAGGTTGATGAACCTGTACCTTTTCTGGGGCTATATTTAATCCAAATTGTTCCAATATATACAAAATTACAAAAAGGCCAATGAAAAATAGGCTAGGCCATTATCAGGCTTTAAAGAAAAAGTTTGCCCAAGATTATGACATGATTAGCTGTTTACCTTTGTTAAGGTGTAGCCAAAAACACTTTTAAATAGGTAAAAATACTTCAAATGAGCCAGAGAGGGACATAGGTGAAATCCATTTGCCATAGTTGATTAGAGGCCAAACAATGAGGATTAACTTCTGCGTCCCCAGAGGGAAATGCCCCAGAACACTGGGCACAAGATGAAACAATTGCCTTGGCCAGGTTGATTGGAATATGGCAAGTTCGTGCTAGCATTCTGATTTAAAAATTAATAATGATTAAAAAAATAAATCTAAAAAAAATAAAACAAGAACAACAGCATCGGATCTGCATAACTAATGAATGAGTATATGAATCAATACGAATCAATATTTGAAATGTTATCTCCCTGCTGTGTCCAGCTTGTACTCTTGGTTTCAAAGCCTGGCACATGTAGGAAGCCAGTAGAAGAAACTCTTACACAGAAATATCAAACTGTAGAAATAAAGAAACCAAGCTAAAGAGTTTTCTGACTTAGAAATCCTTAAATCATTCTGCCAAAAAACAACTTGGCAAAGAAAAGGGGGGGGGGGCAGGTAGCCACCCTCTACACCAGTGGTTCTCAGTTATTTTCTATCAGGCCCCCCCTAGGAAGAAGAAAACATTTCGCGCCCCCCCAGCCCCGGAAAGCGCCCCCCCCAGCCCCGGGGCTGCCCCCTCCCTTCTTTCCCTCGCCTCCTTCCGAGCCAAGGATATTTATTCTCCTTGGTGCCGCCGTTGCCTTCTCTGCATGGCCCGAGCGCCTGTTCCTTACTGCGATGGTCTCAGCAGCTCCCAGCGCTCCCAACGCAGCCAGTCGAAAGCCGGGAGGGAGGCCGCTTTTCCACGCTGTGGAAGGGGGTCGCCTCCCTCCCGGCTTTCGACTGGCCGCGTCCAGGCGGGCAGCGGGCAAGAGCCGTGAGCGGGCAAGTCGGGCGGCGCGCTGGGAGCTGCTGAGCCGGGCGGCGCTGGGAGCTGCTAAGCCGGGCGGCGCGCTGGGAGCTGCTAAGGAACAGGCGCTCGGGCCATGCGGAGAATGCAACGCTGGTATCGGTCTTTCCGGGTGTGCGGCTCCGCGCCCCCCCCTTACAGAGCCTCGCGCCCCCCTAGGGGGGCGCGCCCCACTATTTGAGAAACGCTGCTCTACACAAAGACATGAGGAATGCTCCACAGAGACAGGAGTTGGAACAAAAGATCATGCTGATAACGAATCTTTGTCTCTGATAAACTGGAGCCTGAGGCTATGTATGTAAGAAACAAAATAGAAATGCTTGCAGTTTTGGAATAGTAACTGCAAATTTAAAACAAAGCCATAAGATTAGAATCCATAAGCACCTAGAAAATTAAAAATAAGTTAACACATGTAATGAATTAAAAATAGGTTAACACATGTAATGAGAGTCAAAAGTTTAGTTAAAAGGCTGTTGAAAAAAGATTTGGAAAGTTAAAAGTAGCGAACAATTCTGAACATTACAGGAACAACTGTATTGCAAGGTAGGAAACTTTCCAGGTATTAACATGAGAGTCCTTGTAAGCAATTACTCCTCTTGTTTGCTCTTAACCTGAAAACAGTAAAGACTTTGCAAAAGCAAAGAAACTCAAGCATAAAAAGAAGTCATTAAACACACAAACCAAGATTGTTAGGCAAATGATATGAAATACAATCCATGTAAAGCAAACTAAAGAGAAAAATTATGCTACAAATAAAATTGAAAATTAGATTTTGGAAAAGAAAAAATAATATTAATCAAATCAATCCAATTACTCTGTCCCAAAGCCATGATTCAGCTGATTCAGCTAATAGCCTAAAAAGCAACACATTTTAAAACATGGTCTTTTGTCTTCCTAAAAAACCAACAAAAGTTAGCTGATAAGTTACAAACGGAATGCTAAAAATCTAGTTAATCTTGTCAGCTGTGACAAAGCCTTTAAAAAAAGAAAGAAAAACATCCCAATGAAATCACCAGACTGTTTTCCTTTGGTCACTAAATCAAATAAATTTGCTGGCAAGAAAAATTAGATGAACCCACGTAAGGGTCCCATGCAGCTGCTGTAAATTAATTAGCAAAATACTTTTGTGGACTTTTAAACAAAGAAAAAAGTAGAGGAAGAAAAAGTTATATACAGTGTATTTTCCTGAGCAAGAAATCATTTTGCATTTCTTTCTTTTTTTAAAGATATTTTTATTTTATTTTCGATTTTCAAAGTAAATAACAACATATATACTGTTACATAGCCAACATCATATTGTATTATTAAATGCTTACATCATTTCATTTTACCATCATTTCATTTTACCATCAACTCCCAGAAAACTCCCAGAGGGTTCTTCTGCTCTCCATACACCATATTTGTGCCTTATCCATCATTTTCTTTCCCCTCTCTCCTCCTCCTCCCTACCTCCTTTCTTCCCTCTGACGCCCTTCCCTTCTCTACTTCCCCTTCCTCTCTCCTTCTCCTCTCTCCCCTCTCCACTCCTCCTTTCTCTCCTCCTCTTCCCCCTCTTTGCCCTCTCTCCTTTCTCTCTCTTCTTCCCTTACCTCTCTCCTCTACTCCACACTCTTCATCTCATTTACTTGGTGTATTTCAGCCTCTGAGCCAGCTCTATTTTGTGTTGATGATATTTATAATTTCAGATTCAAGGTTTATCGCTTAATTTTCATATCGATTATTACAATTCTTATATCTCAATCCCGAATCTTGCTAGTTGTTTTACTACCCTTTTAAGTAAAGCCTAATTGTATAATGACGTTCTATTTATAAAACCAAACAAAAAAGAACCAAAAACAGTATAGATAAATTTAAATAAATTTAAATATAAGAAGACCTAATCGGGTATCCATAAATTATGTGCCTTCCAGGAATAGTTATTATTCATGGGTAGTCTCATTTTATTAATTTTAAATCTAACAATTTATCCTGTGATTCAATATCAATATCCACAAGTCTTATCAAGTATTCTAGCCTCAATCTATTTTTTCTTTAATAATATCTTTAAATCCTATTTACTATTAATATCCCTTATTTAATCCCCTCATATCTCTATAGATTCCATATAATTATCTAAAATTTTATGTAACTGTTAATTGATTGATCATTTACCAAGAGTGATAGTATTCTATAACCATCTTAATCGCATAATTCCCCATCTATAGATAAGCAAATATATATCATTCACTAACACATAATCTTTCTATAACAATCTAAATAGCATAGTTCCCCTTCGGTAGATAAACAAATATATCATTAACAAAAACATTTACCAAGAGTATTCTATAACCATCTTAGTAGCATAATTCCCCATCTATAGATAAGCAAATATATATCATTCACTAACACATCATCTTTCTATAACCATCTAAATAGTATAGTTCCCCATCGATAGATAAATTAATATATATCATTAACAAGAACATTTACCAAGAGTATTCTATAACCATCTTAGTAGCATAATTCCCCATCTATAGATAAGCAGATATATATCATTCATTAACACATCATCTTTCTATAACCATCTAAATAGCCCAATTCCCCATCTATAGATAAACTAATATATATCATTATCAAAAACATAATCTTATTATAAGCATCTATAGTTATTACTAACAATCAATTAATTAATAAACCTTGATAGTAATTTAAACCCAGCCTAATTATTACTCATCAAGGGATAAAAGTTCCTCTTTTCAGCCGTTGTCTCTCCAAGGATGAATTAAATTTGCCTCTTTTAAAGTCCACATTCTCCATCGGCTTTTTTTCCTCTTCCCAAGTTCTTTATAAACTTCCATTGGCACATTGTGATCCTGTATAGCTGTACAATCATAGTGCTGACCAATTCTTTTCCTCAAATTTGATTTATTTTCAAATATCAAGTCTATCTCTGATGTGATTTCCTCTGTCTTTTGTTCTCTTTTTCCTTCCTTTTGCCAGTCAGGTTGAGATTCAAGTTTCTGATGGGATCTTGATATTATCTCCTCTCCTGGATCTTCTTCCTCATCCTCAGTTAAATCCAGTCCACACACAGCCTCGTTTCCCTTTTCTTCTTTAATTTCTCTAATCTGTTTAATTTCTTCACTTGGTGTAATGTCGAGTATTACATGAAATTTTTTCAATTCCCTCAAGATTTCAGCCAAAAGCTCCTGATCTTCTGCAGTGTATATATCTATGTGCGTAGACATTTTGGCGAATCCGCAAACTAGGAAAAAGTAACTCCAATTACCTTGTTAACAGTTAGCTTATCTCTGTTAGTTTGTTTCTACACAATATTTCCAGTAAATCTGTTCATATATGTCAGCCCACTGTTTTTCCAAGAGCGATACGATGTAGGAAATAGTTTAAATAGTTTCAAAGTGTTTCAGTCCTTTTGTTGGGAGGAGAACAGAGACAAAAAAAGATAAGATATGGTCCTTATTTAAGTTTAAAAATGCGCAATAGAGTGTCCAAATAATTATAGGATTGTGGAAGTGCTCCAAGTTTCAAAGTTTTGAGTGAAATAAATCAAAAAGACAGAAAAAAAAGAATTAGAAAAGTCAGTCATAATCCAATCCCTTTCAGCGCAAACGTAAGTGGCTATTTCTTTGTTATCAGTTCAGTCGGTCATTTCAAAACATTCTGTGAACCAGAGGAATCTCACACTTCAATTTAAGTTCGCAGCTTATCTTTAAATTCAAAGTTTTGGTTAAAAAAAAAAGGTTTCTTAGCAGAGTGTTTCAGAAACAAAAACAAAATACCTTCCCGATGTTTCCCAGCAGATCCTTTCCTTTGTTATTCCAGAGATTCTCCTTTGCCTTTGGTCCACCCTCCAGAAAAGGGGGGGATGCGATTCGTCTCCCTTCAGAGATTTTGCTTCGTGTCGGGCAGGGATCTTGCGTGGTCCCTGCACCCAGCGAAGATTTATCTCCTAATCACCACCTCTCCGGGGCGGCTTAGATTCCCTATGGAATCATGGGGGAGGCGAATTTCAGCCGGGTCCCTGCAGTTTAGGGAGCCCGGTTGTGTCGGCTCGGGAGGCTCCGCCTTCTTTTCATCATTTTGCATTTCTGAAACCCAATTAAGTGTTGTCCTTTGGGGTTCTAATTAAACATCATCCATGTAATGATTCACTGAAGTCAATGGGTAACGTGTACACAAATTTCAAGGCTGTAACCTAAATCTCACACAAAGAAGAATTCCACCAACGGAATAACTTCGGATTTTTTGCTTGCTGCGAATGTGCATAGCAAGAATTCCTGTAAGCTACAGAGATAACTCTCTTTGGATTTTGAAATTCTAAAGAGGTTGTTTCTCTATCTTGACATGCTTTAGGAATATCTACCAAATCAGGATCTTTCCCAAGACCCATAATTACCCTTTGATACTCAGAAGTAGCATTTTCTTTTGCTAATTTCCTCAACAATTTTATCTGAGCTTCAGAATGGTCTATCTGCTGTTTTAAAACATCCTGCAAATTGTTAACAAAGTCAGGAGAAAACTCTTTTGCCTTTTCCCTGACTTGCTGAGGTCTGCTAGAAACAAACACACACCCTTTCAGAGGAGGAGGAGGAGAAGGAGAAGGTGGGGGGAGGGACGTGAGAAAAGGAATCACTTTAGGCGAACAGACAGAAAACACATCCTGATCACCCTCCTCTTTTGCTAATCGTGCCTCTGACTGTTTAAAAGAATTAACCTTTCCATGAGGAGCTGGAAGCCCCATTGAAAACAATGTTGGGGAAAGAATTTTTACTTGATCGTAATCAGGTGGAGGTTCTGTGGTTAATTGATGTCCTGCCAAAATTTCAGAGCCAAATTTTTCCACTGCATGATGGCACTGAAGCCCTAGTTGCAATTTTTCTACTGGAACCCTGGGTTCACGATGTAAAGTTTGCCTTTGTGGATTAACTATTTGTGTTACTGGAAAAGCTTGAAAACCCTCTGCAAATTCTATTCCAGTGAAAGTTTCTTTTTGCTGCTTTTCCTGAAGGCTTGCTCTGAATGCATTAACCGACTGTAACATAGTATCTGCTGCCGGCAGAGTCAGCTGAAAATGCGATAGAGGGACAGAAAACCCCTCTTCAGGAAGCAAAGTAAGAAATGTTGTTGGATTCTTGAGTTTAGGAGTCTCCTTAACTTCAATTGCTTCCTTAATTGTCTTCCATAGGAGAAGATGCTCCTCATGGAGGCACTGACCTATGCGAATCCAATCTTCTAATTTTTTTTTTTATATTGAAAAAGTTTTATTGGTTTTACATTTTTTCTGTAGGGTGGGGTAAGGGATACAAAGAAATTTTGAGAGCATTCACGTCAAAGTCGTCGGCCCTTCCGGGACCTCAAAATACATTGATAACAATTAAAAAAAAACATTTTTCATAACACTACAAAGTGAGAGCAAGTACATATACCTAAATTCTCAGTTCTATGCTGTCAGACATTTACAAAAAATCCAAATACAAATATTATGCAAAATTAATCAAAAAAGATCAAGGCAAAGTTATTTTTTCGATCTAAGTCTCTTGGCAATTGTATCTTCTTTTTCTCCTCCCTGGCCCCCAGTGGGCGGGGCCGTGGCCCCCTCCGTCCCCCCTGGATCTTCCCCCAGGATAGAGGAATGTTTTTTAAGAAAGGCTTCCGCCTCAACAACTGTTTTAATCCTCACTCTTCCTCCTTCCCAGAACACCAGCATCCCTTCGGGTGTCACCCACTTGAACCAAATCCCGTGATCAAACAATGTTTTAGACAAGAAGAAAAAAATTTGTTAGAAGGTCAACCAGAGAGGAAATCCTGAAAGTGCAGAGAGGTAGTCCATTAATCTACCAACAAAAAGAGGTTGCTATCTTGAAGCAGATCCCAAGAAAGATTAGAGAAGCAAGAAGGACGACATCCTGTTTCCCATACTTACGAGGGAGTATCTTTGACCAGCAACGATACTGCGTGCACGAAGTCTATTCCAGACGGTAAGCAGGGTGCTTCTCGAATACAAATCACTTCTTGAGTCAAATCACTGCAGCGTGTCCCATTACCTTATTACGTCGGGGTCACCAAATGTTGCGATGCCCGAAAGAGGGAGACTGGAGCCAAGAGCTTGGTGAGAATAGGCACACCTGCCCGAAAGCAGGGGGCTTGCTTTTATTGATCACCTGGTGCAGCAGAGACAAAGAAACCCATCCTGATAGGATTAAAGGAGGTTCAAAGGGCTTGGTTTATGATCCTTTTCCTGGAGCCCTTGTGTACGTGCCAGGTAGAGCAGCCTCCAGTGCAGAGCCATTATTTACGTGTATTGGGGTCTGTCTCCTTTGGTATTTACATCTTGGTTACTGAGTCTGTTTCCTGTTGTGTACGTGTGACCCAAGGAGTTCAATATGGGGTCTGTCAGTAAATTTCCACCACACCAAAGCCTGTTTAATTTCCTCCCTGACACCTCCCATTTCAGTTTTTACATCAGATCGTAAATCTGCAAAGTTTTTGGTCATCGAGTCTTGTATAGCCTGCATCATCCCCTGAAGGGCTTGCATAGACGGGGGTTTCCCAGATGTCGACATGTCTTCCAATGATCTAGTAGAAGTTAGTGTCGGACGTTGAATTGCAGAGGGGGGAGGGACTTTCTTTGCTGTCCTAGTGATGATGGAAGTTGTAGACATAGCCGTATTACCCAAAAATATAGCTCTTCAAATCTCCTCGATTCTGAGTCCACAGCATTTACTGCTAACAGGAAGAGAAGCTTAATAGTCCGACACACAAATGATCTTATAATTAAATCTCTCAGTCCAGATTCAGCAAAACTCAGCAGACAGTCCAATACACTCCACCGCAGTCCAGTTATAGGGGAGGTCCAGAGTATTAAAACTCCAGGCAACAGGGAGAGAAAAGTAAATTAACTAAAGAATATTCAGTCACGAGTCAGACACCTCCTATATGGCAGTCGAAAAGACAGCTAGCACAGCAACAAGTAAAAATGGCCACTCACTCCAATCCGACAGCTGCCTCTACTTCTCAAGCGGCCTTCCAGCAGCAAAAAGGAAAAAGAAAATTAAGAGGATCATCTCCGATCAGTCCATCAAAACAGCAATTGCGTTATGACGGCGGCTTCCCCAACCAAAAGGATCAGTCTCAGCTTCGGGGCGACCCACGTCGTCCTCTTCCTGCGGCGGTACCTTAGAGGGATTTCAGTGTGTGGAAGTTGCCACCTCCTCACACACCTCAATATCCTCTTTGTTTCGCGTGCCCCCCCCCCCGCGGTTCGCGATGGTGATATATTGCCGCCAGCCACGGAAAAGGGACAGCTAGGAGGAGCAGGATTTCCTCCTCCGCCGACCATGCGCCCTAAGGTCACCAAAAGTGCATTCACAAGCCAGCTTGAGATTCCTTTTTGACCACAGGTATGTTTGGAATTCCTCTCTCTCTCTCTATGGCAGTTTGATGGTATTCATAGAGAAGGTTCACAAACTGACACCAGCTTCAGTAAAGTTCAAATGAAATGAAAGCAATTTTACTCTACCTGTGTCCTCTGTACTCTCTCTGACACCCCCCCTCACAGCCAGCAGTTCCTTCCACCAGCCTCGGGAAACTTCAAATGAAATTTGTCCTCTGTGCTCTCTCTGACTATCCCCTACAGCCAAATGATCCTCCCAGCAGCCTCAGGAAAGTTCAAATGCAATTGAGGCAATTTTACTCTACCTTTGTCTTCTGTCCTATCTCTGACTCGCCCCTCACAGTCAGGAGATCCTCCTACCCGCCTCATGAACGTTCAACTAAAATGGAGGTAATTTTACTCTCCATTTGTCCTCTATAGTCTCTCTGACACCCCCCTCACAGCCAGCAGTTCCTTCCACCAGCCTCAGGAAAGTTCAAACAAAATGGAGGCAATTTTACTCTACCTTTGTCCTCTGTACTCTCTCTGACTATCCCCTACAGCCAAAACATTTTCGCACCAGTCTCAGGAAAGTTCAAACAAAATGGAGACAATTTTACTCTACAGTTGTCCTCTGTACTCTCTCTGACACCCCACCTCACAGACAGCATTTCCTCCCACCAGCCTCAGGAATGTTCAAATGCAATTGAGAAAATTTTACTCTACCATTCTCTTCTGTATTC
Source organism: Rhabdophis nuchalis (assembly GCA_039707465.1). Classification (NCBI taxonomy): domain Eukaryota; kingdom Metazoa; phylum Chordata; class Lepidosauria; order Squamata; family Natricidae; genus Rhabdophis; species Rhabdophis nuchalis. The sequence goes on from CM077650.1 coordinate 2,325,499, forward strand.
TCTCTGACTCTGCCATCACAGTCAGCAGATCCTCCCAGTAGCGTCAGAAAATGTGAAATGGACTTCCGGTTCCGGCTCCAGCGGCGACGGGCGAGCCTAGGGCTCGCTCGCCGCTTTGTTTCTTTTCCTGCCCCCCCACGGGGGCGAGACGCCCCATTTTTGGGGGTCTCCCGTAAAGCCGGCTTGCCTGGGTCGTCCTCCCCCAGCGGCAGCTGGGAAGTGACCCTTGTCTTCGGCTTAGGTGGAGGAGGACATGCTGCGGGGGGTTTTCCCTTCGCCAATGGCGGGCGGCATCGTTCTGAAAACATGGAGAGAGCTGGCCGTCTGAGTCGGAAGGCTTCCCGGGGCTTCGGCTGCGAGGGTGAAAGTGAGTGGTTTAACATTTTTTTTGCTGTCAGCCTGGGCTGAAAGAACTTGGAGGGGGGTGTCTGCTTGTTAAACCCCCCCTCGGACTAAAGCGGCACTTAGGAATGGCTCCTCGCTGCGAGGAAGCGGATATCTTTAATCTGGACTGTTTGAAACAAGGGAAAGTGATCTGCGGTTTGTCTTTGAAACAAAGTATCTAGGTCTGGCTGATTTGAAACATTTTTTTTTACCACTCTCTCCTTCTGGCTCTGAGTCTGGGCGGTGGAAAATGGCTTCTCTTTGTCCCTGAATGACTATTTTACTTATGGAAAATTCCCAGCGTCTCCCTCTGGTTTTTAAAGAAGAAATTTTTTTTTTTTGGATTTGTGATTTCTTTTCTGGAGTGCCTTCGTTATTATAATTATTGATCTGGAAAACTGTTTCTCTCTTGGTTCCTGAACTTTACAACCCTGAACTGAACTTTTGGCTCCTGACTTGCCTCAACAGCCCCACCCAAAAAACGCCATTTTAGTGGCACGGATCTTAACAGCTAATCATGGCACAAGAATCAGCACTGGCAAGCTTAGAACTAAGGATGGCCTCTCTTGAATCTGTTATACAAACTTTGGTACAAGAAATTAAGGCCCAGAGGGCAGAAAATATCAACTTTAAAAAAGAATTATTGGACACACGGAAACAAGTGCTGGAGAACACACAGAAGAATGAAGAACTGGAAGGGGGGCTGGCGGGGGCTAAGGGAGAGATTAAAAATGTTACTAATGAGGTTGTGGAAATAAATGGGCATGTGTCTAGGATTGATATGGAAAGGATGACATATTTTTTGAGATTTCAGAATGTTTCTGAGGAAACTGGTGAATGTCTCCCTGAACTCATGAGCACAATTATAGCAGACTATTTACATAAACCTAAGGATGAGATCAGGGGGGACATTGACCTAGCCTACAGAATAAACTCTGCATATGCCAGGATAAATGAAGTACCCAGAGAGATACATGTTAAATTTGTTAGAAGGTCAACCAGAGAGGAAATCTTGAAAGTGCAAAGAGGAGGTCCGTTAATTTACCAACAAAAGGAGGTTGCCATCCTGAAGCAGATCCCAAGAAAGATTAGAGAAGCAAGAAGGAAATTTTCCTTCTTGTCCAAAAAATTGTTTGACCACGGGATCTGGTTCAGGTGGGTGATGCCCGAAGGGATGCTGGTGTTCTGGGAAGGAGGAAGAGTGAGGATTAAAACAGTTGCTGAGGCGGAAGCCTTTCTTAAAATACATTCCTCTGTCCTGGGGGAAGATCCAGGGGGGGCAGGGGGGGCCACGGCCCCGCCCGCTGGGGGCCTGGAAGGAGTGATAGAAGATACAATTGCCAAGAGACTTAGATCTAAAAAATAACTTTGCCTTGATTTTTTGAATAATATTGTATAACATGTGCATCTGGATTTTTGTAAATGACTGACAGCATAGAACTGAGAACTTAGAAATATGTACTTGCTTTCACTTTGTAGTGTACGGAAAATGTTTTTTGTTAATAATCTATTTTGATGTCCCGGTAGGGCCGACGACTTTGACGTGAATGCTCTCAAAATTTCTTTGTATCCCTTACCCTACCCTATTGAAAAACTGTAAAACCAATAAAACTTTTTCAATATAAAAAATATCCATTCCTTCTTGTTTTAATTCTTGAATAGTTTTAAGATCACCCCTTGAGTTTAATAGATCCAAATATCTGGTTGTTCGTTCCTTTTTGTATATTATTGCGTAAGTGAATGCTTCAGTAATTGATACCCAGACTGGTATTTTAAAATAGTGCGATTTCTTGATCTTCTCCCAGTTTACAATCAAGGATTCTCTTATGTAGTGCCTTCTGAAAAGACCATGTTTCCTAGTGTTTCTATACCATAGAGCTGCGTGCCATCCTGATGGCAAATCATGTCCCTCTAATTCTAATAGTCTAGTGTTTCTCAATGTAATCCAATCTTTAATCCACATCAAATTTGCAGCTTGATAGTATAGTTCCCAATCAAAATAACTTTGCCTTGATTTTTTGAGTAATATTGTATAACATGTGCATCTAGATTTTTGTAAATGACTGACAGCATAGAATTGAGAACTTAGAAATATGTACTTGCTTTCACTTTGTAGTGTGCGGAAAATGTTTTGTTAATGATCTATTTTGATGTCCCGGTAGGGCCGACGACTTTGACGTGAATGCTCTCAAAATTTCTTTGTATCCCTTACCCTACCCTACTGAAAAACTGTAAAACCAATAAAACGTTTTCAATATAAAAGAAAATGTGAAATGAAATGGAAGCAATTTTACTCTACATTTGTCCTCTCTACTCACCCTGACACCCCCCTCAAAGCTAGCAGATACTCTCACCAGCCTCGGGAAAGTTCAAATAAAATGGAGGCAATTTTACTCTACAGTTGTCCTCTGTACTCTCTCTAACACCCCCATCACAGCCAGCAGTTTCTCCCACCAGCCTCAGGAAAGTTGGAATGCAATGGAGCCAATTTTACTCTACAGGTGTCCTTTTTACTCTCTCTCACACACCCCTCACAGCCAGCAGATACTCCCTCCAGCCTCAGGAAAGTTCAAATGAAATGGAGGCAATTTTACTCTCCTTTTGTCCTCTATATTCTCTGACTATCCCCTAAAGCCAAAACATCTTTGCACCAGCCTCAGGAAATTTCAAATGAAATTGAGGCAATATTACTCTACCTTTGTCCTCTGTACTCTCTCTGACTATCCCCTACAGCCAAAAGATCCTCCCACCAGCATCAGGAAAGTTCAAATGAAATGGAGGCAGTTTTAGTCTACCTTTGTCCACTTTACTGACTCTGACACACCCCTCACAGCCAGCAGGAACTCCAACCAGCATCAGGAAAGATCAAATGCAATTGAGGGAATTTTACTCCACCTTTTTCCAGTGTCATCTCTATGTTACTCCCCCCTCAAATCAAGTAAATACTCCCACCAGCCTAAGTAAAGTTCAAATGAAATGGAGGCAATTTTACTCTACCTTTGTCCTCTGTACTCTCTCGGACACCCCCCTCAGAGCCAGCAGATCCTCCCACCAGCCTCAGGAAAGTTCATACCAAATGGAGGCAATTTTACTCTAGCCGTGTCCTCTGTACTCTCTCTGACACCCCCCTCACAGCCGGCAGTTCCTTCCACCAGCTGCGGGAAACTTCAAATGAAATCGAGGCAATTTTACTCCACCTTTTTCCAGTGTCATCTCTATGTTACTCCCTCCTCAAATCAAGTAAATACTTCCACCAGCCTAAGTAAAATTCAAATGAAATGGAGGCAATTTTAATCTACCCTTGTCCTCTGTACTCTCTCTGACACCCCCATCACAGCCAGCAGTTCCTTCCACCAGCCTATGGAAAGTTCAAACGAAATGGAGGCAATTTTACTCTAGCTTTGTCTTCTGTACTCTCTCTGACTCTCCCCTCACAGCCAGGAGATCGGACCTACCAGCCTCAGGAGAGTTCATATACAATTGAGGCAATTTTACACTACGTTTTCCCTGTATTATCTGTTTTTAACTCCTACCTCAAATCAAGTAGATCCTCCTACCAGCTGTCAAGTACCCTATTGATGCCTACTTCATAATAAGCGAATGATACTCTAATACAGTGATTTATTAACAGCTTCATTAGGCAGTCCTCATTAGGCGTTTCTTCTTTGCAGCCATCTTTTTTCCTTTCCTGCTTCTGAACTTTGCCCGCATTACTCTCCTCCATTCAGCCTTCGTCATAAATCGCAGCCAATGAGAGATGGTAGTTTAGACATGCGCATTCATAAGCCAGCTTGAGTTTCCTTTTTGACCACAGGTATGTTTAGAAATCTTCTGTCTCTCTATGGCAGTTTGATGGTATTCATAGAGATGCTTCACAAACTGACACCAGCCTCAGTAAAGTTCAAACAAAATGAAAGCAATTTTACTCTACCTGTGTCCTCTGTACTCTCTCTGACACCCCCCTCCCCTCACAGCCAGCAGTTCCTTCCACCAGCCTCGGCAAACTTCAAAGGAAATGGAGGCAATTTTACTCTAGCTTTCTCCTCTTCATTCTCTCTGACTCCTTCTCACAGCCAGCAGATCGGACCTACCAGCCTCAGGAGAGTTCAAATGCAATTGAGGCAATTTTACTCTACCTTTGTCTTCTGTAATCTCTCTGATTCTCCCCTCACAGCCAGTAGATCCTCCCACCAGCCTCATGAACGTTCAAATAAAATGGAGGTAATTTTACTCTTCCTTTGTCCTCTATACTCTCTTTGACTATCCCCTACAGCCAAAAGATCTTCAGGCCAGCCTCAGAAAAGTTCAAACGAAATGGAGGCAATTTTACTTTACAGTTGTCCTCTGTACTCTCTCCGACACCCCCCTCACAGTCAGCAGTTCCTTCCACCAGCCTCGGGAAACTTCAAATGAAATGGAGGCAATTTTACTTTAGCTTTCTCCTCTTTACTCTCTCTGACTCCTGTTAGCAACTCTGGGTTCAGAACCCCTCTCTGTGCAACAGCAGACTGCACTTGGTGGACCAGGAAACATAGTTGGTGCCATCCAGCCGACTAATACCTGACAAATTTGGACCCTGGATTTGTGCCATCGTCACCAGAGTAGTTTGTTGTGTTCAGCAACTCCTCTATAGCTGTAACCAGTATTTACACTGCGTAGCCTGGGCCCATAACCAATGTTAGCAACTCTGGGTTCAGAACCAGTGTTAAAACTCTGGTCCCGTAACCAGTGTTAGGAAGTAAATGCGGAATAGTGTAATACACCGGACAGTAAAGAGATATGTTGCTTTAACCACACACAAACTCTAAACACTCTGATAGTAAGAAAATAAATAGTCTTTACTTTGTAGCAACTAAAATACTTCTTCCGACCAGTGATACTAACTTCTCAAAACAATAACAGTCCTTCACCAAACACAGAGTTATCTTACAGTGATGCAAAACAAATACTTCTTCAGTCCTCAATCTTCAGCTTCAGCTACTCAGCGGCAAACAGTAAGAACAGGAATCAAAGGGAATCGAAAAGGGAATGGACTGTGTTTCTGAGCTTGCTTATATGGTAGATCTGAGAAGCACAGCCAATTAGAATTCAACACAGTTCTTAAAGCTTCATATACTCTTTAAGAACATAGGCTCATATATATTGTCAACCCAATATAAGGCTGAATATCCTAACAACTCCTTCTCACAGCCAGCAGATCGGATCTACCAGCCTCAGGAGAGTTTATATAGAATTGAGGCAATTTTACTCTACCTTTTTCCTGTATCAACTCTCTATGACTCCCCCCTCAAGTCAAGTAGATCCGTCTAAAAACATTAATTAATAGAGCAGCATCACTAGCACCTATTTCACAGTAGTCTAAAGATACTCTAGTATCAGCGATCAATATAAATAATGTGCTAGCAGGCTCAGATGTTAACTCTAACAGTGTTGCTATTCAAAACTTGGTGAAAGGGTCAGGAGTTTACATTATAAAAAAATAATCTGTACTGTATAAATTATAGAGTGATATTCTGAGATTTACACAAGCCATTGAAATTGACGAAGCCATAGAAAGATACAAGTTTGACAAATATGAGCACATCTCATGTACAAACTTAAACAGAGAAGGTGAGATTCGTATCAGCGTTGAATTGTTTACTCACCCCACAGAGTTGTATCTGCTATTTGAAGGATGTTTAACCAAAAACAACAATGATGAATATGGGGATAGAAATAATGTAGCTGTGGCAAACAATGGCTTGATGCATCTGTTTTCACAGATTTCATACTCATTGGCAAACCAAGAAGTCGAATCCTTCTTTTATCCTGGGCAGGCCACAATGATGCTTGGAATGCTAAAGTACTCTGATGACTTTGCCAAGGCCCAGGGACTAAACCAACTTTGGGTAAAAGATACCACTGCAACAACGGAAAACAACTCGAGATTTACCATTCATCAAGCGTACTTGATTAAAAACCCAGAGGAGAAAGGAACCTTTTCATTCGTCATTCCTCTGAGGCACATTTTTGGGTTCTGCGATGACTACAAGATCGTCCATGGGTTCAAGAACACACTGACGCTGGTTAGAAAGTCTGGCGATGATGCAATCTTTCACAAAACAGGAGTTACAGCTGGAAAGGTGATGCTTGGTAAATTTTGTGGTTCATGCCACATGTCATTCTGTTGGATTTAGAGTGAATACAGTTGTACAAAATGATCAAATCAAAGGTAATGATACTGGTGGCTTTTTGGACTAGACAGTTCAATACTATAACGGTACCGCAATCAACCACATTCAGTTGGAGGTTGAGTGTCAGGACTGCATCAGAAAAACCTAGGTATATACTAGTGGCGTTCCAGACTAAATGCGCCAGTAGCCAAGAAGCAAACCTGTCAATCTTTGATCATTGCAATCTCAAGAACATGTACGTTATGCTAAACCAAGGACAATATCCTCCCGTGAACTACAACTTATCTTTCCCCAATCCTTGATTTCCAAGAGTTTATGGGGGATGTGGTGACATTCAGTGAGAAGTTTTATGGGATGGCTCAACTAATTATGCAGAGTAACATCCACCCACAAGATTTCAAAGGTCTGTTCCCAATCATGGTTTTTGATGTAAGTAAGCAGAGTGAAAGACTAAAATCGTTGGTTGTAGATTTTCAAATTAAGGCAACATTCAATGAGGCGGTACCAGTCAATACACAAGCTTTTGTATGGTTATTTCAGACAGGATGCTAAACTTTCAGTCTGATGGGTCAAAAATGTCTGTAGTGTATTAAAATGAACACAGAGTTCCACAGAGAGGAAGCAAAGTATAAGCAGCTCAGCAAAGGATTCATAAACGCACTCGGCCAGTTTTTTCAAGTAGATGAAGACCATGATGATGATGACTATGAGTTTGAAGAATTAACCTTGCAAGAAGTTACAAGAACATAACAAATTGCTAGAGACTTTAGACATGTTAGCTAGCTGGGTGATTGCCAAACCTAAATAGGGGTTTGAAAACCATTACAGTTTTTCAATCAAAACCACAATGATCAGGTTCAAAACAGCAGCACTAAAATGTACATTAACTTTAATGTTGGTGTTGTTGGATAGATGTAATACTTGGCCAAGTTTGAACCAATTTTTAATATTGTGATTAAATTTGCTTCTTTCATACCACTTGTGAGCATTTTGAGCAAGCAGAATTTTGGCCTCTTGGTTGTTGGTTTTGCCATAAAGCGTAAGCCTCCAAAAGCCAGAGTTAAGAGAGTTCGTATCAGCAGCAGCCAACGAGCTAACGCATGGATTGTGGGCAGTGGTTAGGTCAACCAAAGTCCGGTTTGAGAGTAGGACTGTGTAGATGTCATGAGGGTGCCGATTATCCACATACTTTTTTGTCAATCCATCTTGGTTGTCGATAGGCTCCGAGAGGAGCAGGAGACAATGGTTGTTCATTTTAACATCCTTGTGAATCTTTATGAAGCTGGTTTGACTGATCTGACACACATTTTTGCCGGCTACTTGGCCCTGAAATCCATGCATGGTTTTCAGAGTAACAGGTGTGTTGTTGTTGGTAAATCTCAACTGGTTTTGCGGATTTCCCAGTGCAAGTGCGAAGATTTTACCATTCGCCAGATCGATGCACCTGAGCAGTCTGATGTTATCAGTGCCGATACTCAGTTTCAGATCACCCATCACAATGATGCCGGATTTATTAGTGTCCACATAGTTCTTAGTTGCAGCATCTTGTGCGTCAATTGGGTCTGCTACATTAACAGTGTTGTACAAATCCAAATCGATATTGGCAGTTGTGGCGTTACCGCTGAAGCATCTAAGAAATGTGTTACTAACTTGTGATAAAGTAATTTCATTAGAAAAGGCTCTTTGCGAGTTACCGGTATCCGTTCTTCCATACTTATTGACCGTAGACATTTTTATATAGTTAATGTAAACAGATTATAACCTCCTGAAAATCTTTATCATCGCTCAATTTTTGTGAAAAGACACAAATGATCACAAAATGTCTCGCTGTCCAGTTGTATTTACTCGCTGTTGAAATATAAAGGATGACCTAGATATTTAATGAGCTCATCGGGCAGTGCTAACACATAACTCAAAGTACAGCATCACACTTCCTTTCTTAGACCAACTTACCTAGTGGGACCCGGTTCCACTAGATTCATCTAGGTTTAGGATCCCCGCATTTATTGCTTCTTGGTCTTTTCAGTAGCTCGCCTCTTACAAAAACTCCTCTAAAGTTTTTAATCTTTAGCTTCTCAGCTGCGTTCATCAGCTGAAAGTTGGACAATAAAATGTTCAGAAGCACAATTCCTTCAACATCGATATTCATTTTGCATTAAATTTATTTTTATCTATATAAAATAGGTTCACAGTGTTTTGCGTTTGACATTTCCTAATTTTAAATAATTTGGAAATCATCAATACAGTTTCTCACCACCAAAGTCAACAGGACTTGTCTCAAACAAGGGTCTAAAACCCAAACAAAATTCAACAAACTCAACAATCAGTATCATACTATAAGGATCAATGCACGGTATATCACTTCTAACAAAATCTGGGGTATCGAGTTTGCAATTTTTTATAAATACATACCTACTACCTCTATATTTCTTCAACTCTTTATCAGACACAGCAATGATCTTTTTTCTTATGTCTAGGCATGTTTTTATATAAAAACCATAAAAAGTTTAGCATATTTTAAGATTTGGGTATGACGATGATATCGTCAACACTTTGCCCTTGGGGTTTTAACTACACCACAGGGTAAAATTGAATTTTCATTAAAATTTATTTTTTATCTATTTTAAAATAGGTTAGGGGCAGGTTTGTGAAAATACTGCTTAACATTTCCAAATTTTAAATAATAAGGGGCGGAGACTTTACATTGTTCTTTATGGTGTTCCCAAATGCCCCACTTCCTACTGGGTCTTATTTGAGTGTGTTAGCCACCTCCAGAATGATGCGTCGTCATCGTCGTCCCATCCCCCCACCCCTTGGAGTCTCAGGCCAATTAGCAGAGCCAGGTCTTTAGGCCCTTTTCAAAGGTGTGGATCTGTCCTTGGGGGGCATGATGTTCCAAAGGGCAGGAGCCATGGCCGAAAAGGCTCTTCTGGACCCCACCAGCCAGAATTGACTGCCACTTCAGGCTAATCCCATCAGGGTGAGACAGTTCCTTAGATAACCTGGACCCATGCCATGAAAGGCTTTAAAGGTGATAACCAACACCTTGAATTGGACCTGGAAACAAACTGGCAACCAGTGCAGCTCATAGAACAGTCGTGCAACATGGATCATGCTAGGGCCCCCAAGAAATGTTCTCATGACTGTGTTCTGCACCATCAATCCAGGAATTGACATTATATGAACTCTCAGGTGATTGAGAATATAAACATCTGAAAATATTAAACCCAAAGTTAATAGTTACAATGCATTTAAATAAAGTGTTGATTTCACTGTATCTTTAACAACATAAGTACAATAAGGTAATTTCTAAAATGTTCTTTTTTGTTGCAAAATACATATAATTTAAATGTGATGACCCGGGACAAGGCACAAAGGTCACACAGCCAGCTGAGAGTTTAAACTCGCCATGTGGATGCGGTCTCAAAACCACAACAGGTACTCTGTATACGCTCAAGGGGTGTCCCGTCTTCCATCACAATGGCGAGCCACCATGAACGGATCCTGCCACTGCACCTCCTGAATCCTAACCCGAAGGTCCACAGGCTCCTCGGTGGCCACGTTCAAGGCGGGATTTTGTCCTCTCTTCACGTGTACCTGGGCTTCTGGGACAGTGTGTCAGCACGCTGATTCCGCTCCCTAGGAACATAGTTCACCTGAAAGTTGAATCGGGTGAACAACAGCGACCATCGCACCTGGCTCTGGTTCAGTGTCCGGGCCCTCTGTAAATGTTCCAGGTTGTGATGGTCCATCTGAACCTTGACTTGGTGGTGGGCTCCCTCCAAATGGTGCCATGTCTCAAAGGCGACCTTAACTGCCAACAGCTCCTTGTCCCATATGGTGTAATTTCACTCTGGAGCTGACAGCTTCCAGGAATAATAGGCACATGGGAACAAGGTGCCTGCAGGGGCATAGGCCTGTAGGAGTACTGCCCCAATGGACACAACTGATGCATCCATCTCCACCATGAACAGCCGGAACAGATCAGAATATTTGAGGATGGGTTCAGAGGTGAAGGTGGCCTTCAGGGCATCGAAGACTCCCTGATCCTCAGCACCCCAACAAAACTTTTCCCCTTTCTTGAGCAGATTGGAAAGGGGAGTAGTCAAGGTAGTGAAGTGGGGAACAAACATGTGGTAATAGTTCATAAACTCCAGCAATCGCTACACGTCATTCACCCGCCATGAAGGTTGCCACGGCTGCAATGACTCTACTTTCTCCAGGTCCATCTCTACACTGGCAGGCAAGATGCAATGACCCAGAAAGTCAATATTGTTTGTGTCAACTGGCACTTCTCCTGCTTTGCAAAGAGGTGGTTGTCCTGAAAACGTTGTAACACCAGCCGCAAATGTTTCTAATGTTCTTGCTGGGATGACAAGTAAATCAGGATTTACTCATCAAAATAGATGACCATGAACTGATCCAGCAAGTCCCTGAAGATGTCATGCATAAAATGCATGAACATGTCAGGCATGTCAGTCAAGCCAAATGGCATCACGGTATATTCAAAGTGGCCATAACACATCCAGAAGGCCGTCTTCCACTCATCACCAGCACGAACACGGACCAGGTTGCAGGCCCCCTGATGGTCCAGCTTTGTAAAGATCTTGGCCTGACAAAGCTGCTTGATCAGTTCAGGGATGAGGGAGGAGGGGAAGCGGGTACCAGTTCCATACTGTGATAACATTAAACTTGCGATAATCACAGCATAGTCACAGCTTCCGCAACTTCTTCTTGACAAAGAGCACTGGCACAGCCAACATGGAAGTAGAAGGCTGGATAAACCCCTTCTGGAGTGTCTTATCAAAGTCCTGCAACACCGCCAACTCAGGTTCCAACAGGGAGTAAATCCAGCCCACCGGCAATTTGGCATTGGGCACCAAATCAATAGGGCAGTCATTTTCCCCGAACACATCGCCATAGTCCACCAACTCCGTGGATAGGTAGCCACACCCCCTGCACTGGCATGTAGGTGATGGGTGGCACACTTCTTGCCAGGGAACCACACTGCTCCAGACCAGATGATCTGAGGATCATGAGTTCATAACCACTCCAGACCCAGCACCACCGGGAAGTGGGACACTGTAGCAAGACAGAACACAGCTTCTTCCACATGTGGCCCAATGCACATGTGAAGGGGTCTAGTTGCGGCAACCACAGGACCCAAAGGAAGAAGATATACAAAAAGAAGATATAAAAAAAGGAAATTTATTATTTTGTGCACTTACTACTTGACCCTGTGACCCTGCCTCGCGACTCGACTGAGGACCTAGTGGCCGCATGGTTAAGTGCAGCCGCGGGGGCCTTGGACCGAGTCGCGCCCTTGCGGCCTCTCCTGCGGCGACGAATCACCCAGGCTCCCTGGTTTACTGAGGAGCTTCGGGAGATGAAGCGCCACAAGAGACGCCTAGAGAGCAGATGGAGATCCTCTCGCTCCGAAGCCGACCGAACACTAGTGAGAACCCATATTAGGGCTTACTTAGTGGCGATAAGGGTGGCCAAACGTGAGTATTGTGCCACCCTTATTGCATCCGCAGATAACCGCCCTGCCGCCCTGTTTGGGGTGACCCGCTCCCTCCTTCATCAGAGGCCGCGGGAAGCCCCTCTGCAAGGGCGAGCAGAGGAATTTGGGATTTATCTGCAGGAGAAAATCACTCGAATTCGGAATGAGCTACCCTCCATCGACAGTGGCCCGGTGGGACTGTCCGAGACTAGTCTTGAGGTTCCTTCTTGGGAGGAGTTTGACTTTGTTACCACCGAGGATATGGACAGGTTGTCAAGGAAACTTAGGGCGACCACATGTTTATTGGACCCGTGTCCCTCCTGGCTTGTACTGGCATCCTGGGAGACGACACGAGGCTGGCTCCAGGGCATTGTCAACGCATCTTTGAGTGAGGGGTCCTTACCTGCCGTCTTGAAAGAGGCGGTAGTGAGGCCCCTCCTCAAGAAGCCGTCCCTGGACCCAGCTTTATTAGAGAACTATCGTCCGGTCTCCAACCTTCACTTTCTGGTGAAGGTTGTTGAGAGTGTGGTAGCCCAACAGTTCCCGCGACACCTGGAGGAAGTTGATTATCTAGACCCGCGCCAGTCCGGCTTCCGACCCGGTCACAGCACCGAGACGGCATTGGTCGCGTTGGTTGATGATCTCTGGAGGGTGCGGGATAGAGGATATTCCTCTATCCTAGTCCTATTAGACCTCTCGGCGGCTTTTGATACCATCGACCATGGTATCCTATTGCACCGATTGGGGGGGTTGGGGCTGGGAGGCACCGTTCTGCGGTGGTTCTCGTCCTACCTCTCTGGTCGGTCGCAATATGTGTTGACGGGAGGGCAGAGGTCGGCCTCGAGGCCCCTCGTATGTGGGGTCCCTCAGGGGTCGGTCCTCTCGCCCCTACTGTTCAACACATATATGAAGCCGCTGGGTGAGATCATCCGTGGTTTTGGGGTGGAGTACCACCTGTACGCTGATGACACTCAGCTGTACATATCCACCCCAAACCACCCCAACGATGCCGCCGAAGTGCTGTCCCGGTGTTTGGAAGCCGTACGGATCTGGATGGGTGGTAACAAACTCAAGCTCAACCCTGCCAAGACTGAGTGGCTGTGGTTTCCGGCACCCCGGTTCAGCCAGACTACTCCAACTCTGGCCATTGGGGGCGAAACACTGGCCCCCGTGGAGAGGGCGCGCAATTTGGGTGTCCTCCTGGATTCCCGGCTGTCCTTGGAGGACCATGTGGCGGCCGTGGCCAGGGGGGCGTTTCATCAGGTACGCCTGATGCGCCAATTGCGCCCCTTACTGGACCGGGCTGCCCTTCGCACAGTCACTCAAGCTCTCGTGACGTCCCGACTTGACTACTGTAATGCTCTCTACATGGGGCTTCCCTTGAGGTGCACCCGAAAGCTACAGCTAGTCCAAAACGCAGCCGCGCGGGTGATTATGGGGGCCACTAGATGCTCCCACGTAACACCGATCCTGCGCGAGCTGCATTGGCTTCCTGTGGCCTTTCGGGTGCGCTTCAAGGTTTTGACGACCATCTTTAAAGCGCTCCATGGCTCGGGGCCTAGTTACATGCGAGACCGCCTCCTGCCCCATACATCCCTTAGACCGATACGCTCCCACAGAGAGGGCCTTCTCAGGGTGCCGTCGGCCGGACAATGCCGACTGGCGACACCCAGGGGAAGAGCCTTCTCTGTGGCGGGCCCAGCCCTTTGGAATGACCTACCCCCTGAATTACGTACCATCACCGACCTCCGCCTCTTCCGCCAATGTCTAAAGACATATTTGTGCCAACAAGCCGGCCTAGCCTAACCTCCCGTGGGGACTTTTAGGAAGTTTTTAAATTGGGTATTTTAAATTTGGTTTTAGTACAGGATGGGAATGTTTAATATTTATTTTAAATTATATATTTATCTTTGTATTTGTGTGTTTTTAAATTTCCTGTACGCCGCCCTGGGTCCTCTGTGGAGAAGGGCGGGATATAAATTTAAATAAATAAATAAAAACTACTTAAATAAGAATAAGATAAGTACACAAAACAATAAACCAGCTACTTACAGAGGAAATATGGCTGTCCTTGCCAGTCTTCAACATTACACCACCTTACACACACTCTTCCAGCCCCTCGGCCTCTTCCCTCTTCCTAGATTCCCTCCAATGCTTTTAAAAGAGTGGAAGAGTGTGTGTGTGTGTGTGTGCACAGGCTGTAAGTTTTTAAAACATCGGGGGGGGGGGGGAATCCAGGAAGAGGGAAGATGTCAGCTTGTAAAGTGTTTCCATGACTACTATCAAACTGCCATAGAGAAAGGAGAATTCCATGCATACCTGTCGTCAGAGTTGAATCTCAAATTCTTGCAGCCTGTGAATGTGCATGCCCAGACCCTACTGCAGCCTCTTGTTGGCTAATGTAATTTATGATTTAGGCAGAGGGGAGTGGACACAGGGGTAAAGTTCAGATGCCATTAAATGATATTTAGTTTTGGCTCCATAGAAGTAATGCCAAGATGTCAATCCTAATAAATGAATGTTTTTTTGTTTGAACTCTGTCTCGAGGCTCGTAAATTAATTAGGTCATCTCTTGGGAACTTCACAGAGGGGCTGGAAGAGTGTGTGCTGTGCACAGGCTCTGACTTTTAAAAATGTCTGAGTGAATCCAGGAAGAGGGACGAGGCAGAGGGGCTGACGTTTTTAAAACCCACAGCCTGTGCACATGCACACACTCTTCCAGCAGCCCCTCTGCCTCTTCCCTCTTCCCCAACATCCTCCCACACCCACCCCAGCCACTCACCAGTTCTTTCTTCTTCTGGTTCTTCTTCTGAGAACTTTTTGGCAGCATGGTGCGAATGGGTGGGGCAAGTGAACGAGTGAACGAGGGGAGGGATCGTTCCAGCATGGGGCCTCCTGACCAACAGGTACAGGAAGGCTCACTAAATTTCACCATCCAGTACGGCCGTACCGGTCCGTACTGGTTGAAACCCACCCCTGGGCCAGCTGGACCTCCGTGCCGTGCCAGCTTGGCGAGGATGCCTCTCCATTAAAGCAGGCCAGCGAGCCACCTGCCTCCCTCTTCCTGCTGGCAGCCACTTCCTGTGGCTCAGGAGATCCACAGTCTCCCTGCTGCTGCTTGGCCTCCTCGATGTGTGGAGGCAGCGGCAGCCACGATACGGGTTTCGTTTGCTGCCTGCATGCTCCAAGAGGCAAGCAGCTGAGCGAGCGAGCCAGCAATCTTCTGGCTGCCTCTAATCTGCATTAATTTTAATTTAATTTAATTTATTTAGACTTTTATACCGCCCCCTCTCTGGGCAGGACTCGAGGCGGTGCACAGCAGGTAAAATACAAATAGTACATACATCTCAATAAATACATTCAACCACTAAAACCCAAATTAAATTAATAACTGTGCTAAAAAGTTTAAAACACTAGAACCCTCTAAAAATAGTTAGTAAAATCGAAGTCTGAAGTCTAAACCAGGCCGGCCAGGTGGAAAAAATGTGTCTTGAGCTCCCGGCAGAAGAGGCGCAGGTCGGTGATAGTACGAATATTGGGGGGCAGGTCATTCCAGAGAGCCGGGCCCGCCACAGAGAAGGCCCTACCCCTGGGAATCGCCAGACGGCATTGACTAGCCGACGGCACCCTGAGGAGGCCCTCCCTGTGCGAGCGGACAGGTCAAAGGGAGGTGTGTGGTAGGAGGCGGTCTCGCAAATACCCAGGTCCCGTGCCATGGAGCGATTTAAAGATGGTCATCAACACCTTGAAGCGCACCCAGAAGACCACACATCTCTGAGCTAACACCTTCAGAAGGGAGTGTAATTAAACCATAAAACTTCAAAGAAATGTCTGGCCCCGGCAGCGATCAGGAGGAAGACAGGGGAGCGATTGCCACATCGTGCACTCCAGAGCCAGAACCTTTGGAAGAAAGGTCAGTAGTGGAATGTTTGGCAGAATTGGATTTGGGGGAGAAAACTGAAGAGAGATCTGTTCGTCCCCGCTGGTCTGTGGGAGTGGTGCTAAAGGGCGAATTCGAAGAGATCCCTCCCGGAGTCACAATCAACAGACGTAGGCGCCCCCCCCCCCGCTCCGGCATGGCAAGAGATCGAGGAGGAAAATCTCTTAATGCATCAAGCCAGGGAGCTGATTCGAGAGGCAAGGGAAAAGCGACATGCCAGAGAGAGCAGAGAAAAGAGAGGACCTGAGTTCCATGAACCAGAGGTGAGAAGGGGGGAGGAAGAAGCCCACCCAAGGGAAGCCCCCGGGGTGGCTGGTGGAGATGCCCAAGGTGATGGGGCCCAACCAGTCACAGTGGCAGCAAGAGCAGCACCGGCGAGAGCCAATTTGAGGGGAGATGAGTTACCCCACGAGCGGAGAATGGCAAAAGTCCCCCCCCCCCGGGATGAAATTCGGGGGGGATCCAAAAGAGCTGGGATTCTTTTTACTTCAAGTAAGCAATTTTGTAAGACGATTTGGCTACGACCTCCACAATGACAAGGCAAAGATAAGGGCCGTGTCCTTAGCCCTGAAAGGGAAGGCAGCAGACTGGATAGTGTCTTTGTACAACAATGACTCCCCCCTACTGAGAAATGTCGATAGATTTATGGCTGCCCTGAGAAGGCGCTTTGAAGACCCCCTCCTCGATAGAAAAGCCAGGCTGGAAATGAAAACCCTTCAACAAGGGAAAAATCCAGTCCAGGATTACACCCAGAGATTTCATGAATTAGCTATTTACATGAGGGGGTGGTCTGAAGAAGCCCTGGTCGACAGTTACAAGGAAGGCCTGAACCAGGAGATATTTCAGGGGTGTGTAAATAGGCGAAACCCCCACACCCTCCAGGGTTGGTATGAGCTAGCGGCGGACGTCAAAATTGACCTAGCCAGAAATAAAAGCCTTGAAGAAATTGAAAGGGAGAAGAAAACACTCCCTCCCTTCCACAGAGATACCCCAAGAGGAGGAAAAGGAGGGGCTGCTGGCAAACCCCGCACTACTGTGAGAAGGAGGGGCACTGGGCTGCAAACTGCCGAATGAAACCAAGCCCCCAACTCCAAGCATCATCAGAGAAGAAAAGGATTAACAAACATCCAGGGTCACGGAGTAAACCAGCCATGAAGGGAGTGGAACCATTAGATCTCTGCACCTCTGGACGGAAGGAGGAGGAGGAGCCTGATGACTGGGAGGAAGAAACTGAAACCGACAACGATGACGGCGAACATTGGGTGAGTTCCCGGTCGGGCCCCATGACCATTCCAGAAGAACTTAAAGTGCCCGCTACTGGTACTCAGTCTAAACTACTAGCCCTCTTGGACTCAGGTTTCACACGTTGCATTATTAGCCCCAACATAGTGGAACAAATGGGATTAAGACTGAGGACTTTGAAAGTACCCATTGCCTTTTGTCAATTGGGCGGGTCCATAGCAGGGGGGGCTCCTGCTCAGTTTGTCACCGAGCCTATTGATATGTGGATAGGCAGTCACCATGAGACCCTAACTTTTATTGTTGCACCTGGAGTAGATAACCCCCTCATATTGGGATTGCCTTGGTTGGGGAAGTGGAACCCTAAAATTAACTGGACTGAGGGCTGGTTACGCATATGCTCTGCTACACCCCCAGAAGGCAACAAACATATTTCAAAACCCACACCTCCACAGGGATCCTCTGAACCGGGGTTGGTGGCAGCCAGTTCAGAAAAAAAATGAAAGGGAGGAGAAAATCCCAAAGGAGTACTGGGACTTAAAGGATGTTTTCAGTGAGAGGTTTTCTGACAATTTACTGCCCCACCATACAACGGACTGTACCATTGATTTCCTCCCTGGGGTGCAACTTCCAAAACCCCGCATTTATTCCATGACGCCCCGGGAGATGATTGAACTTCACAAATTCATCGGCAAAAACCTAGCTAGGGGTTTTATTGAGCCATCTAGGCCACATGTAGCAGCCCCTGTTATGTTCACAGAAAAGAAAGATGGCGACCTTCGCTTGGTTTTGGACTACAGGAACTTAAATACCATTTGCGCTGAGAATGTTTACCCCCTCCCCCTCATGAAGGACATGTTGGCACATTTAGCGAGAGGGAAAATCCTTACAAAATTGGACCTCAGAGAAGCATACTATAGGATCAGAATCAAAGAGGGGGATGAATGGGAAACTGCTTTCAACTGCCCTTTAGGGTGTTTTCAATTCAACGTCTTGCCGTTTGGCCTGCAGGGGGCGCCAGCGGTTTTTATGCAATTAATAAATAAAGTTTTGCATCAACACCTATACAAAGGCGTGATCGTCTATCTCGACGACATCCTTATTTACACGGAAACACATGAAGAACATATAAAGCTTGTCCGTTCAGTTCTGAAAAAATTGAGATCTGCTGAACTTTACGCTAAACTCTCAAAGTGTGAGTTTCATCAAGACAAAATTGACTATCTCGGTTACCGCATATCCGGGGAGGGCATTGAGATGGACCCAGCAAAGGTCCGAGCTGTTACTGAGTGGGCTCCTCCTCGCACCCGCAAGCAGTTACAAAGTTTCTTGGGATTTGCTAATTTTTATCGCCAATTTATCCCCTCTTTCACTAGCATTGCTTTGCCTATTACTAACCTTTTGAAGACTAATGGCGATACCAAACCACGGCCGAGCAAACTCCTGAACTGGACTATGGAATGTCAAGCCGCCTTTGAGAAACTAAAGCTTCTTTTGTCTCACCCTCGGTAATCTCTGAGTCCAAAATTTCCTTTACATTATGCGAAACCTCCTGTAATTGGATTTTATCTAGATAAGTTCCGATATTTCCATCCATAGTTTGATCTTTCTTATATAGTCCTGAGAAAAAATTCTCAATCACTCTTTTTTTCTGGTGACTTGACCCTACCAGATTTCCTCCCTTATCTTGTAACCATTCTATCCTCTTCTTTACTGCTTGTTTTCTAAGCCTATATGACAACCATTTTCCCGCTTTATTGGCATGTTCAAAGAAATATTGTCTATTCCTTTGAATTTTCTCTGCTAGATCCTGTTGGTCTAATAGGGAAATCTTATGTTTCATGATGTCCCTCATCTCCTTTGCTGCCATAGGGGATGGATCTTTTTGGAGGGTCTCCTCAGCCTTTGTAAGGGTATCCTTTAATTCCATTCTCTTGGCCCTTTCCTTTTTCCATTTAGTCGCCAGGTATTTAATTGCATTCCCCCTAATCACTGCTTTTGCAGTGTCCCATATAATTTGAATCGATGTATCGTCCCTCCTATTCTCATCAAAGAAATATCTCATTTCCTGACCCAAAGAATTTTTAAATTCCTCTTCTTTCATAAGGGCTGCTCTCATCATCCATCTTTGCCGCACTTTTCCTCCCTTCCATGTGAATACCAATGGGTATTAAGAAGCAATCAAATGGGAAAACGCCAGGTCCGGATGGTTTACCGGCTGAAGTGTATAAAGAGATGGTGGAAGTGTTTAGTAGTCATTTAAAAGAGTTATTTAATGAGGTTTTGACAGAAGGTAAAATCCCCCGAACTTGGACAGAGGCCTATATATCCTTGATCCCAAAGGATGATTCAGAGTGTACCCTAATAAAGAATTATAGACCTATTTCTTTACTAAATACGGATTATAAGATTTTCTCATCAATTCTGGCAAGTAGATTAAAAATCTTTCTAAGGGGATTTATACACCCAGATCAAAATGGGTTTCTACCAAATCGACAAATAAGGGACAACCTTAGAATAGTAATAAATACTCTAGAATATTATGAACTGCATCCCAGCAAACAATTGGCTGTGATGTTTCTTGATGCCCAGAAAGCCTTCGATATGGTAAACTGGGAATTTTTACTATGCCAATTGTCTAAAATGGGATTTGGACCCAACTTCAAGAGAGCTATACAAGCAATTTACACGGTGCAATCTGCCCAAGTACTATTCAATAGAGAAATGACTGGGGAAATTGATATACAAAGAGGTACAAGACAGGGATGCCCCTTGTCACCTCTGTTGTTTATTCTGACTCTTGAACCCTTACTGATTACAATTCGGCAGAATAAGGATATAAAGGGATTAACTATAAAGGATCAGCAATATAAACTTCAAGCATTCGCTGATGATCTTGTCTTTATTTTGGAAGACCCATTGAAATCGGGCCCCAAACTATTGGATGAAATTACTGGTTTTGGAGAAGTAGCTGGCTTAAAAATTAACCGAGATAAAACTAAGTTCTTGGTCAAAATATGGGAGCTAATCTACAGACACAACTTCAAGAGATTATAGGGATACAAATTGTTAAAAAGGTCAAGTACTTAGGTATCTGGCTGACTGCTAAATGCCCATCAATAAAAGAGTTGAATTATCAGAAATTATTGATGGAGATGGAGAAAAAATTAAGTACTTGGAGAAATATTCAACTCTCAATTTTAGGACATATCGCAGTGATTAAGGCTTATATTCTACCAAAGTGGCTGTACTTATTCCAGAATGCCCCAATCAAATTAGATAATGATTTTTTTAACAAATTGGAAAGAATAGTCAGTAAATTTGTATGGGCTGGCAGGAAACCACGGATAAAAAGGAGAATGCTTCAGGAGCACAGGTTGAGAGGAGGATTAGGACTTCCTTATTGGGAGCTCTATTATCATGCCGCTAATTTAGCTTGGATTAGGGACTGGATACAGCTCTCAAGAAGACGGGTTCTAACCATTGAAGGGTATAATCTATCCCAAGGCTGGCATGCCTACCTATGGCCTAAGAAGGATAGCCAATATAAAATGTTTTCTAATCATTATATTAGAGGCATATTAATAAAAATCCTGGCAGAAGGTGAAAGGCTGGCTATATATGAAGATTCCTTGCTGGTTCGCCCCCTTAGAAGTGGTAATGTATTCGACACTCCATAACCCAAATAGGAATTTGAGATACAAAGATCTTTTAGATGTTTGGGGGAACCTAAAGTCTAGAGAGGAGTTACGCACTGAGGGAATTGAATTAGAGTGGTGGTTATATTTACAGATGAGTTCAAGATTCAATAAGGATAAGCAGGAATTTGGAATAGATATATCACCACAGGAACTAGATAAGATCATTTGGGGTGAGGATAGTAAATGTATTTCTAAAGTTTACAATTTTTCTTTGCTCCATAAGACGGAAGGGGACTCTGTAAAAGGTATTATGATTGCTTGGGGGAAGAACGTTGGCCGAATGATAGAACCAATGGAATGGGAACAAATTTGGACCAAAAACACTAAACTCACATTAGCGACGGCATTCAAAGAAAACATTTACAAAATGATTTATAGATGGTACCTGGCCCCAGCAAGGATTTCCAAAATGTTCCCTGCTGCATCTGACAAATGTTGGAAATGTGACTCTGCCAGGGACACCTTCTTTCACCAGTGGTGGACCTGCCCAAAGGTTAAAAGGTACTGGACTACTATCAAAAATTGGTTGTCAGAAATCACAGGATTTGATTTTAAATTGGACCCAGTTATATTTCTGTTGGGGATAAAGCCAAGAGAAGTACCTAAAGATGCATGGTACTTATTAATACACATCACAACAGCGGCATGTATGGCATATGCGCAATACTGGAAGTCAAAGGAAATCCCAACGAACCAACAGGTCGTGGATAAGATTCTACGATGTGCAGAAGCGGACAGGATGACATATATTCTTAAAGGGAAAAGTGAATCGCTTTTTAATAAAAGTTGGGATTTCTGGTATCTATGGCTGGGAAACAGAGTGTCGGATTTTAATGGGAGTAGTGGTTAAGATTTAGTCAATAATTGTTTTTGAATCTTTTTCTCTATATAAACTCTAATAAACAGCTATTAGTTTAGTTAGTTTAGTTTATTCGATTTATATACCACCCTATTTCACCTAAAAGGGACTCAGGGCGGTGCACAGAAAGATAAAAACCCAACAATACAATACAAAATATAAAAGACAATTAAATTATTAAATCTGTGCTAAAATGTGGATAAATAAATTTAAAACCAATAAATATCAAAGTTTAAAATTATTCCCTAGTCTATGTCAGGCCGTCTAGATGAAAGAAATGTGCTTTTAACATCCGACGGAAGAGTCGTAGGTCCGTGATGGTATGGATATCGGGGGGCAGGTCGTTCCAGAGTGCCAGACCCTCCACAGAGAAGGCTCTTCCCCTGGGAGCCGCCAACCGGCATTGACCGGCTGACGGCACCCTGAGAAGGCCCACTCTGTGGGAGCGGACAGGTCGAAGGGAGGTATGTGGTAGGAGGCGGTCTCTCAAGTAACCAGGACCCGAGCCATGGAGCGCTTTAAAGATGGTGACTAGCACCTTGAAGCGCACCCG
Organism: Rhabdophis nuchalis; assembly: GCA_039707465.1. NCBI lineage: Eukaryota > Metazoa > Chordata > Lepidosauria > Squamata > Natricidae > Rhabdophis > Rhabdophis nuchalis. The sequence continues at coordinate 2,347,851 of CM077650.1, forward strand.
GAAGACCACAGGCAGCCAGTGCAGCTCGCGCAGGAGAGGTGTTACATGGGAGTAACGAGAAACTCCCAGAATCCCCCGCGCGGTCGCATTCTGCACTAGCTGGAGTCTCCGGGTGCACCTCAAGGGGAGCCCCATGTAGAGGGCGTTACAGTAGTCCAGGCGGGAAATAACGAGGGCTTGAGTGACCGTGCATAGGGCATCCCGATCTAGAAAGGGGCGCAACTGGCGTATCAGGTAAACCTGATAGAAGGCCCCCCTGGCCACGGCCGTCACATGGTCGTCCAAGGACAGCCGTGAATCCAGGAGGACGCCCAAGTTGCGAGCCCTTTCCGCGGGGGCCAATGACTTGCCCCCGATAGCCAGCGATGGAGTTAACTGGCTATATCGAGATGCCGGAAACCACAGCCATTATTAGAACTGTAGGAGAAATATTGAGAATTAGGGATTTATAAGACGACTGTAAGATGTGTATAAGACCTATCAGCTTGGGATGAATTAGACTAAAATTGGAGGAGGCATTAAACTCCTCAGTCTTTGTTCAATATTTATGTGAATTATTGTTCAATAGAAATTTATTTTGATTGCGTTTCCGGTTACAGCGCGTCCGCCGCTGTGTTCCTTTGATGGGCACCTTCGGGAGCAGGGGGGGGCACGGCCGCCCCCCTCTGTAAGGGTGGCTGTGGAGAGGCCCCCACCTTGACGGCGGTCGGGGGGGGCGGCCCGTTTCACCCCAGGAGTTGAAGGACGGAGTGCGGGGGGTGTATTCCCTTTCACTGAAGGAGCCGGAACAATGGAGGATTTCCTGTGTGAGCTGAATTACCGGAGCTGAAAGGCTGAGCTGAGGCTTTGGACTAAAAGCAACTGGAATGTGAGTTATTTGTTTTAAATCTTCTACATTCAACTTCCTGAACAGAAGAATTTAGAGGGGGAAATTCCCCCCTCGGAAACAAAAGCGGCATTGTAAAACCACCCCTGGGACCGGGAGAGAGTGAAATGACATCCGTTTGATCAGCTTTAAAGGAAATGTTTTACTAAACAAGGTATTGCTGTATAAACACAACACCTGAGGCTTGTTACATTTAAAATGGATCTGCAACAAAATTTCCTTTTCTCACCATTGCCAGCAGGGCGGAGGATGGCCCTTCTTTGTTTCCAGAAGTGAAAGTTTCCTGTTTGCAAGCATTACTCTGGCTTAATAAGATAAACAAGACTAATTTAAAATATACATAAAAGAGCCTACTCTAGTGACTTTCAGTGTTCTCAACTATTGTGAAACCTTCTATTTTAATAATAATAATAATAATAATAATAATAATAATAATAATAATAATAATAATAATAATAATAATAATAATAATAATAATAATAATAATAATAATAATAATAATAATAATAATAATAAAAATTTAATTTATAGACCGCTCCCTCTCCCCGGGGGGACTCGGAGCGGTGCACAGGGAAGTTAAAAATACAATAAATATACATAAATAACTAAAAGGCAAATTAAACAATTATCCCTGCGCTAAAATTCCCAAGTTAAATGAGTAAAATCCCATAATAAAAGAGACTACCCTAGGTCGGCCAAGCAGAAAAGATGTGTTTTTAATTTTAGACGGAAGGAGCGGAGGTCCGTAGTTGTTCTAATGTCGGGGGGAAGGTTGTTCCAGAGGGCTGGGCCCACCACAGAGAAAGCCCTTCCCCTGGGCGTCGCCCGCTGACAGAGTCTAGTGGACGGCACCCGGAGAAGTCCCTCTCTGTGGGAGCGAATCGGCCGTGAGGATGTACGGGGCAGGATCTGATCCCGCAGATAGCTAGGTCCCGAGCCATGGAGCGCTTTGAAGATGACAACTAGCACCTTGAAGCGCACCCGGAAGACGACAGGCAGCCAGTGCAGCTCGCGCAAGAGGGGTGTTACGTGGGTAAACCTTGAGGTTCCCATTATTGCTCGCGCGGCTGCATTCTGGACCAGCTGAAGTCTCCGGGTGCACCTCAAGGGGAGCCCCATGTAGAGAGAGTTACAATAGTCCAGTCGGGATGTCACGAGAGCATGAGTGACTGTGCGAAGGGCATCCCGATCCAATAGGGGGCGCAACTGGCGTACCAGGCGAACCTGGTAAAACGCCCTCCTGGCCACGGCTGTCACTTGATCTTCCATGGACAGCCGGGTATCCAGGAGGACACCCAAGTTGCGCGCCCCATCCACAGGGGCAAGATGTTCGCCCCCTATGGCCAGCGATGGAATCAGCTGGTTGAATCGGGCAGCCGGAAACCACAGCCACTCGGTCTTGGTCGGGTTGAGCCTGAGTCCGTTACTTCCCATCCAGATCCGCACGGCTTCCAGGCACTGGCACATCACCGCTACGGCATCGTTGGGGTGGTTTGGGGTAGATATATACAGCTGTGTATCATCAGCGTAGAGGTGATACTCTACCCCAAAACCACGGATGATCTCACCCAGCGGCTTCATATATGTGTTGAACAGGAGAGGCGAGAGGACCGACCCCTGAGGCACCCCACCTGTGAGGGGTCTCGAGGTCGACCTCTGCTCTCCTGTCAACACAAATTGCGATCGGCCAGAGAGGTAGGAGGAGAACCACCGTAAAACGGTGCCTCCCACCCCCAACCCCCCCAGCCGATGCAATAAGATACCATGTTCGATGGTATCGAAAGCCGCCGAGAGGTCTAATAGGACCAGGATGGAGGAACAACCCCCATCTCTGGCCCTCCAGAGATCATCAACCAACGCGACCAATGCCGTCTCGGTGCTATGCCCGGGCCGAAAGCCGGACTGGCGCGGATCTAGATAATCAACTTCCTCCAGGTGACGGGGAAACTGTTGTGCCACCACACTCTCAACAACCTTCGCCAGAAAGGGAAGGTTGGAGACTGGACGATAGTTGGTTAATAAAGCTGGATCCAAAGAGGGCTTCTTAAGGAGGGGCCTCACCATAGCCTCTTTTAGGGAGGCAGGCAAGGAACCCTCACTTAAGGAAGCGTTGACAACCTCTTGGAGCCAGCCTCGTGTCACCTCCCAGGATGCCAGTACAAGCCAGGAGGGACACGGGTCCAATAAACATGTGGTGGCTCGCAGTCGCCCACGTAACCTGTCCATATCCTCGGAAGTAACGGAGTCAAACTCCTCCCAAACAAGATCTGTCTCGTGCAATCCCACTGGGCCATCAATGGGGGCTAACTCGTTCTGTATCTGAGCGATTTTCTCCTGCAGATAAATCACAAATTCCTCTGCTCTACCCTGTAGTGGGGCTTCCCGCACCCTCTGTTGAAGGAGGGAGCGGGTCACCCTAAACAGGGCGGCAGGGCGGTTATCTGCGGATGCTATGAGAGTGGCACAATGATGATGTTTGGCCACTCTCAGCGCCACAATGTAAGTCCGTAAATGGGCTCTTACCTGTGTCCAGTCAGATTCAGATCGGGTAGACCTCCATCTTCTCTCTAGGCATCTCTTGTGGCATTTCATCACCCTCAGCTCCTCAGTAAACCAAGGAGCCAGGGTGGCTCGCCGCCGCAAGAGAGGCCGCAAGGGCGTGACCTGATCCAAGGCTCCCGCGGTCGCAATGTTCCATGCGGCCACGAGGTCCTCCATCGGGGCGCGGGTCAGGGGTACAGGAAGTGGCCCAAGCGCCGCCTGGAACCCATCAGGGTCCATCAGGCGCCTGGGGCGGAACCAAATTGATGACTCAGGTTCCGCCTCCCCGCGGAGGGGAGTAGCGGTTGGAAAGTCGAGCCGGAGAAGTGAGTGGTCTGACCATGACAAGGGCGTAATGACTATATCCCCTGTACCCAGATCACTCTTCCATTGGCCAGAGACAAAGATGAGATCCGGCGTATGTCCACCCTCGTGGGTGGGGCCTTGAATTAATTGGGTCAGGTCCATGGCCGTCATGGAAGCCATGAACTCCCGAGCTACCTCGGATGATTCGCCCACCGATGGCAGATTAAAGTCCCCCATGACTAAATAATAATAATAATAATAATAATAATAATAATAATAATAATAATAAATAATAATATAATAATAATAATAATAATAATAATAAATTAGAATTTATTAACCGCACCCTCTCCCCACAGGGACCCGTCTGGGGGTCTCAACTGCCACCGTAGCGATCACCTCCAGGAGCTCGGGCAGGGCTGCTGCTACATAGCGGGGAGCCAGGTATACAACCAGCAAGCCCAACTGCCTCCCTAGGCCCCACTTCACACAGAGGGACTCACAACCGGTGGTCTGTGGCACAATGGTCTCTCTCGGCTCAAGACCTTTTGGTCCTGTTTTGGGAAAATATAATTGGCTTCTCTCCTTGATCTTTACAAACGCTAATTGAACTCTGATAAGACTTTCTCTTTGTTTCTTTGTCTCTGACTTCACGGACTGTCAGCCCACCGGCGCCATCTTTTTTTCTTTGTTCTCAAAAAGATTTAACACTTTTAACCATGGCAGCAAGAAAGCCTCCACCAGGCAAATCACAATCTGCTCCTACTTCTACTAGACCAAGTCCAACCTCACAGCCAAAAATTACTGAACTCCTCCAGAAGGAAACAGAAGCAACAGAAGCGAAATCACCATCGATAGAGGAGATGTTCCAGAGAATAATGAATGAAATGCAACAAATTCGGAAAGACAATTTAAGCACAAAGCTGGAACTTTTGGAGGCACAGAGAGAAATAACAAATAATAAACAAAAAATTGAGGGGTTGGAGGGCGGGGCAGTTGGGATGAGGGAAGAGATAAAGGATTTTAAGAATGAAATTACAGATATTACAGGTCATATGTCTAGAATTGATTTTGAACGCATGTCTTTCTTTTTAAGATTCCAGAATGTTCCTGAGTCAGATACAGAAGATTTAAGAGAATTAATGGCTACGATCCTAGCGGATTATACCAAAAAAAATAAAGAATATATCTGGGGGGACATTGACTTAATTTACAGAATCAATTCAGCATATGCCAGAATAAATAATGTGCCGAGGGAGATACATATCAAATTTACAAGAAGGTCAACAAGGGATGAGATCCTGAGAGCGCAAAGAGGAGGGCCCTTGATATATCAGCAGAATGAGATAGCCATATTAAAGCAAATCCCGAAAAAAATTCGAGGTATAAGAAGGAAATACTCCTTCTTATCTAAAAAATTACATAAAAAGGGGGTTTGGTTTAAATGGTTGATGCCTGAAGGAATGTTGGTTTTCTGGGAGGGAGGAAGAATTAGAATGAAAACAGTAGATGAGGCCCAGGCCTTTCTTAAAAAACACTCCTCAACCCTAGATGACGATGATATGGGAACGGGAGGGGCCACAGCTATGCCCACTGGTGGGGTGGAAGAAGAAGAAACAATTGCAAAGAGGCTCAGGTCACAAAAGTGATTTTTCTCCTTTTTTATATATATATGGTAATTCCTGTTAAGGATGTTTATAGAAACAAAATAATTGAATGTATGAAATTTTATTTTATCAAATTTGAGATATGAAATGTATGTACCCTTTCCTACCTTTGTTTACTTTTTACTGAAAATGATATTGTAAGAAGACTCGGAGGCGGTCACCAGCACCGATATGGAAGCTCTAAAATATTGTTAAAAATATCCTACTCACCCCTTTCCTTTTATAAAATTGTAAAACTAATAAAATTCTTTAAAAAAAAAAGAAATTTATTTTAAGGGAAAATATATATATTAAGTTTGGATCGTTGAAACACCACCCCCAGAACCCATCAGAGAAAATAAACAAGCAAAGGCAACAATGGAAAGAGGAGAGACGAGGAGGGAAAGGAAGAAAGGGTAAAGTAGAGAAAGTAAGGGTGGGGAATTAAGAGTAGGAGAGAGGATAAGAAAGAAGAGAGGAGAGAAAGAGAGAGGAAAGAGAGGGGGGAAAGGGAGAGTGGTTGAGTGATCTGGGTTTAGGGGAAATAGCCGTTGAACCCCTGTCATGGTCAGATCACTCTCTCCTTCAGCTGGGCTTTCCAACTGCTGCATCCCACCTCGGGGAGGCGGAACTGGAAGCGGTGAGATGGTTCCGCCCCAGGCGCCTGATGGACCCTGAGAGGTTCCAGATGGAGTTTGGGCCAATATCTGAGACCCTGACCCGTGACTCGACTGAGGACCTAGTGGCCGCTTGGAATAGTGCGGCCATGGGGGCCCTGGACCGGGTCGTGCCTTTGCGGCCTCTCACCCGGCGCCGAACCACCTTGGCTCCCTGGTTTTCCGAGGAGCTGAGGGTGATGAAGCGTCGGAAGAGATGCCTAGAGAGCGTTTAGAGGGCCACCCGCTCCAAGTCTGACCGGACACTGGTAAGGTCACACTTGAAGACCTACCTAGTGGCGATAGGAGCAGCGAAACGTAACTATTTCTCCGCTCTTATCGCATCTGCAGATAACCGACCTGCCGCCCTGTTTAGGGTGATCCGCTCCCTTCTTCACCAGAGGGTGCGGGATGCCCCCTTGCAGGGTAGTGCGGAGGAATTTGGGTGTTATCTGCATGATAAAATCGATCAGATCCGGGACGGGTTGGCCTCCGATTGGACTAGTTCAGACCGGCAGACGGAGGCAGGTGTTGAGTCTGCTATCTGGGAAGAGTTCGATGCTGTGACTCCTGAGGACATGGACAGGATGCTGGGGCGGCTGAACGCCACCACATGTTTATTGGACCCGTGTCCCTCCTGGTTGGTACTGGCCTCCCAGGAGGTTACACAAGGCTGACTCCAGGGAATTGTCAATGCTTCTTTAAGTGAGGGGTTTCTGCCGGCCGTCTGGAAAGAGGCGGTGGTGAGGGCCCTCCTCAAGAAGCCCTCTCTGGACCCGGCTGTGTTGGCCAACTACCGTCCTGTCTCCAACCTCCTGTCTCCAACCTCTGGTTGTTGTGAGTGTGGTGGCGCAGCAGCTCCCTTAGCACCTGGAGGAAAATGTCTATCTGGACTCACGCCAGTCCGGCTTCCAGCCTGGGTACACCACAGAGACGGCATTGGTCGCGTTGGGGGATGATCTCTGGAGGGCTCGGGATAGGGGTTGTTCCTCTATCCTGGTCCTGTTAGATCTCTCAGCGGCTTTTGATACCATCGACCATGGTATCATGCTGCGCCGGCTGGAGGGGCTGGGGGTGGGGGGCACCGTTTTACGGTGGTTCTCCTCCTACCTCTCCGACCGGTCACAATTTGTGTTGGCAGGGGGGCAGAGGTCGATGTCCAGGTGCCTCACTTGTGGGGTACCACAGGAGTCGGTCCTCTCGCCTCTCCTGTTCAACATTTATATGAAGCCGTTGGGTGAGATCATCCGTGGTTTCGGGGTAGAGTTCCACCAGTACGCTGATGATACTCAGCTTTACATCTCTACCCCGGACCACCCCCTGAATTACCCCCTGAATAGGCACCATCACCGACCTCCACCTCTTCCGCCAATGTCTAAAGACATACCTGTTCCAACAAGCCGGCCTAGCCTAACCTCCCACGGGGACTTTTTAGAAAGTTTTAAATTGGGTATTTTAATATTCGGCTTTTAGCATAGGATAGGACAGTTTAATATATATTTTAAATTATGTATTTATCTTTTGTATTTTGTATGTTTTTAAATTTCCTGTGCGCCGCCCTGGGTCCTTTGTGGAGAAGGGCGGGATATAAATATGAATAAACTAAACTAAACTAAACCCCAACGATGCCATGGAAGTGATGTCTGGAGGCCATGCGAGTCTGGATGGGGAGAAACAGGCTCCGACTCAACCCATCCAAGACCGAGTGGCTGTGGCTTCCGGCATCATGATATAGCCAGTTGGTTCCATCTCTGGCTATTGGGGGCGAGTCATTGGCCCCTACAGAGAGGGCTCGCAACTTGGGTGTCCTCCTGGACTCTCGGCTGTCTCTAGAAGACCATATGACAGCCGTGGCCAGGGGGGCTTTTTATCAGGTTTGCCTGATACGCCAGTTGCCCTCGTCACCTTCCGTCTGTACTACTGCAATGCTCTCTACATGGGGCTCCCCTTGAGGTGCACCCGGAGGCTCCAGTTAGTTCAGAATGTGGCCGCGCAGGGGATTCTGGGAGCGTCTAGATGCTCCCACGTGACACCTCTCCTGCGCGAGCTGCACTGGCTCCCTGTGGCTTTCCGGGTGCGCTTCAAGGTACTAGTAACCACCTTTAAAGTGCTCCATGGCAAGGGACCTGGTTACCTGCAAGACCGCCTTCTGCTACCAAACACCTCCCAACGACCAGTTCGCTCCCACAGAGAGGGCCTCCTCAGGGTGCCGTCGGCCAGGCAATGTCGGCTGCCGACCCCTAGGAGGAGAGCCTTCTCTGTGGCAGCTCCTGCCCTCTGGAATGACCTACCCCCTGACCTACGGACGACCACGGACCTGCGCCTCTTCTGTCGGGCCTTGAAGACCTATTTATTTCGTGTGGCCGGCCTGTTGTAGTTTTAATTATTTTTAGTAGGGGTTTTAGTAGGGTTTTAGGACAGGCTAATCATTTAATATATTTTTAACGTATGTTATGTTTTATACTATTGATTTTTATCATTGCCTGTACACCGCCCTGAGTCCCGAAAGGGTGAAGGGCAGTATAAAAATATTATTATTATTATTATTATTATTATTATTATTATTATTATTATTATTATTATTATTATTATTATTATTATTATTATTATTATTATTATTATTATTATTATTATTATTATTATTATTATTATTATTATTATTATTATTATTATTATTATTATTATTATTATTATTATTATTATTATTATTATTATTATTGTTATTATTGTTATTATTGTTATTATTGTTATTATTATTGTTATTGTTATTGTTATTGTTATTGTTATTGTTATTGTTAATAATAATAATAATAATAATAATAATAATAATAATAATAATAATAATAATAATAATAATAATAATAATAATAATAATAATAATAATAATAATAATAATAATAATAATAATAATAATAATAATAATAATAATAATAATAATAATAATAATAATAATAATAATAATAATAATAATAATAATAATAATAATAATAATAATAAATGTTAAAAGAAAAGTTTCAGTCAATTTATATGTTTACTTTTGGTTTTTCTTGTCCAGATGTAAAACTTTATTTTTCTCTCCATTGTATTTCATTTTGTTAGATAGGGCCTAGGGTTCAAGTCTATCAAGATCCATGTGGATCTTTTGCTAGCCGTGAGTCCGGGAGCCTTTGCTAATTGACCAGGTTACGATGGCTGACACTGGGAAAGAGTAAAGTATATTAAAAAAAGATTTCTCCAAATTTCTCTGCCTTGATTTTGTGAGGCTTAAGTAGAAGAAGAGAAGGACTCAGGCTTCCAAGATTTGGGGTTGCAATAAAGTTGTTCCCAGGCAAAAAAAAAAAGAGAAACTAAAGCGTCTGTTTGCAGCTGAGCCTGTGCTGAAACACCCTGACATAGAGGCACCTTTTATCGTTCAGGCTGACGCTAGCGATGTGGCGGTAGGAGCGGTATTGCTACAATACAATGGAAAGTTGCAACCATGCGCATACACTTCTCGTAAACTCTCTGACACCGAGAGAAGATGGGCGATATGGGAGAAGGAAACATTTGCTGTACATTGGGCACTTATGACCTGGTGCCATTTTTTGGAAGGCGCCACTCACCCATTTGAAGTCTGGACGGATCATAAGAACTTGGAAGCTTTGAAGACGCCCCGCAAACTCTCTCCGAAACAAGTTCGTTGGTCTCAACATTTCAATTGTTTTAATTTTACCGTCAAGTATATTCCAGGGGGCAAGAATTTTATGGCTGATGGCTTCCCCAATATAATAGTTCTAAATTGACTGTTGTACATCCTGTCATTCCTGTGCGGAATCTCGCTGCTCCTGTCGTTACCAGAAGCCACGGTTCGCAGGAAACGGAGGTCCCCGGCGACCTGGTAACTAGGATTAAGCAGGAACTTCAGTCTGATGACTGGTTTAAATCACATTCCAGTGACTGTACTTTGAAGGATGACTTACCTTGGGTGGGCTCAAAATTGTATGTTCCAGCTAGTCTTAAACCATTGGTGCTTCAACGGGCCCATGATTCCAGAATGGCAGGACATTTTGAATTTGTAAAAACTCTACATTTGGTGAAAAGACAATTTTGGTGGCCATCGCTGAAGAAAGACGTTGAGTCTTATATTGAGAGTTGTCCCATTTGTGCAGCGGCTAAACGTCCTCCGGGCAAGCCTCAAGGACTCCTCCAAACTGTGGCGCGCCCAGAGGCTCCTTGGAAGGAAATATCTATGGATTTCATTGTTGACCTGCCAAGTAGCCTCGGTTACACCGTTATCTGGGTGGTTACTGATTTGTTCTCTAAACAAGTTCATTTTATACCTTGTTCTAAGATCCCGTCGGCTAAAACGTTGGCAAAGTTGTTTGTTTCACACATTTATCGATTACATGGAGTTCCTAAACGTATAGTTTCTTTATATATATGAGAGAATATTATCACAGCTCCTGTTCAGAGGTCCCTTTAAGGGGAGGAGACTTAACGTCATCCCTTCAAATCCCAGTAGAAAGAGTATGGCCAGCTGAAGAAGGCTAATAAGCCTGAAATGGATCCATCCTGGTCTCTTTAATTTCAGCCCTTAAAAATCATATCTCTATAGATTCCATATAATTATCTAAAATTTTATGTACCTGTTAATTGATTGATCATTTACCAAGAGTAACAATCAATTAATTAATAATCCTTGATAGTAATTTAAACCCAGCCTAATTATTACTCATCAAGGGATAAAAGTTCCTCTTTTCAGCCGTTATCTCTCCAAGGGTGAATTAAATTTGCCTCTTTTAAAGTCCACATTCTCCATCTCCTTTTTTTCCTCTTCCCAAGTTCTTTTTTTTTTAATGCAAAAAAAGTTTTATTGGTTTTAACAATTTTTTACAGGGAAAAGGTATATAGGGTGTAAAAAAACATTTTAGAGGCATCCATATCGGAGGTGCAGGCCGCCTCCAAGGCTTCATACAAAGATTAATTATTTTTCAATTTAAGGTGGCAGGAGTTACATATGTATCATTTCATAAAATTCATGCATTCAATACATTGTTTCTACAAAACATCCGAAAGAAAAAGTTACAGTATATTAAAGGAAATCATTTTTGTAATCTGAGTCTTGTAAATATTGTATCCTCATCCTCCCTCCCACCAGTGGGTGGTGCCATGGCCCCTCCCATTCCCCCATTTTCTTCCTCCAGGATTGAGGCATATTATTTTTTTGAAAAAGAAAAAGGCTTGCGCCTCTTCAATTGTTTTAATTTTTACTCTCCCCCCCCCTCCCAGAGCACCAACATTCCTTCAGACATCAACCATCCAAAGCAGGTCCCATTCTTATATAATAATTTTTTTTCAAATAAGAAGGAATAATTCCTTCTTATGTCTGGTATATTTTCCGAGACCTGTTTCAGACTGGCAAGTTCTTTTAGCTCATATATCAATAGACTATTGTGCCGTGCTCTCGGGGTCTCATCCCTTGTCAGCCCTCTTACATGTTTAATATATATCTCTCTGGATACATCATTTGTTCTGGCATATGCTAAATTGTAAGGCATTCTTTCAAAATCGATTTTAAACATACAGCCGTCAAAATCTATTAATTCTTTTTGTGACTCCTTTATCTTTTCCCCCATCTCTGCTCTTCACCCCTTCAATTTTTTGTTTGTTTCCCACTAGTGTCCCTTGCATCTCCAAAAGCTCAGATTTTGATCTTAACCTGTCCTTCCGAATCTCTGTTATTTCTTCCATTATGCTTTGGAGAATTCCCTCTATTGATTGTAGCATTTCCATAGTGAGAGTTTTAAGTTCTTGACACTAATATGGCGTCCGCAGGGCGAGGAGCTCGTGAGGTCCAAGAAAAGGAAAAGTCAGTGTCCAAAGTTAAAAACAGTCCGCTTAAATTCCAGGGAGAAAAGGTTTTTATAATCAGTTCTGATATAAAAGAAGGCACACGTTGGGAGAAACCCCAAAAGTCACTTGCGTTGGTTTTTCAGTAAATTTTCCAAGCTTGTAACAGTGAAGGAATGTACATATTGAAAAGAGAAAGTTCTCAGCCGGGAACAAAGAAGCGCCATGTTTCCCCGCCCTTTGGTGGTCAGGCAGAACTAGTGAAAGTCATCGCCGCCCTGGGTCCATCTGGAGAAGGGCGGGGTATAAATTTAATAAAATAAAATAAAATAAAATTTCTCTTGCAGCAAAACTCAGATACAGAGTAACAACGGCTAATCCACATTCAATAGACTTCCAGTTTCACTTATTGTCAGCCTTCGCTATCTGCTTTGCTGCCATGGAAACGGGGAGGGTGGGGTGCTGGGATTCAAATGTTGTGCTGGTGGAAAACGGTGATGGACGGTGTTATCTCTTCGGCTAACGGTCTCACATTCCAGGCTGGTGATGACCTGCCCACCTGATGTCGGAGATGAATGCATATTGGACACTGCTTTGGGGGGAGTTGGGTATTGGGTTGGGCTTAAAGGTTAATACGCTATGTTGGCGCCTAAAGTATTCACTCTCTGCTTCAAATGATCTGTTCACTTACGATCCTTAGTAAAAGTAACTTTATTCATTTTCAAACAATGTCTAAGTGTGGTCTTTCCTAAGAAATCGAAGAAACAGGTCCTGACATTAAGCAGAGAGTCACAAATAAATCCTACACCATGTCGGACCCCACGAAACAAGAAATTCCCTTGGTGGCAGTCCGGCCCGAAACGGAACTGGGAGCTCAAGCACCAACAGAAGATACGAGGTCAGTGTTGGAATGTTTAGCCGGCCTAGATTTAAGCCAGCCAGCCGAAGATTCTTCCAAATCTCGCCGCTGGTCAGAGGGCGTGGGAATGACTGGAAGCAAAGCCTCAGGAGTTACTGTAACCAGGCGTCGCCTTTCCCCCAAGCAACTCATACCTGAACTCTTAAAAGAGGAAAGGGAATTTAAGGAATGGGGCCAGCATTACCTTCAACAGGCAGCTGAGAAGCGGGCGGCCCTGGATGAACTTTTGGGGAGGGGACAACAGCAGGAAAGCAAACAGTTAAATATGCAGGGAGCTGCAGCTGTTAAGGATATCAGAGATTCACCATCCCCCCCTGCCCGAGCCAGCAGAGGTATGCAGAGAGATGCCCGCCCAGCCTCTCCCCGCCGGCTTGCAAAGCTTCCTCCCCTGGGTGTGAAATTCGACGGCAGTGCCGAGGGCCTGGCATTTTTTCCGATTCACGTCGATAATTTTGTACAATTTTATGCAGCTGATCTTGAAGATGAATTCAAAATTAGAATTGTCTCTATGGCCTTGGAAAAAAATGCTTCCCAATGGTTGGTCTCACTGCATAATAGCCATTCACCCGTGTTGCGTGACTTTGAGCGTTTCATGACTGCCCTGAGAAGGCACTTTGAGGACCCCCGTGTTGAAAGGAAAGCTAAGATGAGAATGAGAAATTTACGCCAGGGGGATAAATCAGTTCAGGAATACACGCAGAACTTTAAGGAACTGGCCGTGTTCATGACCGGTTACAGTGACCGGGCATTAATGGACCTCTATACTGAGGGTCTTGATAAGAACATTTATCAAACGTGCATGAATAGATTTCGCCCCGAAACCTTAGAAGAATGGATAGATCTCGCGGGTGACGTTGAGCTGGATCAAGCCCAATTACAAGATTCAGTCCGTCATGAGCGGAAACTGCAAAGAGAGAGCCCCAGACCTCATTCCCCTGAAAAGTTTTCACCCATCCAGAAAAGTGGGGGGGGCCGAAGACCTACTCAACCGCGCTCGACTGTTTGTTATCGATGTGGAAAGGAGGGGCATTGGGCTAACAAATGCAGATCAAGTCGTTCTTCACGCCCACATTCTTCTCCGGAGAGGGAAGGAGGGAGGGACAGAAGACCTCCGAAACCTCTGAGCGTGCGCAGTAAACCCGCGATGAGTGGGGTGGAGCCACTGGACCTCTCGTCTGCCCAGCCCAATGCCTGCCCGGATGACTGGGAGGAGTCGGATGACGACAACTTGGTGAGTCATCGTTCCGGCCCCCTTTATATTAATTTAAAGCTTTTGGCTCCATCTACTGGCCGCACTTGCAATGTGCAGGCTCTAATTGATTCTGGTTGCTCACGGTGCCTTATAAATCAAGATGTTGTGTATTCTATGGGTTTCCATCTAAAAAATCTAAAAACTCCCATAGCGTTTTGCCAAATGGATGGTTCTGTAGCTGGGGGAGCCCCTGCCTCTCTCATTACTGAACCTATTCGTGTCTCCATTGGGCAGGCCCATACAGAAACCATAAATTTCATTGTAACGACCATTTCTGAAAATGCTGTCATTCTGGGTGTTAATTGGCTTCGTAAATGGAACCCCCTCATTAACTGGAAAGAGGGTTGGGTTCGAATTCCTTTGATAGTGCCTGATCACACCTCCCTGCCTTCGGAGGACGAGCATATTTCGCCCATTGACCTGGCCCCTGTTTCGGAACCAGCTGCTCAATTACTGGCTTTTCCTTCTCCTGAGGTCATCCCTGGAGAAGAAAGAATTCCCAAAGAATATTGGGACCTCAAGGAAGCTTTCAGTGAAAAATCTTGTGATTCCCTCCCCCCTCATAGGGCCACTGATTGTTCAATTGATTTCCTCCCGGGAGTGCAGTTGCCAAAACCCCGCATTTATTCCATGACGCAGCGTGAAATGAATGAACTACGGAACTTCATCGACAAAAATCTTCAAAGGGGTTTTATTGAACCAGCTAGGCCACGTGTAGCGGCACCTGTTATGTTTCGAGAAAAGAAAGATGGCACTCTCAGATTAGTACAAAACTATTCTTATCTGAACACCATTTGCGAACATAATGTCTACCCACTCCCACTTATGAAAGACATGCTGGCTCACCTGGCTACTGGGAAGATTTTTACTAAGCTGGACTTACGCGAGGCCTATTATAGAGTTAGAATCAAGGAAGGGGACGAATGGAAAACTGCTTTTAACTGCCCACTTGGATGTTTTCAATTTAAGGTTCTCCCTTTTGGTTTGCAAGGTGCCCCCTCAGTGTTTATGCAATTGATAAACGAAGTCCTCCACGAACACCTTTATAAAGGCGTTTTAGTCTACATTGATGACATCATCGTATATTCGCAGACACGTGATGAACATGTTAAGCTTGTGCGTTCCGTCCTTCGGAAACTTCGCTCCGCCGAGCTATACGCCAAATTATCCAAATGCGAGTTTCACCAGGATAAAATTGACTATTTAGGTTATCGCATCTCTTCTGAAGGAATTGAAATGGATCCTGCAAAGGTTAAGGCAGTAACAGATTGGGCCCCGCCCCGTACTCGTAAACAGCTCCAAAGTTTTTTGGGCTTTGCAAACTTTTACCGCCAGTTTATTCCATCATTCGCTAGTATTGCTTTGCCTATAACAAATCTTCTCAAAACGAATGGCGAGGGGAAACCTCGACCAGGAACGCCCCTTAAATGGACCATGGAATGCCAAGCCGCTTTCGAGAAACTTAAGCGTTTATTTGCAGTTGAGCCGGTTCTCAAACACCCCGATGTCACGTCCCCTTTTGTGATTCAAGCAGATGCGAGTGATGTCGCCGTGGGGGCTGTCCTGTTGCAACTCAACAACCATGGCCAATTACAACCGTGTGCCTACACCTCTCGGAAATTCACCACGACCGAACGTGGATGGGCCATTTGGGAGAAAGAGGCTTTTGTTGTTCGTTGGGCCCTCATGACTTGGCGTCATTTTCTTGAAGGTGCTCCCCACCCATTCGAGGTCTGGACCGACCATAAGAACCTGGAAGCTCTCACCTCTTCGCGTAAACTATCGCCAAGACAGTTGCGCTGGGCGCATTATTTCCATCGGTTCAACTTCCATCTTAAATTTATTCCCGGAGGAAAAAATTTCATGGCTGATGCCCTCTCCAGATTACCACAATATGATGCTTCTAAACTTACCGTTGTACAACCCCTCATGCCTCTTACTTTACCGGCTTCTCCGGTTGCTACTCGAACTCGTTCTACTATTCAAACTACCCCTCCGGTTGAGCTGATTGCTCGGATTAAGACTGAACTGCTTACTGATGAGTGGTATTCCGCCCACTCTGCTGATTGCACCATTAGAGACGATCTTCCTTGGATTGGTTCCAAAATCTATGTCCCTGCGACCATACGGCCTTTTGTACTCCAACGCGCTCACGATTCACGTTTGGCAGGTCATTTTGGTTTCGTTAAAACTGTACACCTTGTCAAACGTCAATTCTGGTGGCCGTCTCTTAAAAAGGATGTTGAATCTTATATTGCCAGTTGCCCTGTTTGTGCTGCTTCGAAACGTTCCCCTGGAAAGCCACAAGGCCTTCTCCAGTCTGTGGCGATGCCGGAATCACCTTGGAAAGAAATTTCGATGGACTTTATTGTGGATCTCCCACCCAGCCAGGGCTATACCGTTATTTGGGTGGTTACAGATCTTTTCTCCAAACAAGTACATTTTGTGCCTTGTTCCAAGATTCCATCCTCCAAATCTTTGGCTAAGTTGTTTGTCACTCATATCTACCGTTTTCATGGTGTTCCCCAACGCATTATCTCTGACAGGGGCACTCAATTTACGTCTGTCTTTTGGAAGGAATTCTTGAAACTGATTGGCTCCGCCCAAGGCTTAAGCTCCGCCTACCACCCCCAGACGAACGGATCTTGTGAGAGGGTCAATTCCGTTTTGGAACAATATCTACGCTGCTTCATTAATTTTCAGCAGGACGATTGGGCTGATCTCCTGGTGCATGCGGAAGTGGCTTATAATAATTCGGTTCACTCTAGTACGAATATGACCCCTTTCAGTATCGTCTATGGACAAGATTTTGTTCCCATTCCTGAATTACCGCATGTCTCACCTACTGTTCCTTCTTTGGCCGATTGGTCTTCTAGACTGTCTCCTGTTTGGCCTATCATACGTAAGACCTTGAACGATGCCCATCAATCACATAAAATGTATGCTGATAAGAAGAGGTCAGCTCCCCCGGCCTACAAAGTTGGTGATAGGGTATATGTCTCTACTAAACATTTGGATAGCCCGCAGAAATGTAAGAAACTGGGACCCAGATTTGTCGGTCCATTTACTATCACTAAAATCATCAGCTCTGTCTCCGTCCGCTTGGATCTCCCTAAAACTTACCGTCGACTGTATCCGGTGTTCCATGTTCATCTGTTGAAGCCTGAACGCACTTCACATCTTCGCAAGCCGTTTCCTGATGCTCCTACCCCTACCATGGTGGACGGTCACCAACATTATGAAGTTCGAGACATTTTGGACTCCAGAATCCATAGAAATAAGACTCAGTTTTTGGTCAGCTGGAAAGATTTTCCCCCTTCACATAATGAATGGGTTGATAAGGACCATCTCAAAGCACCTAAACTACTACGGCAATTTTATGCCAAGTATCCTCACAAGCCTTGACCCTTTCCCTCTTTTCTCTCTCTTGTTTTGTCCTTTCTTGTCTGTTTTTCAGGTCTAACATCTCCCTTTCGGCGGATATCCGAGCTTTCTCGCTGTTCCTGGAGGAGGTCCGGATGTCAGCCTTCGCTATCTGCTTTGCTGCCATGGAAACGGGGAGGGTGGGGTGCTGGGATTCAAATGTTGTGCTGGTGGAAAACGGTGATGGACGGTGTTATCTCTTCGGCTAACGGTCTCACATTCCAGGCTGGTGATGACCTGCCCACCTGATGTCGGAGATGAATGCATATTGGACACTGCTTTGGGGGGAGTTGGGTATTGGGTTGGGCTTAAAGGTTAATACGCTATGTTGGCGCCTAAAGTATTCACTCTCTGCTTCAAATGATCTGTTCACTTACGATCCTTAGTAAAAGTAACTTTATTCATTTTCAAACAATGTCTAAGTGTGGTCTTTCCTAAGAAATCGAAGAAACAGGTCCTGACACTTATTCAAAATCGGATGTTGCTTTTTGCCTCTTCCCGAGCCCGGGGAGGGTTTTAAAATAGCGCTTGATCTCAGGGGGGTTCTCTCTTTTCCAAACCCCCCCTCCATTCTTCTTTTCTTAAAAGAACTGAAGGCATCAAAATCTCAAAATCAACTCAACTAACCACACAGCAGACCACAGAGCCTCGGTGCTTCCCGCAGCCCCGAATTTCAGCCCACTTCTTCATTTTCTGTTGTTCCGGCGCTCCATTGGCAAAAGGGACTCTTCCCCCAGCATTTTGTTCCCCAACTCCTGGGATGAGGCGGGTGCGACCCCCCCCCCCCGACAGCTGTCTGGGTAGGGGTCTCCCGCAAGCCATCCGTCCGGTTAGGGGGCTCTTTTGCAAAGCCCCCAAGCCCCCGAAGGCACCGCTGGAGAAACGAGCGGCGGACGAGTCAGAGACCCATCCGTTGCCTCCGGGAGCTGGAAGCGATCTCCCCTCTTCCCAAGTTCTTTATAAACTTCCATTGGCACATTGTGATCCAATATAGCTGTACAATCATAGCACTGACCAATTCCATTCCTCATATTTGATTTATTTTCAAATATCAAGTCCATCTCTGATGTGATTTCCTCTTTCTTTTCTTCTCTTTTTCCTTCCTTTTGCCAGTCCAAATTTCTGATAGGGTCTTGATATTATCCCCTTTCCTGGTCTTTCCCCTTCCTCCTCAGTTAAATCCAGTCCATAAACAGCATCGCTTTGCTTTTCTTCTTTACTTTCTTTAACTTCTTCACTTGGTGTAATGTCAAATATTACATGATTTTTTTTTAATTCTTTCAAGATTTCAGCCAGAAGCTCCTGATTTTCTGCAGTGTATATATCTATGTGCCTAGACATTTTGGCGAATCCACAAAATATAAACGTATAGTTTCTGATAGAGGTGTTCAGTTCACCTCCCATTTTTGGAAAGAATTCCTGAAATTAATTGGCTCCTCCCAGGGAGTAAGCTCCTCCCACCACCCTCAAACTAATGGGGCTTGTGAATGAGCCAATTCTGTTCTGGAACAGTACCTTCGTTGTTTCATAAATTACCAACAAGATGATTGGGCTGAACTCTTACCTCATGCTGAGGTAGCTTACAATAACTCGGTGCATAGCAGCACTGGGATGACCCCTTTCAAAGTGGTTTGCGGGCAAGATTTCGTTCCAATTCCTGAACTGCCTCACGAGGCACCCAAAATTTTGTCCCTTTTGGATTGGAGTGCTCAACTTTCGAAGTTTTGGCCCATTGCACGAAAGACTTTGGATTATGCCCACCAGTCTCATAAGAAGTACGCAGATAAGAAAAGGACTTGGCCTCCGCAGTATAAAGTTGGCGATCGTGTTTTCCTCTCTACCAGGTTTCTGGAGAGTCCTCAAAAATCCAAAAAACTGGGTCCTAAATATGTGGGTCCTTTCCCGATCGTTAAGGTTATTAGTTCTGTCTCAGTGAAGCTGGACTTGCCAAAAACTCTCCGACGTCTTTACCCGATTTTCCATGTGCACCTTTTGAAACCTGAACGTTCGTCTCCACTTCAACCATCACAACCTACTCCTCCCGCTCCCATTTTAATTGAAGGGGAACAACACTTTGAAGTCAAAGATATTTTGGACTCGAGGAGACGGAGAAACAAAGTGCAATACCTTGTTGCTTGGAAGCACTTTCCCCCATCCCACAACGAATGGGTTGACAAAAGTCATGTTAGGGCTCCCAAACTGTTAAATAGGTTTTATGCTAAGTATTCTAACAATCCTTGATCGCATTTTTACTGATTGCCCTTTTATTGTTCTCTCTCTCTCTGTTTCTTTTTGTATTTCCTTTGCAGGACTGACCCCACTATTCTGGAGGAGGGCCGGATGTCAGCCTCCACTTTCTTGCTTGCTTCGGCTGTCATTGAAATGGGGAGGGAGGGGCTATGGGGTCTGGGTATGGGATTATATATTTGCAGGAGGTGTTTTGGAGATAGTAGATGCTCTCGCTTTCTACTTCACAAGCCAGGAGCTGATACCGGCAGTAGCCAAGGTCAACGGTCTTGCATACCATTCTGATGATGCTCCTGAAGATGCAACTCACATGACATCAAGGTTTTTTTTGCATTGGACAGTGGGGGTTATGGGAAAAAGGGGATGGACACTGATTGATATGTATGCTTTTGCGCGCAAATACCTCAGACCTTGCTTGAATTTCACTGCATTCTTTTCGTAACCAGTAAAAGTACTCTTAAATTTTTCAAAATGGATTTGAGTGGATTCTTTCTTGGTCATCATTAGAGGCAGTTCTGACAATATAGACCAGTGATGGCGAACCTATGGCACGCGTGCCACAGGCGGCACGTGGAGCCATTGGGCAGGGCACGCAAGGCATTGCCCTGTCAGCTGGCCAGCAAGCATGCATGTGCTGGCCAGCTTATTTTGCCCTTTTTAAAGCCATTTTTTGCCCTCCCCAGGCTTTATAGGACCTTCCAGTTTGCTCGTAGAGTCGTTTTTAGTCCTCCGGAGGCTTCAATGAAGCTCCTGAAGTCTCCGGGGGGGCTCTGGAGGGGTCTGGGGGGCTGTTTACACCCTCCCCAGGCTCCTATAAAGCCTCTGGAGCCTGGGGGGTGTGTGTGTGTGCGAAAAAAAGCATGTAAAAAATGGGGGGGAGCGTCTGTCATGCATGCATGCACACTAGGGGGGGCACAGTGCATTATGGGTGTGGCACACTGGCGCATGACCCCCCTGTGCTCCCCCCCTTATGGCACGCGAACCTAAAAAGGTTCGCCATCGCTGATATAGACAATATCATTATTTGCCTCTCCAAATTAATCAAATTTAACATATCATTTCCATCTATTGTTCTTCTTCACTATTAATATCCTCAAATTTAATTTTATGTAATAAATATTTCATTTAATTAGTTATCCACAAGTAATAATATTAATCTATTTCCCTCACATCGTATTGAATATATACTGTTGGCTATATTTACCAAATTTCATTCTATTCTACTAGTAAATCATTTTCTTTCTTTCCTACTTTCAAACATTTTCTCTTAGTCTCACAGGAACTTCACTTCTCTTATATTCTCTTCTCTCCACCCATTTACCTAGCTTTTTCTTTTCTTGGTCTTGACATTTCTATATTTTTTCTCCTTTTTAATTCTGTTGTTTTAGTACCTCTCCCCAATCCTCCCCCCAATCTTTCCCCATTAATCCCACCTTTGCAATTTATCTTTCCCTTTTTGGGGGCCATTTCCCCCTTGTCTCCTTTTGGTATATAACTGTAAATCCCAGTACAATCATCTAAGTATTTTTCTTTTCCAGTCTCTTTTTCTTCTATGGTGTCTTCTTGTTCTTCATTCAATCCCTTTTCTTTCTCCTTTTCTCCTTTTCTCCTCTTCTTTTTTCTAGGTGTTCCCTCTGAGTTTCCACTGTTTTTTTCCCATTTCACATTTCACATGCATTTTTAACATATCAAGTAATTCATTATACATCCAAAATTCTATACTGTCTGTTTGATTAATTTAACAAATCATTTAAACTGTTTCTGTTACATCACATTTCCTTAAACTTAAAGTTCTTTTTTCTTTTCTTATTTCCAACTAGCTATCCCGGCCACGTGTTGCTGTGGCCCAGTCTGGTTAAACCTACCTACCTACTGTATTTCTCCCTCTATCCCTCTACCTACCTACCTACCTACCTACCTACCTACTGTCAGGTCTGCTTCATTGATAACCAAGAAAGAAACCCCTCAACTCCATTTTAGTGGAATTAAAAGTACTTTTACTGGTTATGAAATGAATAGCATAGATGCTAAGCAAGGTCTGAAGCATTTAGGCACGAAAGCATACATATCAATATATGTCCAACCCCCTTTTCCCAGTAACCCCCACCCCATTGTCCAATGTGCAAAGCCCCTAGGTGTCATGTGGCTTCATCTTCAAAGAGCATCATCAGGTTGGCATGTAAGACCATTGACCTTGACCCTAACATGACCCGAGCCACTGGTATGCGAAGTAGATGGCAACGGTAGATGGCAACAGAGTACTTTCTTCTGCAATTCACTCTCCTGCACCATACAGTCCCAATAACCCAAATGCAAAGCCCCTCCCTCCCCGTTTCATATGGCAGCCGAAGCAAACAGGAAAGTGGAGGCTGACATCTGGCCCTCCTCCAGAAAAGCGGAACTATCCCTGCAGAAAAGAGAAAACAAAAGGAGAGAAAAACCAGGAAAAGAAAAAACACACAAAGAAAAACTATAGTTAGTACCACATATGATCAAGGCTTGTCAGGATATTTAGCATAAAACTTTTGCAACAGCTTAGGGGCTCTAACGTGAAAATGCTTCCAAGCAACCAAGTATTGAACCTTATTCCGGTGCTTTCTAGAGTCTAAAATCTCATTGACTTCAAAATGTTGTTCACCCTCAACCAAAAGAGGGGGAGGAGGTATCGGCCCAGGTGACCGAAGAGGGGACGAACGTGCAGGTTTCAGAAGATGTACATGGAAGACTGGGTGAAGATGACGGAGATTCTTCGGCAAGTCCAATTTAACAGACACAGAACTAATAATTTTAACAATTGGGAAAGGCCCCACATATTTAGGACCAAGCTTCTTTGACTTTTGGGTAGTTTCAAGATTTTTGGTAGAAAGGAAAACTAGATCCCCTACTTTGTATTGTGGAGGCTCAACTCTCTTTCTGTCAGCGTACTTCTTATGAGACCAGTGGGCATCATCTGTTGTTCGTGCAATGGGCCAAAACTTGGCAAGTTGAGCACTCCATTCAGAAAGGGACAAAATTGTAGGTGTGTCTTGAGGCAATTCGGGGATAGGGACAAAATCCTGGCCATAAACGACCTTGAAAGGGGTCATGCCAGTGCTGCTGTGCACTGAGGTATTGTATGCCACCTCGGCATGAGGTAACAACTCTGCCCAGTTATCTTGTTGATAGTTTATGAAACAATGGATATACTGTTCCAAAACCGAATTTGTCCTCTCACAAGATCCGTTAGACTGAGGATGGTAGGCGGAGCTTAAGCCCTGGGCAGAGCCAATCATCTTCAGGAACTCCCTCCAGAACTGGGAGGTGAATTGAACACCCCTATCAGAAATGATGAGGTTAGGTACACCATGCAATCGATAGATATGTGAAACAAACAATTTAGCCAACGCTTTAGCTGATGGTATCTTGGGACATGGTACGAAGTGAGCTTGCTTAGAGAATAAGTCAGTAACCACCCAAATAACAGTGTAACCCTGGCTGTTAGGGAGGTCAACAATGAAATCCATAGATATTTCTTTCCAAGGGGCCTCTGGACGTGCCACCGTTTGGAGGAGACCATGAGGTTTTCCTGTAGGACGCTTTGCTGCAGCACAAACAGGGCAACTCGCAATGTAGGACTCAATGTCCTTCTTCAAAGACGGCCAATAAAATTGTTTAACCAAATGTAGAGTTTTCACAAAACCAAAATGGCCGGCCATACGGGAGTCGTGTGCTCGTTGGAGGACTAGAGACCTCAAAGAAGTAGGAACATACAGCTTTGCACCAATCCAAGGCAAACCGTCTTTAAGAGTACAATCCCCAGAGTGAGACTTAAACCAATCATCGGATAGAAGGCCATCTTTAATCTGTGTTAACAGATCAGGAGGGATATCCAGACTTATCGAGGTTTGACCTCTGGTAACAACAGGGGCAGGCAGGTTTTGCGCAGGCATCACAGGTTGCACCACAGTCAGTTTTGAACAATTATATTGAGGAAGCCGTGACAAAGCATCTGCCATAAAATTCTTCCCTCCTGGAATATACTTGAGGGTGAAGTTAAATCGATTAAAATGCTGGGACCACCAGAGTTGTTTTGGGGACAACTTACGTGGGGCTTTTAGGGCCTCCAAGTTTTTGTGATCAGTCCAAACCTCAAAAGGTTGGGTGGCGCCCTCCAGAAAATGACGCCAAGTGAGAAGAGCCCAACGCACAGCAAAAGCTTCTTTTTCCCAAATTGCCCATCTCCTCTCGGTGTCAGTGAGCTTGCGAGAGATATAAGCACATGGCTGTAATTGTCCGTTTTTGTTTTGTTGTAACAGTACTGCTCCCACTGCAACGTCACTGGCGTCGGCTTGAACAACAAAGGGAGCTTCAATGTCAGGGTGCTTTAACACAGGTTCTGCCGCAAAGAGTCTTTTTAGTTTTTCAAAAGCGGCCTGACATTCCATAGTCCAGTTGAGAGGTTTGCTTGGCCGTGGTTTGACATTCCCCTTAGTCTTCAGCAGGTTAGTAATTGGCAAGGCAATATTAGCAAAAGAGGGGATAAATTGGCAATAAAAGTTAGCGAATCCCAAGAAGCTTTGTAATTGCTTACGTGTGCGAGGAAGTGCCCACTCAGTAACAGCTCGCACTTTAGCTGGGTCCATCTCGATGCCTTCACTGGATATGCGGTAACCAAGATAATCCACGTTAGTCTGGTGAAATTCACATTTAGAAAGTTTTGCGTACAGACCTTAACTTTTTAAGAACAGAGCGTACCAGCTTAACATGTTCTTCACGTGTTTGCGTGTAAATAAGGATGTCGTCCAGATATACGATAATGCCCTTGTACAGGTGCTGATGTAACACTTGATTAATCAATTGCATAAAAACTTCTAGATAGTTTTAAATTGGGTATTTTAATAATTTGGCTTTTAGCACAGGATCAGGATAATTTAATATTTATTTTAAATTATGTATTTATTTTGTGTACTTTTGTATATTTTTAAATTTCCTGTGCGCCGCCCTGGGTCCTCTGTGGAGAAGGGCGGGATATAAATATAAATAAAATAAATAAATAAATAAAATAAAAACTGCAGGCGCCCCCTGCAGGCCAAACGGCAAAACTTTGAATTGAAAGCACCCTAAAGGACAATTAAAAGCGGTTTTCCATTCATCCCCTTCCTTGATTCTAATCCTGTAATAGGCCTCTCTAAGGTCCAATTCTGTAAAAATTTTACCTTTGCCAAGATGTGCCAACATATCTTTCATGAGGGGGAGGGGGTAAACATTTTCCGCACAAATGGAATTTAAGTTTCTGTAATCAATCACTCATCTCAATTCGCCGTCTTTTTTCTCTCTAAACATCACTGGAGCTGCCACCCGTGGCCTAGCCGGTTCAATAAAACCCCTTGCTAGGTTCTTGTCGATGAACTTGCGAAGTTCTAGCATCTCCTGGGGTGTCATTGAATAGATGCGGGGTTTTGGGAGTTGCACCTCCAGGAGGAAGTCAATGGTGCAGTCCGTCTTTCGGTGGGGGGGCAAAGAATCAGAGGATTTTATACTGAACACATCTCTTAGGTCCCAATATTCCTTTGGGATTTTCTCCTCTCCTTCAATTTGTTCACAGGCCACTCCCTCCATCGCAGGAATCTTTTCCGTTGGGGGCTTTATTTCTCCACTAACCTCTGGGGGTGTTGCCGTACGTATGCGCAGCCAACCCTCAGTCCAATTTATCTTCGGGTTCCACTTACGCATCCAAGGCAAACCCAGAATAAGGGAATGATTCATGTTGGGGGCAATTATGAAACTGAAATTTTCTTGGTGACTGCCCATCCACATTTCCACCGTTTCGGTTCTAAACTGGGCTGGAGCCCCTCCTGCTATGGACCCATCCAATTGAGAAAACGTGATGGGTACTTTTAAAG
Organism: Rhabdophis nuchalis; assembly: GCA_039707465.1. Lineage (NCBI taxonomy): Eukaryota > Metazoa > Chordata > Lepidosauria > Squamata > Natricidae > Rhabdophis > Rhabdophis nuchalis. Next base: position 2,373,438 of record CM077650.1, read on the forward strand.
TTTTTACCCTTAAACCCATTTGTTCAACTACGTTTGGGCTAATAATGCAACGCATGCAACCTGAGTCTAAAACAGCTAGTAGTTCAGACTGAGCACCAGTGGAGGGCACTTTAAGTTGTACTGGCACAGTCATCAGACCCGAGTGTGAACTCATTAAATGGTCTGCATCATCAGAGTCGGAATCAGATTCACTTCCATCCGATGGGTAATAGGATTCTTCCTCTTTCCTCCCCGGGGGACGGAATTCTTCTGGCCCCACTGCACACATGGCGGGCTCTCTCTGCTTGCCAGTAGTTTTATCTATTTTCTTCTTCTCCCCTGTCATTTGAGGGCGGGGTCCTGGCTTCACTCGGCAATGAATAGCCCAATGGCCCTCCCTTCCACATTTGAAACATGCAGATGACCGAGGCTTGCTTCCGGACCAGGTTTCCCCCCCCCCCCCTTGGAGTCGCTTTGTGGGCTGGAGGAGGGGGGCTTTTTTCCTTTTCACTCACTTCAAGATATTTATTCCTAAGTAAGTCAATTTCCACATCAGTGGATAATTCATACCAACCCTGCAGGGTTCGAGGGATACGTCTGTTTACACAGCTTTTATATATCTCCTCATTCAGCCCCTCCTTGTAACGATCAATTAGGGCCTCCTCAGACCACCCTCTCATATATGCCGAAAGTTCCTGAAACTCCTGTGTGTAGTCCCCTGTAGGTTTCAGAAATCCATCATGGCAGTTTGTGTCCAAAATGTCTGTCTGCCTCACGCAGAGTTTATTTGGCTTTTTATACAGTTTTTACAAGTAGAATCCAGTACGGATAGCAACAGCATTGTTCTTCATTTCTCTCCCTCCCAAAGTAACTTCACAAAAAAACTATTCCAGCCAAGGATGAATCCCACATAACTTTCCCATACGCCTGTCCTTGCAGGGTGAGATAATGGGAAGAAAGATAAAGGGCTACTGAGAACTTGGCAGTTCTGTACATAACCTTTTTCTCTCATCCCACATATGGTTCTGCTAATTAGGTGAGCTCATAGGTATTCAAGGTAGAAAGTTACTGAGATACTACACATGTCTTTTCGTTGCTTTCACTTCTACACCATCATCCCACTCTTTTTTATTTTGTTTGACAAGGCAGCGTGAGAAGGGCTAGTAATCATGAGAGGAACATCCTTGCAATTGTTTATACAGGGCATATACCTGATCTTGAGGTACTGTAGGAGAGGGTTTAGAGCAAAAAGCTGTAATACACATATTGCCAAGAGAGGGGAGACACTGAACAAAACAGCACATGCCAATTAGAATAGCACAAATGATAATTAAATAACAGTACATTTCCCATCAGACCTGTGGGTAACCAACCCCAAAAACTTTCCCACCAAGATTCTAGGGTATCAATTTTCAAATCAGAGGCCAAATTGTGTAAAATATTGAGCTGATGCTGGATAGTTCTGGATTCATCTGAAAGATTAAAACAACACATTCCATCAAAATTTTCACAACCCATATGCTGGCGAAGAAGCAAATAATCAATAGCAGCACAATTTTGCAAACTAGCTTTACATAAGGCTTATAGCTCATGGTCAATTGCTGAAATAGCTAAAAAGGTAGCATTAATTGTTTTTACAAAATTACACACAACAGCATTAATATTAAAATGAGCACGGGCAGCAAGTCCTGGCACTCCAACTATAAATATAGCCAATGCTATATATTCTACTTTATTAAGCAAAGCTGTCTCAGAATCACAAATGTTATCCAGCGTGACTCCTTGTCGAAAACGGCTAAAATGAAGTTGCTGTTTGGAAAGCAAAAAAGGAATTAATCGGCTAAGGCAACAGTGTGCTTCACTAATATTAGCAGGAATATAGTTAAAAGTTTCTTGTCCATGTAAAAAAACATCCTTGTGGGAGCCAAGCATGAGCAAAGTGAAAGGAAACCTCCTCAAAAGATGTACAATTCAAAACAGGTGAACTAATACGAAGACAGTGAGGCTTTTTGCTTGAAGATGTACAATTAACGTATGTTATATTTTCAGGAACTGCTACTATTGGAGTATGTAAAGCAATTGCATCAGGGGGCAAATCAAAAGCAGCTGACCCCCAATTGGATATAGTCTTATAGTTAAAGTTTTCATTCAATAGTCAAACCAGTGATGTTTTGAATTACTATAGGTGGGGTACAAACAAGACCCAAGCATGTAGAAAGCAAATTGTTCATATCATATGATTCAGATAAGCAGAAGACATCAGTTTGTGTAATATTAGCTAACTGCACCCATAGATTTTTCCTTCAGTCTCTGTTCAAGTGAGTGTTTGGGTGAAATGACAGCTGCTGTTGCTGAAGGGCAGCAGTTAATAAGTAGATATAAGCAAACGATGACTAAGGAATTGGCAGTTAAAACCGCAAAGATGGCAGCACATAAGTTCTCCAGCGTTTGTTCCACTTGTTGTTGTTGCAACACGGCCTGTGCTTTGGTGGTCAGGATTTTCACATCTCCCCATGTCTTTGGATGGCTGGTTCGGTGAGATCGTGTTGGCCGCTGTATTGTTTATAGAGTCACTTTGGTCATCTCTGGAACTGGAAACTGGGACTGGTACCACGATATTCTTAGCTGGATGGATGCAACGAGTTGGAATCCACAAGAGTCCTGTGGAAGCAAGCACAACATATCCTCGTCCCCCTAGATGGGGAGGCAAACAAACCTTTTTTAATCTATTATGTTACTCAAGCCAAATTAGCCAAATTGGGGTACGCCATATACAACAAATTCAACAAATTGATGTATTGATTACAACAAATTGATTGATTATTTGATTGGTACCCAAGAGCCTAAGAGCCCTCCTTTTTTTATTTGTTTGGGAAGACAGTCCTTAAAGGACCAATGAGCACGTTCCACAATATCTCGACCTGTGGAAGTGTAAAAAAGCTCAAAAATTAAAACAATGTTCCAAGTTGTACAAAATTACTAAAAGGCCAATGAAAAATAGGCCAGGCCATTGTCAGTCTTGAAAAAGAAAAATTTGCCCAATGGCTAAAAAAATGAAAAATTTATTTTTATTTTTATTTATTTTATTAAATTTATACCCCGCCCTTCTCCTTGTTAGGACCCAGGGCGGCGCACAGGGATGTTAAAATACATACAAAATATATAAAATATATGAAATTTAAAATACTTATTCTAATAAATAAACCCTGCGCTAAAACCGAATTAAAATCCCAGGTTTAAAAACTATCTAATTGTCAGTATGGAGGTTACGCTAGGCCGGCTAGATGAAATAGGTGTGTCTTCAGACACTTGCGGAAGAGGCGGAGGTCGGAGATGGTGCGGAGTTCAGGGGGTAAGTCGTTCCAGAGGGCTGGGCCCGCCACAGAGAAGGCTCTCCCCCTGGGTGTCGCCAGTCGGCATTGTCCAGCCGACGGCACCCTGAGGAGGCCCTCTCTGTGGGAGCGTATCGGTCTGAGGGATGTATGGGGCAGGAGGCGGTCTCGCATATAACTAGGCCCCGAGCCATGGAGCGCTTTAAAGATGGTCGTTAAAACCTTGAAGCGCACCCGAAAGACCACAGGAAGCCAGTGCAGCTCGCGCAGGATAGGTGTTATGTGGGAGTGTCTAGGCGCTCCCGTAATCACCCGCGCGGCTGCGTTCTGGACTAGCTGCAGCTTTCGGGTGCACCTCAAGGGGAGCCCCATGTAGAGAGCATTACAGTAGTCGAGTCGAGAGGTGACGAGTGCTTGAGTGACTGTGCGTAAGGCACCCCGGTCCAGTAAGGGGCGCAATTGGCGCATCAGGCGAACCTGATGAAACGCCCCCCTGGCCACGGCTGCCACATGATCTTCCATAGACAGCCGGGAATCCAGGAGGACACCCAAATTGCGCGCCCTCTCCACGGGGGCCGGTGTTTCGCCCCCAATGGCCAGAGTTGGAATAATCTGGCTGAACCGAGGCGCCAGAAGCCACAGCCACTCAGTCTTGGACGGGTTGAGCCTGAGTTTGTTACCACCCATCCAGATCCGTACGGCTTCCAAGCACCGGGACATAACCTCGACGGCATCGTTGGGGTGGTCTGGGGTGGATAAGTACAACTGAGTATCATCAGCGTACAGATGATATCCCACCCCAAAACCACGGATGATCTCACCCAGCGGCTTCATATATGTGTTGAATAGGAGGGGCGAGAGGACCGACCCCTGAGGAACCCCACATATGAGGGGTCTCGAGGCCGACCTCTGCCCCCCTGTCAACACATATTGCGACCGACCAGAGAGGTAGGATGAGAACCACCGCAAAACGGTGCCTCCCAGCCCCAACCCCCCCAGTCGGCGCAATAGGATACCATGGTCGATGGTATCAAAAGCCGCTGAGAGATCTAATAGGACTAGGATAGAGGAATATCCTCTATCCCGCGCCCTCCAGAGATCATCAACCAACGCGACCAATGCCGTCTAGGTGCTGTGCCCGGGTCGGAAGCCGGACTGGCACGGGTCTAGATAATCAACTTCCTCCAAGTGTCGCGGAAACTGTTGAGCCACCACACTCTCAACAACCTTCCACTAGAAAGTGGAGGTTGGAGACGGGACGATAGTTCTCTAATAATGCTGGATCCAGGGACGGCTTCTTGAGGAGGGGCCTTACTACCGCCTCTTTCAAGACGGCAGGCAAGGACCCCTCACTCAAAGATGCGTTGACAATGCCCTGGAGCCAGCCTCGTGTCGTCTCCCAGGATGCCAGTACAAGCCAGGAGGGACATGGGTCCAATAAACATGTGGTAGCCCTAAGTCTCTTTGACAACTTGTCCATATCCTCGGTGGTAACAAAATCAAACTCCTCCCAAGATGGTGTCACAAGAACAGCCTCGGCCCGCTCGACTGGGCCACTGTCGATGGAGGGTAGCTCGTTCCGAATCCGAGTGATTTTCTCCTGCAGATAAATCCCAAATTCCTCTGCTCGACCCTGTAAAGGGGCTTCCCGCGGCCTCTGTTGAAGGAGGGAGCGGGTCACCCCAAACAGGGCGGCAGGGCGGTTATCTGCGGATGCAATAAGAGTGGCACAATACTCACGTTTGGCCACTCTTATCGCCACTAAGTAAGTCCTAATATGGTCTCTCACTAGTGTTCGGTCGGCTTCGGAGCGAGAAGATCTCCATCTGCTCTCTAGGCGTCTCTTGTGGCGCTTCATCCCCCTAAGCCCCTCGGTAAACCAAGGAGCCCAGGTGGTTCGTCGCCGCAAGAGAGGCCGCAAGGGCGCGACTCGGTCCAAGGCCCCCATGGCCGCACTTAACCATGCGGCCACTAGGTCCTCAGTCGAGTCGCGGGCCAAGTCCACAGGAATTGGCCCAAGCTCCCTTTGGAACCTTATCGGGTCCATCAGGAGCCTGGGGCGGAACCATATAGGAATATCCGGTTCCGCCTCCCCGCAGTGAGGTGCGGCGATCGGAAAGTCGAGCCGAAGGAGAGCGTGATCTGTCCATGACAGGGGTGTGATGACTAGATCCCCTATTCCCAGATCACTACTCCACTGTCCCGAGACGAAGATTAGATCCAGGGTGTGTCCGCCCTCGTGGGTAGGGCCTACAACTACTTGGGTCAGGTCCATGGCTGTCATGGAAGCCATGAACTCCCGAGCTAACCCAGAGGTTTCGCCTGCCTGATTAGCTAACCCAGAGGTTTCGCCTGCCTAATGACATGATTAGCTGTTTCCCTTTGTTAAAGTGTGGCCAAAACACTACTGACTAGGTAAAAATAAAAACATGAATATACTTCTAAAGAGCCAGAGAGGGGCATAGGTGACATCCATTTGCCATAGGTGATTAGCTTCCGTGTCCCCAGAGTGTGATGTCCCAGAACATTGGGCACAAGATGAAACAATTGTCTTGGCCTGGTTGATTGGAAAATGGCAAGTTTGTGTCAACCCTCTGGCATTCTGATGAAACAAAAATGATTGAAAAATGAATCTGGAAAAAAAATACATAAAACATGAACAGCTTCAAAAAGTAAAAATTAAACAACGCTATCAAAAAAAGCACTTTGAAGCAACACTCCAAAAAATCAAAATTAATTCAGATGGAAGCAAATTCTCCAAAGGCAGATATCAGAGACAAACAAACAAAAATGACATAGGATGGAGCACTTTAAGTCTGATATCAAAAAGGGATGTAGGAAAAATCAGCTTCATTCAGATGGAAGCTAGGTAATTTTCATTAAGTATGTTAAAACATTTACAAATGTAGGCAAAATATCTGAAAATCATAGCTGCTTATAGGTTCAATTAAGCTTTTTAAAGCTCAAACAAAATGTCCAAAAGAAAAATCAAAATTGTTTTCAAAGCAGAAAACGAAATATCAAAACCATAGCTTTTGTATGCAGGTGAAAATCAAAACAGTGAAAGGCAAACAGGTCACCCATTTGCCCTGAATTCCTCAGAAGAGAAAAAAAAGTTTTTAAAATGAGCAGAAAAACCGCAGCCCCCCTTAATGGGAAAGTAGGAGGGGGAATACTCTCACTGGGTCATCACTCTCTCTCACTCATTCACACACACACAGTTAAAAGGAGCAGACACCCACACACCCCTTTGCCCACTCCCCCCCTTGCCTGCTTCCCTCGGAAAAATAACCCAGAGGGAAGAGGAGGAAAGAGGGAGGGGGTGAAATCACACAGGCCAGATATAACACACACATACATCATTAAAGGATCTTGCAACTTATTCTTTCTTTATAGGAAAGGGAATCAAAGTACATTCACACCAACTTTACCATCAACATACTCACATTTGCACTACAACCAGACTGCTTGTTTAAACTAATTTTACATACAAAAAATCCCATTTCACTCTTTCTTTATGCAAATCAATCATTACAACCATTTCAATGAGCTGTACTAAAGCCAATGAGCTCAATTGTTATTATTCAAAGATCTCAACTTCCCTCCAGGTCTGGAAATGATCACACACACACACATATCATGGGACAACATTTTTCAGACTTGGGGAGGCTCTGCCCCTTTAAATCTTCAATTTGTATTTGCTTGGGGAATCTGTGACTTATTTCTGAAATAGTGGGGGAATTCAGAGCGTAGCTCAAATCTTAACTTCTCTCACGTTACCCACAGTTTCAAGCCCAATGTGAAAAGTTTACTTATTTTGCCAGCTGGTCAAACATATCACAATCAATTCAATCTCATTCAATTCTACATATTAGTATAGATGCACACAATTCTACATGTTATTAGTATAGATGACAAGAATTTTGGCAGAAATTATATCAAATCAATCAAGTCCAATTATCTAAATCTTCATATCAAATTAATCAAGTCTAATTATCTAGGTCTTCTCATTCAGGCAGGATTTACCTTTTTATTACCTGCTAAATTTTCTTACTTTTGTTCAAAGTTTACACCCATTGTTTGATCTCCTTAAGCACTAGATGGTTATTACTTGTCTCTGCCCTGGGATGTTCAGTTAGGTTGGACTGCCTCTCCTTTCTTCTACTTAATGCTTTGTTTGATTAATTGATCCTTCCCTTGAAGTGCCTTCTTTATCCTACATGATTGTTTTACTGTGGATTCTCTCAGGACTTTGACTTGGTAACATCTACACCTTTGTTTATTGGACTGCTCTTTCTTGCTCCGCTAATGCCAGCAGGCGCCATTTTACTGACACAGGAATAAACTTTTCACCATGGCTTCAAAAAAGCAACACCAGCCTAAAATCACTTCGATGTTATCCGAAAAACCCGACACAGATGCGAGATTAACAGCTGTCGAAGAAACCCTTGCAACCTTGGTGAGAGAAATTAAGGAAATGAGGAAAGATCAAGTCAGCTCTAAATTAGAACTTTTGGAGGTACAGAAGAAATTAATGGAAAATTAATTTCCATTAAATTCACAAAAGACTGATGAGCTGGAGGTGGGGCTGGGTGGGGCAAAGGGGGAGATTAAAAGCATTAATAATGAAATTGGTGATTTAACTGGTCATATGTCTAGAATGGATTTCGAAAGAATGTCATATTTTTAAAGATTTCAGAACGTTCCTGAGGAAAGTGGGGAAAATTTACAAGATTTAATGAGCACAATTTTAGCAGATTACCTACACAGTCCTAAGGAAGAATTAAGGGGTGAAGAAAAAGTTATAACATTCATACAGTGTATTTTTTCTAAGCAATAAATCATTTTGCATTTCTGAAAGCCAATTAGGTGTTGTCTTTTGGAGTTCCAATTAAAACATCATCCATGTAATGATTTACTAAAGCCACTAGATAACGCTTACGAAAAGGATTCAAGTCTGCTCCATAAATGTTAACGATTACTTGCTGAGGTTTGCCATAAACCAGCACAGACTCTTCCTGAAGAGGGGGAGGTGGGGGGAGGGAAATGCCAGGCACAGAGAAGACAGACTTTTCCTGACCAGCAGTATAGTCAAAATTCTCCTGAAAAGTGGGAAGTATAGAAGAAAAGCAATCCTTTAAGCCAATTACTTCATGATCTTGTGGAATCAATTTAGGTGAACAGACAGAAAACATATCTTCCTTATCACCCCCCTCTTTTACTAATTGTTCCTCTGACTGTGGAGAAGCAGAAGAATTAACCTCTCCATGAGGAGCTGAAAACCCAATTGAAGATACTTTTGGGGGAAGAATTTTTACTTGATCATAATCAGGTGAAGGCTCTGTGGTCAATTGATGTTCTGCCAAAACTTCAGAGCCAAATTTTTCCACTGCATGACGGCACTGAAACCATAGTTGTAATGTCTTTACTGGAGCCCTGGGTTCAAGATGTAAAGTTTGCCCTATTTTTTCCCAGTCACGTAAATGAAGAGTTCCCCGTTCAGGGTACCAAAAACAATGTTTCCTATCTCACCAACTAGCTTCCTTATTTCTGCCTCAGGTGTAATAACACCTGACTTCTGTAGCAAGAACTTAAGTTCCTGAACATGTAATTGCTGCTGGTGAGACAGATTGCAACCCATACCTTTTTTTTTTTTTTAAATATTCCTGTGCGCCGCCCTGGGTCCGTTTGGAGAAGGGCGGGGTATAAATTCAATAAAATCAAATCAAATACTTACCTCTGAGGGGTCTCGTAAGACGAAACGCGCTTTGGGGTCTGTTCCAGACGGGAGGTAAATATGTTGGCTGTTGCTCCCCCGAAGGGTGTCTTTGGTTCCTGGGTTTCGGCACCAGATGTAGGTTTCAGAAATCCATCATGGCAGTTTGTGTCCAAAATGTCTGTCTGCCTCACGCAGAGTTTATTTGGCTTTTTATACAGTTTTTACAAGTAGAATCCAGTACGGATAGCAACAGCATTGTTCTTCGTTTCTCTCCCTCCCAAAGTAACTTCACAGAAAAACTATTCCGGCCAAGGATGAATCCCACATAACTTTCCCATACGCCTGTCCTTGCAGGTTGAGATAATGGGAAGAAAGATAAAGGGCTACTGAGAACTTGGCAGTTCTGTACATAACCTTTTTCTCTCATCCCACATATGGTTCTGCTAATTAGGTGAGCTCATAGGTATTCAAGGTAGAAAGTTACTGAGATACTACACATGTCTTTTCGTCGCTTTCACTTCTACGCCATCAGTCCCCCACGGGGTTTTTTCCCTGATGGAGGGTCATCATTTTCATTCTGGCTTTTTGTTCAAGGAGGGGGTCATCAAAACGCCTTCTCAAGGCAGTCATAAATCTATCAAAGTCTCTTAGTACGGGGGAGTATGGGCGACCATCCAATCTGCAGCTTTTCCATCTAAGGAGAGCGTAACTATTCTCACTTTGGCATCATCATTAATGAGGTCTTGTCCCCATTGTCTCATATAATTGCAGACTTGGACTAAGAAAAATCCCAGGCCTTTGGCGTCTCCCCCATATCTCACCCCAAGCGGGGGGGGGCTTTGCCATCTGGCGTCTGTGGGCTGCCCCATCCCCCCGTGGAATGGCTCCTACCGGTGCTGCTGCTGCCGCGGCTGGCTGAGATTACTGGGCTGACTGGGCCCCTTCATCTCGGTCTGCTCTGGCCTCTGCCCCCAAGCCCCCCCCCTGGGCGATCCTCTTCCTCCCTTCTCACCTCTGGTTCGCGGAATGTTACATCTCTTTCATACTTGCTTTCTCTGGAGCGGCATTTTTCCCAGGCCTCCTGAAACATTTGCATCGCTTGGCCCATCAGATAATCCTCTTTTCCTCCTCCTGCCAGGAAGGTGGGGGCCGTCTGCATCTGTGTGTTGTAACTCCTGATGGTATCTCCTACAGAATTTCTTTTTGTCCAAATCCTATCGACCAACGGGGAATGGATTTTTCTTCCAAATTCAGTCCTGCAAAAAGTTCCGTTTTGGGAAGGCACGATGATTCCGCGGCCCCCATGTCTTCCTCTTGATCGCTGCCTGGGGAGGACATCTCTTTGAAGTTTAAGAAAAAAAATTGTTTTTGTTACACTCCCTTCAGAAGGTGTTAGCTCTGAGATGAGTATGTAAGGTGAGACCTTGCTTAATGTCAGGTCTGCTTCATCGATAACCAAGAAAGAAACCCCTCGACTCCATTTTAGTGGAATTAAAAGTACTTTTACTGGCTACGAAATGAATAGCATAGATGCTAAGCAAGGTCTGAAGCATTTAGGCGCGAAAGCATACATATCAATATATGTCCAATCCACTTTTCCGAGTAACCCCCACCCCATTGTCCAATGTGCAAAGCCCCTAGGTGCCATGTGGCTTCATCTTCAAAGAGCATCATCAGGTTGGCATGTAAGACCGTTGACCTTGACCCTAACATAACCCGAGCCACTGGTATGTGAAGTAGATGGCAACGGTAGATGGCAACAGAGTACTTTCTTCTGCAATTCACTCTCCTGCACCATACAGTCCCAATAACCCAAATGCAAAGCCCCTCCCTCCCCGTTTCATATGGCAGCCGAAGCGAATAGGAAAGCAGAGGCTGACACCTACTGTATTTCTCCCTCTCTCACTATCCCTCTACCTACCTACCTACCTACCTACTGTACTTCTCCCTCTGCCTCTCTATCCCTCTACCTACCTACCTACCAACCTACCTACCTACCTACCTACTGTATTTCTCCCTCTCCCTCTCTATCCCTCTACCTACCTACCTACCTACCTACCTACCTACTCAATTTCAATTCAATTCAATTTATTCAATTTATATACCGCCCTTCTCCCTTCCGGGACTCAGGGCGGAGCACAGCCATAGTAAAAATGGGTAGTACAAAATCTGAAATGATATCTTAAAATGTATTAAATGAATTGGCCTGCAGTTAAAACCCCGTACTAAAATCAATTAAAAACTATGAGAGGCCGGCTGCACGAAATAAATGTGTCTTCAGGGCCCGACGGAAGAGACGTAGGTCTGTGATGGTACGTAGTTCAGGGGGTAGGTCATTCCAAAGGGCAGGGGCTGCCACAGAGAAGGCTCTCCCCCTGGGGGTCGCCAGCCGACATTGTCTATCCGACGGCACCGTGAAGAGGCCCTCTCTGTGGGGGCGAACTGGTCGGTGGGAGGTATTTGGCAGCAGGAGACGGTCTTGCAGGTAACCAGGTCCCTTGCCATGGAGCGCTTTAAAGGTGGTTACTATGTAGAGAGCGTTACAATAGTCCAGGTGGGAGGTGACGAGGGCTTGAGTGACCGTGCGTAAGGCGTCACGATCCAGAAAGGGGCGCAACTGGCATATCAGGCAAACCTGGTAGAAAGCCCCCCTGGCCACGGCCGTCATGTGATCTTCTAGAGACAGCCGAGAGACCAGGAGGACGCCCAAGTTGCGAGCCCTCTCTGTGGGGGCCAATGCCTCGCCCCCAATAGCCAGAGATGGCATCAGCTGGCTATACCGTGACGCCGGAAGCCACAGCCACTCGGACTTGGATGGGTTGAGTCGGAGCATGTTCCTTCCCATCCATTCTCGCATGGCCTCCAGACACCGGGACATCACTTCCACGGCATCGTTGGGGTGGTCCGGGGTAGAGATGTACAGCTGAGTGTCATCAGCGTACTGATGGAACTCTCCCCCAAAACCACGGATGATCTCACCCAGCGGCTTCACGTAGATGTTGAACAGAAGGGGCGAGAGGACCGACTCCTATGGGACCCCACAAGTGAGACGCCTCAAAGTCACCCTCTGACCCCCTGCCAACACAAACTGCGACTGGTCAGAGAGATAGGAAGAGAACCACCGTAAAACGGTGCCCCCCACCCCCAACCTCTCCAGCCGGTGCAGCATGATACCATGGTCGATGGCATCAAAAGCCGCATATTCAGCATATGCCAGGATAAATGAAGTACCCAGAGAGATACATATTAAATTTGTTAGAAGGTCAACTAGAGAGGGAATTTTGAAGGCGCAGAGAGGGGGGCCGTTAATTTACCAACAAAAGGAAGTCACCATCTTGAGGCAGATCCCAAAAAAGATTAGGGAGGTGAGAAGGAAATTTTCCTTCTTATCCAAAAAATTGTATGACCACGGGATTTGGTTCAAGTGGGTGATGCCAGAAGGGATGTTGGTCTTCTGGGATGAAGGAAGAGTGAGGATTAAAACAGTTGCTGAGGCGAAAGCCTTTCTTAAAAAACATTCCTCTATCCTGGGGGAAGATCCAGGGGGGACGGAGGGGGCCACGGCCCCGCCCGCTGGGGGCCAGGGAGGAGAAAAAGAAGATACAATTGCCAAGAGACTTAGATCGAAAAAATAACTTTGCTTTCTTTAAAAATTATTATTAATATTGCTTAACCTTATGTCTGGATGTTTGTATACGACTGCTAGCATAGAATGGAGAATTTAGGAATTTTGTACTTATTTTCACCTTGTAGTACTTTTGGAAAAATGTTTTTTTTAATGTTTTATTATGAAGCCCTAGAAGGGCCAATGATCCCGACGCGAAAGTTCTTAATATGTTTCTATATCCCTTACCCTACCCTTTTCGAAAATTGTAAAAACCAATAAAACTTTTTCAATATTAAAAGCCGCTGAGAGGGAGAGCGTTTCTGGTTTCAGACGCGACGGACGCATTTCCAACGCGTCCGCCGCTGTGCTCCTTTGACGGGCACCTTCGGGAGCAGGGGGGGGCACGGAAAGCCCCCCCCGTAAGGGTGGCTGCGGAGAGGCCCCCACCTTGATGGCGGTCGGGGGGGCTGGCCCGCTGCGCCCCAGGAGTCGAAGGACGGAGTGCGGGGGGTGTATTCCCTCTCGCTGAAGGAGCCAGAACAATGGAGGATTTCCTGTGTGAGCTGAATTACCGGAGCTGAATGGCCGAGCCGAGGCTCTGGATTTTAAAGCAACTGGAATGTGAGTTATTTGTTTATGACCTTCTACATTCAACTTCTTTTTTTTTTTTATATTGAAAAAGTTTTATTGGTTTTACATTTTTTCTATAGGATAGGGTAATGGATACAAAGAAATTTTGAGAGCATTCACGTCAGAGTCGTCGGCCCTTCCGAGACCTCAAAATACACAGTAATAAAATAACAAAAAAAACCATTTTTCATAACACTACAAGGTAAAAGCAAGTACATATACCTAAATTCTCAATTCCATGCTGTCAGACATTTACAAAAGATCCAGATACAAATATTATGCAAAATTGTTCAGAAAAATCAAGGCAAAGTTATTTTTTCGATCTAAGTCTCTTGGCTATTGTATCTTCTTTTTCTCCTCCCTGGCCCCCAGCGGGCGGGGCCGCGGCCCCCTCCGTCCCCCCTGGATCTTCCCCCAGGGCAGAGGAATGTTTTTTAAGAAAGGCTTCCGCCTCAACAACTGTTTTAATCCTCACTCTTCCTCCTTCCCAGAACACCAGCATCCCTTCGGGTGTCACCCACTTGAACCAAATCCCATGATCAAATAAAATTTTAGACAAGAAGGAAAATTTCCTCCTTGCTTCTTGAATCTTTCTAGGGATCTGCTTCAAGATAGCAACCTCTTTTTGTTGGTAGATTAATGGACTACCTCTCTGCACTTTCAGGATTTCCTCTCTGGTTGACCTTCTAACAAATTTCACATGTATCTCTCTAGGCACTTCATTTATCCTGGCATATGCTGAGTTAATTCTGTAGGCTAGGTCAATGTCCCCCCTGATCTCATCTTTAGGTTTTTGTAAATAGTCTGCTAAAATTGTGCTCATAAGATCAGGGAGGCATTCACCAGATTCCTCAAGAACGTTCTGAAATCTCAAAAAATATGTCATTCTTTCCATATCTATCCTAGACACATGCCCATTTGTTTCCCCAACCTCTTTAATAACATTTTTAATCTCTCCCTTAACCCCCACCAACCCCCCTTCCAATTCTTCAGTCTTCTGTGTGTTTTCCAGCACTTGCTTCCGCGTGTCCAATAGCTCCTTCTTGAAATTGATGTTTTCTGCCCTCTGGGCCTGAATTTCTTTTACCAAAGTTTGTATAACAGTTTCAAGAGAAGACATCCATTGTTCTAAACTTGCCAATGCTGTTTCTTGAGCCATGATTAACTGTTAAAGTCAATGCCACCAAAATGGCGTTTTCAGGGTGGGGTTGGTGAGACTAACTGGGAGCCAAAAGTTCTGATCAAGGTTGAAACGTTGTAAAATTCAGGAACCAAGAGAGAGACAATTTTCCAACTCAATAGTTATAATAACGAAGGTACTCCAGAAAGGAAATCACAAATCCAGCAAGAGAAAAATTCTTCATCAATATCCAGAGAGAGTCCCAATAGTAAAGAGACGCTGGGAATTTTCCATAGTTGAAATAATCAGGCAGGGACAAAGAAAAGCCACCTTCCACCGCCCATCTCAGAGCCCAGAGGAGAGAGTAGAAAAATATTTTTTTTTTATCCAGCCAGACCTAGAAACAATGTTGCAAGTAGCCGCATACCACTTTCCCTTGTTAGAGACAGTCCGGATTTAAGATTTCCGCTTTCTCTTCCAGAGAAGCCATTTTAAAGTGCCGCTTAAGTCCGAGGGGGGTTTTTTGAAAACAAACACCCCCCTCCCAGTCCGTTCAGCCTGGCTGGCAGCAAGGAAAAAAAGTCTTTTTTAAACTCACTCTCCCTCGCAGCTGAAGCCTCGGCAGACCTTCCGATCTCTCCGCTCAGCCCTCTGCATTGAAGTGAATGGCGCCGACAGCCGTTGGCGAAGGGAGAACCCCCCGCAGCATGTTCCTCCTCACCTAGGTCACGGAGGGGAGCGCTCTCCCCACCGCCGTGAGGAAGAACATCCCCTCCGAGCCGACCCTACGGGAGACCTCCGGTAACCGGAGTGTCTCGCCCCCGTGGGGGGGCAGAAAAGGCAACAAAGCGGCGAGCGAGCGCTAGGCTCGCCCGTCGCCGCTGGAGCCGGAACTGGAAGCCCCTACATTCAACTTCTTGAACAGAAGAATACAGGGGGGAAATCCCCCCCTTGGAAATAAAAGCGGCATTTTAAAATCACCCACCATCATCCGATTGACTATCTTTAAAGGAAATGTTTTATTAAACAAGGAATTGCTGTATAAATGTTGCATCTGAGTCTTGCTACAGTTAAAATGGATTTGTTACAAACTTTGCTTTTTCCACCACTGCCAGCAAGGCGGAAGAACACTTCTTTGTTACTAGAAGTGAAAGTCCTTTGATTATAAGCATTCCTCTGGCTTAATAAGCCAAACAAGACCAACTTAAAATATATAAAAAAGAGCCTACTCTAGTGACTTTCAGTGTTCTCACCTATTGTGAAGCCTTCTATTTTTGTTCTGCTCTGAAAAATACAACTTGGTCTCTTCCCTGGACTCTGCAAAAACTAATTGAACTTTGATAAGACTTTCTCTTTGTTCCTTTGTCTCGGACTTCACGGACTGTCTGCCCACCGGTGCCATCTCCTTTCCTTTGTTCCCATAAAGATTTAAGACTTTTAACCATGGCAGTGAGAAAGCCTCCACCAGGAAAATCACACTCTGCCCCAACATCTACAAGACCAAGTCTAACCTCACAGCCAAAAATTACTGAACTGTTGCAGAAGGAAACAGAAGCAGGGGAGGTGAAATCACCATCGATAGAGGAGATGTTCCAGAGAATAATGAATGAAATGCAACAAATTCGGAAAGACAATTTGAGCACAAAGCTGGAACTGTTGGAGGCACAGAGAGAAATAACAAATAATAAGCAAAAAATTGAGGGGTTGGAGGGCGGGGCAGTTGTGATGAAGGAAGAGATAAAGGATTTTAAGAATGAAATTACAGATATTACAGGTCATATGTCTCGAATTGATTTTGAACACATGCCTTTTTTTTTTAAGATTTCAAAATGTTCCTGAGTCAGATACAGAAAATTTAAGAGAATTAATGGCTACGATCCTAGCGGATTATACAAAAAAAAAAAAAGAATATATCTGGGGGGACATTGATTTAATTTATAGAATCAATTCAGCATATGCCAGAATAAATAATGTGCCCAGGGAGATACACATCAAATTTACAAGAAGGTCAACAAGGGATGAGATCCTGAGAGCGCAAAGAGGAGGGCCCTTGATATATCAGCAGAATGAGATAGCCATATTGAAACAAATCCCGAAAAAAATCCGAGATATAAGAAGGAAATACTCCTTCTTATCTAAAAAATTACATAAAAAGGGTGTTTGGTTTAAATGGTTGATGCCGGAAGGAATGTTGGTGTTCTGGGAGGGAGGCCCAGGCCTTTCTTAAAAAGCACTCCTCAATCCTAGATGATGAAGATATGGGAACGGGAGGGGCCACGGCTCTGCCTACTGGTGGGGTGGAAGAAGAAGAAACAGCAAAGAGACTCAGATCACAAAAATGATTTTCTCTTTTCTTTTTTTTTTATATATGGTAATTCCTGTAAGGATGTTTATAGAAACAAAATAATTGAATGTATGAAATTTTAGATTATGAAATTTGCGATTTGAAATGTATTTTTCCTATTTTTTTTATTCTTTAATGGAATTGATATTGTAAGAAGACTCGGAGGCGGTCACCAGCACCGATATGGAAGCTCTAAAATATTGTTAAAAATACCCTATTTACCCCTTTCCTTTTATAAAATTGTAAAACCAATAAAATTACTTTACAAAAGCCACTGAGAGATCTAACAGGACCAGGATAGATGAGCAACCCCTATCCCGGGCCCTCCAGAGATCATCGACCAACGCGACCAATGCCGTCTCCGTGCTGTGCCCAGGCCGAAAGCCGGACTGGCGCGAGTCCAGATAGGCAGTACTGTATTTCTTCCTCTCCCTCTCTATCCCTCTACCTACCTACCTACCTACCTACCTACCTACCTACCTACCTACCTACCTACCTACCTACCTACTGTATTTCTCCCTCTCTCACTATCCCTCTACCTACCTACTGTATTTCTCCCTCTCCCTCTCTATCCCTCTACTTACCTACCTACTGTACTTCACCCTCTCCCTCTCTATCCCTCTACCTACCTACCTACCTACTGTATTTCTCCCTCTCCCTCTCTATCCCTCTACCTACCTACCTACCTACCTACCTACCTACCTACCTACCTACCTACCTACCTACCTACCTACCTACCTACTGTATTTCTCCCTCTCACTATCCCTCTACCTACCTACTGTACTTCTCCCTCTCCCTCTCTATCCCCCTACCTACCTACCTACCTACCTACCTACCTACCTACCTACCTACCTACCAACTGAATTTCTTCCTCTCCCTGTCTATCCCTCAGCCTACCTGCCTACCTACTGTATTTCTCCCTCTCCCTCTCTATACCTCAGCCTACCTACCTACCTACCTACCTACTGTATTTCTCCCTCTCTATCCCTCTACCTACCTACCTACTGTACTTCTCCCTCTCCCTCTCCATCCCTCTCCCTACCTACCTACTGTACTTCTCCCTCTCCCTCTCTATCCCTCTACCTACCTACCTACCTACCTACCTACCTACCTACCTACCTACTGTATTTCTCCCTCTCTATCCCTCTACCTACCTACTGTACTTCTCCCTCTCTATCCCTCTACCTACCTACCTACCTACCTACCTACCTACCTACTGTATTTCTCCCTCTCTCTCTATCCCTCTACCTACCTACCTACTGTATTTCTCCCTCTCTCTCTATCCCTCTACCTACCTACCTACCTACCTACCTACCTACCTACTGTATTTCTCCCTCTCTCTCCCTCTACCTACCTACCTACCTACCTACCTACCTACCGTATTTCTCCCTCTCTATCCCTCTACCTACCTACCTACCTACCTACCTACCTACCTACTGTATTTCTCCCTCTCTCTCCCTCTACCTACCTACCTACCTACCTAGAGAGAGAGGACAGAGAGGCCGCTGACTCAGCAGCGGCATTCGCGGGGGGGAGGTGGCGGCACTGACGGTGGCCAGGGAGGTGGCGACCGTCACAGATATGATGCAGACCGCTCCACCACTCATGCAAGTGACGTGAGCTGAAAAGCGGCTGGGTGGGAGGGGCTGCGAAAGGGAGGGGGCGAATGAGCGAGTGAAGGAAACACACAGAAGAGCTGCAGTTTTACATTTGTGTGGCGTGTACCTGGCACCGGTGTCCCATCCACACAATCTTTACGTATCATTGGTGCTGCACTTGTAAGGAACATGGTGTGAAAATTTGGTGGCGATTGGTGCAGTAGTTTCTGAGATTAACGGTTTTGAACAATCTCATAGTTACATTTTTATTTATATAGACTAGCCCTTCTCGGCCGCGCGTTGCTGTGGCCCAGTCTGGTTAAATGGCCAACCACTCTGTGTGTAGATCTACACCTACACACCAAACACGTACACACAACCACCGTATAACCCCCAACCTACCTACCTACTGTATTTCTCCCTCTCTCTCTCTATCCCCCTACCTACCTACCTACTGTACCTACCTACCTACCTACTGTATTTCTCCCTCTCTCTCTCTATCCCTCTACCTACCTACCTACCTACTGTATTTGTCCTTGAATCTTATGGACAGAGTATTTTATGTCATAAAGGATGACATAATACAGTGGTCCACTGCTCTCTCTGTATCCATCTACCTACCTTTTTAACATTTTTTTTACATTTTTTACATTTTCGTTGAGTGTACCTGGCACAGGTGTGACATCTACACAATCTATATATCTATATCTATATCTATATCTATATCTATATCTATATCTATATCTATATCTATATCTATATCTATATCTATATCTATATCTATATCTATCTATCTATCTATCTATCTCTATCTATCTATCTATCTCTATCTCTATCTCTATCTCTATCTCTATATCTCTATCTCTATATCTCTATCTCTATATCTCTATCTCTATATCTCTATCTCTATATCTCTATATCTCTATCTCTATATCTCTATCTCTATATCTCTATCTCTATATCTATATCTATATCTATATCTATATCTATATCTATATCTATATCTATATCTATATCTATATCTATATCTATATCTATATCTATATCTATATCTATATCTATCTATCTATCTATCTATCTATCTATCTATCTATCTATCTATCTATCTATCTATCTATCTATCTATCTATGTTAGATTTTTAAGGGCTGATTTAATAATTAAGAGACCAGGATAGATCTATTTCAGGCTTTTTAGCCTTCTTCAGCTGGCCATACTTCATCTACTGGGATTTGAACCGGCGCTTTCCAGCATTTCAGGCAAGCCTTCCTATGCCTTGAGCTAACCGGCTTTCCCTGATTACATCAGCCTTTTACAGGACTCTTATTGATGAGAGAATATTTTTACAGCTCCTGTTTTTAGGCCCGTTTTAAGGGAGGAGACAAACTGTCATCCTTCTCTGCCCTTCGACTCAACCTAGAGATCATCCAGACAGAGACCCATTAAGATTGCTGCTGTTTTTTAGGTATGTGTTAGATTCCCGTCTTGTAGATGACTCTTTTCACCAGTAGATGTCTCCCTCTCCACTGTAAGCAATGTATTCTAGCTGTCAAAAGCTGTCAAAATGGATATTTATTCCACAAAAAATAGAAAAAGGTAGGAAAAAAAAGAAAAGAAATTTCCCCCTGAGTATTATTTTTGATGTTTCCAAGTCCAAATTTGGGAATAAAAATCTTCTAGGGCTTTCTGTTTTAGTCTCCACCCTTTCTTTTTTCCTCTGTTAAATCCCCCGTCTGCCAAATAGCTGCTAATTTTCACTCTGTGTCTCTTTTAAATCCAAATTTGAAGTTTCTTTACCTTGGGTTGATCACTCTTTCACCCAGGTCCAACACTTTGTTCCAGCATCACTCCTGCTCAAATAGCTTGATCAAGTTGCCCCAACTTTAAAGTGGCCATTAATGTGGCCACTGTTGCTTTCACTGTCAGTTTGAAGAACCTTATCTTGGACCTTTCGAGGGACTGCTGGTTCCTCTTTGGTCATCAAGATGTTTCTTCTTTTTTACCTGTTCCTCCAGAACGGTTCTGACCCAAAGGTCCCTGGCAGCAGGTGTATGGTTGGGTTTTTGCAGAGCCTGTCAGAGCTCTGCTATTCCCCAACTGTTCCCATTGCAGTGCTTCTGGCTTCTCCCTATTAAATGCTTGGTTTTGCTTGACAGCAGGGCTGATAATCTTACACACACAAACATCTATGTTACATGCACTGATACCTCTATTAATTTTAGATTGGTGGGGACAGAAATGTTCTGTATCAATTAATTCTCTGTCCACACTGTTCAGTTTAAATGTTTATCCAGAAAATCTGTGAATTCAATGCCAAGTAACTCAGTCCCTTTCTTGGATGGATGCAAATCATCTCTTTTCTACAGTTTTTCATTGGACCAGCGGCAGACATCATGACTAATAAAACCAAAGCCTTCCCTTTTACACCACTCCTTTAGTCACACATTAAACCCATTAATAGATATGATGTGGATGTCAACAGATATATTAGCTAATATAGAAGATATAAATATTGAAGTAGGTACATGGGCAGACCATAATCCACTTACAATGACTTGGAGGGGAAGAAAAAAAAAGATCAAGATGGACACTAAACCAAACAATATTAAATGAAAAGGAATTTCAACAATATATGGAAAAGGAATTGACTTTCTTTTTTAGAGAAAATAAAAAGAAGATATTTCATTACAAAATGTGTGGGATACAACAAAAGTGTATATTCGAGGGTTGGCAATGACATACATGGAAAAAAGGAACAGAAAGAAAAGACAAAATCAGAAAGAACTGTAAGAAGAGTGTAAGAAATTAGAGGCATAATTACAAAAGATAAATGAAACAAAGGGATTAAAAATCAAATGGACTTGATTAAACATAAATTGAACTTAATTGAAGAAGAGGATTTGGCATTTAAAATAAAGATTTCCAAACAAAACTTTTTTGAGAATGCAAATAAACCTTGAAGATGGTTGGCATATAAAATGAAAAAAGAGAGAGGAGAAAAAGCTAATCAATCAACTGAGTGATGAGAAAGGAATATTATGAGGAAAGGTGTGGCCAGCATCATGGTGACACAACATGTTCTCTGGTGCTCCAAAGAACTGTCGAAATCCCTGCCATTTTGGGGATCCCTTGGAAGATTGTAACTGTCTCGTAGGGACGGTGAAGAACAGAGGCACGAGTGGGCACAAACGGGGAAGCTGTAAATTCCCTGAAGCATCCATAATAGCCTCCAACCCAATGGCTGGAAAGACAACCATTGCTTGCTGCCAAGAAGCTGGGGCAGTCACACAAAGAGCGAGAAACAGCGAGGTGGATTGTCTGGGTGAAATTGTGATTTTGCTTGAAGTGCGGTGTTTCCTTTTCTACTTTCGACTCCCTGATTAAAAAACTTTCATATAGAAAAGAACAGCAAAAATAGAGAGGGGAGGAAGCGGGCTCTTGTCTGCCTCTCCACTTCTGGTACAGCGGCGAAAGGACAGATGTCCCAAAATAAATAAATGAAATATTAAATGAATCTGAGAACTGATTGGAAAATAGAAAGCAAATTGGACAGAGAGGTTTTTCCCCCCCCCCTGGAATTTCTATACTGAGATACTTTGAAAACTTTGAGATTTGCCTTTGGAAACTTTGGATTTTACAAATTGAATACATGCGTAATTACTGGGAATAAACTGCAGTGCCATCTAGTGGCACCAGAAGGAACATTAATTACATCAAACTGAGTGAAAGAATAAAAAAGACAGATAAGAGGGGAATGACCTTAGACTGGAACTGAGCAGAGTGCTGATAGAAATTGTCCTCTAAAAAAGAAAACAAGACCAGCTGTGTAATTATTTTATTTTCATATTTTTTTCCCTTCCTTTTTTTTCCTACAACTGCTGAGGTTGTTTTTTTTCTTTTACTTGGACACTCTGTTTAATTTTTTTTCTTTTTTTCCCTTTTTTGTGTGTGTGCGGATTATTGCTTTCTTTTACTTTTTCTTTTTTCTACTGTCTTTTTGACTTTTTCCTCTATTTGCAGTTCCCTTATTTTTAAGGGGAAATTCTTTCCCTTTTTGCTTCAAAATACACTTGGATTAGGGTAACAAGAACCCAAAGACTGTGGATTTGATTTGGGATTGGACCATCTGGGGGTTGAATTTGGTTGGCTTGGGTTGACTTCAGGACCTTACATTTGGATTACAGTAGCATTCAGCATTTGGATTATAAAATTAAACATAAGAGCCAAGATGAAGAAAATAACAACATATACATCATCATCATCAACATCTCCTAGCATCAAATACGACAATGCAACAAGATAAAACTACTGCTGAACTAAAAAGTATGCTACAGGCTATACACAAGGATCTTAAGGAACGAATAAATAAAGTAGATGAGTAAATAGAAAAAGTGGAAGAATTAAAAGAAGTTAAAGAAATGATTGGAAAAAGTGAGCAATGATTGCAGAAGGTGGAGGAAAAGATGGAAACAACAGAGAAAAAAGTAGAGGAGATGGGTCATAGATTGACAACAACTGACAAGAGCCAGGAAAGAATAAATATAGCATGAGAAATGGACAAGGCTGATTATTACTTAAGACTCCAGAATATTGAAGAAGAAAAAGGAGAGAATTTAGCAGAAAAGGTTGCAAAGATACTAGCAGAAGCAATAAAAGAAAGTAAAGAAAAAATATTAAATGGGATTGATTAAGTATTTAGAGTACATACAAAATACACAATGAGAAATAACCTGCCTAGAGCAGTACATGTAAGATTCACTAAGAAAACTTTAAGAATAGAGATCTTGCAGGTGGCAAGAAACACTACGATAAAATACAATGATATAAGTGCCAAAGAAGGTTAGAGATCTAAGAAAAGAATATCAATTCTTGACTAAGTGTTTGATTAAAAAAGGAGTGAGCTTTAGATGGCTAGTACCAGAAGGAATTCTGGTGACTTTGCAAGAACAAAGTCATAAACTAGACTCGTTAGAGAAGGCAGAGTTATTTTATGAATATATAGGATTTCAAGAGGAAGAGAGATTGAGAGAGGAAGGAGGAGCTAAACGTCAAGAAGTGAAAGAGAAAGAACTAAAAGAGATAACCAAAGAACAAGAAGAAAAAAGCACTAAGAGAAGGGACAAGGGCAAAAGAGATGAAAGAACAAAGGGAGATAAGAGCGACTAGATCAACTAAACCTACAAATAAGTAAGACATGGAAGAAGAGATAAAAGTGATATGAATAAACATAAATGAACTAAATTCAGCAATAAAAAGGGAAAGAACATTTAACAAACTAGAGAAATTAAAATTAGATATTATATGCATACAAGAAGTACATATTAGAAAACAACACACAAAAATTTTGGAACATGTAAAACTGCGAAATTTATATACAACACTTGCTTGCCAAAGTAAAAGAGGGATAGCAATATATATTTAAAAGACAATACAATACAATCAAACCAAATATTTGAAGATGAGGAGGGGAGAATACTAACGGTGGAAACAATAATAAACTGTAAAAAGATATTACTAGTAGCGATATATGCTCCAAATGAAAATCAAGAAGAATTTTATGGGAAACTGCATAGAAAGATAATAGAATATGAAGATGAAGATATAGGTATATTGGGAGACTTTAATGCAATTGTAAACAATGAATTAGACTATAAAACTACAAAAACGAATAAGAAAGTAAAAAGACCCTCCCCAAAACATTTTTTATAATGGTAGATGAATTAAGTTTGCAAGTTGTTTGGAGAGGAAGACACCTGAAAGAAAAGCAGTATACATTTTATTCAAATAGACATATGTCATGGTCAAGTTAGACATGATGTGGATGTCAACAGAGTTAATAGACAAAACATATAAGATTGACATAGAAACAAGTACATGGGCAGACCACAATCCAATAACAATGACTTGGAAGGGACAGAGAAAAAGGATGAGATGGACATTAAATTCAAAAATATTAAATGAAAATAATTTTCAGCAACCTTTTTCTTTAAAGAAAACAGAAAAGAGGATACGTCATTACAGAATGTGTGGGACATGAGTAAAACATATATTAGAGGACTAGTAATGACATATCTAGGAAAAAAGAATAGACAGAATAGACAAGCGCAAAGAAAAGTGGAGCAGGAATACAAGAGGTTGGAGATAGAATTACAGAAAAATCCATAAAACAAAAAAGTTAAGAACTTGATGGATCTGCAAAAACACAAACTGAATTTAATGGAAAATGAAGACTTGGCAAACAAAATAAAATCAACAAGACAAAACTTTTTTGAAAATGCAAATAAACCAGAATGATGGTTGGCATACAAAATGAAAAAGGAGAAAGAAAAAAAATTAATAAATCAATTGACAGATCAAGAAAGGAATATTGATACCGGTGCTTAAATCAGATAAAATCTTGTTAGAATGGCAAGCAACATTAAATAAATTTGTTTGGCAGGAGAAAAAACCGAGAGTAAAGATGAAGATTATGCAAGATACTCGTGAAAGAGGTGGCCTTAGACTCCCAAACCTTCGACTGTATTATGAGGCTGCTGTATTGACGTATGTGGCAGATTGGTTTGGGAAAACAAAAACTGAATTATTGAATATAGAAGGTCATGACCTTGTTCTGGGATGGCATGCATATCTTTTTTATGAAGATAAGGTGGATAAAGCGTTTAATAATCATGTTCTCCGAAGTGCCTTGATGAGAGTATGGAAGAAGCACCGGCCTAATTGGGATTACAAAATACCGCTTTGGTTGGATCTTGCAGATACCATGTGGATTACAAATACTAAGTCACTCGGGGGGTGTTTATATAAAGACGTGCTTATTGCTGACGGGGTCGAATGGCAGTTGAAAACTTTGGAACAATTGTTGGACGAAGGAATTACTTTAAATTGGTTACATTATATACAGTTACAGAAGAGATGGAAAGAAGATCGCAGGGTCGGTTTTATGGATAAAGAAGTGGAACTGATTAAGCAGATAAAAGAAGCTGGCCCAAAACATGTTAAAAGAATATATAATGTATTGTTAGAAAGGGACTCAGAAAGTGAATTGGTCAAGGATTGCATGATTAAATGGGCTCAGAACTTTGATGAATCGGTTATGTTGGATACGTGGGAAAAAATATGGGTCCAGAATGTTAAATTTACGCAGTCACAAAATTTAAGGGAAAATTTTTATAAAATGTTTTATAGATGGTATTTGGATCCTAAGAAATTATCATGTATGTATCCTAATATTCAACCAAAATGTTGGAGATGCGGGTGTTTAGATGGTACTTTTTTCATGTATGGTGGACTTGCAATAAGGTTAAAGCTTTTTGGATAAAAATATGGTGGGTTATGCAAAATGTATTTAAGAAAAGAATACAATTTACTCCGCAAATGTTTTTATTGGGTATAACTAAGGATTTTACTAAAGGGGAAACAAAATTGGTTTTGTATATGGTTACAGCAGCTAGGTTGTTGATTGCTCAACACTGGAAGAAAGATTTTTTACCGACAATTGATCAATGGATTCAGAAAGTGGCGGGGTTTGCGGAAATGGCAAAAATTTCAGCTTTCTTAAAAGATCAGAAGCAGGAGAATTATACACAGGAATGGGCAAAATGGATTGATTATATACAGAATAAATACCAGACTAGCAAGTACTATGTAGCCTTTAGGTAAGAATGTTTAGATTGATAGGTGAACAGAGTAAATAATATTTGGGATGTTTGGAATTATTAGAGTGGTGTATAGCGGAAGTCAGGGGGGTGGGTTTGAATGGGAGGTGGGGGAGGGCTAGGGTGGAGGGTGGGGAAATATATATGTATAATTAATCTAGAGATGGGAATAATGGGACATGGTTATTTTAAGAGAAATTTATATCATGATTTATATATGTTTAATTAACTTAGAAGATGGCGTTAATGGGATATTGATATATTAAGAGAAATTTATATTGTGTTTGTTGGGAGGCGAGGGGGTATAATATCTGAATGAGAAATTTATTCTAAGACGGGGTGAGGGGAGGGGGTATAGCATTTGTATGTGATTTATATTATATGTCAGGGGGGGGGGTAAAAAGGGGGAAAATTTGTTTGAATAAAACTTTTTCAATTTTTTTTTAAAAAAGAAAGGAATATAGGAGGGCGGAGCTACGCCGCACTGACACAACCGGAGGTCTCTATGCTGCAGAGACCCCGGTTGACCTTTTGTCGCCACCTTGGTTCAATAGGAACCTAAACCGTCCTGGAGGGATGGCAATTAGGAAGCAAGCCTCACTGATCCCAGGGGTATCGCAAAAACCCTTGTTTGACATGAGGGAAAGCTTCTGAAGGGCAACAAATAGGCACCCCCCCACCCCCCGTGGGCAGACAAGGCAACAGGAAAGCTTCAGAATGGAAGGAACCGTTTGAAAGAGAAAGTGTAACACCGGGAAGGTATTCTATCTTTTTTTTTAAACATTTTGCTAAAAAAACTTTCTTTTTATTAAAGCCTTGAATTTTGAAATAAGTGGCGGAATTAATTGAATTGAGAGGTTTCTACTCTTTATAGAATTCTCTGAAATGGCAGATTAAAGCGCAAGAGCGAAGCTATTTTTGTCTGCGCAGAAAGTGATTGGACTATTTCTGGCTCTTTTATTTTCTCCTTTTTAAAAAACTTTTCTACTCAAATCTTGAACCTGGGATTATCTTTAATAATTTTAATAATTATTTTTGAAGTTTTATTGTGCATTCGTGAATTAAATTAAGGACTATACTTTTGATTTTTTTTCTGTTTCTGTTCTTCCGCTTGAGAACAAAGAAAGGGAAGTTAAAGCGTAACATCGTTAGGCTACTTGTTATATTGTATCGTCTCTAGAGGGCGTTGGTGGATACTTAACAGCTATGTTCTTTGAAATGCTAAAGAAAGAATAAGCCAATGACCAAGGAGGCTTTTACAACCTTGTGGATTTGTCATTATGGGTACATACATAGAAGTGGATACTATAGAAAACCAAAAACCTCTGGCTGAAATCTTGAATTTACTAAAACAAAGTAGTAAAAGAATTAATGACACATTGGACAAAATCTTATCTACTGAAACAAGTGAAGACCAATCAAAGATTTCAGAAATTAAAGAAATCAAAGAGAAAGAGGAAAATGATCAAGACAATGAGGAACTTATTTTAAGTGAAGAAAATGAGGATGATATTAATCGATTAAGTGTTGGAGAAAATATTAAAAAGGGAAAACCCTCCAAAAAATATGAGAAAACTGGACTCCAGCTTGGCCATCAAGGAGAAGAAAAGGGAAAAGAAAGAAGAAAGAAGAGGAGAAATCTCTCCAGGAATACCCCAGACATTTAAAAAGAAGCAATACCCAAGGATAGGAGCTGGACAGTGCAAAAAGAAGTTGAAGAAAGACCTGGGAAGGGAAGTAAGAAGAGATGGAGACCACAAATAACAAAAGAGGCAAATTTAATTTGCTACTGGAAAGACACTGGATGATAAGGAAAATTGTTATTCTTTGAAGATTAGCAACTAGTTGGATTGTATTTCAAATATCATCAAAGTATTATTAGTTAATTAATAGTTATTAACAATTATAGATATTTACAATAAAGACTAACCTATAATAAATGTTATAGTTAATGATATATATTTACTTACATACTGGTGAAAAGTTATGAATATGAGATTGGATATAAATTTGAGACGATATTAGATATTATTGAAAAATCACAAGAACAGAAATTATGAGTTACATTAAGAGCAACGGAAAAATGATGGTTGATACTGGTTGAAATTCTTATATTTAGACTATTAATAATTAAATAACTAGCTAGATGGTTATAGAATGTTATTGAAGAATTATTAATTAGTTAATAACTATCCATAAAACTTAAGATTGTATTATATTGTTATCGAATTTACATAGGTAAGTTGGGGAGTGAAAAAAGGATGCTAATAGGTGGTCAGATCCTAAAGACACTCTTAAAGAAGAAATAGATTGAAATTGAAACACTAGGTGAGAATTTGGGGATATTGACATTAAGCTACATGACAAATTTTTAGATTTAAAATTTATAAAATGAGATTACTCATGAATAATAATCATTTTAGAGATGCACAGAATTTATGAATACCCGGTCAATACGTCTTTTAAAAGACGCAATTTTGGGTGATAACTTTTCCTTTTTAAATTTATTTTTTTCTTGTTGTTTGTTTTATAAATAGAATGCCATTAGATAGTCATACATTACACATAAAGGGATGCTAAAATAATTAGTAAGATTAAGGTTGAGATATAAGAATTGTAATAATTTGATATGAAAAATAAGTGATAATTACTGATGAAACATACAGAAACCTGTGAATAACTGATATACTCTTTAAAATTTATAAATTGCAATGCAAGATGGCTTTTTGATGTTTTTTCTTGTTAAGTCTGTATTAATTGTGTTTATGTAAAATCAATAAAAAATTATCTTACATATAAAAAAAAGAGGGGAATATAAAACACCAAAATGCAAAAAAGAAAAACAAATTGAGAACTATTACAAAAAAACTATATCAGCATGAGAGGTATGCTAAGGAAAAGATAAGGCAATACTTAGAAAAAGCTGAAATACCTAAGCTTTCAGAAAAATTCAAAAAGGCATTAGAAGAAAGAATAACAATGATGGAGGTAATGGAGGGAATTAAAAGGCAAAAGAAGGGAAAAACACCAGGACCAGATGGACTACCAGCACAGCTGTATAAAACACTACAAGATGTACTAAGTAATGTAATGCTGGAAGTATTTAATGAGTTGTTATTAGAAGCAAAGATTCCGGACTCTTGGACGGAGGTCTATATAACCCTTATACCAAAAGAAGAGTCAGACTTACAGCAAATAAAGAACTATAGACCAATTTCCTTATTAAATGTGGATTATAAAATTTTTCCATCAATAATGGCGAAAAGAATGAAGAGACTTTTAAATGAATTCATACATACAGACCAAAATGGGTTTTTACCCAAGAGACAGATTAGAGTCAATATGCAGATTGTATTGAACACCTTAGAGTATTATGAAGTCCACCCAGAGAAAAAAATCGCATTATTATTCTTGGATGCACAGAAGGTCTTTGATAATATGAACTGGCAATTTATGATAATGCAGCTACAAATGATGGACTTTGGTGAGGGGTTTATAAATATGGTTAAAACTATCTATAAAGATCAATCGGCAAAGATGATTGTAAATGGTGATATGATAGAAAAAGTGGCTATCAGGAAGGGAACAAGACAAGGGTGCCCATTATCTCCACTACTATTCATATTGACATTAGAGATTTTGAATAGAGAGATAAGAAAGAACAAAGAAATAAAAGGAATGAGAATTTAAAAAGAAGAATACAAATTACAAGCATTTGCAGATGATTTAGTATTTATTATGGAGGATCTGATAGAAACAGGCCCAAAATTAATTGAACAAATAGAGGAATATGGAGAAGTTGCAGGATTGAAAATTAATAAGGATAAAACAAAAATCCTAGTGAAAAACGTAACAGAAAAACAGAAAAGAGAAATAAACAAAAAACTAGAAGAACAAGGGATTGATATAAGTTGGTTTACACAAATGCAAATACAATCAAGATATGAAAAAGATATTAGAGAGTATGATTTCAATCTGGGAAGTTCAGAACTGGATAAGAGAAGGGAACAGAAGAAAACTTCATGGGAACAGAAGAAAAAATGATGAAGAAATTATATAGCTACCTATTATGAATCAGATTAGAGGAAGAAGAGATTAAAGAAACAATGATAGCATGGGCAAAAATTTTGGTTATATGATTGAGTTAGAAAAATGGCAACAATTATGGGAAAGGAATAATAAATTAACAATGGCAACAGCGTATAAAGAAAACTTGTATAAAATGTTTTATAGGTGGCATATGCCACCGGAAAGATTAGCAAAGATGTTTAAAGAGAAATCAGCAAAATGTTGGAAATGTCATCAACTTCCGGGATCATATTATCATATGTGGTGGACATGCTTAGAAGCAAGGAATTATTGGGCTAAGAACATGTTACATTGAAGTAGAGTTAAGACCAGAGACATTCTTATTGGGTATCCTACCAGAGAAATATAACAAAGAAGATACATATTTTAATTATACATGTAGCAATGGCAGCTAGAATTGTATTTGCACAAAACTGGAAAGTAGACAAGATCCCTTCAGAAGGAGAGGTAATAAAGAAAATTTTGGATTGTGCAGAAATGAATAGGTTAACATTGAGAATAAGGGATAAAGAGGAATCGGTGTACTTTAAGACATGGGGAAGATTTTATGATTGGTTAGAAAAAGAATATGAATATTCTTCCAAGTCCCTGCGGGGAGAGGGAGCGGTCTATAAATCAAATAAATAATAATAATAAATAATAAGAATATAGAGCGGAAAAAGAGGGAAACAGATACCCAGACGACACACTATTAAATGAAAAAGGAGGGAAAAGGGGGGAAACAGAAAAGCATTAATATACAAATATATGTATATTCAAATAATGAGGTACGTGTAAATAATAGATTGGAAAGTATAATGAGGAAAAGGGAATGTAAAATGGTAAATGTAAAGACAGAACTGGGTTTGCTGAAATATCATCCCAAAAATATGCCAGATGGAAGAGGAAAATATGCAATCACAATAATAGAAAGAGGAAAGGAAGAGAGGAGAGGCAGGAAGAGGAGAGGAGAAGAGAGGAAAGGAAAGGAGAGGAGAGGGAAAGTAGGAAGAGGAAAGGAGAGGAAGATAGGGAGGGGTAGTAAGAGTAGGAGAGAGGGTATGAAGGGGAAGAAGAAGCGAGGAGTGGGGGAGAGAAAGGGGAAGAAGAAAATGGAAAGGAGAGGAGGAAAGAAGAAAGTAGAGAAGAAGAGAGGGAGGGAGGGAGGGAGGGAGGGAGGGAGGGAGAGAGGGAGGGAGGGAGGAAGGAACAAAAGGAAAGAAAAGTAGGGTTGTGGTAAAATAAAATAGATGTATGGGACAGTAAGCAAAGCAATCCTGACTATATATTTTAACTTTTAAATGGAAAAATGAATTTTTAAAATTGTCAATACACAATATTAATAATAATCATGACAATGTATGTTTGTAAATGTATGTATGAGATTAAAAATAAAAAAAACTTTTTTGAAAAAAAAGAGAAAGGAATATTATGCCATTGGAACCTGGAAAAGAAAAATACTATGAAAAACTATATAAACAAGAAGTTCCAGAAGAAAAGATAAAACAATATTTAGAAAATGCTGAATTACCTAAAATACCAGAAAAATTTAAAAAGGCATTTGAAGAAAGGATAACAATGATGGAAATAACAGAGGGAATTAAAAAAACAAAAAAATGGCAAAACACCGGGACCAGATGGACTCCCAGCAGAACTATATAAAACATCACAAGATGTGATAAGTAACATATTGTTAGAAGTATTTAGTGATCTTTTGATAGAAGCAAAGATACCAGATTCATGGAGCGAGGCATATATTACGCTTATACCGAAAAAAGATACAGAGCTACAACAAATAAAAAATTACAGACCGATCTCTTTGTTGAATGTGGATTATAAAATACAATACAATACAATACAATAGCAGAGTTGGAAGGGACCTTGTAGGTCTTCTAGTCCAACCCCCTGCGTGGGCAGGAACCTTATACCATTTCAGACAAATGGCTGTCTAACATCTTTTTAAAGACTTCCAGGGTTGGGGCATTCACAACTTCTGGAGGCAAGCTGTTCCAGAGGTTAATTGTTCTTACTGTCAGGAAATTTCTCCTTAGTTCTAAGTTGCTTCTCTCCTTGATTAGTTTCCACCCATTGCTTCTTGTCCTGCCCCCAGGTGCCTTGGAGAATAGTTTGACTCCCTCTTCTTTGTGGCACCCTCTGAGATATCGGAACACTGCTATCATGTCTCCCCTGGTCCTTCTCTTCATCAAGCTAGACATACCCAGCTCCTGCAGCCGTTCTTCATATGTCTTAGTCTCCAGTCCCCTAATCATCTTGGTTGCTCTTCTCTGCACTCTTTCCAGAGTCTCCACGTCTTTTCTACATCGTGGCGACCAAAACTGTATGCAGTATTCCAAGTGTGGCCTTACCAAGGCACCATACAGTGGCATTAACACTTCACGTGATCTAGATTCTATCCCTCTGTTTATGCAGCCTAGAACTGTGTTGGCTTTTTTGGCAGCTGCTGCTGCACACTGCTGGCTCATATTTAAATGGTTGTCCACTAGGATTCCAAGATCCCTCTCACAGTTGCTACTATTGAGCAAGGTACCACCTATACTGTACTTGTGCATTTGGTTTTTCTTGCCTATATGTAGGACCTTACTTTTTTCACAATTGAATTTCATTTTATTAGATAGTGCCCAATGTTCAAGTTTGTCTAGATCCTTCTGTATCTTAAGCCTATCTTCTGGAGTGTTGGCTATTCCTGCCAGCTTGGTGTCATCTGCAAATTTGATGAGTTCCCCATTTATCCCCTCATCCAAATCGTTGATGAAGATGTTAAAGAGTACTGGGCTTAAAACAGAGCCTTGGGGGACTCCACTGCATACTTCCTTCCATGTAGATGCAGTTCCATTGAGGACTACACGTTGAGTGCGGTTGGTCAGCCAGTTGCGAATCCATTTGCTGGTGGTGCTGTCTAACCCATAATTTTCTACTTTATCTAATAGTAGGTTATGGTCTACTTTATCAAATGCCTTACTGAAGTCCAGGTAAATTATATCAACAGCATTCCTCTGGTCCACTGATTTTGTCACTTTGTCAAAGAATGCAATTAGATTCGTCTGGCATGATCTGTTTTTGACAAACCCATGTTGGCTTTTGGCTATTACTGTGTTTGCTTCTAGGTGTTCACTTATTTGTTGTTTAATTATCTTTTCCAGAATCTTTCCTGGTACTGAGGTCAGGCTGATGGGTCTATAGTTTCCTGGATCTGTTTTTTTTTCCTTTTTTGAAGATGGGAACCACATCAGCTCTTTTCCAGTCTTCTGGCAGTTCCCCGGTGCTCCAGGATCTCTGAAAGATATAGTTCAGTGGTTCTGAGATCTCG
This sequence comes from Rhabdophis nuchalis, assembly GCA_039707465.1. Classification (NCBI taxonomy): domain Eukaryota; kingdom Metazoa; phylum Chordata; class Lepidosauria; order Squamata; family Natricidae; genus Rhabdophis; species Rhabdophis nuchalis. Next base: position 2,406,816 of record CM077650.1, read on the forward strand.
TCTGCCAGTTCCTTCAGAACCCTGGGGTGTAATCCATCCGGTCCTGGTGATTTGAACTCGTCCAGGGCAGACAGGTGCTCACTTACCATTTTCTTCCCTATTTCAACTTGTGTTCCTAATCTGATTTTTGTGGTGCTGTTTTTGATTGGTTGGACTGTTTTATCCCTTTGTGTAAAGACAGATGCAAAAAAAGAGTTAAATAGTTCTGCTTTCTCCCTATATTTGCATCAATAATGGCAGAAAGGCTAAAGAGATTGTTGAATGAATTTAGAGGCAACATGAGAATAGTCTTGAACACTTTGGAATATTATGAAGCGCATCCTGGAAAACAAATGGCGTTGATGTTCCTAGACACGCAGAAGGTGTTTGACAATGTGAACTGGCAGTTTATGATATAATTAAAGGCTATGGATTTTGGAGTGAGATTTTTAAATATGATTAAAACAATTTACCCATATTTTTTGTGTACTATCACAATCCCACCACATATGTTTATATGTTCCAACCTGTTTCTTGCAGCTCCAACAAATATTTGTATATTTGCCATCTGTTTGATTTTTTTTTAAATTAAATTTATAAACCGCACCACTCTCCCCGAAGGGACTCGGGGCGGTGCACAGGAAATTAAAATGGAAATATAAAAACATAGCAATAAATAAATACTAAAAACAGATTAAATATTAACCCTGTGCTAAAAATCCTAAAACTCTTACCCCTTAAAATCCAAATTAAAACAATTTAGGCTTCAGATTTAATTTACGTGGTGTTAGGTACCACCTCCATGTCACTTTATGTCCATTTTCCTTAACTCTATTTTTTAAAATAGTTTTTATTAAACATTTTAATCTTTAAAAACAGAAAGAAAAGCACAAGAAAAAAAACAAAATATAACAATATAAAGTAATTATACAGCCTTCTGTATCGGCATTCATCTTTAGCCTTTATAGTTCTCCATTCTGCATTGCCTTCCTATTGATTTTACCTTGTCTAATAATATAATAACAGCAGCACTAACACTTGTAATAATATTAATTGTTCATATCACCATTATATTTACATTTTCTATTTCCTATTTTGGCTTCTGTTTTCTAGCCACTTATAAATTCTATTCCATATTTTACAGAAATCCGATTCTTCTCTTTCATTTAGTTCTATGGTCATTTTGTCTATCTCTGCACATTCAAGTATTTTTCTAATTATTGTTTCGTCTGCAGCTGTATTGATCTGTTTCCAGTTTTGTGCAAAAGCAATGCTAGCTGCAGTGAGTATGTGTAGAATTATGTATTGAAATTGTTTGTCCATTTTCAGGTCTAATATTCCTAATAAGAACGCTTCTGATTTCAGTTCTATTTTTAGCTCCGTAGTTTCTTCCAACCATTTCTGAATTTTGCACCAGTATTTCCTTGTGATGGGGCACGTCCACCACATATGTTAGAATGTTCCAGACTTGTGGCTACATCTCCAACATTTGGGGGATAAATTTGGATACATTTTGGCCAATCTCGCTGGGGGCAAATGCCATCTATAAAACATTTTACAGAGGTTTTCTTTGTAGGCTACTGCCAACATAAATTTATAATTTCTTTCCCATAGTTTATCCCATTTTTCTAACACTATATTATGGACAAAGTTTCTTCCACAGCGAGTCATTGTCTCCTTTACCGTCTCTTCCTCCATTTTATATCTTAAAAGAAAATTATATCATTTGGTAATCATTTTTCCTCTTTCCTAATAATATTTTATCTAATTCTATGTTTCTCGTGTATTCTGCATTGTTCCTGATCTTTTTGAAATATTGTTTTAATTTGCAAATAGGGCCACCATTCCATATTTATTTTCAGATCTTGTACTGATTTTAGTTCTCCTTTTTCATCTAAAAGTTCTGCATAGTTTACCATTTTACTGAGATCTATAGAATTTGGATATGTCATTGCCTCCATCGTTGATAACCAGATTGGGATTTTCATGTAATTTTTTTTAAAAAAAATTCCAGACCTTAAACAGGGCATCCCTTACTATGTGTCTCTGGAAGTATGAATGAGATTTATTCTTTCCCTCCCAGAGGAAGTCATGCTAGCCTAGTTGGAGATCATGGCTTTCTAGCATAAGAATCCTTTGTATTTTTGAATCCCGTCCTTGCGCCATGTCAGGGCTGCACCTGATAGTAAAGCTCCCAGTCTGGGAGGCCAAAGCCACCTTTGTTTCTACTATCTTGTAGAAGTTTGTATTTAATACGCGGTTTTTTCCTTGACCAGATAAATTTGTATACCATTTTATTTAGTTGTCCAATTTTTTTTTCTCTAATTTAATCAATATTGTTTGAAAAAGATAAAATAGTTTGGGTAGTACATTCATTTTAATTGTTGAAATTCTGCCAATTAGTGATATCTGTAGTTTAGTCCAATTATCCAAATCTTTTTGTATTTGTCATACCAATTTATTGTAATTGTCTTATTTTATTGTAATACATTTTGCCGATAACCATATTCCCAAATATTCAATTTTCTTGGTCCTCGAGATTCCCAGTTTCTCCTCCAGTTCTTCATTTTGTCTTTCGGTTAGATTCTTAGTTAATATTTTGGTTTTCTCTTTAATTTTTTTAAGCCCTGCCACTTTACCAAATTGGTTTATGTCTTGTAATAGTATTAGTCCAGTTTCTAGGGGTTCCTCTATGATAAATGCTAGATCATCTGCAAAGGCCTGCACTTTGTATTCCTGTGTTCTAATTTTCAATCCCTTTATGTCCTTGTTCTGTCTAATTTGTTACATCAATGTCTATTGAGAGGATAAATAACAGGAGGGATAGAGGGCATCCCTGTCTTACCCCTTTGGTTATGCTGAAACTTTCTGTTGCTTCACTGTTTAGTATTATTTTTGCCCTCTGACTAGAACATATTGCTCTGATCATCCCGATAAATTTCTCTCCAAAGTTTATTACAGCTAATTGATTCATGAGAAAATCCCAATTCAGGTTATCGAATGCTTTTTGTGTGAGATTAGTCTATAATTTTGTATCTTTTGTTTTTCAGTGTTGTCTTTGGGAATTAATGTTATTAGTGCCTCCTTCCAGGATTTTGGTGTCTTACCTCGCTCTAGTACTTCATTGTACATTTCTAATAATATGTTCTCTAATTATTTTTGCAATTCTTTATAGAATTCTGCTGGAATTCCATCCAGACCTTGGATTTTGTTATTTTTTTTGTTTTGTTTTTGGATTGCCCTTTTTAACTCTAGCCTCAATACAATACAATAGCAGAGTTGGAAGGGACCTTGGAGGTCTTCTAGTCCAACCCCCTGCCTAAGCAGGAAGCCCTATACCGTTTCAGACAAATGGCTATCCAACATCTTCTTCAAGACTTCCAGTGTTGGGGCACTCACAACTTCTGGAGGCAACTTGTTCCACTGATTAATTGTTCTAACTGTCAGGAAATTTCTCCTCAGTTCTAAGTTGCTTCTCTCCTTGATTAGTTTCCACCCACTGCTTCTTGTTCTACCCTCAGGTGCCTTGGAGAAAAGTTTGACTCCCTCTTCTTTGTGGCAACCCCTGAGATATTGGAACACTGCTATCATGTCTCCCCTAGTCCTTTTTATTAAACTAGACATACCCAGTTCCTGCAACCGTTCTTCATATGTTTTAGTCTACAGTCCCCTAATCATCTTTGTTGCTCTTCTCTGCACTCTTTCTAGAGTCTCCACATCTTTTCTACATCGTGGTGACCAAAACTGAATGCAGTATTCCAAGTGTGGCCTTACCAAGGCATTATAAAGTGGTATTAACACTTCGTGTGATCTTGATTCTATCCCTCTGTTTACGCAGCCTAGAACTGTGTTGACTTTTTTGGCAGCTGCTGCACACTACTGGCTCATATTTAAATGGTTGTCTACTAGGACTCCAAGATCCCTTTCACAGTTACTGCTATTGAGCAAGGTACCACCTATACTGTACCTGTGCATTTTATTTTTGTTGCCTAAATGTAGAACCTTACTCTTTTCACCATTGAATTTTATTTTATTAGATAGTGCCCAATGTTCAAGTTTGTCAAGATCCTTCTGTATCTTAAGCCTATCTTCTGGAGTGTTGGCTGTTCCTGCCAGCTTGGTGTCGTCTGCAAATTTGATGATTTCCCCATTTATTCCCTCGTCCAAATCATTGATGAAGATGTTGAAGAGTACTGGGCCTAAAACAGAGCCTTGGGGGACTCCACTGCATACTTCCTTCCATGTAGATGCAGTTCCATTGAGGACTAGACGTTGAGTGCGGTTGGTCAGCCAGTTATGAATCCATCTGGTGGTGATGCTATCTAACCCACATTCTTCTTCTTTATCTAGTATTAGGTTATGGTCAAATGCCTTACTGAAGTCCAAGTAAACTATATCGACGGCATTCCTCTGGTCCACTAATTCTCCATAGTGAGGGGAGGAGTATTCAGAATGGGTTGACCTCTTCCTCTCATTGATTGGGCTGAGTCAGATGAGCTCTTTGGGCCACGCCCTTGTCACCAGGTACTACCCAGTTATCGACTCAGCCCTCAACTGGACTGTTGTGCCATCTTGGAGTTCCTGGGGGGGGGGGGAACCTAGAGTTTAAAAAAAGAAAGGGAAAGAAGCAAATCGATGTCTTAGTAATACAATAGCAGAGTTGGAAGGGACCTTGGAGGTCTTCTAGTCCAACCCCCTGCCTAGGCAGGAAACCTTCTACCATTTCAGACAGATGGCTATCCAACATCTTCTTAAAGACTTCCAGTGTTGGAGCATTCACAACTTCTGGAGGCTACTTCTGTTCTACTGATTAATTGTTCTTACTATCAGGTAATTCTTCTCACAGAAATCTCAAGCCGCTAGCAGCAGCACGGACATGGGAAGGGGCCACTTCCTCTCACCTCTGAGGGGGCGGAATGTCACTAGCCTGAAGGAGGCTAAAGATGCTGTCAGGCCTGCTTCTTCGTTTGCTTAAGAAAGACCACACTTAGACATTATTTGAAATGAATAAGGCTCCTTTTACTAAGTAACGATAGTTAACAGACCAAGTAAAGCTGAGAGTGAATAGTTTAGGCGCGAACATAGAGTATTAAGCTTAAGCCCATCCCAATCCCCAAACCCCCCCCCCTTTGCATTGTCCAATATACTTTCTTCTCCACCATCAGGTGGGCAGGTCTTCACCAGCCTGGAATGCGGGACCGTTAGCCAAGAGATAACACCGGCCATCAACATTTTCCACCAGCAGAACATTTGTATCCCAACGCCCCCCACCCTCCCCGTTGCCATGGCAGCTAAGCAGAACTAGCGATGCTGACATCCGGACCTCCTCCAGGAACAGCGAGAAATCCGGGACATCTTGCAGAACACGAGAGGCTACACCTGGAAAACAGACAAGAAAAGACAAAACGACATATAGGAGAGAGGGAAAGGGTTAAGGTTTGTGTGGATGCTTGGCATAGAACTGGCGTACCAGTTTAGGAGCTTTGAGATGCTCCTTATCCACCCATTCGTTGTGAGAAGGGGGAAAGTCTTTCCACATGACTAGGAACTGAGTTTTATTCCTACGGACTCTGGAATCCAAAATATCACGAACTTCATAATGCTGGTGACCGTCCACCATGGTAGGTGCAGGGGTATCAGGCAAAGGTTTGCGGAGATGTGAGGTGCGTTCAGGTTTCAGTAAGTGAACGTGGAACACCGGGTACAGGCACCGGTAGGTCTTTGGGAGATCCAAACGGACGGACACAGAGCTGATGATTTTGGTTATAGTGAAAGGACCAACAAATTTGGGGCCCAGTTTCCTGCATTTCTGCGGGCTATCTAAATGCTTCGTAGACACATAAACTCTATCACCAACTTTGTAGGCGGGGGGAACCGCTCGTCTCCTGTCAGCATACAGTTTATGCGAATCATGAGCATCGTTCAAAGTCTTGCGTATGATTGGCCAAACCGAAGACAGCCTAGAGGACCAATCGGCCAAAGAGGGAACCGTCGGCGAGTCATGAGGCAATTCGGGGATGGGCACAAAGTCCTGTCCATAGATGATTTTAAAAGGGGTCATATTTGTACTGGAGTGAACGGAGTTATTATAGGCCACCTCGGCATGTATCAGGAGATCAGCCCAGTCATCTTGTTGAAAATTGATAAAACAGCGCAAGTATTGTTCCAAAACGGAATTGGCCCTCTCACAAGAGCCATTCGTCTGGGGATGGTAGGCGGAGCTTGCTTTGGGCGGAGCCAATCAGTCTCAAAAATTCTTTCCAAAAAAGAGACGTAAACTGAGTGCCTCTATCAGAGATGATACGCTGTGGAACTCCATGAAAACGATAAATATGGGTAACGAATAATCGAGCCAACGTTTTGGAAGAGGGAATCTTCGAACAGGGGACAAAATGAACCTGTTTGGAGAAAAGATCGGTAACGACCCAAATGACGGTATAGCCTTGACTGGGCGGAAGGTCAACTATGAAGTCCATTGAAATCTCCTTCCAAGGCACCTCTGGTGTCGCCACGGACTGGAGGAGGCCACACGGTTTTCCCGGTGCACGTTTAGAAGCCGCACAAACAGGGCAACTAGCAATATATGATTCAACATCCTTCTTTAGCGAGGGCCATCAGAACTGTCGTTTAACAAGGTGCACAGTTTTAACGAAACCGAAATGGCCAGCCAATCGTGAGTCGTGCGCGCGTTGCAAAACAAAAGGCCGTAAAGTACTAGGGACATAAATCTTAGAGCCAATCCAGGGAAGATCGTCTCTAATAGTACAGTCACCTGAATGTGCGGAATACCATTCATCAGTAAGCAGTTCATCCTTAATACGAGCAATCAGGTCTGCAGGTGGAGTAGTTTGGACTGTGGAATGGCTTCTAGTAGATACTGGAGAAGCCGGTAAAGTGAGCGGCATGATGGGCTGTACAATAGTGAGTTTGGAAACATCATATTGTGGTAGTCTGGAAAGAGCATCAGCCATGAAATTCTTGCCACCAGGAATATATTTAAGATGGAAATTGAAGCGATGGAAGTAGTGCGCCCAACGAAGTTGTCTTGGGGACAATTTACGAGAGGAGGTAAGAGCTTCCAAATTCTTATGGTCAGTCCAGACCTCAAATGGATGGGGAGCACCCTCGAGAAAATGACGCCAAGTCATGAGAGCCCAACGAACAGCAAAAGCTTCCTTCTCCCAAATGGCCCATCCACGCTCGGTTGTAGAAAGTTTTCGAGAGGTGTAGGCACAAGGTTGTAATTGGCCACGGTGGTTGAGTTGCAACAAGACCGCACCCACAGCGACATCACTGGCATCCGCCTGAACCACAAACGGGGAATTAACATCGGGGTGTTTAAGAACAGGTTCCGCTGCAAACAAACGTTTAAGCTTCTCGAAAGCGGCCTGGCATTCCATGGTCCATTTGAGGGGGGACCCTGGACGAGGTTTACCTTCCCCCTTCGTTTTAAGGAGGTTCGTAATGGGTAAGGCAATGTCGGCGAACGACGGAATAAATTGGCGGTAAAAGTTTGCAAATCCCAAAAAGCTCTGTAGTTGTTTACGAGTTCGGGGAGGAGCCCAATCCATCACCGCTTTAACTTTAGCAGGATCCATCTCAATTCCCTCCGAAGAAATGCGATAACCCAAATAGTCAATTGTTTCCTGGTGAAACTCACATTTGGACAGTTTGGCGTATAGTTCAGCGGAACGTAGTTTGTTTAGGACAGAACGCACCAGTTTAACATGGTCGTCAAGTGTTTGTGAGTAAACAACTATGTCATCAATATAGACAATAACTCCTTTGTAAAGGTGTTCGTGGAGAACCTCATTGATCAGTTGCATAAACACAGAAGGCGCACCTTGAAGACCAAAAGGGAGGACTTTAAATTGAAAACATCCAAGGGGGCAGTTAAAAGCGGTTTTCCATTCGTCCCCCTCTTTAATCCTGACTCTGTAATAGGCCTCTATTCACTCTCAGCTTTTTGTCAGGCCTGCTTCTTCGTTTGCTTAAGAAAGACCACACTTAGACATTATTTGAAATGAATAAGGCTCCTTTTACTAAGTAACGATAGTTAACAGACCAAGTAAAGCTGAGAGTGAATAGTTTAGGCGCGAACATAGAGTATTAAGCTTAAGCCCATCCCAATCCCCAAACCCCCCCCTTTGCATTGTCCAATATACTTTCTTCTCCACCATCAGGTGGGCAGGTCTTCACCAGCCTGGAATGCGGGACCGTTAGCCAAGAGATAACACCGGCCATCAACATTTTCCACCAGCAGAACATTTGTATCCCAACGCCCCCCACCCTCCCCGTTGCCATGGCAGCTAAGCAGAACTAGCGATGCTGACAGATGCCCCCACAGCTGCATCTGGCCCTTGCCAGATGTTTCCCCGAAGGGGAGGGGTGGAACCACCATGGCAAAACCAAACATAATCAAATATAAATTTGAAAAATAAAAATAAATAAACAAACAAAAGCCTACGGCCCAGAGATGAATTCGAGCGACAAAAGCAATTTTGTAACAGGCAGCAAAAACCTCTACTCCAGTTTCTGATAAATGGCTTCACTGGGGCAATGTGTAGGACTTCCCTCCCCTGGGGGAGGGGCGGAGGGGGGTTCCTTGCTCCACCTGGGAACCTCCCTTGTTGTTACAGGGCTTGGGGCTCTGGCCAAGGGTTGCAGTTTCCCCTGCACAGCCCATATAAGGCGACTAGCCCTACTTCAAATTTGCAGGGATGGTGATGCCATCCCCTTCTGACCTAGGTTTTCCCTTTGGGTACACCAATTTTCAGACATTGGGCCAAGGCTCTGCGGCAGGGTTTGCCAGGGGTAGTTGGCACCCAGGCAGAGGATTCCCCTGTCTTTCCTGTCCAGGCACAGGATGCTCAGGCCTCAGATTCGAAGGAAGGCTTAATTAGGGAGGAAACCTTCTGTGAGGTGACGGTATGCCACCTACCACTTCTATCTTTCTGGTCTCCTCCAGTCTTTTTCTATTCAAAAACCTCTTGTTCAAAGCTAAGGCCTGAGCCAAATTTAGCAACATGCCTCGGAGGCAACTGTGCGACCGCCAGTGATAGCAGCAGGACTTGTGGTTCTTTGTATTTAAGTCCAATGACAATAAAGATTATACATGCATATATTTGCCATGGAGACAGAGGCAGTGCCCACGCCAAAGATCCTTCCTGTTCTGATTAATAGATAGTGGGTATCTTCTATTTCAGGCCCAGTGCCCACCTCTAATGGCAGGACACAGGGTTTCTACCACCTAGCACTAAGGCTCTGGTGTCTGCCTTGCACGCCTCTGATAATGTGCTGGAGTTTTTCAGGCAGTGGCCTGGGTGTTAGATGCAACTACCACCGCTCCTGTCCCTATTAATCTTTCTTTTCTGTTCTGCTTTCAGGATTACATCTACTCCCTACAACGGATGTCAGAGACACCAGGCTATTAACAAACGGGTTTTAGGCAGTAGTAGCCTGGGCATTAAGAGCAGCTATGGCTGCCCCTCTCCCTTTTAATCTTTCTTGTCTGCTCTGCTTTCAGGGTTGCAGCAAGTCCCTACAGCGGACGTCAGAGACACCAGGCTATTACCAAAACGGTAGATTCAGGAGCAGGCACAGGTTCTCTGTCATCAGAAAGACAGCTCTCTCAGAAAGCTAGCCTCCCAGGTAGTCAGGGAGTGTAGGGTGTCACTAACCACTCTGACCAAACTGTTAGGAACCATGGTGTCCACCATTGGCATTGCCCCTTGGGCTCGCTTCCACACCAGAGTCCTCCAATGGTTCCTTTTGCCCTTCCAACGAAGGCACATGAGCTGCCAAAGTCCTTCTTACAGCAGAAGTTTCCCGCTCACTGCTCTGGGGGACGTCCCAGACTGGGCAAAATCTTCAGACCGGGTGACGGTTACTACGGGCGCTTGTCTGTTTGGATGGGGCGCCCATCTGCAGGCTCAGATGGCACGAGGACATTGGAGGCAGGCGGAATTGACTCACAACATAATCTGGTTGGAGCTCAGGGCCATCCGCCTAGCCTCTTACATTTTCTCCGCTCAGTCAGGGGCAATCATATTTTAGTCATCACCACCGGGGCTCACGTACACAGACAGGGGGGGGGGGGGGCGCAAATCGTAGTCCCTCAGATGGGAGGCCAAAAGACACTCCTCTCAACGCCCAACTCTCGAGGTTCTACTCCAGGTACCAGACACGGGGGGCGGGGGGGGGTGGAGAGGGTGGACGCCCTCCAATGCCCATGGCCCCGGGGACTCCTCTAGGCCTATCCACCTTTGTTCCTGATTCCCAAGGTCATACAGGAAAAATGAATATGTAAATAAATAGTTAGATAAAACATTCTTCAGGAGGGGGCGGAGGGGGTGCTAATTGCCCCACACTGGCCCTGGAGGCCGTGGTTTGCCAACCTCCTTTCTCTCTCGGTGGACAGGCCCTGGAGGATCCCCCAGGGGAGGATCTCCCTCAGCCGGGGGTCGCTGGAGCATCCAGACTCTCAGTGGTTCCAGTTGACTGCTTGGCGCTTGAGTGGAGCATCCTGAGGGAAGGCCACTTCTCCCCCAGGGTTATCCAGATCATCCAGGCGGCCCACAGACTCCCATAGAGCGCAATTATGGAGCTACATGGTGGGTTTTCTCTATAGGGTGCACCTCCAGGGGCCCGATCCAGTTCGGACCACTGTTCCACAGGTTCTGGACTTTCTCCAGGCAGGTCTGGACAGGGGTTTAGCCCCCAATGCAATTTGGAGGCAGGTCTCGGCTATTTCATCGGTAATCCTGGGTGGAAGGGCTCAGGCGTTGACTCACCACCCTGTGGTCAGGCGATTCCTCAAGGGGGCATCCAACCTAAGGCCACTGACGGTACACAGGGGCCCTTCCTGGAACTTGCACAAGGTATTGAATGCTCTGACAGGCTCTCCGTTTGAACCATTGGAAACTTTTGCTTAGGTTTTTGACCCTTAAGGTGACCCTTCTGGTGACCATATCCTCCGCCAGGTGGATATCCGACCTACAGGCACTGTCCACCAGGGAAGATCTTGGCGTGTCCCTCCAGAACATGGTGGGGCTACGGTTGGACCCGTCCTTCATCCTGAAGGTGTAGTCTTGCATCCGTCGCTGGCAGGAATTGACATTGCCTAGTTTCTGCCGGGATCCTTCTCACACGTTAGAGAGGAAGTGGCACACCCTAGACGTAAGGAGGGCTCTAAGGTTTTACCTTAGAGGAACATGGCCGGATAGGCAATCCGAGGCCCTGTTTGTTTCCTTCTAGCCGGGGTCTACAAGCACAGAACTCTATTACAGCACATTCCACATGAAGCGTGACCATCCCATCAGCCTGGGCCACTCAGGCCTCATTGTCGGGGATCTGTAGGGCAGCTACGTGGTCTTCCTCCTCACCGTTCATGAGGGACTACAAACTGGACTCCTTGGCCTCTACAGAGGCCTCATTCGGGTGCAGGATGTTGCAGGCTGTGCACAGGGCGGAGGAGGCGCCTTGCCAGGCATAAGTTTGTGCGTGCTCTTAACATGCCTAACCCTCCCTAGGGACGCGTAGGCTTTGGTACATCCCATTCTGGAGAAAGGGCGTTGGTACTTACCTGATACGCCTCTTCTCATAGGGGAGGGGAGGAGTATCCAGCCCCTCCCTGATATAGTTATGTAAGCTAAACAAGATATACCTGGTTGTCGAACTGTTCTGTTATGTAGCATGAATGATATAGGTTTGGTTGGTGAACTGTTCTGTTCAAGGAATAATTAAATGAAGGTTTGAAATTTATTCAACTCTGCTATTGTATTATTTATTATTTTATTATTTTTCGAATTTATACCCCGCCCTTCTCCTTGTTAGGACCCAGGGCGGCGCACAGGCATTTACTAAAATCACAGTACAAAACAATATATATCATTAAAACATATTAAATAATTTAGAACCCGTGCTAAAACCCATTTAAAAAACCCTACCAAATTATAATTTACGTATAAAAAGTCAGAAACGGGGGGCTATCCTAGGCCGGCTTGTTGAAATAAATATGTCTTAAGGCGTTGGCGGAAGAGGCGGAGGTCCGAGGTAGTACGAAGGTCGGGGGGTAGGTCGTTCCAGAGGGCCGGGTCCGCCACAGAGAAGGCCCTTCCCCTGGGTGTCGCCAACCGGCATTGCCCAGCTGACAGCACCCGGAGAAGACCCTCTCTGTGTGAGTGGATCGGACGAAGGGATGTATGGGACAGGAGGCGGTCTCGTATATAGCTAGGCCCCAAGCCATGGAGCGATTTAAAGATGGTCGTCAACACCTTGAAGCGCACTCGAAAAGCCACAGGCAGCCAGTGCAGCTCGCGCAGGAGAGGTGTTATGTGGGCTTGCCTTGGAGCACCCATAATCACCCGCGCGGCCGCATTCTGTACTAACTGTAGCCTTCGAGTGCACCTCAAGGGGAGCCCCATGTAGAGAGCGTTACAGTAATCCAGCCGAGATGTCACAAGTGCTTGAGTGACTGTGCGAAGGGCCCCCCGGTCCAGTAAGGGGCGCAACTGGCGTATCAGGCGTACCTGATAGAACGTCCCCCTGGCCACGGCTGCCACATGGTCCTCCATGGACAGCCGGGAATCCAGGAGGACGCCCAAGTTGCGCGCCCTCTCCACGGGGGCTAGTTGTTCGCCCCCAATGGCCAGTGTTGGACTTATCTGGCTGAACCGGGGTGCTGGAAACCACAGCCACTCGGTCTTGGACGGGTTGAGTTTGAGTTTGTTACTACCCATCCAGATCCGTACGGCCTCCAAACACCGGGACAACACCTCGACTGCATCGTTGGGGTGGTTTGGGGTGGATATGTACAGCTGGGTGTCATCAGCGTACAGATGGTAATCCACCCCAAAACCACGGATGATCTCGCCCAGCGGCTTCATGTAGGTCTTGAACAGAAGTGGCAAGAGGACCGACCCCTGAGGAACCCCACATGTGAGGGGCCTCGGGGACGACCTCTGCCCTCCTGCCAACACCCATTGCGACCGACCAAAGAGGTAGGGCGAGAACCACCGTAGAACGGTACCTCTCAGCCCCAACCCCCCCAATCGGTGCAATAAGATACCATGGTCGATGGTATCGAAAGCCGCTGGGAGGTCTAATAGGACTAGGATAGAGGAGCAACCTCTATCCCGCGCCCTCCAGAGATCATCAACCAACACGACCAATGCCGTCTCGGTGCTGTGACCCGGCCTGAAGCCGGACTGGCGCGGGTCTAGATAGTCAACTTCCTCCAGGTGCCGAGGAAACTGTTGGGCCACCACAGTCTCGACAACCTTCGCTAAAAAGTGAAGGTTGGAGATGGGACGATAATTTTCTAATAATGCTGGGTCCAGGGATGGCTTCTTGAGGAGGGGCCTCACCACCGCCTCTTTCAAGACGGTAGGCAAGGACCCCTCACTCAGAGATGAATTCACAATGCCCTGGAGCCAGCCTCGTGTCACCTCCCAGGATGCCAGTACAAGCCAGGAGGGGCTTATTGTTATATTATTATTGTATTATTTTTTTGAAAAGTTTTTTTTAAATTTTTTATTCTCTTACATACAATTATAGGTATACATTCACATAGTTATTCTTCTTCTTTACATTTGTCATTCTTGTACATTTGTTATTCCATTTAAAAGGTTATAATATACAGTTTGGGTTGCTTTGTTTACCATCCCATCCACCTGTTTTAACACCACCTTATTTTCCCTTTCTTTTCTCCCTCCCTCCCTGCTCTACATTCTTCCTTCCTCTTCTCCTTTCCCTTCCTTCTTCCCTTACCTCTCCCCTACTCGTCTCTTCCTCTTCCCCTTCCTACCCTCTCTCATTCTCTTTCTCTCCCTTCCACCCTCCTCTCCTTACCTCTTTCTTCCTTCTCTCCTCTTCCTCTCCTTTCCTCTCCTCTCCTCCTTTCTCCCTTTCTTTTTCTGATGTTGTGGGTGTCTCTTTCGGCTCTCAGTTTTTTTTTTCTTGGGATGGTATTTCTGTAAACCCAAATATAATTTAATATCATTTCTTATTCCCTTTCCTTTGCTTGTCTAACCTAACTATGTTTTCCCCCTTTATATCTCACTATATACTTGTATATTAGTAGTTTCTTTTCTATTCCCTCCCCCTTTTCCATTTAATAGTGTGTCATCTGGGTTCTGTATCTTCCAACTCTCCTTGATTTATATTAGGTGCATACAGGTTTGCTTGTATTTATGGACCTCTTGTTTTTCCGGTTCCGGTTGACTAAGATGGAGGAATTTAGCTGAGCTGTGCTAGGAGGGAGAGTGCCTGCCTTGGCTGCCCTGTGCAAGCTAGCAGCGAATGGCTTGAAAAATCTCGGCTACGAATCCCCAGTAACATCAGGGGGAGCGGAGAATTGTAAGAACGTATCTGTGGTGCCGTTTGGGAGAGCTGGCGGTCGGCGTGCTGGTGATTGGAGAGCGGGCAGCTGGCGGGCAGCCGGCGGGCTGGTTTCGGCTGGGTGAGCGGCCTGACATCATGGCTTGGGCGGTTGCTATCGCTGCAGCCACCGCTCCCCTCTGGCTCCCCTCTGGCTCCTCATTCCCACTTTCGTTTGGTCGTGTCGTCTTTATGGTTGCTTTCCTCTTGTCTTCTTGTGGATGGCGGGCACACTGACTTCACCCGCGTCCCAGCCGCGATGGTTTCCGGCCAGGGAGTGGCCAGGGAGCGACCCGACATCGTGGTCATTGCTACCGTCGTAGCCGCTTCCACTTTTCATCGTTCTCTATCGTTCTCCATCGCTTTACCATCGCTTTACCATCAGCAAAGTTTTTACGTGCCTGCCCACCGCTTCCTTTTCGTCCTGTTTGGTTGCAGTCTTGGATGCTAGTTGTTGATGTGGTTTATCGTTTTTGCTTTACTGCATCATCTTCATTTTATTTCATCTCGTCATTCCACTCCATTTTGTCATCCTGTCATCCTGGCCAGCTGCCTGCGCTGCCGTCTGCCGCCCGCCTTGTCCTTGTTTTATCATCTTGCTCTTCTGTCCGCTGGTCCCCTAGCCTTGACGCCTGTCTCTCTGTTTTCCACCTCGCCACTTGTTAATGCTTGTTAATGCCTGCTTTGCCGTTTTGGCCGCTTATTCCAACTGCGGCCTGCTGTATGCTGTATCCTGCGCCTTGTGTGAGCTGGTTCCACTATTAAAGACCTATTAAAGACCGTAGTGACTTGGCCTTATGGCCACCGGCTTAATGTCCCGCAAATTTGGTTGGACTCCACACGGTTTATCGGCGACTTTGACTATGGGCCATGATGATATCTATTACCAAGACGACACTCTCTCTCCGATAATTCTACTCCCACAGACTTGATATACTCTACAGCGGACCTCCTCACCCTGCGAGATTCCCCTCTCTCGCAGGTTTGGCCCTCAACTTTAATGAGGGCCCACCTTGATGACGGAATTTTAAATCCTGAGAGGTGGCGCAAATGGAAACAGGAGTATTTTGGGGAATTTTTTAACTTGTTTTTCAAGGTGCCCCAGGGTGGGGGGAGGGTTACCTGGGATTTTATTTCCAGGTCGGCCCATGGTCCCGACGAGGAGGAAGTTAGGTCTGATACTGGGGGGGGGACTAAAGGTCAGTTCTACAGAGGGCCACACAATCAGGACAGTGTGTGGGAGAGGTAGGTATGGCAAGAGCCGGGGACCATATCAGGTTATGGGAGGGCACACCCGCTGTTTGCTAGCGGCTGTGTCCTCCGGTCCCCAGGGCTCCTCTCGCATCCCAGGAGGTTCGGGATCACAGGGCCTGGGCCCTAGGCTGATGCTTTGTAATGCCAGGTCCGTGGTCAACAAAGCCCCCCTCATCCATGATCTGGTACTGGAGGGGGAGCCGGACCTGGTGGGAATTACGGAGACTTGGCTGGGCCATGAGGGGGGAGTACCCCTCGTGGAAATGTGCCCACCAGGTTACCTGGCATTCCATCAGCCGCGGGCCCAGGGTCGTGGTGGAGGGGTCGCGGTTATTATAAGGGATAATCTTGATTCAAGGGAGACCGCAGTGCCGCAGATAGCTGGCTGTGAGTCCCTATGTGTGAAGTGGGGCCCTGGGAGGCAGATGGGCTTGCTGATTCTGTACCTGGCTCCCCGCTGCGTATCAGCAGTCCTGCCCGAGCTTCTCGATGTAATAGCTGAGGTGGCGGTTGATACCCCCAGGCTATTAGTCATGAGGGATTTCAACCTGCCATCGATAGGCAGAATGCGGCCGCGCGGGGGATTATGGGAGTCTCAAGATACTCCCATGTAACACTTCTCCTGCGCGAGCTGCACTGGCTGCCTGTGGCCTTCCGGGTGCGCTTCAAGGTGTTAGTAACCATCTTCAAAGCGCTCCATGGCACGGGACCTGGATACATGCGGGACCGCCTCCTACCACATACCTCCCTTCATCCTGTCCGCTCCCACAGAGAGGGCCTCCTCAGGGTGCCGTCTGCCGGACAATGCCGGCGGGCGACCCCCAGGGGGAGAGCCTTCTCTGTGGCAGGCCCTGCCCTCTGGAATGACCTGCCCCCCGACCTTTGCACCATCACGGACCTACGCCTCTTCCGCCGGGCACTAAAAACACATCTATTTCAAGTGGCCGGCATGGCATAGCTTTTAAATGACATAGTTTGAGTATAATGTTTTAAATTACTTTTAACTACAATTTTTTAGCACAGTCCCACTATTTAATCTATTTTTAATTTTATTATATTGTTGTTATATATATTGCTTTTATTGCTTTTATTCTTTCTGTGCACCACCCTGAGTCCCACTAGGGAGATAGGGCGGTATATAAATGTGACTAATAAATAAATAAATAAATAAATAAATAAATAAATAAATAAATAAATAAATAAATAAATAAATAAATAAATAAATAAATAAATAAATAAATAAATAAATAAATAAATAAATAAATAAATAAATAAATAAATAAATCCTTGAATTATAAGAAATCTACCCAAAACATCCCTTTTTAGTGTTTACCATAAATTCACATCTTTTAGCTACAATGATTGTTACCCCTCTTTCTTTTGATGTACCAAATGCCTTGTCGTATACATCAGCCCAGTATAACTTAAGTGATGATAGTGTTTGGCAATGATAGTGTTTGTGGGTCATCAGATCCAGGTTTTTCCAGAGTTAAGAAGCGAGAATTTACAATGGAGGAGAGAGATGCGTCAAGTTTGTCAACTTATGACGAAAAACAATATTTTTTATAGCTGGGGCTATCCAGTTTTTGAGATTTCCATATGGTGGAAGATTTTATAGATTTGAAACCAAGGAGGAGGCGATAAAGAAATTAAGGGAGCTTGGAATCATCAATAAAGAAGAGTTCAGGGAACAGATGCAGAAAATGAATGAGATGTTGAAATTCTCAAGAAGGGAGATAGGTAGATAGGTAGAGGGGGAGAGAGAGAGAGAGGGAGAAATACGGTAGGTAGGTATTTAGGTAGAGGGATAGAGAGAGAGGGAGAAATACAGTAGGAAGTTAGGTAGGAAGAGGGATAGAGAGAGAGGGAGAAATACGGTAGGTAGTTAGATAGGTAGAGGGATAGAGAGAGAGGGAGAAATACAGTAGGTAGGTAGGTAGGTAAGGAGAGGGAGAGACAGAGGGAGAAATACGGTAAATAGGTAGGTAGGTAGGTGGGGGGGAGAGAGAGGGAGAAATATGGTAGGGAGTTAGGTAGGTAGGTAGGTAGGGGGATAGAGATGGAGAAATACAGTAGGTAGGTAGGTAGGTAGGTAGGTAGGTAGGTAGGTAGGTAGGTAGGTAGGTAGGTAGGTAGGTAGAGTAAGAGAGGGAAGGGAAACTGAGGCAGAGATGGAAGGGGGTCGCTGAGAGGGTCTATGAGGGGAAACTTTTTCATTTAACCAACCTTGGCCACAGCAACGCGTGGCGGGTACAGCTATTATATATAAATAAAAAGCTAACGATGAGTTTGTTCAAAACCGCTAATCTCAAAAACTACTGCACCAATCGCCACCACATTTTCACACAACGTTCCTTCCAAGTGCAGCACCAATGATACGTACAGATTGTGTGGCTGGCACACCGGTGCCAGGTGCACGTCACACCAATGTCCAACTGCGGCTCTGCTCACTCACTCAATCGCCCCCCTCCCCCCCACCACTGTGGCTGACCCTCTGCTATGGCTGACCCTCTTCTGCACACCCCCACCGCTATGGCTGACCCTCTTCTGCACACTTCCACTGCTGTGGCTGACCCTCTGCTATGGCTGACCCTCTTCTGCACACTCCCACCACTGTGGCTGTCCCTCTGCTATGGCTGACCCTCTTCTGCACACCCCCACCACTGTGGCTGACCCTCTGCTGCTTCCTGATCAGCTGAAACAGGAGGATAAGCATATACGTGTGTCACAACACCCTGTTAAGCCCCAATTAAGGGAGGAAGGATACACCTCTCCTTTTCTGCCTTTCGGCTCATCACCAGAGACCATCTAGACAGAAAGCTATGAGTTCCGTTGTGTAATTTTTTTTATATGTGTGTTATGTTTTTGAGCTGATGAATAAATAAGTCAGGAAAAGAACCTGGTGGCCTAATGGCTAAGGCTCCTGCCTAGCATGTAATACAGCCCCGGTTCAAATCTCAGTAAGGGTATGGCTGGCTGATGAGAGCTAAAAAGCTCGAAATAGATCTATACTAGTCTTATTTATTGATCAGCTCAAAAACGTAACACACACATATACAGTTGTGTTCAAAATTATTCAACCCCCACTGAAATTGAGTGTTTTGGCCAGTTTGACATTGATTTTGATCATTCAGTCATCTTGCTTACATTTAAATCAAAGAGGCACTTGTAGGTCAGACAAATATAACATAACATTTATAATGAAATAACCACAAATGTCTTTTCTGTGCTCACATCATTATCAGTTTTATTCAACCCCCAAGTGACATTCAATCTTAGTACTTAGTACAACATCCTTTTACAGTTATAACAGCTTTTAAACGTGAAGCATAGCTTGACACAAGTGTCTTGCAGCGATCTACGGGTATCTTCGCCCATTCTTCATGGGCAAAAGCCTCCAGTTCAGTCACATTCTTAGGCTTGCGCACTGCAACTTCTTTCTTTAAGTCCCACCAGAGGTTCTCAATCGGATTTAAGTCTGGTGACTGCGATGGCCACTCCAAAATGTTCCAGCCTTTACTCTGCAACCATGCTCTAGTGGACTTGGAGGTATGCTTGGGATCATTGTCCTGTTGAAAGGTCCAACGTCTCCCAAGCCTCAGGTTTGTGACGGACTGCATCACATTTTCATCCAATATCTCCTGGTACTGAAGAGAATTCATGGTACCTTGCACACGCTGAAGCTTCCCTGTACCTGCAGAAGCAAAACAGCCCCAAAGCATGATTGACCCTCCGCCATGCTTCACAGTAGGCAAGGTGTTCTTTTCTTCATAGGCCTTGTTCTTCCTCCTCCAAACATAGCGTTGATCCATGGGCCCAAACAGTTCTAATTTTGTTTCATCAGTCCACAGAACACTATCCCACAACTTTTGTGGTTTGTCCACATGACGTTTGGCATACTGCAGTGGACTGATGAAACAAAATTAGAACTGTTTGGGCCCATGGATCAACACAACAAAGGCCTATTTTATCTTTTCCTTTCAAATTAATTTAAGTCACAGGTTCTGTTGTACTCTTCAAAGGAGAAGGGTTCTGTATTTCCCCCTCCTTCCTTCCTTTGACTAAACAATTTTCAAAGAGCACCTGTAAAAAATAATTCATGCCCTTGAGTCTTTATCAGTTTCTATAAACAAATTATGAACCCTTCATTCGAGTAGTCAACAATCTCCAAAGAGAAAAAAAAGGCATTGTCTCAACAGGTTCAGCCTCTAACCTCCCATTGGCAGTGTTGCTACTTTTCACTTTCTAACGTGTCTCTCTTCGTTATAAAAAAATAAAAAATAAATAAAGTTCTTATTGGAATTTTAGTAGCAAATCATAAGAAGAATGATAAAAGTAAGAATATGGCTTTAGTCCAAGACTCAAAAAATAGAGTAAAAAAAAAAAAAGAAGAGGAAACAATCCGTTCACTTTAAAAGGAGAGAGAGAAAAAAAACCCTGTTACGGGCGTTTCAATCCACAGTTACAAAGAACAAAGGGAAAAAAAACTTTTCAGATCAGTCCAAAGTAGGTTAATTCCGCCGCTTGTTTCTTTTGCTTAAAGGATTAAGTTTTACTTTAAAAAACCCGTTTCTTTGGGCAAAATATCTCAAAGAAAAAAAAAAACCTTCCAGATAGACTCACTTTCTCTTTCAGCTTCCGTCTGGAGCCATCCCCGTCTTTGTCAGCCTGGGGACTGCCTGTTTGCCGTGGAGTAGAAGCGCTCCCCTTGGGTCAAACAGGGACTTTGTGGTATCCCTGTGACCAGCAAGGCTTCGTCTTCTCAGTCACCATCCCTCCAAGACGGTTTAGGTCCAAACGGACCGATCCGCGGCAAAAGTATCAACAGAGGTTTCGGACCATCGAGACCTCATGTTGTGCCGACGGGATGCTGGCTCCTCCCCCCCTTTAAAAGTCACTTTGAAGGAGGCGGTGGAGCCAGTATGATTAAAACAGTACCCAATACCAGGGGACGTGAAACATGAATTGAAAAAGACAATTGAAATGTTGCTGAAACCCTATGTTGCCAATTAGGAAACCTGATGTATCAATTAGAATTTGTCATGATTTGAGACGGATCAATAGTATTGTTGCTAGCCGTCCTCCTGTTGTGCCAAACCCTTACACTCGTCTTAGTCGTATACCACATAGTCATAAGTATTTCAGTGTTATAGATCTGAAAGATGTTTTTTGGACATGCCCACTTGCTGAGAACTCAAGAGATATTTTTGCTTTTGAGTGGTCTGATCCTGATTCTAACCGTAGCCAGCAATTTAGATGGTGTGTTTTACCACAGGGGTTCTCAGAGAGTCCAAATTTGTTTGGGCAGATGTTGGAACAGGTTTTGGAGACATTTAAGCCACCTAGAGGGATACAGTTGCTACAATATGTAGATGATTTGCTATTGTCTGGTTAAAAAAAAGCTGAGGTTGAAAATAGTACAAATGATTTGTTGAATTTTTGGGGCAGTCAGGGTTTGAGAGTGTCAAGGAAGAAACTGCAGTATGTTGAGACTGAAGTTAAATATTTAGGTCACTTAATCAGTCAGGGTGTGAAGAGAATAAATCTGGAAAGAATAGAAGGAATAGTTACAGTCTTTGCCTAAGGATAAAAAGGGAGTGAGGAAGTTGTTGGGTTTAGTTGGTTACTGCAGATTGTGGATTGATGATTATACAGAGAAGGTAAAGTTTTTGTATGAGAAGTTGTTGGATGATGAACTTTGGACTGTGGTTTGGAAGGATGGAGATATAGAAAGATTTGAGTGTTTGAAGCAGGCAATGATTCAAGCTCCTGTTTTGAGCTTGCCAGACTTAGAAAAACCTTTCCATCTATCCATGGTGGTGGAAGATGGAATAGCAAAAGGAGTGTTGGCCCAGGCTTGGGCTGAGAAAAAAAAACCACTGGCATTATTGTCTAAATTGATAGATCCAGTGGTTAGAGGTGTGTGTGTGCAGGCGGTTGCAGCTACAGCAATTTTGGTGGAGGAAAGTAGGAAGTTGACCTTTGGAGGTGCTTTGGTTGTGAGTAGTCTACATCAGGTGAGAACAATTTTGATACAGAAAGCTCATAGATGGATTACTAACTCTAGGCTTTTGAAATATGAAGTCATTCTGATGTCTCAAGAGAATTTAGTTCTTTCTACAGATAGGAGTTTGAACCCAGCAGAGTTCCTTTCCGGAACTAGGGCTTGTTTTGATGATGTTGTACATGATTGCGTGGCCACAATAGTTTTACAAACTAAAGTGAGAGAGGATTTGGGTGACTGTCCATTAGATGGCGGTATTGACCTATTTATTGATGGATCTTCTCGAGTTGTAGACGGCAGGAGAATGAATGGGTATGCTGTTGTGACTACATCACAGGTGTTAGAGGCAGGGAAATTGCCTTCTAATTTGTCTGTTCAGACCTGTGAAGTTTATGCATTGTTGAGAGCTTTGAATTTATACACAGACTCCAGATATGTACCGTATTTTTCGGAGTATAAGAGGCACCTTTTTTCCTCTAAAAAGAGGCTGAAAATCTGGGTGCATCTTATACATAGAATACAACATTTTTTGCCTCCTGAAACCCCACCCCTTCACCAAAATAGCCACGTGCATACCCTTATGGAGGCTTCCAGAGAGCTCCTTGGGGCTGGGGAGGGCAGAAATGAGCAAAAAACAGGGCGTTTTTGCCCCCCCCCCAGCCACCAACAGCACTCTATAAGCCTCCATAAGGCTATGCATGCAATTTTTTTGACCAAAAACCAGCCCATTTTCACAATAAACTATTGTGAAACTAGTGGAAACTATTGACAGTGATAGAGGTACACATTTTACATCACATGTAGTGAAAAAAGTAATGGAGCAATTGGGAATTGATTGGCAATGCCATATGGCTTTGACACTCAGTTCGTCAGGTCGCGTGGAACGACAGAACTCCACACTTAAAAATACATTAAAGAAATTAATGTTAGAGCTTCATTTGCCTTGGATTAAATGTTTGCCTCTAGCTCTTTTGTGTATAAGGACCAGTTCTAGGAAGGATGTAGGACTTTCTCCTTATGAGATGATGTTTGGGTTGCCTTACACTGGGAGTGTGTGGGGGGGGGGGTGCCAAGAATTGAACTTAAAGATGTTTTCCTTAGAAAATATGTACAAGGACTGTCCCAGTGTTTTTCTCTTTTAAGGTCGAAGGGACTATTGGCACAAACTCCTCCACTTGATTTCCATGTCCATAATTACAGAAGTGGTGACTGGGTCCTGATTAAGTCTTTGAAGGAGAAGAAATTGCAGCCAGTGTGGGAAGGCCCATTCCAAGTACTGTTGACAACTGAGTCAGCCGTGCACACAAGAGAGAAAGCCTGAGTACATTACTCCAGAGTGAAGGGACCGGTGGATGCACATTAAAGATGAACTGTGTCACCAAATACATCTAACCTGCTGAAGCTAACTTTTCGAAGACCAGCATCAGACTAGCTTATGGAACATTGGGTGTGGGAATTGCTTATCTGTCTGGGGGTAATACATTTCTTTATTGTGCTTTTGCTTTTGCTCAGAAAAGAATTGGCAGAGTGGTTGATATCTATGTTGTGTCCAATGAATGTAAGCATTGCCAGCTTTAAGCCAGTCCAGAACCTGGACGTTTAAGGGTAAGGATTTTTGTTTCATACATACCTTAAACAATGGGGAGGTCTAGTTCATTAGGACAATGAGATTCACAGTGATGGTAGTGGTTGCTTTGTTGGATGTTTGTCAGGTAGGGATGAAGCCTGTGTGGGTGTGACCTAGTGTTCCCCTCACATGGCATCAGTTATGCTTTAATTCTGAGCCTGATAATGAATATTCACAAGTGCAAACACAGTTATCACTGATTGAAACCACTGCTGATGCTGCAATATGCATCAGGTCCAATTTTGAGGAAGGTGTACCTTTGGGTAGATATCTAGGGTGCAACCAAACCTATGACATTGTTACCAGACATGCTGTGCTATCACACAAGATGGAAGCCATACATGAGCAATGCACGGAAATGTATGGAAATTATACCCCTTCATATAGAAGATTCAGAATTATTGAGGAAGCTTTGTTTTTTCCTTATGTTGAAATTAAAGCTCCTTCGAAACTTATGTTTTTGTGAGGAGGTCTAGGCCTAACCAGTTTGCCTTATGTGTGGAGGGGAAGATGTGCAATTGGATATGTGAAAGTACTTGCACATAATGAAACCACCACCTTTAAGGCAAAAAAGAAATGTGGTTGGACCCTTAAAGCCTGGAAGTGACAAATCAATAGTGCTTGATCCAAATAAAAGAGAAGGAAATGTTTTTTTTGGATCTAATGCAGGTAGCTTTGAATAGCACATCCTTTTGTGAAAAAGGGGAGACTACAGTTTCCGGTTCCGGTTGAGCAAGATGGAGGTGATGGAAAGCTAGCTGTGCCGAGAGGGAGAATGTCGGCCTGGCTGGCCTTGGGCTTCTCACTAGTGACAGGCCATAAATCTTCTGGCGTGCAGTTTGGCACCTGGACTCTGGTCGCATTTCAATCATGCCGGCTCTCAGCTACGGAGCAGCCTGACATCACAGCCGGCGCCGCCGCTGCCGCCGCTGTGACTTGACTTTTATTAACCTGGTTTCCTGTCGACGGATGGCGCTCGGTTTAACGCAACGACCCGGACCACGTCCCGGCCTTGCCAGCCTTGGGCTGGCTTTGACCAGGGAGGGGCCTGAACATCGTGGCTGCGCTGCCGTTGTCGCCGTCCCACCTCCTACCACCCACTTCCTATGGATTTGCCCTCATGACTCTCCATTCACTAGTTCGTCGTTTCTCCTCCTGTGTTCCTGCTATGGTTTTGTTTATATGGCCCTTTTGGACTGCATTGTTTATCCCGCTAGGCCCTACTGCCATTTTGTCATCTCATCGTCCTACTGCTTCGTGTCCTGATCTCTGCGCCCCGTCGCCATTTCCCCCCTTTCATGTGCCATCCTGTTTGCCGCCCCCTGGCCGTCTGTTCCTGCTAAAGACCGTAGTGACTGGCCAGTGGCTTCCTAGCTCAGATCTCTCGATGCTTGGCTGGAACCACCCCCACCTGCTGGTAGCACAACTAAGATCATGGGCCTGATTACATCTTTTATTATGGTGACATTCTCTCTCTAGACTTCTACTTCCACTGACTAGTCAATGTACTCTGCAGCAGACCTCCTCGCCCTGCGGGAGTCCCCTCTCTCGCAGGTTTGGCCCTCAGCGTTAACGAGGGCCCGCCTCGATGACGAATTTATTAATCTCGAGAGGTGGCAGAAACGGAGATTAAGGGGTTTTTTAGGTTTTTTTAAAATTCGGCTTTTAAGGGGACCCAGGGAGGGGGGAGGGTTATCTGGTAAAAAGGATGTGGGTAAGGGAATCAACCCACCAAGTAATACTTTCAGGTCGGCTTGCGGTCTCGACGGGGAGGCTGTAGGGTCCGATATTGGGAGAGGGGCAATGGTCGATTTAACAGAGGGCTTTTCCATCAGGACGGTCCGGGGTAAGGGCAGATATGGCGGGAGCTGGAGACCATATCAAGTGTCGGGAGTGCGCACCCGCTGTTTGCAAGCGGTTGCGCACTCTGATCTCCAGAGCTCCTCCTGCAACCCAGGTGGTCAGGGATCTCAGAGCCGGGGCCCTAGGCTGATGCTGTGTAATGCCAGGTCCGTGGTCAACAAAGCCCCCCTCATACATGATTTGGTGTCGGAGGGGGAGCCGGACCTGGTGGGTATCACGGAGACCTGGTTGGGCCATGAGGGAGGAGTTCCCTTCGTAGAAATGTGCCCTCCAGGTTACCGGGCATTCCATCAGCCACGGGCCCAGGGGTGGGGTGGGGTGGTGGTGGTTGTTATTAAGGAAAGTCTTGAGCCTAGGGAGACCGCTGTGCCGCAGACAGCCGGTTGTGAGTCCCTCTATGTGAAGTGGGGTCATGGGAGGCAGTTGGGCTTGCTGATAGTGTACCTGGCTCCCTGCTACGTGTCAGCAGCCCTACTCGAGCTCCTCGATGTGATCGCTGAGGTGGCGGTTGGGACCCCCAGGCTTTTAGTCATGGGGGATTTCAACCTGCCATTGGTAGGCGGATCATCTGAGGTAGTCCGGGAGTTCATGGCCTCCATGACGGCCATGGACCTGACCCAAGTAATTCATGACCCCACGCATATCGGGGGACACACACTGGATCTTGTTTTTGCCTCCGGCCAGTGGCTGAGTGCTCTGGGATTAGGGGAATTAGTCATCGAACCCCTGTCATGGTCAGATCACTCTCTCCTCCGGCTCGAATTTCCAACTGCTGCACCCCACCGCGGGGAGGCGGAACCAGAAGAGCTGATGGACCCTGTAAGGTTCCAGACGGAGCTTGGGCCAATCCCTGAATCCCTGGCCCGCGACTCGACTGAGGACCTAGTGGCCTCCTGGAATAGTGCGGCCGCAGGGGCCTTGGATCGGGTCATGCATTTGCGGCCTCTCACTCGGCGCAGAGTTACCTTGGCTCCTTGGTTTTCTGAGGAGCTGAGGGAAATGAAACGCCGGAAGAGAGGCCTAGAGAGCACCTGGAGGTCCACCCGCGCCGAACCTGACCGAACACGGGCAAGGTCGCATTTGCCGACCTACCTTGTGGCAATAAAAGCGGTGAAGCGGGATTATCTCGCCACTCTTATCGCATCCGCAGATAACCGCCCTGCCGCCCTGTTTAGGGTGACCCGCTCCCTCCTTCATCAAAGACCGCGGGAAGCCCCTTTGCAGGGTCGGGCAGAGGAATTTGGATCGTATCTGCAGGATAGAATTGGTCAGATCCGGGGCGAGTTAGCCTCCAATTGGGCTGGTCCAGACGGGGTGACGGAGACAGGCCTTGAGACTATTGTTTGGGCTGAGTTTGACCCAGTGACTCCTGATAGCATGGACAGGATGCTGGGGCGGCTGAATGCCACCACATGTTTATTGGACCCGTGTCCCTCCTGGCTTGTACTGGCCTCCCGGGAGGTTACACGAGGCTGGCTCCAGGAGATTGTTAACGCTTCTCTGAGTGAGGGGCTCTTACCGACCGTCCTGAAAGAGGCGGTGGTGAGGCCCCTCCTCAAGAAGCCTTCCCTGGACCCAGCTGTGTTATCTAATTACCGTCCGGTCTCCAACCTTCACTTTCTAGCGAAGGTTGTTGAGAGTGTGGTGGCAGGACAGTTCCCCCAGCACCTGGAGGAAACTGCCTATCTAGACTCACGCCAGTCCGGCTTCCGACCCGGGTACAGCACCGAGACGGCATTGGTCACATTGGTAGATGATCTCTGGAGGGCCCGGGATAGAGGCTGTTCCTCTATCCTGGTCCTGTTAGATTTCTCAGCGGCTTTCGATACCATTGACCATGGTATCTTATTGCACTGGTTGGGGGGGTTGGGGCTGGGAGGCACCGTATTGCGGTGGTTCTCCTCCTACCTCTCCGACCGGTCGCAATTTGTGTTGACAGGAGGGCAGAGGTCGACCTCAAGGCCACTTACGTGTGGGGTGCCGCAGGGGTCGGTCCTCTCGCCCCTCCTGTTCAACATCTATATGAAGCCACTGGGTGAGATCATCCGTGGTTATGGGGTAGAGTTCCATCTGTACGCTGATGACACCCAGCTGTACATCTCTACCCCTGACCACCCCAACGATGCGGTTGAAGTGATGTCCCGATGTTTGGAGGCCGTGCGAGCCTGGATGGGGACTAATGGGCTCCGACTCAACCCGTCCAAGACCGAGTGGCTGTGGTTTCCGGTGCCGCAACATAGCCAGTTGGCTCCATCTCTGGCTATCGGGGGTGAGACATTGGCTCCTGCAGAAAGGGCACGCAACTTGGGTGTCCTCCTGGACTCTCGGCTTTCCTCTCGGCCGTAGCCAGGGGGGCCTTCTATCAAGTATACCTGATACGCCAGTTGCGCCCCTTTCTGGATCGTGGCGCCTTACGTACAGTCACTCAAGCTCTCGTCACTTCCCGCCTGGACTACTGTAATGCTCTCTACATGGGGCTTCCCTTGAGGTGCACCCGGAGGCTTCAGTTAGTGCAGAATGTGGCAGAGCGGGGGATTTTGGGAGTCTCTAGATACTCCCATATAACACCTCTCCTGCGCGAGCTGCACTGGCTGCCTGTGGCTTTCCGGGTGCGCTTCAAGGTCTTAGTGACCATGTTTAAAGCGCTCCATGGCATAGGACCTGGCTACTTGCAGGACCGCCTCCTGTCACATATTTCCACCCGGCCTGTCCGCTCCCACAGGGTGGGCCTCCTCAGGGTGCCATCCGCCGGACAGTGCCAGCTGGCAGCCCCCAGGGGAAGAGCCTTCTCTGTGGCTGGCCCAGCCCTCTGGAACGACCTGCCCCCCGACCTTCGCACAATCACGGACCTTCGCCTCTTCCGTCGAGCACTTAAAACACACTTCTTCCATGTGGCCGGCCTGACATTGTTATGTTTATTATTGAATTTTTAGCTGGGTTTTTAAATTAAGTTTTAGCACGGGTCAAATTCATTTAATTTAATTTTAAACTTACTTGTTGTCTGTTTATTTATATTTTATTTTTATTCCTGTTCACCGCCCTGAGTCCCATTTGGGAGAGAGGGCGGTATAAAAGTATGAATAAAGTAAAGTAAAGTAAAGTAAGTCTCTGATATAATGACAACCTGTTTTGTGGGAGTACCAGTGCCTGGAAACTTTTTGTTTGCTGAAGCAATAATCACCATAGAACCTAATAATTATAATCTTTCACACATTATCACTCTTTTTGGAAGTCCACATAAGCCCAATAAATGGACTAATCAGAAAAAGCTGATAATAGAGCTGAAAACAGTATTACCTGCCTATGATTGTGTACATTATAAATATCCTGAGAAGAAACAAGGAAAAGTAATCTATGTGCAGGTATCCACTGATCATGCTATTACATGTACTGAAGTGGAAGAAATAGAAGCTGCAGGGCCAGTGTTATATTTACCTCGAAGGTGGTTTTTATTCTATGGCCTGCATGCTTAAGCATATGTACCTTCACATGCCACAGGGGGTCCATGTACTATTGGACACTTAACTACTTATATGGCAGTAGGTCATTTCAATGATATTAATCAGAAAACTGCTTTTTATTATGAAATGATAAATCAAAGTTTGTATCATAAGAATAGGATACCACCTAAGAAGGAAGTACCTCATCTACCTCACATCCACCTCCACATCATCCACATGATACACACGACACTCATCATAAGCATGATACAGATGATATCACAGTAGGGAAAGATCCTGTGGATGTAACTCATGCACATGAACACCCAGTACATGCACATGAAGAAGGGAAAGAATATGAACATGTGGAGCCACCTGTAAAGGGGAAAGAGCCAAATGTTGTTATATATACAGATGCACATCCTGTGAGGTGGGCTATACAACCTTGAATATTACCAGGAACATACAATTAAATGTTTATAGGGGGAAGCAATCTATATTTAGCAATGCATATGATTCCGGATGCAATGATGAAGTCGTAATTTTAGATAAGGTGCAGGCTGCTGTTTTGGGCATAGTGCCATGGCTCGCTACTCAATACAACCACACCCAGCTGGGCCACCTTGCTTGTGCTCTAGCTAAAAGCATCAATGAGACTTCATTGGCAATAGCAGCTCTAGCTGATGAAATGGGGGAGATCACAAAGTCTTTATTGCAGAATCGGGTGGCTATTGATTACATATTGTTACGCTTAGGTCATGGATGCGAGGAATTTGAGGGGCTTTGTTTGTTTTAAGGTGGGAGACTGCTCTCAATTCATTGAAGCTAAGATAAAAGCTTTGCACAATATAACCACACATTTGACTCGTGTTACTGAAAGCTCTGCTTTTAGGAGTGTTTGGAATATTTTGACTTCCTGGTTGCCAGACTTTTCTTGGCTGAAGGAAGCATTTGTGGGAATCATATTAATCATTGTGTTATGCTTAGTCACTTGTATTTGTGTTAGATGTGCTCCTTTATGCTTCAAAAGGGTGGATGATGCTTGACACGTATGTTACAGGAATTTACCTAAATTTATTTTAGGACATTTTATTTCTGTATGTCGCATAATTAATGCCAGCTGGTGTCAACGTTCCAGCGTTGCCATGATGATTATCAGACTGCCCTAACGAACTGAAAATTCTTGACATTCCTGTGGTCGGAAAAGGAATCTCAGGATGACCTGTGACTGCGCATGCATAGATTTACATTTGATGCTAATTGCGGAACGTGATTTATGAAAGGCAGAGGGGAGGGGACATGGGGGGTAAAGTTCAGAAGCCATCAAATAACTTTCATTCTTGGCTACACAGAAGTTCAGCCAAGGCGCTAATCCTAATAAATGGATGTTTCTTCAACTTTATCTTTAGGCCGTGAATTAATTGGGGTTTTCCCTTGGGAGCTTCACAGATAGCCAAGAATGAATGTTATTTTTTCCGGGTTTCCTGAAGACCAGGAAAAGTTCTCCCTTTCAATCTTTGGGCTGCACGGAGAGAAAATTCAGGCAACAAGAGATTGATTACAGCTGAAGGCATGCCTTTCTCAGAAGCAGAAGCAAGAAAAGTTAAGTACTGCTGGAAAATCCCTTGCCCTAGCCCCCAGACACAGGGAAGG
The DNA here is from genome assembly GCA_039707465.1 of Rhabdophis nuchalis. Taxonomy (NCBI): domain Eukaryota; kingdom Metazoa; phylum Chordata; class Lepidosauria; order Squamata; family Natricidae; genus Rhabdophis; species Rhabdophis nuchalis. Next base: position 2,437,015 of record CM077650.1, read on the forward strand.
GTCTCAAGCAAGCTAGCAAGGTAGGACTGGACACAAGCCAGGCTCCCCAAACCCCAGATGGAACCCCTGGAGAGTGCAATAGACCAACAGAGGGAGGTTTTTAAATGGACCACCCTGGCTGATGAGGATCCATCATGCTGCCAAACAGAGGGGGGAGAGATATCTGATCCTGTTGAGGGGAGGCGATGCACAGCCACCCCCCTCCACCCAACAAAAGGAGAAGGAGTCTGAGACTGAAACCAAGGCCCCTCCCACACAACAGGCAACCAGCCCAGAGCAGGAAAACCCCTCCCTCCCTCGAAACTAGAGGAGAGGAAGACGGCCAGCCATATCAGGCACAAGCATACAGAGGCCGACAGGAGGAGGGAAGGGCACTGCTGGTTGAACAGCCCCAGTTCAGAGGGAAATTTGATGGGGGACTCAGACCAGTTAGCCCTATTCCTTGACTCAGCTGAGGCCCACATGGAATGCTATGGACACCTCTAGTCATCCCCCAGAGCCATAGTGAATGCTATTGCAGAGGAACTGGAGGGAGAAGCAAGGGAATGGCTAGCAGCCCTTCACAAGAGGAGAGCCCCCCAACTGCAAGATGTAGAGGATTTCCTATGACTGCTAGAGGCCAGATTTGAGGGGGTGGAGGAGGACCTGTATGCGGAAGATGAGCTCAGCAACCTAAAGCAGAGGGGCCGCCCCATTAAAGAGCAAATCCGCAAATTTAGGAGAGTCATTGGAAGGCTACCCCCTTTACCAGAGCGTCTGTTAGTGTATTTTTTCAGAACAAGTCTGGACCAGCAGATTGCCCACGTAACTGCATACTGCGACATCCCAAATCAACTCTCTGACTGGTTCCGAGTAGCAACGAGAGTCGACAATGGGCTGCACACCAATGACATGAGAAAGCAACCAGGAGCAAAAGAGAGAGGTCAACCTGACCTGAGACCGCCCTGCTGGCAGGGAACCACAGCACCACTGCGGGCCCTGAGACCAGCCCTTCCTCAAGGTCCCCTGAAATGCTACAGATGCGGGGGAATGGGCCATATGGCAGCTGAATGCCCAACCCCAGCCCCAAAACCAGGGTCAGACCCACCGCCCAGGACACAATCAGAACGAGGCCCTAAACGAACCACCAACACGTCCGGGAAAGCCCTCCAAACTGCAGAGGCCCCTTCCTCCTCAAGCAAAAGTGGTGGAATCTCAAGCAACAACAACCAGTCACCTGAATTATATGACAGCGAAGACGAGGGAGAAAATGACCCAATGGTGAGTGAATCAATTCACCCTTTCCTTTTTCCAATACGCCTCACAGCACCAAAAACAGGAAACCAGGGGGATTTTCAAGCGCTAGTAGACTCAGGCTGCACAAGATGCTTGATCAACCTAACCACAGTCCTGAAACTGGGGATCAGAGCAAAAAGACTGGCCCACCCAATCCGGTTCGAATAGGTCGATGGGTCTCTAATGGGAGGAGCCTATGTCACCCACCTAACTGAACCAGTGAGACTAGTATTGGTGGATGACTGGGAAGTAATTCGATTCCGAATAGCCCCCAAGATGACAGACACAGTCATACTGGGACTTTCCTGGCTAGACAAGTGGGGACCGACCATCTGGTGGCAAGGGGGTACCCGCAGACTTAGGATAACACCGGGCCCTCAACCCCTCCCTCACGAGCAAGCAGAAATCCCACCCACATTGGGAACCCCCCAAGAGAGCCCACGAGAACAACTGGCAACCACATCTGACAAAACCCCAGAGGCTGAACTGATTCCAATGGAATACCAGGACCTCGCAGAAATGTTCAGTGAGACAGAATGCGACATTCTGCCCCCCACCGTGAGACAGATTGTGCCATTGAAATCATCCCTGGGGCAAAACTACCCAAACCCAAGCTGTATGCCATGACGCCTCGAGAAATGCAAGAAATGCGCAAATACATAGACAAAAACCTAGCATGAGGGTTCATCGAGCCAGCCAAACCACAGGTTGCAGTGCCAGTCCTCTTCAAAGAGAAAAAAGATGGAACAATGCGTCTGGTTGTGGATTTTCAAGGGATAAATGCCATGTGCGTACACAACCTATACCCGCTCCCCCTCATGAAAGATATGCTATCTCACTTGGCCAAGGGAAAAGTCTTCACCAAATTAGACCTCAGAGAGGCATACTACCAAATACGGATCAGGGAAGGAGATGAGTGGAAAACAGCGTTCAACTGCCCTTTAGGGAGCTTCCAATTCAAAGTGATGCCTTTTGGACTACAGGGAGCCCCAGCAGTATTCATGCAGTTCATAAATGAGGTGCTGCATGAGCACCTCTACAAGGGGGTCCTCGTCTACCTAGATGACATCCTTATTTACACTGAGACCATGGATGACCACATACCCCTGGTCCGCCAAGTACTGGAAAAACTTCTGGCAACCAACCTGTATGTCAAGCTATCAAAATGTGAATTCCACCATGAGCGACTAGACTACCTAGGCTACCGAGTGTCAAATGAAGGAATAGAGATGGACCCAGCCAAAGTGCAAGCCGTCCTAAGCTGGCAACCCCCTTGCACCCGCAGACAGCTACAAAGCTTCCTAGGGTTTGCAAACTTTTACAGGCAATTCATCCCCTCCTTTGCGAAGATTGCCAAACCCCTGACAGACCTCCTGAAGACAGGGAGCCCAGGAACGAAACCTCGTCCGGGACAACCCCTACAGTGGAGCCTAACCTGCGAAGAGGCATTCGAAACACTGAAAGAAATATTTGCAAAGGAGCCGGTACTAAAGCATCCTGACCCCGAGCAACCTTTTGTGATCCAGGCAGACGCCACTGACATGGCAGTAGGAGCGGTGCTACTCCAAAGAAACAACCAAGGAAATGTACAACCCTGTGCCTATACCTCCCGCAAGCTCACAGACACGGAGAGACAATGGGCCGCATGGGAAAAGGAGGCTTTTGCAGTGAGATGGGCACTGCTAACCTGGAGACATCTGTTAGAAGGGAGCCAGAAACCGTTTGAAGTCTGGACCGACCACAAAAATCTGGAAGCTCTCAGGACCCCACGGAAACTATCACCCAAACAAGTCCGATGGGCTCAATATTTCAACCATTTTGACTTCGTACTAAAGCACATTCCAGGGCAGAGGAACTTTCTAACTGACGCCCTCTCCTGCATGCCTCAGTACAAATGCGAATGGGAGCATGTAGTGGACGCCATTATTCCTTCTACTCAAACAGCTGCCCAAGTAACCACCAGGCGGCAACACCGTGACCGGCGGGGCCAACCCACAAGCGACCTAACCACAAGACTCAAAACTGAGCTGCTAGCAGACCCCTGGTTCCAAAACAACCAACACATCTTGACGAAGAGAGATGACCTCGCCTGGAAGGGGACGAAACTCTATGTTCCAGAATCCCTACATATCCTAGTTCTCCAGAGGAGCTACGACGCCAAATTGGCAGGCCATTTTGGGTTCCTAAAGACTTTACACTTAGCCCGGAGGCAATTCTGGTGGCCTGTCATGAAGAAAGATATGGATAGTTACGTGAAAAGTTGCACCATCTGCGCCACAATGAAAAGACAACCAGGAAAACCCCCTGGACTGCTGCAAACATTGGCAGAACCAACGAGGCCATGGGAGTAGATTGCAATGGACTTTATAGTAGAGTTGCCAAAAAGTGGGGGAAACACAGTGGACTGTAATAGACCTGTTCTCCAAGCAGGCACACTTCATACCCTGTAACGGACTACCCTCGGCTCACAAGCTGGCTAAACTCTTTGTGAAGCATATCTACCGACTGCATGGTATACCTCGAAGAATCATCTCAGACAGAGGGGTCCAGTTCACGGCTAAGTTTTGGAGGGAGTTCCTGTGGTCCATTGGGTCATCTCAGGGTCTTAGTTCAGCCTTTCATCCGAGCACTAATGGGGCAGCAGAAAGACTGAACGCCATGATAGAGCAGTACCTGAGGTGCTACATGAACTATCAGCAGTCTAATTGGGCAGACCTTTTATCTTTCGCTGAGGTTGCATACAATAATGCTGTTCACAGCAGCACAGGACTCACGCCGTTCAAAGTAGTGAGCGGCATGGACTTTGTCCCAATGCCTGAGTATCCAAGAGACCCTCCCTCCTCAGTCAGCTTGACTGATTGGATGTCGATGTTGAAAGCAGCTTGGGAAAATGTCAAGAAAGCACTAGCCAAAGCGACACAAACCTACAAGAAACAGGCAGATAAACACCGGGCTCCGCAACGGCCGTTCCGGGTAGGAGAGAAGGTTTACCTCTCCACAAAATACTTGAGACTAAGACTGCCTAGCAAAAAACTCGGGCCGAAATTTGTGGGGCCATTCCCCATAGTAAAGATCATCAACCCAGTCACAGTGATATTGAAACTACCTCGATTGCTGGGGAAGACACACCAATCATTTCATAGCAGTCTTTTGAAACCCGTGATTGGTTCCACTCTGAGACCACTGCCCCGGGCGCCCCCAGGCCCTATGGTCATAGGGGGCCAAACCCATTATGAAGTTCAACGAATTCTTGATTCAAGGTGGCACAGAAGGCAACTCCAATACCTAATCAAGTGGAAGGGTTACCCCTTATCGGAGGCATCGTGGGTGAAACATAGAAACATCCAAGCTGATCGCCTTATATTTTTGTATTTGCCTGATGACGCATTCTGATAATACTCCTGAGATTTCATTTTGTGTATTTAAGGCACACCTGCCTACCTTTTAACCGTTCTCTCCTTCGAGAATCCTATCATGCGCATGGTAGTATTGATAAGAGTTTCTTATCAATAAATAAAGCCTTTTGTTGTTTATAATCTTCTTGTTTAGTTTTTCTTATGTATATAGAAAATATCTGGGATATTTTTCTCACACTTATTTACAACTAAACTCTAGACGAACATATTTCAAATTAGTGCAAAAAGTATTGGGGAAACTGCTAGACGCAAAGCTATATGTAAAATTGTCCAAATGCGAATTCCATTAAAACGCACTAGATTGGAGTCAACCTGAAGTTCTCTAGCTGGACAGATGTGGGGGATGTGAGATCTGAAGAGTCTCACATGAACCCTGTCTGACAAACTGTCTCCAAGATCTGTTTTTGGATCAGAACTCCCGGGGGGGGGGGGGGGAGACGGTGAAGAAGGGGCAGCATATCATCAGACCCAGAGAGAGTGCAACAGGTCCCTCATAGGTCAGAGATTTGCCCTCTGAATCGGAGCCGGGGAAGCAGCATGGCAACATGGCTGCACAAGAGCTGGCTCCAGGCCAAAACAGCTGAACAGGAATGTGCAAAGGTGAGATGAAAGCCTGGTAAGATCTATTAACCCACAGTTATAAATCAGAATTTGGAAAAGGCAAAGAATCTTGAGAGCATAAATAATATTGATGGACAGATCAGGATTTTTGTTAAAAGAAAGAAGGGGGGAAATGGAGGGTTGAATCACTAGCCCCAAAGAGAGCCATTTGCTTGAAATAATTTGGACAGAAAGGAAAATGAAGAGAAGTGACAAACCCACTTAAACACAACCCACTTAAACACAAACTCTAAATTTGGTTTTGGACTAGAAAAGATTATGTTTTTAAAGGATTCTAGGACTGTGAAGATTTGCTTCATCTGAGTGTCTTTTAACTAACATATCTTAAGCAACTCCAATTAATGAGAATTGGAATGCAACAAGGGAGAAAGATCAAGAAAAAGAGATCAAGAGAAAGATTAAAAGCTACTACGCCGGCCTGGCGTAGTAGCTTTTAATTGGTTTAATTGGTTTTATTTAAGAGTTTTTATCTGGATGTTAGAACGGCCCCCAATTTAATATTATTTTAAAGTATTTTATGTATCGATGTCTTTTGTATGTTTTTATTGATGCCTGTTCACTGCCCTGAGTCCCGCAAGGGAGAAGGGCGGTATACACATTTAATAATAAACATAAACATAAAACATAAGAAAAAAGCACCATCTCCTTACTGACAACTGATAACCTAATCTTGCCTGTGTGGGAAATTTTAATTAACCAACTGCCATAAATCAGAACTGGGAAAAGCAGGAGGGAAGAGAAACATGCCCAAATTTGGCTGTATGCAAGTTTGTTCCAATTAATATATTTTGAGCAATTATAATAAATAATAATAATAATAAATTTTAATTTGTAAACCGCTCCCTCTCCCCATAGGGACTCGGGGCGGTGCACAGGAAGAATAAAAACAACAAATATACAAACATATTTAAAAACAAATTAAACCTATGCCTGTGCTAAAAATCCCCATTAAACTAAGCTAAGCTAAAATAACATTCCCAATAAATTAATAAACCCCATAGACAGAGAGACTACCCTAGGCCGGCCAGACAGAAAAAGTGTGTTTTTAATTTTAGACGGAAGGAGCGGAGGTCTGTGGTCGTTCTAATGTCGGGGGAAAGGTCGTTCCAGAGGGCTGGGCCCTTCCCCTGGGCGCCGCCCGCTGACAAAGTCTAGTGGACGGCACCCGGAGAAGTCCCTCTCTGTGGGAGCGAATCGGCCGTGAGGATGTATGAGGCAGGATCCGATCCCGCAGATAGCTAGGTCCCGAGCCATGGAGCGCTTTAAAGATGATGACTAACACCTTATAACCAATGAGAAGCAGAAAGTACCAAGGAAAAATAATAACAAAATCAAGAACTGGGGAAATACGAAGTCTTTTTTTTTCTTTTTTTGTCTGCAAAAGATCAAGATGGCTCCAGCTTCTCTTACATTTTCATAGTAGTTGAATTAACTAAATTCCTGCCCCATACATCCCTTTGACCGATCCTCTCCCACAGAGAGGGCCTTCTCCGGGTACCGTCGGCCAGGCAATGCCGGTTGGCGATGCCCAGGGGAAGGGCCTTCTCTGTGGCGGGCCCAGCCCTCTGGAACGACCTACCCCCCGATCTACGCACCACCTCGGACCTCCGCCTCTTCCGCCAGCGTCTTAAAACGTATTTATTCCAACAAGCCGGCCTAGCATAACCCCCCCGTTTCTGACTTTTATTTGTATAAATTTTAAATTCTTAAGGTTTTATAAGGGTTTTAGCACGGGATATAATTTAATAGTTTTTTAATGTATTTTTGTAATTTTGTATGGTTTTTTTAATATTGCCTGTGCGCCGCCCTGGGTCCTTGCAAGGAGAAGGGTGGGGTATAAATTTGAAAAATAAAATAAATAAAAAAAATAAATAATAAATTTAAGGTGGACCAGAATTTCGAAATAAGATTGGTATAACTAACTGCAATTTTGGAACTGGACATTAAGGAAGAACAAAAGACCAAGATGGCTCCCATCACCCTTCCCCACAGCAGCTGAAGTAGATAAATTTAAGGTGGACCAGAACTCTGAAATAAGAATTGTATAACTAACTGTAACTTTGGGACTGGACATTATGGAAAGGTGGGAATTTGAAGAACAATGTAAAATTATAAAAAATATGCATAAATAATTAAAATCAAGCCTAAATAGAATTCTGAATTCAGAGAAGCATGTATTTAAGGAAGAAGGGAAGGAAGTAGGGGAGAGAGACAATGAATGGGTAGAAACGGTGGGAAATAAAAAGCAGTCAAAAACTCCATAGGGCTTGGCAGTGGTATAGGGAAAATTGTAAAGGGGGATCTGTCCCAACAAAAGGGAATAAAAAGCAGACAAAAGATGCTTTGGAGGTTGACAGTGGCATAAGGAAAATTGAAATAGTAGGTTATGCCCCAATAAGGGAAATATAAAAGATCTTTTTGACAGAGGCTTGGGGAAAATTGAAGAGGGTGGACATGTCAAAACAAAGAAAAGGAAGAAGGCAGGAATAGAGAAGTGGGACAAAAGACTTACTAGGAAAAAAAATCAGACAACTAGAAATTGTTATATGGAAAAATATAAAGCTAAGATAGGGGGTTTATTCCTAAATATGACAATAAAATGGAGTTGCCAACTGACTGAATATGATAACGGAAAGATAATTAAATAAAGGTTAAAATATATGGAATATGGACAAATTTGAAACTGATATGGGGAGATTGTAAAGCAGAGGTTTGTGATTCACTTTTATACATGATAATAAAACTGAGTTGCTAATTGATTGAATATGACAATAGAAGGACAATTAAGCATGGGTTAAAATATATGAAACATGGACACATATAGAACTTTTAAGATGATGAACAAAGTGAGATGTGTACCGCTTGTTATTCTATATAGTAGATTAAGGGAATTGGAATGAACATTGAACAGTAAGGATTGCCATTTATAGACAATTAAGGGTAATCTAATCCAAGATATGGAAAAATGGAGAGGGAACAGGAAATATACTTACAATCACTGTTCCCTCTAAGGAGCGCTGCTGCATGGGTGCGCATGTGGCAAGTAAACACAGTGCAGCAGTTTCCCACTGCCGCACAGTGTCGTTTGCCAGACACGGACTGCAGTCTCTGCACTCTGCAGAACAGCCAACGAAACCCCCTCCAGCTAAACAGGAGTCCTCCTCCTCCTCCCCCACTCCCCTCCCAAAGAAACGGGTGCCTGGGGGAACTGGAAGAGGGTAGGGAAGAAGGTGAGGAGGAAACAGGAGAAGAAAAAGTGGGACTCTGACGATCGGACGGCGACTCAACACCCAAGCGCGAGCATGAGCAAGCATGAAGGTCTGATTACTGTATGAATGTGAGTGTGTGTCCCCAATGCCCTGAGTTATTGATAAGTGAAGGGATCCAGAGACCTGCGATTGCCTTATATCCCCCCTCTTCCTTCTAGGTCATTCTTTGAAGGGAAGCAGGAAAGGGGAGAAGTGTGTCTGCTCATTTTAACCATGAGTGCATGTGTGAGATGCCCCAGTGATACCTGTGAATGCCTCTGTGCATCTGCCCCCCCCCTTTTTTTCTCCCTCCTTTCTTCTAGGTCATTAAAAGCGGCTGTGGGTTTTTCTGCTCACTGTGACCATTTTGTTTTCTCTCTTCTGAGAAATTTGGGGTAAATGAGTGACCTGCTCCTGCGCCTTTACCTTTCACTGTTGTGATCTTTTTCATCTGCATATAAAAGCTATGCAGTTACATTTCCTTTTCTGCTCTGAAGATAATTTTGATTTTTTTTCTTCTAGAAATTTTTGAGGTTTAAAATGCTTAATTACACCTACCAAAAGAAATGATTTTGGAGATATTTTGCTTACATTTGTAAATGTTTTAACATACTGAATGAGAATTTGCTTCCATCTGAATGGAATCTGATATTTTGGAGTGTTGACTCAAAGTACCTTTTTTATGATTGCTAGTTTTATTTTTATTTTTTTTAAGCTGTTTGTCTTCCCTCTCTTTTATGCCTGAGTGCATTTTTAAATGCTTATGAGTCAAGGTGCTCGGCCTTCTGATATTTTGTTTGCAACACAAGTTGTTTTCCTTTTTGGAAATGTACTCATTTTACTGCAAGTGTTTCAATCATAGAGGCAGTGGGAAGGTCATGTTCCATGAAATTTATATCATCTGCCTTCTGAAATAATGTTTGGATTTCCACGCTTGGATAGAATAGTCAAAAATTCCACAACATGAGACTAAAGATCTGTCTGTAAAGAACTGTATACTTGGCCTCTCCTCTTCTTTACCTCAGAAACAAAGGACTGATAGCTCAAACCATAACTCTCAGACTTGCTGCTGGTGATTGCCTCCTGATAAAACCTGACAGGAAAAACGTAGCCAAGCCTGGGACAGACTCTACCAAGTTTGATTGACCACTCTTACTAGCAAGCCAAGCTAATGCCATCCGGCAGACATTAAAAAAAAAGGTGATCCTGAGATGAAGAAGTAAAGACCAAAAGACTCTTTTCAATTCCTAGAAGACAGCTGTAAAGACTAGGGGAGGGTGGAAATTGATTGTAAAGTTTTCTTTCTTTGCTTCCTTCACAGAAATTCATTGTAAGGTTTTCTTTCTGGTCTCATTTATATTGTAATCAGTTTGAATTGTATTAATGTAAGAATTGTATTTGAGAATGGCTAGCACAGCAAGTTCCGAACACCTTAGATGTCTGTCTAGTGGGAGGGAAATTTGTCAAAAAATGTCTATTTTCTGTATTGTGTACACACACACACACAGAGAGAGAGAGAGAGAGAGAGAGAGAGAGAGAGAGACTCCATTTAGAATTAGATTGAAACTATCTCGATTTACCTCAACACAAAGCTTCTCTAGAATGATTTTGCCCTGCCAGGAAAGCCTAAGCAGGGATATCTGCTTAGGGGGAGGGTCAATTCCCCTCAGGCAATTCCCCCACTTGAAGAAGAGCAGAAAGGATCTCCAAAACCCAAACCCTGACTGATTCGCAAATGATGTTGCCCAGTAAAGCAGGATATGTGGCACTGGTGGTCTCATGAGTAGGAGTCCCAGGGCTCATTGTGTGTAATTAAAAGAAAATATATGGATTGGCTTGGATTGCACATTTGCTAAACTCAATTTGGCCTCACTAAAATAAGAGCTAGGGCAGGTTCAAGAACCATCCCTTGGAAATGGGCAGCCTGTAGTCAGTTAAAGGCAAAACCATGGCTGTGAAGTGTGGAAAGTTATCACCCATCCCTCTCCCAGAAAAATGAAATACCCTAGGAAATATTGAAAAGGCAGAATATTACATTTCCCTGGATGTGAAAAGGAAGAAACATGTTTTGTCTCCTGCAGCCTCCTGCCCCCACCCCCTTTGTCAATGGGCCATTAAGCAGCTTGAGCTAGTCCACTTTACATAATAAAGAGTTATCCTCTTCAACTCCAGAGTCATGGGATTAAGGTAGGACTGGCCTTACCAAACCTGGACTCAGCCCATGGGAGCCTGGCAACCAATCAGAGTACAGTTCTTACACAGAAACAAGAAACAGATAGGTGGGGCCAAACAGTTGATAAAGCCCTGCAAGCCCCTTGCTCAGCCCCTCTCTTCCTGTCCACCAACATTGAAGCATGTGAGCACCTTTTCTGTTCAGGACTCCAGCCATGTGGTCCTGTCCATCATTAAACCATCTTCCCAAGCAGCCTCCATGTCTCCAGTGTCTTCTTCCCCACTTGGAGCTGAACCCAGAAGGACATTCCTTTTAACAACAGCAAACGAAAAGAAGTAATTCACCCGATAATTCCACCTAGTCCCCAGGAGGCGGCTCAGGCGATCACTTGGGCACAAGCCTACCCATGAGAGATCAAAGACAAATCAGAAATGACCAAAAAATTACAAAACAGATTAAACACAGACACTTGGTATCAGAAAAATAAAACCCTGTTAACTGTTAGAGATGGCATAGATTGGAAAGGGTCCAAGTTATATGTTCCCAAAACCTTATGCCTCCATGTACTTCAGAAAAGCCATGATTCAAAACAGGGAGGACAGTTTGGTTATTTAAAAACCCTACACATGGCCAGAAGGCAGTTTTGGTGGCCAAAGATGAAACATGACATTGAGGACTATGTAAACAGTTGTGCCACTTGTGCTACCATGAAGATCAGACCAGGAAAGCCTCCAGGACTTTTGCAATCTGTGGCAAACCCATCCTGACCCTGGGAGGAAATAAGAATGGATTTTATAGTAGACCTGCCAGAGAGTGAGGGAAATGCAGTCATCTGGACCTCAGTAGATTTATTCTCCAAACAAACTAATTTTGTCATGTGTTCAGAACTTCCATCATCCAGGAAATTATCCAAGGTGTTTGTTAAACATATCTATCAATTACATGGGGTACCTCACAGGATAATGTCAGATAGAGGGGTTCAGTTCACTGCAATGTTCTGGAGGGAATTTATAAAAGCTATTGGGTCATCTAAAGGATTAAGCTCAGCTTTTCATCCAAGCGCTAATGAATCAGTGGAAAGTTAGGGCACAATGATTAGGCAATATTTAAGATGTTATGTGAATTGACAACAGTCCAACTGGGCTGATTTATTACCTTTTGCTGAGGTTACATGCAATGCAATGCCACGCCACGCCATGCCACGCCACACCACGCCACGCCACGCCACGCCACGCCACGCCACGCCACACCTTTTGGAGGCAATTTCTGTTCCACTGATTAATTGTTCTAACTGTCAGGAAATTTCTCCTCAATTCTAAGTGCTATTGTATATTGTAAATCCTAGGATTTTGTTTGAGATAAGTCTGGTTGAACTGTTGCAACATGGCACTCACAAGTTCCTGTTTACGGAACAAAGGATAAGAAGCCTCCACTTCTCCGGATGCTAAGTTTCTGTTTACGGAACAAGGATAAGATAAGTTTCCATTTCTCCGAATGCTAACACCCAAAGAGACATGTGAAGCACCTAAAGGATGTAACCATATAAGGTATTAGGATGTAACCATATAAGGTATTAGGATGTAACCATATTAGGTAACAATGTATATGATTGGACCACGTAGTTGCTTCCTTGTATGAGCCTAATAAAAGAGGTTGCAGGGCAGTGCTCGAGGCTTCCTGAGGTTCCCCGGGGAACAAAGAGCTTGCTCGCAAATCTCCTGCAAATACCACCACGTGTCGTTGCCTTCTTCCTCGGAGCCCGCTCGGCCTCTGGCTGAGCGCACCCCGGTCCAGGGGCCCCGCAGACCTGCTATTCACCAATAATTACATCTGGTGACCACGACGTGGACCTTGTCTAAGATCGCGTCGCCTTGACTCCCATCTTACCCACCTCGGCGGAGGCTTTTTTTGTAAGTATGGGCTCCTCACTTTCTCGAGTTTCGTCAGTTCATAGGGACGAACTCCTCTTTCTAGTCAAGAAGGCTAATTGTTTGCAAAAAGTCAACGGCACCACTGTTTATCCTCTTTCTAGGAAAGACCTTTCTGCCTTTCTCCAATATGTTTCTTTACACTGTCCTGCCTATCCTCTTGAAGGTTCTCTTCGCCTTTCCACTTGGCAGCGCCTGGGCAAATATCTCCACCAACACCCTCGCGCTCCTCCTCAAATTCTCTCCACGTGGCGCGCCATGATGGCCGCCCTCAATACTCTCTTTCCTTCTTCTACTTCTCCATCGGAACCTTCCGAGGACAAATCCCTTTATCCCATCACTGCTGAACCCCCTCTTCAGGAACCTTCCGAGGCTCACATTCCTCCTCCCCCTCCATATGCTCCCCCTCCTCCTATTCCCTCCCCTCCTCCTCCTCCTCCTCCCCCTGAACCCCTCGACACTCCACCCCCAATTTTGAACTCCTTTCAGCACGCCCTTGCTTCTGGTCGTGTTTCCGCTGAAGAACTCTCTTGCTTTCCTATGGTAAAAAAGGTATACCACCTTTTTTTAAGGAAAACAGAACGTAACTCTCTGCTCCTTTAACACCAGAGCAATCTTACAACTCTTCACACTCCTTTATATTACTAAGTGGGCAATTAAGCTAACAAAGAAGGGAAAAGCTAACAGACTTTTTGAGTTAGGAAGGATGCAGATTGAGTTAGGATATATGATTTAAGTTTTACCATATGTTAGGTTATATGATTTAAGGTTTAACTTGAAGTTTAGAATAATTTAGACTAGTTTGAGTAATTAGTATGCAAAGAATAAAGGCTTTTTATGGCCTTGTATGAATGTTTTAATTTGTGTTTTGACTGAGATTAGTTAGAAAGAATTGCATTGTGTCTGTTGGAATGAATGTGAAACTTTTGATTGTAAGGGTGTGGTCAGAACTGCTGCCCCCCCTTAATGACACACACACTGCTAAAACAAGCAGAATTTTTTGCCGGCAGCATTTTTTTGCCCACGAATTCTTTTGCCCGCTTCTCCCCCCTCTTGCCTGCATCTCTCTGAGTGCGGAGAGAGGCAGGGGGAAAGAGGGAGGGGGGTGAAATCACACAGGCCAAACACACACACACACACACACACATACACACACTCACTCACATCTTAAAGGGGAATGAAAGAAAGGAAATAGTACGTGAAAGAGGGAGAGAGGAAGTAGAAAAGAGAGAACGTAAAAGAAAGTGAGTACAGAGAAAGACAGAGTGAAAGAGAGAGAGGAAAGAGAGAGAAACAGAAAGACAAAGAAAGTAAGAGAAAGAAAAGTAAAAGTAAAGAGAAAGTTAGACAGAGAGAAAGAGAGGGAAAGAGAATAAGAGATAGAAGCAGAAAGCAGAAAGAAAGGGATTTTTAAGAAGCAGAAAGAAAGGGATTTTTAAGTGAGTTTCACAACATACAAATAACCCCATTTTATTAACTGTAAAATAATTATTTTTCAGTTTTGCCAACAATCTTGGAATTTCTTTTGAACATTTTTTGAGTTTTATTTTTATCCATACGCAGGAATGATTTTTTGCTATTTTGCCTGCATTTTGAAAAATTTTACCACTTAATGAGTTACCTAGATTCCATAACAATGAAGCTGGTTTTTCCCACATTTCGTTTTTTGATGTCAGATTTGTTTGTTTCTGACATCTGCCTTTGGAAAATTTCCTTCCATCTAAATTGTTTTTTGAATTTTTGGGTGTTGATTCCAAGTTTTTTGAATTTTGTACCGTTATTTTTTGCTTTGCCTGTCATAATTTTTCCACATTTAAATTTTACTTCTAGAGGAGTATTGGCTTTACTTAATTCTCCGCTTATACAAACAAAGGGGGAACTGCTTGCCATTATGATTTTGCTCCCAGAAGCCTATTCACCTCACACCCCACAGTGGATTTTTACAACCAAAGGGTCTTCGCTAAAAGGTGAATCAATTGATTTCTCAAAAATATGACATGATATAAAAGATTGTTTTTTCTCCATTCCTTTGTATCCAAAGGGTCTTGTCCTGCTTGTAGCAAACAAACGCATTCTATTCCCATGGGAGTCAATCCCAGAGGAACAGAATGTAATCAAATTTGGCAAATGGATGTTACCCAATATGCTTCCTTTTCCCCATGGAAGTACATTCATGTATCCTGGGTTCATCATCGCCACCCCTCAAAGGGGTGAGACTATAAAGCATGTCCTCAATCATTGTATTCGCTCTTTTGCTTCGTTGGGATGCCCAAATGATTAAAAACGGACAACGGGCCCGACTAGCATTTTGGCCTTTTGTCAGAATTGGGGAATAATCAGATATTCAGATACCAGGGGAAAAGGACCCCCCCAGCCTCCCAGCAGTGCAAAACACATTAAACCTTTGTCTTTATGTCTTAAACTTTCTTAACCTCACCGGAAACCCCCCCACGTCCGCCCTTACCATGTGCCAACTAAGCCTGACGGTCGCACTACTGATGTTGTTGCTCACCCTTCAACCAACACAGCCTCATTACCGGTCTGACGATTCGCGACCAGCACCCACATCAGACGAACTACGAGCCCAGCAGCTGACCTCACCCCTGCCCAAGTTCAACAGCACTGTTATAATATACCAAGCAGATGAGAAATATCTTCACAAAGACTACCAGCGAAAACGCAGGAATGCGCTACGCCAGACACCAAACCACAATCGTTCATATAAAGTTTGCTGGACCATCAAAGATGCCTGGGGAGTGGAGATGAATAAGACCTGTAAAATTTCCCAGATAGGAGCATATTACCCCCCTTTGTATTTTGATTTTGGAGAAGTATACCATGGTGTCTCATCTATGAAACACGATTCATCCTTCCAACCCACACCGGGTTTTTTTAAAAACTCATAAGATCTACGCCTGCCCTGGATATATTACCAACGCTGACCATGTTCATCAGTGCGGGGGGGGAGAGAATGGAGCGGGGATGGGGACGATGGCGGGACCTTTTCTATTCGCTTGACCATCACTGTTCCTACAATTCAGATAGGCCCCAACCAAGCCCAGCATTCCACGTTCCTTTCCCCCCTGGCACACCGCCCCAACCCTCTGATGTCATTAATCAATTCTTCTTATTTCTTGTTTGCTGCGGCGCTCAATGATACCTCCAAAACAGAACATTGCTGGTTGTGCCTTTCTAGTGTACCCCCATTTTATGAAGCTACTGCCTCCATTGAACCCATTGGGAACAAGTCCCAGGACACCAATTGCAGGTGGCAGAACTCCTCCATCACAATTTCATCAATTACAGGTCAGGGATGTTGTTTGGGGAATGTACCATCCAATTATGGCCAATACTGTGTTAACTCATCCAACCATCATCATTGTCAAATCTGGCTACCTGATTCACGATCTGGCCTAAATACAGGAGGGGGGGGGGATATAGCCAGGTTTTCACCACTAGCGGGGGAAATATCTCCAAAAGACTTAAAGGCCAATTTTTTCTTCCTGGTAACAACTCCATTTGGGCATGCTCCACGGGCGCTACAGCCTGCGTCCACGGTGACACACTTATTCGTAATAAGGCATTTTGTGTTCAAGTACAACTGATTCCCAAAATAACGTACTACCAACAAAATGACTTCCTTAACATGCTCGAACCTCCTGAGTATCCACTGCGTCAAAAAAGGGAAGCAGTGCTCTCTGGTTCCGGCTCCAGCGGCGACGAGCGAGCCTAGCGCTCGCTCGCAGTTTTGTTGCTTTTTCTGCCCCCCCACGGGGGCGAGACGCCCCTTTTTTGGGGGTCTCCCGTAGGGCCGGCTCGGCAGGGACGCCCCCCCTCACGGCGGTGGGGGAGGCGACCCTTTTGCCGCGGCCTAGGTGAAGGAGAACATGCTGCGGGGGGTTCTCCCTTCGCCTAAGGACGACGGCGCCATTCACATCTATGTAGAGGGCTGAACGTCGATGTCGGAAGGCTTCCCGAGGCTTCAGCTGCAAGGGGAGAGTGAGTGTTCAAAAACTTTTTTTTCTACTGTCAGCCGGGCTGAAAGGACTGGGAGGGGGGTGTTTGTTTTTTAAAAAAAAAAACCCTCGGATCTAAGCGGCACTTGGAAATGGTTCCTCGCGGTGAGGAGCGGAAATTTTCAATCCTGACTGTTTGCGTTAAGGGAAAGTGGATTGCGGCTTGCTTGCAACAATGTTTCTAGGTCTGGCTGATACAATTTCTCTCACTACTCTCTCCTGCGGGCTCTGAGCTGGGCGGTGGAAAATGGCCTCTCTTTGTTCCTGATTGACTATTTTGTTTATGCAAAATTTCCAGTGTCTCTTTGCAATTTAGACTATCTCTGGTTTTTAATGAAGAAATTTTTTCTTTTGGATTTGTGATTTCTTTTCTGGAGTACCTTCGCTATTACATCTATTGAGTTGGAAAACTGTCTCTCTCTTGGTTCCTGTATTTTACAACGTTACAACCTTGATCAGAACTTTTGGCTCCCGGTTAGTCTCACCAACCCCACCCTGAAAACGCCATTTTGGTGGCATTGATTTTAACAGTTAATCATGGCTCAAGAAACAGCACTGACAAGTTTAGAACAACGGATGGCTTCTCTTGAAACTGTTATACAAACTTTGGTACAAGAGATTCAAGCCCAGAGGGCAGAAAACATCAATTTCAAGAAGGAGCTATTGGACACACGGAAGCAAGTGCTGGAAAACACACAGAAGACTGAAGAATTGGAAGGGGGGTTGGCGGGGGTTAAGGGAGAGATTAAAAATGTTACTAAAGAGGTTGGGGAAACAAATGGGCATGTGTCTAGGATTGATATGGAAAGAATGACATATTTTTTGAGATTTCAGAACGTTCTTGAGGAATCTGGTGAATGCCTCCCTGATCTTATGAGCACAATTTTAGCAGACTATTTACAAAAATCTAAGGATGAGATCAGGGGGGACATTGACCTAGCCTACAGAATTAACTCAGCATATGCCAGGATAAATGAAGTGCCTAGAGAGATACATGTGAAATTTGTTAGAAGGTCAACCAGAGAGGAAATCCTGAAAGTGCAGAGAGGTAGTCCATTAATCTACCAACAAAAAGAGGTTGCTATCTTGAAGCAGATCCCTAGAAAGATTCGAGAAGCAAGGAGGAAATTTTCCTTCTTGTCTAAAATTTTATTTGATCATGGGATTTGGTTCAAGTGGGTGACACCTGAAGGGATGCTGGTGTTCTGGGAAGGAGGAAGAGTGAGGATTAAAACAGTTGCTGAGGCGGAAGCCTTTCTTAAAAAACATTCCTCTATCCTGGGGGAAGATCCAGGGGGGACGGAGGGGGCCACGGCCCCGCCTACTGGGGGCCTGGAAGGAGAAAAAGAAGATTCAATTGCCAAGAGACTTAGATCAAAAAAATAACTTTGCCTTGACTTTTCTTTTTGAACAATTCTGCATAATATTTGTATTTGGATTTTTTGTAAAGGACTGACAGTATTGAATTGAGAATTTAGATATATGTACACGCTTTCACTTTGTAGTTTGATGAAAAATGTTTTTCTTTTTATTGTTATTAATGTATTTTGAGGTCCCGGAAGAGCCGACGACCTCGACGTGAATGCTTTCAAAATTTCTTTGTATCCCTTACCCTATCCTACAGAAAAAATGCAAAACCAATAAAACTTTTTCAATATAAAAAAAAAAAAAAAGGGAAGCAGTTACGGCTCTTACGCTTTCCATGTTACTAGGACTGGGTGCAGCGGGGGCCGCCTCCGGGGTGGCGGCCATTGTAACAGGACAGCAGGAAGTAGCCCGGTTAAGCAAAGAAATAGATGAGGACCTAAAAAACATCGAGACCTCAATTACCGCCCTACAAGAATCCCTTACATCTTTAGCGGAAGTCACCCTGCAGAATAGAAGAGGGTTAGATTTGCTGTTTTTCAGCAAGGGAGGGCTATGCGTGACCTTAAAAGAAGAGTGTTGCTTTTATACTGATAAAACCGGAATAGTAAAAGACTCTATGGTAGAACTTAGAAAAAGGCTGAAAGACCGAGAGCATGCCAGACAACAACAAATGTCATGGTTTCAAAGTATGTTCAATTTTTCTCCTTGGCTTACAACACTATTATCTGCTATGTTAGGACCTGTTATTATGATATTATTGTTATGTACCCTTGGCCCATGTGTTGGAACAAAATTGTTGCGATTTTTGGAATCACGCTTGAACTCCTTGGGAAATGAACTGACGGAAACAAAGAACGAGGTTATGCTATTAAACTCACATATCAGACCTAGTGAAAAAATGCCATTAATGCACTTCTCGGACTTAGACATAAATTCGGCCTCGGATAACGAAGGTATGTACCCAGCAGATAGAGGGCATCCGAAGGGAGGCCCTACATCCAATGGAAGCATGACCTCAGTTATCAGCTCTGAATAACCACAAGGTTTAGGAGCGTTCCAAAAAACAAAAACAGAGGAGATGTTGCAACATGGCACTCACAAGTTCCTGTTTACGGAACAAAGGATAAGAAGCGTTGTGTTCAGAACTTCCATCATCCAGGAAATTATCCAAGGTGTTTGTTAAACATATCTATCAATTACATGGGGTACCTCACAGGATAATGTCAGATAGAGGGGTTCAGTTCACTGCAATGTTCTGGAGGGAATTTATAAAAGCTATTGGGTCATCTAAAGGATTAAGCTCAGCTTTTCATCCAAGCGCTAATGAATCAGTGGAAAGTTAGGGCACAATGATTAGGCAATATTTAAGATGTTATGTGAATTGACAACAGTCCAACTGGGCTGATTTATTACCTTTTGCTGAGGTTACATGCAATGCAATGCCACGCCACGCCATGCCACGCCACACCACGCCACGCCACGCCACGCCACGCCACGCCACGCCACACCTTTTGGAGGCAATTTCTGTTCCACTGATTAATTGTTCTAACTGTCAGGAAATTTCTCCTCAATTCTAAGTGCTATTGTATATTGTAAATCCTAGGATTTTGTTTGAGATAAGTCTGGTTGAACTGTTGCAACATGGCACTCACAAGTTCCTGTTTACGGAACAAAGGATAAGAAGCCTCCACTTCTCCGGATGCTAAGTTTCTGTTTACGGAACAAGGATAAGATAAGTTTCCATTTCTCCGAATGCTAACACCCAAAGAGACATGTGAAGCACCTAAAGGATGTAACCATATAAGGTATTAGGATGTAACCATATAAGGTATTAGGATGTAACCATATTAGGTAACAATGTATATGATTGGACCACGTAGTTGCTTCCTTGTATGAGCCTAATAAAAGAGGTTGCAGGGCAGTGCTCGAGGCTTCCTGAGGTTCCCCGGGGAACAAAGAGCTTGCTCGCAAATCTCCTGCAAATACCACCACGTGTCGTTGCCTTCTTCCTCGGAGCCCGCTCGGCCTCTGGCTGAGCGCACCCCGGTCCAGGGGCCCCGCAGACCTGCTATTCACCAATAATTACATCTGGTGACCACGACGTGGACCTTGTCTAAGATCGCGTCGCCTTGACTCCCATCTTACCCACCTCGGCGGAGGCTTTTTTTGTAAGTATGGGCTCCTCACTTTCTCGAGTTTCGTCAGTTCATAGGGACGAACTCCTCTTTCTAGTCAAGAAGGCTAATTGTTTGCAAAAAGTCAACGGCACCACTGTTTATCCTCTTTCTAGGAAAGACCTTTCTGCCTTTCTCCAATATGTTTCTTTACACTGTCCTGCCTATCCTCTTGAAGGTTCTCTTCGCCTTTCCACTTGGCAGCGCCTGGGCAAATATCTCCACCAACACCCTCGCGCTCCTCCTCAAATTCTCTCCACGTGGCGCGCCATGATGGCCGCCCTCAATACTCTCTTTCCTTCTTCTACTTCTCCATCGGAACCTTCCGAGGACAAATCCCTTTATCCCATCACTGCTGAACCCCCTCTTCAGGAACCTTCCGAGGCTCACATTCCTCCTCCCCCTCCATATGCTCCCCCTCCTCCTATTCCCTCCCCTCCTCCTCCTCCTCCTCCCCCTGAACCCCTCGACACTCCACCCCCAATTTTGAACTCCTTTCAGCACGCCCTTGCTTCTGGTCGTGTTTCCGCTGAAGAACTCTCTTGCTTTCCTATGGTAAAAAAGGTATACCACCTTTTTTTAAGGAAAACAGAACGTAACTCTCTGCTCCTTTAACACCAGAGCAATCTTACAACTCTTCACACTCCTTTATATTACTAAGTGGGCAATTAAGCTAACAAAGAAGGGAAAAGCTAACAGACTTTTTGAGTTAGGAAGGATGCAGATTGAGTTAGGATATATGATTTAAGTTTTACCATATGTTAGGTTATATGATTTAAGGTTTAACTTGAAGTTTAGAATAATTTAGACTAGTTTGAGTAATTAGTATGCAAAGAATAAAGGCTTTTTATGGCCTTGTATGAATGTTTTAATTTGTGTTTTGACTGAGATTAGTTAGAAAGAATTGCATTGTGTCTGTTGGAATGAATGTGAAACTTTTGATTGTAAGGGTGTGGTCAGAACTGCTGCCCCCCCTTAATGACACACACACTGCTAAAACAAGCAGAATTTTTTGCCGGCAGCATTTTTTTGCCCACGAATTCTTTTGCCCGCTTCTCCCCCCTCTTGCCTGCATCTCTCTGAGTGCGGAGAGAGGCAGGGGGAAAGAGGGAGGGGGGTGAAATCACACAGGCCAAACACACACACACACACACACACATACACACACTCACTCACATCTTAAAGGGGAATGAAAGAAAGGAAATAGTACGTGAAAGAGGGAGAGAGGAAGTAGAAAAGAGAGAACGTAAAAGAAAGTGAGTACAGAGAAAGACAGAGTGAAAGAGAGAGAGGAAAGAGAGAGAAACAGAAAGACAAAGAAAGTAAGAGAAAGAAAAGTAAAAGTAAAGAGAAAGTTAGACAGAGAGAAAGAGAGGGAAAGAGAATAAGAGATAGAAGCAGAAAGCAGAAAGAAAGGGATTTTTAAGAAGCAGAAAGAAAGGGATTTTTAAGTGAGTTTCACAACATACAAATAACCCCATTTTATTAACTGTAAAATAATTATTTTTCAGTTTTGCCAACAATCTTGGAATTTCTTTTGAACATTTTTTGAGTTTTATTTTTATCCATACGCAGGAATGATTTTTTGCTATTTTGCCTGCATTTTGAAAAATTTTACCACTTAATGAGTTACCTAGATTCCATAACAATGAAGCTGGTTTTTCCCACATTTCGTTTTTTGATGTCAGATTTGTTTGTTTCTGACATCTGCCTTTGGAAAATTTCCTTCCATCTAAATTGTTTTTTGAATTTTTGGGTGTTGATTCCAAGTTTTTTGAATTTTGTACCGTTATTTTTTGCTTTGCCTGTCATAATTTTTCCACATTTAAATTTTACTTCTAGAGGAGTATTGGCTTTACTTAATTCTCCGCTTATACAAACAAAGGGGGAACTGCTTGCCATTATGATTTTGCTCCCAGAAGCCTATTCACCTCACACCCCACAGTGGATTTTTACAACCAAAGGGTCTTCGCTAAAAGGTGAATCAATTGATTTCTCAAAAATATGACATGATATAAAAGATTGTTTTTTCTCCATTCCTTTGTATCCAAAGGGTCTTGTCCTGCTTGTAGCAAACAAACGCATTCTATTCCCATGGGAGTCAATCCCAGAGGAACAGAATGTAATCAAATTTGGCAAATGGATGTTACCCAATATGCTTCCTTTTCCCCATGGAAGTACATTCATGTATCCTGGGTTCATCATCGCCACCCCTCAAAGGGGTGAGACTATAAAGCATGTCCTCAATCATTGTATTCGCTCTTTTGCTTCGTTGGGATGCCCAAATGATTAAAAACGGACAACGGGCCCGACTAGCATTTTGGCCTTTTGTCAGAATTGGGGAATAATCAGATATTCAGATACCAGGGGAAAAGGACCCCCCCAGCCTCCCAGCAGTGCAAAACACATTAAACCTTTGTCTTTATGTCTTAAACTTTCTTAACCTCACCGGAAACCCCCCCACGTCCGCCCTTACCATGTGCCAACTAAGCCTGACGGTCGCACTACTGATGTTGTTGCTCACCCTTCAACCAACACAGCCTCATTACCGGTCTGACGATTCGCGACCAGCACCCACATCAGACGAACTACGAGCCCAGCAGCTGACCTCACCCCTGCCCAAGTTCAACAGCACTGTTATAATATACCAAGCAGATGAGAAATATCTTCACAAAGACTACCAGCGAAAACGCAGGAATGCGCTACGCCAGACACCAAACCACAATCGTTCATATAAAGTTTGCTGGACCATCAAAGATGCCTGGGGAGTGGAGATGAATAAGACCTGTAAAATTTCCCAGATAGGAGCATATTACCCCCCTTTGTATTTTGATTTTGGAGAAGTATACCATGGTGTCTCATCTATGAAACACGATTCATCCTTCCAACCCACACCGGGTTTTTTTAAAAACTCATAAGATCTACGCCTGCCCTGGATATATTACCAACGCTGACCATGTTCATCAGTGCGGGGGGGGAGAGAATGGAGCGGGGATGGGGACGATGGCGGGACCTTTTCTATTCGCTTGACCATCACTGTTCCTACAATTCAGATAGGCCCCAACCAAGCCCAGCATTCCACGTTCCTTTCCCCCCTGGCACACCGCCCCAACCCTCTGATGTCATTAATCAATTCTTCTTATTTCTTGTTTGCTGCGGCGCTCAATGATACCTCCAAAACAGAACATTGCTGGTTGTGCCTTTCTAGTGTACCCCCATTTTATGAAGCTACTGCCTCCATTGAACCCATTGGGAACAAGTCCCAGGACACCAATTGCAGGTGGCAGAACTCCTCCATCACAATTTCATCAATTACAGGTCAGGGATGTTGTTTGGGGAATGTACCATCCAATTATGGCCAATACTGTGTTAACTCATCCAACCATCATCATTGTCAAATCTGGCTACCTGATTCACGATCTGGCCTAAATACAGGAGGGGGGGGGGATATAGCCAGGTTTTCACCACTAGCGGGGGAAATATCTCCAAAAGACTTAAAGGCCAATTTTTTCTTCCTGGTAACAACTCCATTTGGGCATGCTCCACGGGCGCTACAGCCTGCGTCCACGGTGACACACTTATTCGTAATAAGGCATTTTGTGTTCAAGTACAACTGATTCCCAAAATAACGTACTACCAACAAAATGACTTCCTTAACATGCTCGAACCTCCTGAGTATCCACTGCGTCAAAAAAGGGAAGCAGTGCTCTCTGGTTCCGGCTCCAGCGGCGACGAGCGAGCCTAGCGCTCGCTCGCAGTTTTGTTGCTTTTTCTGCCCCCCCACGGGGGCGAGACGCCCCTTTTTTGGGGGTCTCCCGTAGGGCCGGCTCGGCAGGGACGCCCCCCCTCACGGCGGTGGGGGAGGCGACCCTTTTGCCGCGGCCTAGGTGAAGGAGAACATGCTGCGGGGGGTTCTCCCTTCGCCTAAGGACGACGGCGCCATTCACATCTATGTAGAGGGCTGAACGTCGATGTCGGAAGGCTTCCCGAGGCTTCAGCTGCAAGGGGAGAGTGAGTGTTCAAAAACTTTTTTTTCTACTGTCAGCCGGGCTGAAAGGACTGGGAGGGGGGTGTTTGTTTTTTAAAAAAAAAAACCCTCGGATCTAAGCGGCACTTGGAAATGGTTCCTCGCGGTGAGGAGCGGAAATTTTCAATCCTGACTGTTTGCGTTAAGGGAAAGTGGATTGCGGCTTGCTTGCAACAATGTTTCTAGGTCTGGCTGATACAATTTCTCTCACTACTCTCTCCTGCGGGCTCTGAGCTGGGCGGTGGAAAATGGCCTCTCTTTGTTCCTGATTGACTATTTTGTTTATGCAAAATTTCCAGTGTCTCTTTGCAATTTAGACTATCTCTGGTTTTTAATGAAGAAATTTTTTCTTTTGGATTTGTGATTTCTTTTCTGGAGTACCTTCGCTATTACATCTATTGAGTTGGAAAACTGTCTCTCTCTTGGTTCCTGTATTTTACAACGTTACAACCTTGATCAGAACTTTTGGCTCCCGGTTAGTCTCACCAACCCCACCCTGAAAACGCCATTTTGGTGGCATTGATTTTAACAGTTAATCATGGCTCAAGAAACAGCACTGACAAGTTTAGAACAACGGATGGCTTCTCTTGAAACTGTTATACAAACTTTGGTACAAGAGATTCAAGCCCAGAGGGCAGAAAACATCAATTTCAAGAAGGAGCTATTGGACACACGGAAGCAAGTGCTGGAAAACACACAGAAGACTGAAGAATTGGAAGGGGGGTTGGCGGGGGTTAAGGGAGAGATTAAAAATGTTACTAAAGAGGTTGGGGAAACAAATGGGCATGTGTCTAGGATTGATATGGAAAGAATGACATATTTTTTGAGATTTCAGAACGTTCTTGAGGAATCTGGTGAATGCCTCCCTGATCTTATGAGCACAATTTTAGCAGACTATTTACAAAAATCTAAGGATGAGATCAGGGGGGACATTGACCTAGCCTACAGAATTAACTCAGCATATGCCAGGATAAATGAAGTGCCTAGAGAGATACATGTGAAATTTGTTAGAAGGTCAACCAGAGAGGAAATCCTGAAAGTGCAGAGAGGTAGTCCATTAATCTACCAACAAAAAGAGGTTGCTATCTTGAAGCAGATCCCTAGAAAGATTCGAGAAGCAAGGAGGAAATTTTCCTTCTTGTCTAAAATTTTATTTGATCATGGGATTTGGTTCAAGTGGGTGACACCTGAAGGGATGCTGGTGTTCTGGGAAGGAGGAAGAGTGAGGATTAAAACAGTTGCTGAGGCGGAAGCCTTTCTTAAAAAACATTCCTCTATCCTGGGGGAAGATCCAGGGGGGACGGAGGGGGCCACGGCCCCGCCTACTGGGGGCCTGGAAGGAGAAAAAGAAGATTCAATTGCCAAGAGACTTAGATCAAAAAAATAACTTTGCCTTGACTTTTCTTTTTGAACAATTCTGCATAATATTTGTATTTGGATTTTTTGTAAAGGACTGACAGTATTGAATTGAGAATTTAGATATATGTACACGCTTTCACTTTGTAGTTTGATGAAAAATGTTTTTCTTTTTATTGTTATTAATGTATTTTGAGGTCCCGGAAGAGCCGACGACCTCGACGTGAATGCTTTCAAAATTTCTTTGTATCCCTTACCCTATCCTACAGAAAAAATGCAAAACCAATAAAACTTTTTCAATATAAAAAAAAAAAAAAAGGGAAGCAGTTACGGCTCTTACGCTTTCCATGTTACTAGGACTGGGTGCAGCGGGGGCCGCCTCCGGGGTGGCGGCCATTGTAACAGGACAGCAGGAAGTAGCCCGGTTAAGCAAAGAAATAGATGAGGACCTAAAAAACATCGAGACCTCAATTACCGCCCTACAAGAATCCCTTACATCTTTAGCGGAAGTCACCCTGCAGAATAGAAGAGGGTTAGATTTGCTGTTTTTCAGCAAGGGAGGGCTATGCGTGACCTTAAAAGAAGAGTGTTGCTTTTATACTGATAAAACCGGAATAGTAAAAGACTCTATGGTAGAACTTAGAAAAAGGCTGAAAGACCGAGAGCATGCCAGACAACAACAAATGTCATGGTTTCAAAGTATGTTCAATTTTTCTCCTTGGCTTACAACACTATTATCTGCTATGTTAGGACCTGTTATTATGATATTATTGTTATGTACCCTTGGCCCATGTGTTGGAACAAAATTGTTGCGATTTTTGGAATCACGCTTGAACTCCTTGGGAAATGAACTGACGGAAACAAAGAACGAGGTTATGCTATTAAACTCACATATCAGACCTAGTGAAAAAATGCCATTAATGCACTTCTCGGACTTAGACATAAATTCGGCCTCGGATAACGAAGGTATGTACCCAGCAGATAGAGGGCATCCGAAGGGAGGCCCTACATCCAATGGAAGCATGACCTCAGTTATCAGCTCTGAATAACCACAAGGTTTAGGAGCGTTCCAAAAAACAAAAACAGAGGAGATGTTGCAACATGGCACTCACAAGTTCCTGTTTACGGAACAAAGGATAAGAAGCGTTGTGTTCAGAACTTCCATCATCCAGGAAATTATCCAAGGTGTTTGTTAAACATATCTATCAATTACATGGGGTACCTCACAGGATAATGTCAGATAGAGGGGTTCAGTTCACTGCAATGTTCTGGAGGGAATTTATAAAAGCTATTGGGTCATCTAAAGGATTAAGCTCAGCTTTTCATCCAAGCGCTAATGAATCAGTGGAAAGTTAGGGCACAATGATTAGGCAATATTTAAGATGTTATGTGAATTGACAACAGTCCAACTGGGCTGATTTATTACCTTTTGCTGAGGTTACATGCAATGCAATGCCACGCCACGCCATGCCACGCCACACCACGCCACGCCACGCCACGCCACGCCACGCCACGCCACACCTTTTGGAGGCAATTTCTGTTCCACTGATTAATTGTTCTAACTGTCAGGAAATTTCTCCTCAATTCTAAGTGCTATTGTATATTGTAAATCCTAGGATTTTGTTTGAGATAAGTCTGGTTGAACTGTTGCAACATGGCACTCACAAGTTCCTGTTTACGGAACAAAGGATAAGAAGCCTCCACTTCTCCGGATGCTAAGTTTCTGTTTACGGAACAAGGATAAGATAAGTTTCCATTTCTCCGAATGCTAACACCCAAAGAGACATGTGAAGCACCTAAAGGATGTAACCATATAAGGTATTAGGATGTAACCATATAAGGTATTAGGATGTAACCATATTAGGTAACAATGTATATGATTGGACCACGTAGTTGCTTCCTTGTATGAGCCTAATAAAAGAGGTTGCAGGGCAGTGCTCGAGGCTTCCTGAGGTTCCCCGGGGAACAAAGAGCTTGCTCGCAAATCTCCTGCAAATACCACCACGTGTCGTTGCCTTCTTCCTCGGAGCCCGCTCGGCCTCTGGCTGAGCGCACCCCGGTCCAGGGGCCCCGCAGACCTGCTATTCACCAATAATTACATTGAACTGTGCTGGGTGATGTAATATTCCCAAGTGGCTAATCCTATTATGTCCTGAGGATGAAGGTCTTTTGTCTTGTAGATAAGCTGGCACCAAAATAACTGCTGGGGGCAGGGAACTGGGGCTGAGTTTGTTTCCATTGAGTAGTGGGCTTCATTAGGCAAGAACCAGACCAGCATAACTGCAACAGCTTCTTTTTTTATTAAAGTTTTTTATTTTTCCATTTTCATAACATATAATCACATGTATACTATTACATAACCAACATCATATTGTAATGTTAAATGTTTACATCCCATTCATCTTACCAACAACTCCCAAAAACTAATTATTGGCTCTTCTGCTCTCCATACACCATATTTGTACTTTATCCATCACTTTCTTCTCCCTCTCTCCTCCCTCTCCTTACCTCCTTTCTTCCCTCTGTCCTTCTCTTCTCAACTTCCCCTTCCTCTCTCCTTCTCCTCCCTCCCCTTACCACTCCTCATTTATCTCCTCCTCTTCCCCCCACCTTGCCCTCTCTCCTATCCCTCTCTTCTTCCCTTACTTTTCTCCTCTAATTCCCACTCTTCATCTCATTTACTTGGTGTATTTCAGCTTCTGAGCAAGCTCCCTTTTAGGTTGCAATTCTTTTGCAATAGGCATATTTAATTTTTCTCCTCTTTTTCGGTTAAAAAAAAAGTGATATAACAGAAAGGTATACATATATAGTCATTCTGCTTTTAATCCCAACCCCACCCCCCCAACCTAATTTTGGTCAAACTGTAGACCTGGTTACAATTCCCAGCTATTCTCATCATTATCTTTATATAGTTATACATCCTTACATGGCCCCAATTTGTGATTCTCTTTTTATCACAATAGCTTCCCATTGTAAGTATATTTCATATTCCCTCTTCATTTTTCTACACCTTGAATTAGATTACCCTTAGTTATCTCTAGATGACAATCTTCGTTATTCAGTGTTCATTACATTTCCCTTAATCTATATAAATAAAATGTAACTATGAGTTTGTTCAAAACCGCTAATCTCAGAAAGTACTGCACCGATCGCCACCAAATTTTCAAACAATGTTCCTTACAAGCGCAGCACCAATGATATATAGAGATTGTGTGGATGGCACACCGGTGCCAGGTACACGCCACACAAATGTAAAACTGCAGCTCTTCTGTGTGTTTTCCTCACTCGCTCACTTGCCCCCCTCCCCTTTGCGGCCCCTCCCACTCAGCCGCTTTTCAGCTCACGTCACTTGCACGAGTGGTGGAGAGGTCTGTGTCATATCCATGACGGTTGCCTCCTCAGAGGCCTCTCTCTCCTCCGCCCCACCGCCAAGGCCGCTGCTGAGTCAGCGGCCTCTCTTGCCGCCCCCACTGCCCCCGCCGCCAACTCCCCACACACACAAGGCCGCTGCCGAGTCAGCGGCCTCTCCTCCGCTGCCGCTGCCTCTCCCCTTCGGCAAACTCTCCCCCACAAGGCCGCTGCCAAGTCAGCAGCCTCTCTCTCGCCGCGCCCAACTCCCCCCCCACAAGGCCGCTGCCGAATCAGCGGCCTCTCTCCTATCTCTCTAGGTAGGTAGGTAGGTAGGTAGGTAGATAGGTAAGTAGGTAAGTAGGTAGGTAGGCAGAGGAATAGAGAGAAGTGGGGAGAAATACAGTAGGTAGGTAGGTAGGTAGGTAGGTAGGTAGGTAGGTAGGTAGGTAGAGGGATAGAGGGAGAAATACAGTGCGTAGGTAGGTCGGTAGGTAGGTAGAGAGATAGAGAGAGGGGGGGGAAATAAAGTAGGTAGGTAGGTAGGTAGGGAGAGGGACAGGGAGGAATACGGTAGGTGGGTAGGTAGGGAGAGGGATAGAGAGGGAGAGGGAGAAATACAGTAGGTAGGTAGGTAGGTTGGTAGGTAGGTAGAGGGATAGAGAGAGAGGGGGGAGAAATATGGTAGGTAGGTAGAGTAAGAGAGGGAGGGGAGGGAGAGGGAGGGAAAACCGAGGAAGGAGGTTGCTGAGAGGGTCAGCCACTGGCAATGGCCACGCCCTCCGGCTCCTTCCAGCACTCCTACCTCACCACTGGAAATGCCCACGCTGCCGACGCCTCGCCCTCTGGCTCCTTCCAGCCCTCCCACCTTGCCGCTTCTACTGCCTTCTGATCAACATTCCCCCCCTCCGCCGCTGCAGCCACTCTCTCCACACCCCCCCCCAAGATCTACTGTTAACTTAAAGGTATTTATACTGATATAGGTATTTCATTAGATAGGTAGGTACTTAGGTACAGGGACACATGCAAAGGGAGTAGTTATTTAGGTAGGTAGAAAGATATAGACAGATAGAAATATAGTAGGTAGGTAATTACAGGAATTCAAAGACATAGATAGAGGGAGGAATGCGGTAGGTAGGTAGAGGGAGAGAGAGAAGGAGGGAGGAATACAGTAGGTAGGTAGGTAGGTAGAGGGAGAGAGAGAGAGGGAGAAATACTGTAGGTAGGTAGAGGGAGAGAGAGAGAGGGAGAAATACAGTAGGTAGGTAGGTAGGTAGGTAGGTAGGTAGGTAGGTAGGTAGGTAGGTAGAGGGGGAGAAAGAGAGGGAGTGAGAAATACAGTAGGTAGGTAGATAGGTAGGGAGAGAGAGAGAGAGGGAGAAATACAGTAGGTAGGTAGGTAGGTAGGTAGAGGGAGAGAGAGAGAGGGAGAAATACAGTAGGTAGGTAGGTAGGTAGGTAGGTAGGTGGAGAGAGGGAGAGGGAGAAATACAGCAGGTAGGTAGGTAGAGGGATAGAGAGAGAGGGATAAATACAGTAGGCAGAGAAGGAAGGGGGTCGCTGAGAGGGTCTACTATTTCATTTAACCAAACCTAGCCACAGCAACGCGTGGCGGGTACAGCTAGTATAATAAAATGGAGTTGCTATCTGGTTGAACATGATAATGGAACGATAACTAAATAACAGTTAAAATATGTGGAATAAATATGATATGGGGAGCTTGTAAAGCAGAGGTTTGTGATTTACCTTTTTTATATTGAAAAAGTTTTATTGGTTTAGAGTTTTTCAATAGGATAGGGTAAGGGATACAAAGAAATTTTGAGAGCATTCACATCAAAGTCATCGGCCCTACCGGGACATCAAAATAAATCATTAATAAAAAACATTTTCCATACACTACAAAGTAAAAGCAAGTACATATTTCTAAGTTCTCTGTATGCTGTCAGTCATTTACAAAAATCCAGATGCACATGTTATGTTATACAATATTATTCAAAAAGTCAAGGCAAAGTTATTTTTTAGATCTAAGTCTCTTGGCAATTGTATCTTCTATCTCTCCTTCCAGGCCCCCAGCGGGCAGGGGCGTGGCCCCCTCTGCCCCCCCTGGATCTTCCCCCAGGACAGAGGAATGTTTTTTTAAAAAGGCTTCCGCCTCAGCAACTGTTTTAATCCTCACTCTTCCTCCTTCCCAGAACACCAGCATCCCTTCGGGCATCACCCACCTAAACCAGATCCCGTGGTCAAACAATTTTTTGGACAAGAAGGAAAATTTCCTTCTTGCTTCTCTAATCTTTCTTGGGATCTGCTTTAGGATAGCAACCTCCTTTTGTTGGTAAATTAACGGACCTCCTCTTTGCACTTTCAAGATTTCCTCTCTGGTTGACCTTCTAACAAATTTAACATGTATCTCTCTGGATACTTCATTTATCCTGGCATATGCAGAGTTAATTCTGTAGGCTAGGTCAATGTCCCCCCTGATCTCATCCTTAGGTTTATGTAAATAGTCTGCTATAATTGTGCTCATGAGTTCAGGGAGACATTCACCAGTTTCCTCAAGAACGTTCTGAAATCTCAAAAAATATGTCATCCTTTCCATATCAATCCTAGACACATGCCCATTTATTTCCACAACCTCATTAGTAACATTTTTAATCTCTCCCTTAGCCCCCGCCAGCCCCCCTTCCAGTTCTTCATTCTTCTGTGTGTTCTCCAGCACTTGTTTCCGTGTATCCAATAATTCCTTTTTAAAGTTGATATTTTCTGCCCTCTGGGCCTTGATTTCTTGTACCAAAGTTTGTATAACAGATTCAAGAGAGGCCATCCTTAGTTCTAAGCTTGCCAGTGCTGATTCTTGTGCCATGGTTAGCTGTTAAAGTCAGTGCCACTAAAATGGCGTTTTTTGGGTGGGGCTGTTGAGGCAAGTCAGGATTGTAAAGTTCAGGAACCAAGTTCAGTTCAGGGTTGTAAAGTTCAGGAACCAAGAGAGAAACAATTTTCCAAGTCAATAAGTATAATAACGAAGGCACTCCAGAAAAGAAATCACAAATCCAAAAAAACATGATAATTAAATTGAGTGGTGAATTGAGTGAATATGACAATAGAAGGACAACTAAACATGGGTCAAAATGTATGTAACGTGGACATATATAGAACCTTTAAGATGATGAACAAAGTGAGATGTTTACTGCTTGTTACTTTATATAATATACTAGCTGTACCTGCCACGCTTTGCTGTGGCCAAGTTTGGTTAAATGAAAAAGTTTCCCCTCATAGACCCTCTCAGCGACCCCCTTCCTTCTCTGCCTCAGTTTCCCCTACCTACCTACCTACCTACCTACCTACCTACCATATTTCTCCCTCTCTCTCTCTATCCCCCTACCTACCTACCTACCTACCTACCTACCTACCTACCTACCTACCTACCTACCTACCTACCTACCTACCTACCTACCTACTGTATTTCTCCCTCTCTCTCTCTCTCCCTCTACCTCCCTACCTCCCTACTGTATTTCTCCCTCTCTCTCTCTTTCTATTTCTCTCTATTTCTTCCTCCCTCTCCCTCCCCTCCCTCTCTCCCTCTACCTCCCTCCCTACCTACCTACCATATTTTTCCCTCCCTATCTCTCTACCTACCTACCTACCTACTGTATTTCTCCCTCTCCCTCTCTATCCCTCTACCTACCTACCTACCTACCTACTGTATTTCTCCCTCTATCCTTCTACCTACATACCTACTTACTGTATTTTTCCCGCTCTCTCTCTATCTCTCTACCTACCTACCTACCTACCTACCTACCTACTGTATTTGTTCCTCTCTTTCTACCTACCTACCTACCTACCTACCTACCTACCTACCTACCTACCCACTGTATTTCTCCCTCTATCCCTCTACCTACCTACCTACCTACCTACCTACCTACCTACCTACCTACCTACCTACCTACCTACTGTATTTATTTATTTATTTATTTATTTATTTATTTATTTATTTATTTATTTAATTTTATTAAATATATCTCCCCGAGGGGACTCAGGGCGGTGCACAGAAATATAAAAAACAAATACAATACAATACAATACAAAACAATTTAAAATGAATTAAATTAGGGTCTGTGCTAAAAATGTGGATTGGAAAAGGTTAAAATCAATTAAAACTTTACCCATTAAAACTAAGCCAGGCCGGCCTCTTGAAATAGATGTGTCTTTAATGCCCGGCGGAAGAGGCGTAGGTCCATGGTGGTACGAAGGTCAGGGGTAGGTCGTTCCAGAGGGCAGGCCTCGCCACAGAGAAGGCTCTCCCCCTGGGGGCCACCCATCGGCATTGTCCGGCGGATGGCACCCTGAGGAGGCCCACTCTGTGGGAGCGGACAGGTCTAAGGGAGGTATGTGGTAGGAGGCGATCCTGCAAGTAGCCAGGTCCCGTGCCATGGAGCGCTTTAAAGATGGTTACTAGCACCTTGAAGCGCACCCGGAAGGCCACAGGCAGCCAGTGCTGCTCGCGCAGGAGAGGTGTTACATGGGAGTAACAAGACACTCCCCGAATCCCCCGCGCGGCCGCATTCTGGACTAGCTGGAGCCTCCGGGTGCACCTCAAGGGGAGCCCCATGTAGAGGGCGTTGCAGTAGTCCAGGCGGGAGGTGACGAGCGCACGAGTGACCGTGCGTAAGGCGTCACGATCTAGATAGGGGCGCAACTGTCATATCAGGTGAACCTGATAAAAGGCCCCCCTGGTCATGGCCGTCACATGGTCATCCAATGACAGCGGAGAATCCAGGAGGATGCCCAGATTGCGAGCCCTATCCGCGGGGGGCAGTGATTCGCCCCCGATAGCCAGAGATGGAACCAGCTGGCTATATCGTGACGCCGGGAACCACAGCCACTCGGTCTTGGACGGGTTGAGTCAGAGTTTGTTCCTCCCTATCCAGACACTGGGACATCACTTCGATGGCATCGTTGGGCTGGTTAGGGGTAGAGATGTACAGCTGAGTATCATCAGCGTACTGATGGAACTCTACCCCCAAAACCACAGATGATCTCGCCCAGCGGCTTCATGTAGATGAGGACCGAGAGGACCGACCCCTGAGGCACCCCACATGTGAGAGGCCTCGACGTCGACCTCTGCCCTCCTGCCAACACAAATTGCGACCGGTCGGAGAGGAAGGAGGAGAACCACCGTAAAACGGTGCCTCTCAACCCCAACCCCTCCAGCCGGTGCAATAGGATACCATGGTCGATGGAATCAAAAGCCGCCGAGAGATCTAATAGGACCAGGATAGAGGAATGACCTCTATCCCGAGCCCTCCAGAGATCATCCACAAACGCGACCAATGCCGTCTCCGTGCTGTGCCCAGGCCGGAAGCCGGACTGGCGCAGGTCTAGATAGTTTCTTCCAGGTGCTGGGGGAGCTGTTGTGCCACCACACTCTCAACAACCTTAGCTAGAAAACGAAGGTTGGAGACCGGACGATAATTATCCACCTCTGCTGGGTCCAGGGAAGGCCCCTTGAGGAGGGGTCTCTGGTGTGATAACATTCTCCCAGTTATCAGGCGGGCAGGCCCACGGTTGAGGGGGAGGAAAGAACACGACACCAGGTTCTTCTTCGAACGGAATGGGACAGCGCAACGGACAAAGGTCCGCAGGCCTTTTTATTAACTTTATCAGAAGGCAGGGTTAAGCATGCAACGTCATGTAAACATACACAAATCATGACCATATAAGGAAATTCACACAGTAGAATAGGAGTCACGTGCCCTTTGTTGATAGTTAGCACGTTGCAAGAAGGTGGGAACTTTTCTCCAAGGTGTTAGGTGTCAAGAGGGTGTCGCTGGTAACTTTCCATGTCAGCTTCCTTGTTTATGTCCGACCGGTCAGAACCAGTCTACACTAACAGAAATGCTTAGCACGTGATGCAGTGTCATAATGCAACAGGTCTCACCACCGCCTCTTTCAAGACGGCTGGCAAGAACCCCTCACTCAAGGAAGCATTCACTATTTCCAGGAGCCAGCCTCGTGTAACCTCCCGGGAGGCCAGTACAAGCCAGGAAGGACACGGGTCCAATAAACATGTGGTGGCATTCAGCTGCCCCAGCAGCCTGTTCATGTCATCGGGAGAAACAAAGTCAAACTCATCCCAGAAAACGGTCTCGAGACCTGCCTCCACCTACCCACCTGGGCTAATCTCATCGGAGGAAAGTTCGTCACAAATTTGAGTGATTTTATCCTGCAGATAACATCCAAATTCCTCTGCCCGGCCCTGCAAAGGAGCTTCCCGTGGCCTCTGTTGAAGGAGGGAGCGGGTCACTCTAAACAGGGCGGCAGGGCGGTTATCTGCGGATGCGATAAGAGTGGAGAGATAATTGCGTTTCGCCGTTCTTATCGCCACAAGGTAGGTCCGCAAATGCAACCTTACCTGTGTTCGGTCAGATTCGGAACAAGTAGACTTCCAAATGCTCTCTAGGCATCTCTTTCGGCGCTTCATTACCCTCAGCTCCTCCGAAAACCAAGGAGCCAGGTTAGATCAATGCCGAGAGAGAGGCTGCAAGGGCACGACCCATGGCCACACTATTCCAAGTGGCCACTAGGTCCTCAGTCGAGTCGCAGGATAGGGTCACAGGTATTGGCCCAAGCTCCATCTGGAACCTCTCCGGGTCCATCAGGCGCCTGGGGCGGAACCATATAGGTGTTTCTGGTTCCGCCTCCCCGCGGTGGGGTGTGGCGGTTTGAAAGTCAAGCCGCAGGAGTGAATGATCTGTCCATGACAGGGGTGTGATAACTAATTCCCTCAATCCCAGATCATTTCTCCACTGGCCGGAGGCAAAAACTAGGTCTAGCATGTGCCCCCCGGTGTGAGTGGGGTCCTGAATTAATTGGGTCAGGTCCATGGCCGTCATGGAGGCCATGAACTCCCGAGCTATCTCTGATGTTTCACCTACCGACGGCAGGTTGAAATCTCCCATGACTAACAGCCTGGGGGTAACAACCACCATCTCGGCTATCACATCGAGAAGCTCGGGTAGGTAGGTAGGTGGAGCACGCCCATCTGCCTCCCAGGGTCCCACTTCACACACAGGGATTCACAGCCAGCCATCTGCGGCACAGCGGTCTCCCTCGGGTCAAGATCCTCCTTGATGATAACCGCCACCCCCCCCACCCCAACCCTGGGTCCGTGGCTGATGAAATGCTCGGTAGCCTGGTGGGCACATTTCCATGAGGGGCACTCCCCCCTCGTGGCCCAACCAGGTCTCCGTAATACCCGCCAGGTCCGGCTCCCCCTCCAACACCAAATCATAAATGAGGGGGGCTTTGTTGACCACGGACCTGGCGTTGCACAACATCAGCCTAGGGCCCAGGCCCTGTGATCCCTTACCTCCTGGATTGCGAGAAGGGCCACGGGGACTGGAGCGCGCGACCGCAGATAAACTGCGGGTGCGCCCTCCCTTAGCATGATATGGTCCCCGGCCCATGCCGTACCTACCTCTCCCATACACTGTCCTGATGATGTGGCCCTCTGTCAAATTGACCCTGGTTTCCCCCCTAATGTCGGATCCTACCTCCTCCCCACCAGGACCATGGGCCGACCTGGAGATGGCCTCCCGAGGGCCAATCCCCTCACCCACATTTTTAATCCCACCTAACCCACCCCCTTCCCTGGGGCCCCTTAGGAAACGCTTTAAAAAATTCCCCAGAAAGTTCCTAAGTTTTCGTTTTCGCCACCTCTCAGGATTTAAAATTCTGTCATCGAGGTGGGCCCTCGTTAGTGTTGAGGGCCAAGCCTGCGAGAGAGGGGAATCTCGCAGGGCGAGGAGGGTGGGTGCCGAGTACATAAGATGTCGGAAAAGAAGGGAATTTGCCTTGATGGTGCTAACCCCGAGAGTCCATAGGCTTGCTGGCCCAGTCCAAAGATGGTCTATAGGTAGTCGATAGATAGTCTCTCAATGGTATCAGAGCAGTTTGGGGAGCAAGGTGGGTCACCCGTCAAGGCAAATGACAAAGAATAGAAACAAAAAATGGCCACATGACCAAGGACCAGCAACCAAAAATAGACCAAAACAGCGTCAGAAATAAAAGTCTGGAAATCAAATAGTATCTGAAGAAGATGAGGTAGAGAACAAAAAGAGCAAACCCCGAAGGGTGACATGAATGAAAGCGAAGAAACAAAATGGCGGAGAACGCAGACGGAACACCAACGAAGACCGATCAGGGACATAACAAAACAGCTGAGAAAAATAAAACACTAAGGAATCCAGGCGGTGAAGGGCAAGCAAGTGATGAATGGGAAACAGCAGCAGATGGAGACAGGCTAACTGAAGTCCAGAAGAGTCCAAACGGAAATCCAAAACCCCAGCGGGGAACGAAACGAGCGACGAAATGGCGGGCAATGAAAGTGAAACAGTAGCCGACGAGGAGCAGACAGGAACAGCCGGAACGGCATGGCCACAACAACGAAAGTCCACAATTCCACGGGAACGAAACGAGCAATGAAAAAGTAGGGCGACGAAGTGAAGCAATAGCAGACGAGGAGCAAACAGGAATGGCAGGAACAGCAAGAACGGCAGGAACGGCAGGGCAGCAAAGACGACCAAAGAGGCGGCCAGGAAACCAGGAAACAGACCAGGAGACGGAGCAGCCATGGCGGCGGTGAAGAGGCGGCGGCGGTGGCGAGGGGGCGGCAACAGCCAGAGATGGAAAGGCGATGGAAGAAAACGGTGGCGGCGGTGGAAAAACGGTGTTGGTGGCAGCACAAGCCGTGGCCGCAGCAGCAACACAAGCCGCATACGGCCACAAACAGCCGCAAACAGCCGCATATAAGCCTCAGTTACAGCCGCAGGAGGACTGCA
Organism: Rhabdophis nuchalis; assembly: GCA_039707465.1. Lineage (NCBI taxonomy): Eukaryota > Metazoa > Chordata > Lepidosauria > Squamata > Natricidae > Rhabdophis > Rhabdophis nuchalis. The sequence continues at coordinate 2,474,802 of CM077650.1, forward strand.
GGAAAACCGCAGAAGGCCCCCGTCCATACCTCACATACTGCGGCGGCCCCAAACAGCTCCCCTGCAATTGACTCTCCCGCCTGGGCTCAAGATCTTTTCCGCCCAGGCTGCTCAGGAAGCCCCTCTACCAAATCTGACGGTGGGCAGCGGGGTCTAACAGCCATGCCTACGGGTATTCAGGGTGGCAAATTCCCTCGACTCAGCTCAGTAACATAGACCTCCTCCATTCTTAACCGGAACCGGAAGATTTCTCCCCCTCTCTCTATATCCCTCTGCCTACCTACCTACTTACCTACCTACCTACCTACCTAGAGAGACAGGAGAGAGAGGCCGCTGACTCGGCAGCGGCCTTGTGGGGGAGGAGTTTGCGGTGGTGACGGCGAGAGAGAGACTGCAGACTTGGCAGCAGCCTTGTGGGGGGGAGTTGGTGGAGGGGGGGGCAGCGGCAGTGGAGGAGAGGCCGCTGACTCGGCAGCGGCCTTGTGTGTGTGGGGAGTTGGCGGCGGGGCAGTGGGGGCAGCGAGAGAGGCCGCTGACAGGGCAGCGGCCTGGGTGTGTGTGGAGGAGATAGAGGCCTCTGAGGAGGCGACTGTCGTGGATATGACGCAGACCTCTCCACCGCTCGTGCAAGTGACGTGAGCTGAAAAGCGGCCGAGTGGGAGGGGCCGTGAAGGGGAGGGGGGCAAGTGACGAGTGAGCAAGTGAGGAAAACACACAGAAGAGCTGCAGTTTTACATTTGTGTGGCGTGTACCTGGCACCGGTGTGCCATCCACACACTCTCTACGTATCATTGGTGCTGCACTTGTAAGGAATGTTGTGTGAAAATTTGGTGGCGATTGGTGCAGTACTTTCTGAGATTAGCGGTTTTGAACAAACTCATAGTGTTGCAGAAAATCAGGAGACTCGGAGAACGAGATCGAGATAAGCCGTTTATTTTTGGCCAAAGGTCCGAGCAGAAATAAGTTTTGCTAACACCCAGAAAAAGATCCATAGAAAAAGCAGGTTCTTATATATCTTTCAAAGAGCAGTTTTGAACCCAGAAACACTTAAACCATTTCTATTGGTTACCTTGAGGGCCAAGCCTTGTAAGGAGTTGGGGGTCTTTACTTCTCCTTTTGTCTTAAGTCATACGTGTCTCTAAGTGAACTTTAGCTGAACCTTGTGGTTTTGTAAGAACTATTGAACTCTGTGGTTAGGCACTTACTTCCCTTCTTTTGCAAGGAGTAACGGCCTATGTCACATTTTAATATAGAAGTAAAAGGGGCCCTAAGAGGCTGTCTAACATGACCCAGTAGGTTTCACATTTAATGTCCAAATCTCACTTTACGTCCTGCCTTATTCCCCCCTTCTAGACTCTATTTTAGCTACACTTGAGTCTAGCCTCTTATTGGGTCTTATTATGACATTTGACATTGCATATGGCAAGGTTAATATCTCAGGAGTACATATTAGGTAATGCAAACACATAATACAATCAGGTTATGATAATGATACATCTCAGTAAGCAGAAAAAGACAAATACATCATATATCAAACTTAAATCTGTTAAGGCACCTTCTCTAGTTCCCAGGGTGTAAGTTGTACATACGTTCCTGTATCTGAATTTTCATCTTCTTCGAAGGGGTCAGAGAGAATCTTATGGTCAATGAGGCTTTCCATCAGGACCAACTCCTTCTCAACCCTTATCTCCTTTACTGATCTCATAACAAGCTGCCTGAGCAAGGGGATTTCACAAGGGATAAAGAGTAGGCCTGCAAGTCCACATATCAGCAGAAATAACATCTGTTTGATCCAACTGGTACCAAATAACCAAGACAGCCACATGTCCGTTCCTTGTAACCTCTGTCCAATTTTGGATGTCCTGTTCTGCAAATCTCTGGCAACATAACTTATTCATGCAAAAGCAACAGTCTTCTCCCAGGAATAGACACAAACCACCTTTCTCAGCTGTCAGGAGGTCTATGGCATGCAGGTTTTGCAAAACCACTGCTGCCAAGGAATCTATCTGGTCTTTGGAGTTCAACCAAGGTCCCAGCAATTTGATTCAGGCTTTCTTGAAATCCCTCAGATAATGGCTTAAACTGTATTGTAGAGTGTGATAACCCACCTACATCTGTCCCAACTGCTGTTCCTATTCCCAGGATTACTAACAGTAGGATTACTAGTGACACTCTTTTCTGATCATGTCCTATGAGAGGAACAGGGAGAGTTTGTTCCCCACTGACAACATCCATCTTGGGGAAGAGGTGTTTCCCCCCAAAAGACTCCATTTTCTCCTAGACACACAACTATGTTCATGGGAAAGCATGGGTTCATTGGTTCTTCTCATTAGTCCAGATCCCCAAAGTTCCTGCCACTGACATGCAATGGAACTTCTAGTGCAGGGTCCTTTTGCTTATCTCGAAGGACTCAACCTTTAAAAAGATAACGGGAGCTTATATTTCCAAGGGGAAATAGACCACTGGTTAGTTTTACATCCATAAGTGTCTTGCTAGGAGCAAGGTACATTTCAGATGGGCACTGTTCTTTTGTCAGTAACCCTACAGGAATGCCAGGTTCCTGATACCACTTTGCACACAAGGAGGGTAGTCCTAGGATTTCTACACCAACAGCTCTAGGGCCAACAATGGGAAGGCGGCTCATCCCCAGCCTTTTGAATGCATTATACAGGACACTTTGCAGCTGGGCTTCTGCCGCTTTGGTTCCCCATCTACCACCCTTTTCAAGGACTATTGTGGCCCTGGTCTTTTCCCAAAGATCTGGCTCAACTGGAACAATGTTGTAAAATGAAGGGCCAGCAGACAAACACAACCAACATTTTTGACCTAGGGCAGGGTCAGACTGATTAATTAGGCTTTGACCTAGCTCCAGTATTTTTAACATATAGTTCCCTTTTCTCAATTGTTACAGGGATGGTCAAATGCTTGACCTTAGGTCTTGGGTTTGGCCTACGGTTCCGTCCCCATGCATAGACGATGCACCTTTGGTGGGAGCAGACCTGTCCCAAAGCGTCCACACCCTGTGACCTGATCCTGCCCTGTTCGTTGGGGTTCTCAGGAACCTCCTTCAAGGGCAAAGGGGGTCGCTTGGGCATTCTCACAACATTGGGAACTACTATGCAGGATGTTATCACTTAGCAGGTCCTTTGCCAATAACAGCCAAAGCCACAACAAGCTCATAATTGTCCTTTAGCAGAACTTCTCCAAACACAATTCTCTTAACCTACAGAATCACCACATTAGGGAGGAGGCGGGGGTTATTTATGATTTGGGGAACAGCAATATCAGTCTTAGGCGTTCCACAAAACCACCTTTGGTTTGTAACATACAATGTCCACAATCCTAGGACTAACACAGCACTACAGAGAGCCCACTCCCTGGTTCCGCAAACATGTCTCCAGGGGTTTCGTAATGCTCTCTGTCACAATTAATTATTTTAGGTACAGCACCCGTCTTTCTGGAGAGGGGGCAATTCCAAAAGAATGAATATAAGCACATTCACTAAAGCAAGAGATAGCGCAATTATGACTACGAATACTTGGCTTGCGATTCCCTGACAGGTGCTCAAACTTTCTAATACACGTCGAGAAATAGTACGTCGAGAAATCAGCTTCCAGGGGTGATTTCAGTAGGGCCTCTTCTGCCCCGTATGTAGCCTGCCCGTTGCCGGTAGGACAGTTATAGGGGGTGCTTCTTCAAGCACTAGATGTTGGGCCTCAACCTGGTCTGCCTCCCAATACTCATCAGCAGCTGGCTTAACTCGAGTCCAGTGAATCCAAGACTTAGATTCTAGCACTCTTACTGCAAGTGGAGAACACATGACCACAGTATATGGGCCCTTCCACCTAGGTTTCAAACCGTCCCCTTTGAAACAGGTCCCGAAAAAGATTAGAGAGATAAGAAGGAAGTATTCCTTCTTGTCCAAAAGATTATTTAAAAAGGGGGTCTGGTTCAAGTGGGTGATGCCTGAGGGAATGTTGGTGTTCTGGGAGGGAGGAAGGGTAAGAATTAAAACAATTGCAGAGGCGGAAGCCTTTCTTAAAAAACACTCCTCAATCCTGGAGGATGAAAATGGGAGAGTGGAGGGTGCCGCGGCCCCGCCCACTGGAGGTCAGGGAGAGGAAGACACAATTGCCAAAAGACTTAGATCTCACAAGTGACTTTATTTTTGTATAGTATAACTTTTATTTGGATGTTTATACATGATTGTTAGCATAGATTTTAAAATGATATATTTGTATCTCTTTCCACTTTGTAGTACAAATGAAAATTTATTGTATTATCTATAATTTTTTTTTTATGAAGCCTCGGAGGGGGCCGACACTTCCGACATAGAGGTTCTCAAAATGTCTTTGTAACTCCTTATCTACCCTTATCCTATTTTTATAAAAATTTGTAAAACCCAATAAAACTTTTTCAAAACCAAATCGTCCCCTTTCCAGTGTTTTACCCATACTCTGTCTGCCACCTGAATATTATGACTAGAGGTGGTCAGAAATGGTGGACTGAGGGACATACATTTTTTTGGATTTCTTGTATTTGCTTGTTTAATTCTCTCACCATTTGGTTCACCCATGAGGCCTCTATTTGACTAGGTGCCATATATGATTTTTCAAGTTAGCACTTATAACTGGTGGCCTCCCAAACATCATTTCAAAAGGAGCTAACCTAATTCCCTTTTGTGTAGTGCATCACACAGACCAAAGTGCCAGTGGCAATGCATTCACCCATTCAAGGTGAGGTTCAAGACACACTTCGTCCTTGGACTTCCGGTGACATCACGACAAGCGGAGCAGGCTAAAGACATCGGTCTGAAGCCGACCGCTCCGTTCATCACGTCTGGTGGCAACTTAAAAAGCCGATCCACGGCAAATAAGGAACCATCGCTGGGCGGGAAGCCCAGCGAACAGAGGTGGAGATTTCCAGAAACACGGGTCGTTCCTATAGAGGGTTTTTCCATTAAAACGGTCATGGGGAGGGGTAGGTGCGGTGGGAGGCAGGGTTTTCATCACCGGTTGGGAGAATGTGGCCGCTGGTTACAAGCGGTCACACGCCCCAATCCTCGCAGTCTAGGTGGTCAGGGATCACAGAGCCAGGGCCCTAGGCTGATGCTTTGCAACGCCAGGTCCGTGGCCAATAAAGCCCCCCTCATCAACGACCTTGTGTCGGAGGGTGAGCCGGACATGTTGGGAATTGCGGAGACCTGGCTGGGCCACGAGGGAGGACTTCCTCTCGTGGAAATGTGCCCGCCAGGTTACCGCGTGTTTCATCAGCCGCGGGCCCTAGGCAGGGGTGGGGGGATAGCGGTTATTGTTAGGGAAGGTCTTGAGCCGAGAGAGACCACTGTACCACAGACCACCGGTTGTGAGTCCCTCTGCGTGAAGTGGGGCCGTGGGAAGCCCCTCTGCAGGGCAGAGCAGAGGAATTTGGAGAGTATCTGCAGGATAAAATTGCTCAGATTCGGAGCGAGTTGGCCTCCACCGAAAGTGGTCTGGAGGGATTGTCAGAGGCAGGTCTTGAGACAGCTTTGTGGGAGGAGTTTGACTCTGTTACTTCCGAAGATATGGACATGTTACATAGGCGACTGAGAGCCACCACATGTTTATTGGACCTGTGTCCCTCCTGGCTTGTACTGGCATCCTGGGAGGTTACATGAGGCTGGCTCCAGGAAGTAGTGAATGCTTCCTTGAGTGAGGGGTTCTTGCCTACTGTTTTGAAAGACGCGGTGGTGAGACCTCTCCTCAAGAAGCCTTCCCTGGACCCAGCATTGTTAGTAAATTATCGTCCAGTCTCCAATCTTCACTTTTTGGCGAAGGTTGTAGAGAGTGTGGTGGCACAACAGTTTCCCTGTCACCTGGAGGAGATTGCTTATCTGGACCCGCGCCAGTCCGGCTTCCGGCCCGGACACAGCACTGAGACAGCATTGGTCGCGTTGGTGGATGATCTCTGGAGGGCCAGAGATAGGGGTTGCTCCTCCATCCTGGTCCTATTAGACATGTCAGCGGCTTTTGATACCATCGACCATGGTATCCTATTGCATCGACTGGAGGGGTTGGGGGTGAGGGGCACCGTTTTACAGTGGTTCTCCTCCTACCTCTCCGGTCGATCGCAATTTGTGTTGGCAGGGGGGCAGAGGTCGACCTCGAGACCCCTCACATGTGGGGTGCCTCAGGGGTCGGTCCTCTCGCCGCTCCTGTTCAACACATACATGAAGCCGCTGGGTGAGATCATCCGTGGTTTTGGGGTAGAGTACCATCTGTACGCTGACGATACGCAGCGTAACGCTCTCTACATGGGGCTTCCCTTGAGGTGCACCCGAAGACTACAGCTAGTCCAGAATGCAGCCGCGCGGGCAATATTGGGAACCTCTAGGTATTCCCACGTGACACCGCTCCTGCGCGAGCTGCACTGGCTGCCTGTGGCCTTTCGGGTGCGCTTCAAGGTGCTGATTACCATCTTTAAAGCGATCCATGGCACGGGACCTAGTTATCTGCGGGATCGTATCCTGCCCCATACATCCCTGGTTTTAAATATTTATAATTGTTATGTTTATATGTTTTTAATTTCCTGTGCACCGCCCCGAGTCCCTTCGGGGAGAGGGTGCGGTTTATAAATTAAAATAATACATAATAAATAAATAAATAATTAATTAGTTAATTAGATAAATTAGATAAATTAGATAAATTAGTTCAGCCAATTGAGGGGTTAAGTTAAAATTATTATTGGCTATAATGACTACTACTATAAAAAGGAATATACCTACTATATCCAGCTGGGCATCCTCCTCCTCTCCAGCGACAACCAAGAAAGCCACAGAAGATCTCCCGGTAGCAGGCAAAACACCAGCTATGCCTCAAGCTCTGTAAGACACTCTACAAGGGATCCAAGATACTCTAGCTAAGAATCAAGAGACAACAGCTAAAGTATTAGAAAATCTGACAGAAAAGGTAGATACATTAACGATGGAGACGCGGCAGATCCATAATAAATTTGAAGAAATTCATGCACACCTAGTAAATCATGAAGAGAGACTGCAAACAGTGGAAGATAAAATGACAAAGACGGAACATAAAATAGAGCGTAATGAGAATTGACATCTCATGATGGGAAAAAAGATGCAAGAAGAGATTCTATTTTTGGAAATGGACCGCTCCAGATACTTTATACAGTTTCAAAATGTGATAGATGGGAAACAAGAAAAAATAGAAGAGGTGATGGAAGAAATCATAGTGGATATTCTCAAAACTGCCCTTTTGGAAGCAGCTAGATATATTAATGAAGTATTCCGCATATACTTTTTTTTTTTAATTTAGTCAAATTTATATAACCGCACCCTCTCCCCGAAGGGACCCGGGGTGGTGCACAGGAAGTTAAAACAAACAATATAAAATATAAATAATTAATATCGAATTAAATAGGTTATCCCTGTGCTAAAATTTAAAAAGTTAAAACATAATCCATTAAAAACCCAATTAAAACAATTTATAATACAGACTGAAGGCTAGGTAAATAACTTAGGCCAAACCGGCCTGATGGAACAGGAGTGTCTTTAATTTCTGGCGGAAGGTGCGGAGGTCCGTGGTTGTTCTGAGGTCAGGGGGTAGGTCGTTCCAGAGGGTTGGGCCCACCACAGAGAAGGCCCTTCCCCTGGGCGTCGCCCGCTGGCATTGCCTGGTGGACGGCACCCAGAGAAGTCCCTCTCTGTGGGAGCGAATCGGCCGCAGGGATGTATGAGGTAGGATGCGGTCTCGCAGGTAGCTTGGTCCCGTGCCATGGAGCGCTTTAAAGATGGTGATCAACACCTTGAAGCGCACCCGAAAGACCACAGGTAACCAGTGCAGCTCGCGCAGGAGCGGTGTTACATGGGAATATCTAGACGTTCCCAAGATCGCCCGCGCGGCCGCATTCTGGACCAGCTGCAGTCTTCGGGTGCACGCCAAGGGGAGCCCCATGTAGAGAGCATTACAGTAGTCTAGCCGGGATGTCACAAGCGCGTGAGTGACTGTGCAAAGGGCGTCCCGGTCCAATAAGGGACGCAACTGCCGCACCAGGCGTACCTGGTGGAAAGCCCCCCTGGCCACGGCTGTCACGTGATCTTGCATAGACAGCCGGGTATCCAGGAGGACACCTAGGTTGCGTGCCCGATCCACGGGGGCTAGATGTTCGCCCCCTATGGCCAGTGATGGAATCAACTGGTTGAACCGGGGCGCCGGAAACCACAGCCACTCGGTCTTGGACGGGTTGAGTTTGAGTCTGTTGCTAACCATCCAGATCCGTACGGCTTCCAGACATCGGGACATCACTTCAACGGCATCGTTGGGGTGGTTTGGGGTAGAAAAGTACAGCTGCGTGTCATCAGCGTAGATGTGGTACTCTACCCCAAAACCACGGATGATCTCACCCAGCGGCTTCATGTATGCGTTGAACAGGAGCGGCGAGAGGACCGAACCCTGAGGCACCCCACAAGTGAGGGGTCTCGAGGTCTACCTCTGCCCTCCTGCCAACACAAATTGCGATCAGCCGGAGAGGTAGGAGGAGAACCACCGTAAAACAGTGCCCCTCACCCCCAACCCCTCCAGCCGATGCAATAGGATACCATGGTCGATGGTATCGAAAGCCGCCGAGAGATCTAACAGGACCAGGATGGAGGAACAACCCCCATCTCTGGCCCTCCAGAGATCATCCATCAACGCGACCAATGCCGTCTCAGTGCTGTGCCCCGGCCGGAAGCCGGACTGGCACGGGTCCAGATAATCAACTTCCTCCAGGTGACGGGGAAACTGTTGTGCCACCACACTCTCAACAACCTTCGCTAGAAAATGAAGGTTGGAGACTGGACGATAGTTTTCCAACAAAGCTGGGTCCAGGGAAAGCTTCTTGAGGAGGGGTCTCACCATTGCCTCTTTAAGGGAGGCCGGCAAGAACCCCTCACTCAGAGAAGCGTTGACTAACTCCTGGAGCCAGCCTCGTGTCACCTCCCAGGATGCCAGTACAAGCCAGGAGGGACACGGGTCCAATAAACATGTGGTGGCTCTCAGTCGCCCACGTAACCTGTCCATATCTTCGGAAGCAACAGAGTCAAACTCCTCCCAGAATGGTATCTCAAGACCCGCTTCCGACAATCCCTCTAGGCCACTCTCGGTGGAGATCAGCTCGTTCCGAATCTGAGCGATTTTATCCTGCAGATAAACACCAAATTCCTCTGCTCGACCCTGCAAAGGGGCTTCCCGCGGCCTCTGTTGAAGGAGGGAGCGGGTCACCCCAAACAGGGCGGCAGGGCGGTTCTCTGCGGATGCGATAAGAGTGGCACAGTATTGACGCTTGGCCACTCTCATCGCCACAATGTAAGTCCGTAAATGGGCTCTCACCTGTGTTCGGTCAGATTCAGAGTGTGTAGATCTCCATCTACTCTCTAGGCGTCTCTTGTGGCGTTTCATCTCCCTCAGCTCCTTGTTAAACCAAGGAGCCCAGGTGACTCTTCGCCGCAAGAGAGGCCGCAAGGGCGCGACCCGATCCAAGGCTCCAGTGGCCGCGGTGTTCCATGCAGCCACTAGGTCCTCGATCGGGGCGCAGGTCAGGGTCACAGGTAATGCGCCCAAGCTCCGTCTGGAACCTCTCTGGGTCCATCAGGCGCCTGGGGCGGAACCATCTAGGGATATCCGGTTCCGCCTCCCCGCGGTGAGGTGCAGCGGTAGGAAAGTAGAGCACATCTTACGCTCGGCGTCACAATCTCCCCCGCGAGGTGCACCTAAAACTAACTAAGAAATCCATACGGGAGGAAATTCTCATGAAAACTAGAGAGCAAACCTTCACATATAGAGGAAATGAACTTATAATTCTACCTCAAATACCAAGAAATGTGAGGGAATGTAGGAGGAAGTATGACTTCCTCACCACACGCCTCAGGAAGCAGGGAATACGGTATAGATGGCGTCTCCCGGAAGGCCTAACGTTTACATGGCAGGATCAACACATTAAATTGG